>CM019696.1:12795046-13442546 GCA_009760885.1 Achatina immaculata
ACAACAACAACAACAACAACAGCAACAACAACAACAGCAACAGCAACAGCAACAACAACAGCAACAACAGCAGCAGCAGCAGCAGCAACAACAACAGCAACAACAACAACAGCAACAACAACAACAACAACAGCAGCAACAACAACAACAACAGCAGCAAAAACAACAGCAACAACAACAACAACAGCAGCAAAAACAACAACAGCAACAACAACAACAACAGCAGCAAAAACAACAGCAACAACAACAGCAACAACAACAACAACAAACAACAACAACAAATCAGTTCGCATATTGAAATATGTTAACGATAAGTGAACAAAATGGCTGAACTCTTGAAAGGATTGACACAAGAAGACATGTGTGTTCAGATAAAAGTAGGCATGTATGTTCAGATAAAAGTAGGCATGTATGTTCAGATAAAAGAGAACAGATTTTCGCACAACGGCAAATCAGTGCCATACAGAAAATGACAAATCTAAACACACATTGGTCGATCACAAGCAAGCAGACAATTATGACACACGCACACACACGGATGAAACAGACAAGCTGAGAACCATGCAGAAAATTATGACACATACACATATATGAAACAGACAAGATGAGATCCAAGCAGAAAATTATCGCACACACATATGAAACAGACAAGCTGAGAACCATGCAGAAAATTATGACAACATATATGAAACAGACAAGATGAGATCCAAGCAGAAAATTATGACACATACACATATATGAAACAGACAAGATGAGATCCAAGCAGAAAATTATGACACACACATATGAAACAGACAAGATGAGATCCAATCAGAAAATTATGACACACACACATATGAAACAGACAAGATGAGATCCAATCAGAAAATTATGACACACACATATATGAAACAGACAAAATGAGATCCAAGCATAAAATTATGACACATACACATATAAAACAGACAAGATGAGATCCAAGCAGAAAATGATAATAAACACATATAAGAAAATTTTTTAAAACAACAAAAACAAAACAATGCATTGAGAGAAGCACAAGATTATGACAGACACGAATACACAGAGACAAATCAGACAAGAAGAAAACTATGACAGACATTACTTGTACTTGTACGAACTCCCTGCAACTGCGAGCTGTTGTTCTTTGCAGCCGATGCTGTTGAGATGTTGAGGTACAGCATCGTATTGGCCTGGGAGCGGGTTATGGCAGCTACTTTTTCAGTCCAGGGCGTGCAATGCTTCTTTAGCAGACTCCACCACCACGGGGACTATGGCGATCCCTGCCCCATTAGCCAGGCTATGCCTATTACTGGGGATATCACGGAGAGGTAGGACAGGGTCTTGGTCAGCTACGGGTCAGCAACCCTGACGCTGGCATATCAGTTATGGGTCGCTGATTGCCTTATCGGGCGTCTTCACCCCATACAACAAACATGAACATACAAAGATATGTTGTTTGTGCAATATTTCAGGCTGTGGGATCCATCAACTCCTTCGTAGAGTGAGTGGAAGACAGCAGGAAACTATTCAGCGAACAGATTTCACGCAAGATTGACACTTGAAGCTGTTTATGTATAAATATAACATTGCAGACGAATATTTCGTATGTTGTATGACTTCTATATTTCAGGAAATCGCCGCCGAGGGTTTCCATTCTATTTGGTTCTTCTTCTTCTTCTTCTTCTTCTTCTTCTTCTTCGTTCGCTTCTACCACCAAAAACCGCACTGTGATCCTACTGAATTCACGCCTGTGGTCCTCGTTAGGTCCCGTGGTCCCCTGTGTGGTCCCCGAAAAGACCACACGAGATCCACGAGAGGACCACAAGGGGTTCAGAGTATCACAGGGCTTTAGCCTGTATTCTTGGTGGGTCTCGGAAGCGGGATTGCGTGACACCGTGGTTTTCATTGCACCAGTTTAGTCTAGGGTTGGACTTTCTCACCGGAAGACCTCGACGTGTTTAGGATATCAGTGCATCCCCGCCGGGTGAAAGGTGGTTGCCCACCCAGTCCAGAGTTGGACTTTCTCACCGGAAAACCTCAGCGTGATTAGGATACACAAACATCCCCGCCAGGTGAGAGGTGGTTGCCTATCTAGACTTCCCTGGTCCAGTGTCTCCAACTTCAGCATCTTGCGGTCGTGGCCGCTACCCTTCCTAGTTGTGACCAGGATGGAGCTTTTGTCCAGGAGGACGAATCCTCGCCACTAGTGACTTCTACCCCTGGGTTGAGCCGGTTTAGGCATTATCCCAGTATGGGCGTGTTTGGGACGAGACCGACCTCTAGAGCAGAGGTACTGTGACATGCATAGCCTTCAAGATTCACCCCTGGTGTGAGCCGGTTTAGGCAAAATTCACCAGTATGGGTGTTTATCAGGCGTTACCGACCTCTAGAGCGGAGGTGGCATGACATGTCTAGCCATCAAGTTCCACCCCTGGTGTCTGCCGGTTTAGACATATTTCACCAGTGTAGGTGTATTTCGGACGTGGCCGGCCTCTAGAGCAGAGGTGCCGTGGTATAGCTCTCGTAGCGATACTACTGGACATACCAGGTTAAACTTCACTTTCCACCACCTTTTCCCATCGGTGCCGCACAGCAACCTTTATTTCTTTTCCGCATTTCTTCCTTGACCGGGAGGAGCTTCACTCCACGCGCGGCATTTGAAGAGTCTCGCCAGCAGTGTTTTAACCTCTGGGACAAGCCGGTTCATGCATTTCATCCGATATGACTGCACTCAGGACGTGATCGACCTCCAGACTAGAGGTGCCGTGATTTGACTGTTTGCTTCGCTTTATCCTTTCTACCATCTTTTCCGCAGTGATGCTGCGCGGCAACCTCATTTGCAAATTTCTTCATTGGCCGGGAGGAGCACCGCTCCACGCACGGCAGCTGAAAATCTCGCCAACAGCGGCAGATGAGCTACCAAACGTGCCACTCATCTACCCTAAGTAACTGGTTTTCAGGCGCCAGATATTCGCCCTCGCCCCATCTCCTGTCAGTTTAAACAGTTCTGCCACGGGAAGGCCAGGAGCTGGACTTGACTGCCAGAGGCTGTTTGAGGCGCGTTTGCAGTCCTTAGAACCTATTTGGTTCTAAAACGGGATAGATTTCTGCACCATGCCGTTGTTAACGCTCTGCGACATGTCATCCATGCAAGGGGAAGAAACTCACGATAGTCCACATCGTCTGAAATATGTCATAGTCGTAATTTTTTAATAGCTGGCGAAAGTACAACCCTTGATATTAGAGGGGAAACAACAGGCATACGAGGATTGACTGATAAATTCGCGGCCTAAGGTACAAATACTCGAAAAACACAGTTGATGTTAGGTGCATTTGTAGATCATGTTAATGTAAGATTAAATACCAAGTTTCAAGAAATTAACTGCAACGATTTTTTTTTCTTTACGGGCTACTGAAGTGGTAAAGGGTGGCAGAAATTGAGAAAATGGCTTCTCGCCCTTTTGGCTAAGATCAAAGTGTTGTTCTGCGCTCTGTAGAGTCTACACTTTGTTATTTTAGAACAAACAAGATGCTTGAGGCCTGCCCTGCACATTCAATGTCGGGGTATGGTCCACATCTCGTTACGGGTGGACCCGGTTTGCAGTACCACCGGGTCATGGCCTGTTGTTTTCGTCGTTTAAAAAAAATTGAGAACATGGATAACATTAAAAATTGATGTTTTGTTAAACCAGAGTATAGTCATGACTAACGGAAGGTAGAATGATCAACAAGGTGGTCCTTCCGTCCAGGCTAAGATTTTAATCTAAAACACTCACCACCTCAGCGTGGTACAATTATCTAGCAGCGCCGTGTGGTGTGTTAAATATAAAGAAAAAATATGGATAACATTTCTCATCGAGCAGGCATTCGCTACCGCTGCATCAAGGGCTTATCATCAAAGGAGATCCATGAGGATAAGACACAGACTCTAGGGGAGAGTTCTCCCTCTTACAGCACAGTGAAGAAATGGGCAGCTCAGTTCAAACATGGAAGGGAGAGTCTGGATGATGATCTCCGTCTAGGAAGACCAAGAACGGTAACCTCCGATGAAACCACCGGCAGAATCCATGACATGATAAAGGAGGATCGACGACTAACTGAGCTGTGCATTGCTACTGAGTTGGGCATCTCTCAGGAACGTGTTCATGACATTATTCACAGTGATCTTCAAATGACAAAGGTCTCTGCTTAATGGGTCCCGAAACTTCTTGGAGCTGATCATAAACGACAGCGTCTCAACATGTCAAGAGACAATCTTGGCCATTTTTCTGCACATCCTGAAAAGTTTCTTCAGTAATTTGTGACTATGGATGAGACTTGGGTTCATCATTTTCAACCAGAAAGCAAAGAACAGTCAAAGCAATGAAAACATCATGGATCCCAACCTCCAAAGAAAGCGAGGGTGGTTCTGTCTGCAGGCAAAGTGATGGCTTCCATCTTTTGGGATTCAGAAGGTGTGCTAGTGGTAGACTATCTTCAGAAGGGCAGAACGGTCAAGGGGGCCTATTACGCTAATCTTGTGAAGCAAGTGTGGGTCAAACTGAAGGAAAAGGCGTAGAGGGAAATTGACGAGAGGAGTCATCTTTCATTAAAACAATGCCCCAGTTCACAAGTTGGCGGTGGCAATGGCTGCCAGTCATGAATGCGGCTTCCAGCTTCTTGAATATCCTCCTTATTCCCCAGATTTTGCCACTTCAGACTATTACCTGTTTATCAAACTCAAAAAGGAGCTCAGTGGTCGCAAATTTGCTTCAGATGATGACGTCATTCATGCTGTAGACCACTTTCTACTGGCACAAGATGCTGACTTTTACAAATAAGAGATCCGTATGCTCCAGGACAGCTGGACTAAATGCATAAACTTGCAGGGAAAGTATGTTGAGAAATAACCCAAAGAAGTTGTTCACAAACAATCCGCTGTACCTTATGCCGAGAACTTATCAATCACACCTCGTACAAACAAGCAGGAGCACAGACAGACAAGAGGAGGGGGGTTTGGAGAAGAGAAGGCAGACAGACAGATATATATTATACAGTAAAATATTGTGACAAAATAAATGTAACACTCACTGCAAATTATACATAGAGATATAAGAAATAAAGGGCGGCTTGTTCAGTCTTCTTTAAGCTGTGCCTAATAAAATTCGTGCCTTGTCTTCTTCCATGTATACCTTCCGGCGTCTAGGCAACAGAGTTCTTGATAAGGCTCGGTAGTGCCTCATATAATGAGATATTTAAGGTTTCTGCAGTTTTCTTTCTCCTCTTCTTGCGTCGACGGCCTCTTCTCCTTTTCCTACGATTCCAAACATGAATGTTCTTAAAAGTGTTATGACTCCAAACATGAATGTTTTAAAAAGTGTTATGACTCAAACACGAATTTTTTAAAAGTGTAATGTTACAAAGTATTAGTTGTTGTTGTTGTTGTTTTTTTTTTGGTTGCCGAGATTTTTTTTTCGTTGAAAGTTTCAAATAATTAAAAAAAAATTATTTTGTTACGCTGGTACCAACCCCATTTCCACAATCGTCTTTATTAACATCTAGAGGGGAAAATATGCATCAAATATACAGGAATCATCATCATCATCAGTCGTCACCACCACCACCACCACCACCACCATCACCATCACCACCATCACCTCCATCACCACCACCATCATCACCACCAACACCACCACCATCACCACCACCACCATCACCACCATCACCACAACCACCATCACCACAACCACCATCACCACCACCACCATCATCACCACAACCATCACCCTCACCACCACCACCAACAACACAAAGAAAATCACCACCACCATCATCACCATCATCATCACCATCACCTCCACCACCACCACCACAACCACCACCATCATCATCACCACCACCACCACCAAAATCACCACAACCACCACCACCATCACCACCACCATCACCACCACCACCACCATCATCACCACCACAACCATCACCACCACCATAATCACCACTACCACCATCAAAATCACCACCACCATCCCACCACCACCATCATCTCCACCATTATCACCTCCACCACCATCACCACCACCACCATCACCACCACCACCACCACCATCACCACCATCATCACTACCACCATCATCACCACCACCATCACCACCACCACCATCATCACCACCACCATCTCCACCACCATCACCATCACCATCACCACCACCATCACCACCACCATCACCATCACCACCACCATCTCCACCACCATCACCATCATCATCACCACCACCATCACCACCATCACCACCACCACCATCAGCATCACCACCACCACCACCATCACCACCATCATCTCCACCACCACCATCACCACCACCACCACCATCACCACCATCATCACCACCACCACCTTCTCCACCACCACAACCACCATCACCACCATCATCACCACCACCACCACCTTCTCCACCACCACCATCACCACCATCACCATCACCACCACCACCACCACCATCACCATCACCACCATCATCATCATCATCACTATCATCATCATCATCAGATGCCACATCAGTGAGCGTTGACGGCCATGCTTCTCCACAGATCTAGTTCTTTGCTATTTTTCCCTCAGCTCAAGTTGGTGATTTTTGTTTCTTGTGGCATCGCCTTAGACTGTCCATGTTTTGTTTTTCCTCTTGGATTTTCCTTGCACCTCTTCTCATTTATCTTTCCTGTTGTTATGATGTTTTCAAGCCCTACTCTTCTCATCATGTGTCCAGTGAATGGTGACTGTCGTTTTCTCATGGATTTAATTAGGTTCCTCCCGACTTCGCAGCTATCCATGGCATTCTTTTAATGCACCACATCTCTGTTACCTCCAGTGGCTCACTTTCATAGAGTAGGACAGGCCCAATGTAGCATTTTAGAACTCTATTTCTGATGTTCACTGATAGAGATGCATTGCACAAGATGTTTCTCATTCGTTTGAAAGCTGTTTTGGCTTGGTATATTCTATTCTAGATTTCAGAGTGGCATTTCTCATCTAAAGCTACTCGAGTGCCCAGCTATTTAAGCGTGTGCGATTGCCTCAGAGTTGTTTCATGTACTTTACCATTGCATTAGATGGGGTTTAGTTTTGTTGTGATCACTGTTTCTGTTTTCTTGCTATTTAGGGCCAGTCCTTTCTTCTCACGTTCTGTCGCTACTATATCTAATAGTTTCTGTTGAACAGTCACTTCTTGTTTACGCTGATTGCACAAATCAAGTTTTATTTGAAAGCGGTCTAAAATATTCAAATAAGTTGTGTTCTAATTATATTTCTTGATTAATTTTTGTCATTTTTTTGTTATTTCATTAACATAGTTTTATGTGATCCTATACTTTGTCTCCTCTCTCTGATTCTAGTTATTTTCACTGCGACAAACGCTTTTGTACGTTTTAACTCTCTTTTGTTCTTCCAGTACACCTATGCTTTATCTCCTCCCTCTAATTCTTCGTCCTGTATGTGTTTGTATGATTAAGGCTCACGCCGAAATGTCACAACTTTTTATTCGTTAAATAATAAAGCTGTTCCCACTTTTTCCCTAGTTTATACATTTTGATATCACAGCTTCACAGCAGTGCTTTGTGTATAGTTGTATACTTATACACTATTTATCGTGTGTTACTAATAATTTCTGTAGGCTCTTTTCGGTTTTGGCTATTAATATAAATCTACATATCGCAGATTATTCACGTTGAAGACACCCAACTCGAATTCCTTGTTTTAAAAAATCATTTTAAATCAATGATTTTAAATCATTGTCACTGTACACTGAGAACAAATCTGATGAGAGGACACAACCTTGCATGACTTCTTGCTTTATTAGTTGATATTTGTCTATCATATCTTCTACTCTTATGGCCACTTCTTGATTTCAATACATATTATTATTATTATTAGATCTTTGCCGTCATTATTTATAAACTAACATTTTCATGATTTCGCCATGTTTTACTCTGGTGTAGTCGGTGTAGTAATCAAGGAAGTCTAAATTCTCTCTGTCGGAGTTCTTAGTATAAATATGTTATTATGTTTCTTTTTCTTCTACAAAATCCAAACTGCTCATCTCCCGTTTCCATTTTTAATCTGTGTCTAATTCTTCTCACAATAATTTTCATTAGTAGTTTTGTGTTCTGTGATATGACCTGTCTCATGGGTGATCAGAAAAAAAAAAGATGGACATATGTCGGCCACGTAATGAGTCAGAGAATCCCAAAACAAGCTATCAAGTGGAACACAGCAGGTTGAAGAAAAAGAGGTCGACTACGTGAAACTCTAAAGAGGACATTGTTAAGAGAGGCCAGTTTAGTGGGCATAATATCCTGTGATGAGGCTGAAAAGCTCGTCGAAAACAGCAAAACAGTTTAACAGCACGGAAAGGATGTAAGATAGATAGATATGACATGGAAGGCCTATTGTTCTGAAATTTTCAAGCTCTTTGACCTCTGGCTTGTTTGGGAAAGTTGCGAAAGTGGATTGTAATAGTTCATTATGTGTATATCCAGTGTTATAGATGTCATTTAACATCTGTTAAAGTTGTTATCACTTCTACACCGAAGACACTTTCTACACACAAAGACTTCTAATTCTTCTACAGATATTTTGTCAGCTCCTGTATCTGCCCCTCTCTTCATCATACATTTAGTGGCTTCTAAGACTCCCTCTTCAAGTATTGCTGGTCCATCATGATTATTTAAAACTGATAGTAGGTCTGATCTCCATTTCATTCATATGATGTGTCCTTTCCAGAACGTTGTTCCTCTCACTGCCTCTCTGAATGCAGTGCAAGTTGACCAGTCTCGCAATGACATATTCAGCCTTCCAGTGATGTCCCAATTCCAACTTCGACGAGGTCGCCCCTTTTTTCTTCTGCCGGGAGATAATTTATTTTTGCCCCACGATACGATTATTTAATGTACTGTGCACCTTTTTACTATAATCTTTTTGACAAGTAGCATTGTAAGGGAAGCAACCGTTTCAAATAATGGGTGACTAAGCCCGATCATTGTGAGCTCCCATTTACTGCGATTCAAAGTGCCAAAGTTGACCGATTGCTAGTCCTACTGGAATCTGGGGTTCGAGTCACAGTTATTCTCTTATTATTTTTCTGTCTCCAAGAGTGCCTGCAGGTAGGACAGAAAAAGTGCTAATTATAGATCTCTCCCATAGTGACATCAAGAAAGGCTGAGAAGATAAGATATTGCTCCCATATTTCTCCCAGAGCCTTACCACAGTCTGTCAGAAGATACACAACTCTTGTCAGCCCGCAAGCATTTTGTTTATTTGTTGTTTGACGTAAGGTGAGCTAGCACAACGAAGACCAAAGTCTCATGCACCTGGAACATTCAACAGCCTCACACAGTAATTTCGATTCCTACTCTTCTTTATCACACAGTAAATTAGAAAATCTCTTTTTAGCTTTAGCACTCAATTAGAATGTCTCTTTAACACATAGTAGGTTATAGCCTCCTCTTTTGTACATAGTAAGTTCCAGAGCTATTCTTCTTTAGCAGACAGTAAGTTAAAGAGCTTCTCTTTGGTGCACAAAGAGGATGAAAAATTACACAGATCACAATCTGATCAGTGCCATGCCGTCAGGCGTAGGTGGTCATCTCTCTTCATCTTGCTAAAAATTATACACTTAGTTTTGTAAGAGAAAGAAAAAAAGTAAACAAACTGCGTTTAATTTTTCATCTGTTTTTTTTTCTTTCTGTTTTTATCTGTTGTGTTGTTTTTGTATGTGATCCTTGAAAAAGGCATTAGCCGAAATACTGGAATGTTGTATGTTTTTCGTTTATGCGCGCTTATGCTTATCTTACTTTCTGCCATTCTTGTTTCTGGAAAAAATGTGAAAACTCGTAAACCCAGGGATCGGAAATCAAAAGCCTTGTTTCTGCTCTCTTATCATTATTTACTTGCTTGCAGTTATATGCCTCCCTAGAATAACCAACACTCTCTCAACCCATGACTCCACATCCATTAGGTACTAAAATGACATAGTTCGACAAGTAACTTGTTAGAAATTAGTTTAATGTTTGCTAAAAAAAAACATATGTTAGAAAATCTGTACTGACGATGTATTTTGATTATGAATATGTCTGTGTGTCCTCGTGTATGTGTGTGTGTGTGAGTGCTATTTTATTAGGTTAGTTACTTTTCTTTTACTTTGAATTTAACAGTTTAATCTTACACTCTTTTGAATGTTTTTTTTTCTAATGTAATTTGTATACTTGTATTAAATCGAGTGTGAGGGAAGAATGAAAGATAGAGTGATGAAGGGCAGAATGTAAGACGGGCATGCGTGCCCAATTCTTTACCCTTTAAAAATAAAGATTATTTACTCATTCACTTTCCTCATTCTTTATATATAAAACTGAACCATGCACGTCCGTCTACTTTATGACTACAACCAGTTTTTTTTTTTAAACCGCGGTCGTCGTTTCTCTTATTTCTCACATTCTTGTTCAGAATCGGCCTTGATATCTTGAAGGCTAAATGTTTCGTCCGTCGCTGAGAAGTGGTATTACTTGGGTTGTCCGAAAAATGATATTACTTGGATTGCCTGAGAAGTGGTATTATTTGAGTTGCCCGAGAAGTGGTATTACTTGGGTTGTCCGAGAAGTTGTATTACTTGGACTGCCTGAGAAGTGGTATTACTTGGGTTGCCTGAGAAGTGATATTACTTGGATTGCCTGAGAAGTGGTATTACTTGGGCTGCCTGAGAAGTGATATTACTTGGATTGCCTGAGAAGTGGTATTACTTGGGTTGCCTGAGAAGTGGTATTACTTGGACTGCCTGAGAAGTGGTATTACTTGGACTGCCTGAGAAGTGGTATTACTTGGATTGCCTGAGAAGTGGTATTACTTGGACTGCCTGAGAAGTGGTATTACTTGGGTTGCCTGAGAAGTGGTATTACTTGGGTTGCCTGAGAAGTGATATTACTTGGGTTGCCTGAGAAGTGATATTACTTGGATTGCCTGAGAAGTGGTATTACTTGGACTGCCTGAGAAGTGGTATTACTTGGACTGCCTGAGAAGTGGTATTACTTGGACTGCATGAGAAGTGGTATTACTTGGATTGCCTGAGAAGTGGTATTATTTGAGTTGCCCGAGAAGTGGTATTACTTGGGTTGCCCGAGAAGTGGTATTACTTGGATTGCCTGAGACGTGGTATTACTTGGGTTGCCCGAGAAGTGGTATTACTTGGATTGCCTGAGAAGTGGTATTACTTGGGTTGCCTGAAAAGTGATAGTACTTGGATTGCATGAGAAGTGGTATTACTTGGATTGCCCGAGAAGTGGCATTACTTGGATTGCCCGAGAAGTGGTATTACTTGGATTGCCTGAGAAGTGGTATTACTTGGGTTGCCTGAGAAGTGGTATTACTTGCATTGGATGAGAAGTGTGTAATATTTCAGGATTTTGTGTTTGTGTGCAGTTTACCCAACAAGATAATCTTACATCTTGGGACAATATTTAGCGACTGACATGAATCACACACTATCTATCTCCTTGTTGTTACAAATGTTACTGTGAGTCCACAAATCTAACCACTAACGTGAATGCTGTACAGGTGTCTCTCGGGGCTTCTGGCATTTTTATACATCATCTTTATCATGATGATGCTGACGTTAATGATGATGATGATGTTGACGATAACGATGGTGATGATGACAGTGATGGTGATAAGAAATTTATGGTTTATCTTATGATTTAAAAAAATTAATTTATAAATTGATATTAATGCTATTTTAAAAATAATAGTCAGGCATGCTAAAGCTTACCTGACATAATCGGTTTCAAAATATTAACATTTTAATTTGAGGATTGAGTGGAGCGACAAGGTATGCTACTGCATGGAGAGGCAACATTCCTAGGGCCGGCCCTGTATACACAGGCCTACCACAGCATGCACCAAACACACTGACGAGCACCAAACACACTGATGAGCACCAAACACATTGACGAGCACCAAACACATTGACGAGCACCAAACACATTGACGAGCACCAAACACACTGACGAGCACCAAACACACTGACGAGCACCAAACACACTGACGGGCAAAGAGAAGCGTCATCTCACACTAAAGCAACATAATCAGTTACCATCACGGGTCTTCAGCAAATGGTCAAAAGGGTGCCAGAAGAGAAGGCCGCTATATGATGTCCAGAGTCTTACGGGCAGTAAACTTAATTGCAGACGTGGAAGAAAAAAAAAGAATAAGAAGTGTCAGCACATGACTTATGTAAGCAATTTAGGTGAAGAGGTTTAGCATACGCATCGAAACAAATTAGCCAGTTTAGATTGCGCATAACGCGCCACGAGAATGCTTGAGGCTAATGCATTGCAGCCGTTTATTTAGAACAGTCGCCGCGGAATGTTTGCTGGGTGTTTGATGTAGGTATTGAAAATAAACAAGCAAACACAACAGACTTCTGTAAAGCACAGACAGTAAGCAGTGGGAGATCTAAATAAAGAAAAAGAAAAGCTTTAGTATCTTTTCTAAGATGTTTTAGAAAATTGTGTCACGAGGTTCAACCACCTCGTGACACAATTTTCTATTTCCGAACTGACGTTCCCACCACCCTTAAGGATATCAGAAGTCACTTGTCTGAATGTGAGGACAGAGTGTGGCGTCACGGAATTATGCTGTTGCTACGCTAATTATAAGATAGTTTCATGCACACGTACACGATATGAACTTCTTCATCGAACACTTTCAGATGTCAACTGTTCTTCTCTGCTGATCTGATATTAGAAGATAACGAACAACAGCGACTATTTCTAGTTTCACTTTCATCTGCCCCCCCACATCTATTTATAGACTTGCTTCCCTGTCACGTGACCAACACTTTTGAGTGTCCCGTCAAGCATGGCGTCCACACATCAGACGTAACAGCTACAAGAGTTGAGGAAAGTGTTTTTTACTTACGTGCTGCTGAAACAGAAGATATGAACTGAGCTAGTTTTTTTTTCGATTGAGCTAGTTAGGCATTTATTATTACAGTTGTGGCTATCTGTAGGCGTTTTATTCATTTTCACAATTAAATATAAGTTCTTGAATCGATTGTAGTGGAGTAACAGGAAGGATTGTACAGTATATTTCCGTGTATTTTGTCTACAAAACAGGAGAGATTTGAACTTTATTAAAAGTATCATACTCATGTGATGGGTCGTTCCCGGATGTGCAAGCAGTGAGAGTAACTACTGGGTATAACCCTACCTAACACAGAGCATTTTTGTGTGGTTTAAAACCGTTAATCCGTGGGTCTATAGTCGTCATGAATTTAAACACAGCGTTAGAAGATTTGGACAATAATGATGAATACGCATCAGAAAGAACCCGGCTTCTATCACCAGACATCGAAGTAAGGCAGAGAGGTAGCGGTAAGCACTACGAAGATGACATGTCTGCCTTGGATGATAGTGAAGAAGAGCCATCGCCGATGATGAGACAGTTGCGAAGGTTCAACAGAAGCTTGAGTACTGCCACTTTGCGGTTTGAAAATGGACAACCAATCTCGAAGCCTCGAAACCCAGTGAGAACGTTGAGCACTTTTGCAGGTGTGTTCGCACCTGTGGCAGTTTCCCAGTTCTCGTCTTTGTTATTTTTAAGATCAGGTAAGTTGATATTTTCAGGCTGTAGACTTAGTTAGATCATCATCATGCTGCAACAGATCAATAGGTTTTCCAGTTTGCTTTATGATATATCCTTCACTAAACAGCAACTGATGATACCAGTTGTATGTTCATTTACAATTCTTCCAGTATTCTGAATGTGAAAGTTATGGACTTAGTACACCGAATCTTTGACTCTTGACTCCTATTTCTATAATGTCAGACTTCAAATCCTTCATAAGTGATACGCTTCTGCTGACTCTGCCCAAAATTATTTCCAACTTTTAAGTCATCCATTTTTCTACTGTCAGGCTCCCAACTCCTTCATAAAGGATTAGTGTACTTTAACTGTGCCCAAAAGTAACTTCAGAGTCCAGTTTATCATGTTTTAGCTTGGCATCACTAGCTTTTGCTTTTAGCTCATTCATCATAAGGAGAGATGGTGCTTTATCATTCATGTTGAAATCTCCCACCTGTTTCTTTCATGAGGATATTGGTGATGGAATTTTAGAGTTGATTTGACTGATCTCCATGTAACTGCTAACCTTAGCTCATTCCCATTGCTGCCATTGTAATGTTATTATAATACAAGCATCGCATGGAATTATAATCTCTCTCTCTCTCTCTTACCTCAAGTGCCCAAGGCACATGGTGCTTCTGTAAGGGTTTCCTACAAACAACTGTCCTTTGCCTTTTTTTTCCACTCTTGTGAGCCTTTTATTGCTCAACAATTTGTTATTCTTCTCCATGTCTCCTTTGGTCTACCCTTACTTCTGTTCCCCTGTGGTGTCTGTCTTACTGTTATTTATGGTAGTGAGTCGTCAGTCATCGGGAGCACATCCCAAACATCGCCAACGTCTTTCCTCGCTGTCAGTGGCTTCATGTGCATTTCTGCCAACAAGATGTTATTTCTTATGGTGTTTGGCCAAAATATTCTTCTAATTCTTTGTAAACATTTAGTCTGGAAAGAATTCAGCTTCCAGCATTCACTTCCATAAAGTTGTACACTTAGAACATTACTTTTAAATATCCTGATTTTCATCTTCATGTTTAGTTTTTTTGATTTCCATGTTGTCTGCAGCATTGCAAAAGCCTGATTTGCTCAAGTAAGTCTGCTTTTGATGTCCTCTGTGCTGTATCTATCTTCTACTACTCTACTACCAAGATATGCAAATTCCTTGACCTCCTCCACTGGCTTGTTATCTATTCTGAGTACATTTCTGTTGTTCACATTTTGCTTCATTAACTTTGTCTTTCCTGTGGTGATATTTAATTCTATTATACTAGCATTCTGAGTTAGCTTGTTTATTTTATCTTGCATATCTTTGTGACTGCTTGACAGTAGACAATGTTTTTGGCAAAGTCAAGGTCCTAAAGCACTATGTCTAGGGTCCATTTTAATCTTTTGCATTTATTTGATGTTGCCGCCTTCATTAGCCAGTCTGCTGCTAAATTAAATAATGTTGGTGATAGTACACATCCCTGCTTCACTCCTGTTTGTACCCTAAAGCTGTTGAAGGTGTGTTCTCCGCAGATCACTTTTCACTGAAAACACTCGTATAGGGCTTTGATCACATTCACTGTCTTATGAGGGAGGCCATGCCATCTTAGAATTTTCCACAGTGCATCTCTGTTGACACTGTCAAAGGCTTTTCTCAAAATCTATAACAGTGTGTATGTTGTGCTATGCCACTCATTTGCCTGTTCTAATATTTGTCTATTTACAAATACATGGTCTGTGCATGATCTTCCTTTCCTAAATCCTGCCTGCTCTTTCCAAAGTTTTCTCTCAAGCGCTGGTACAGTTCTGTTGATGATTATTCTGCAAATACTTTACTGGTGAGTGGCAAGAGGGTAATGCCTCTCCAGTTCCAGCAATCTCTGAGGTAACCCTTCTTTGTTAGCTTTACTATAAGGCCAGTTTTCCATTCTTCTGAAGCTTTTTCTAGATCCCAAATTTGTTGTAGTATCTGGCATAGTTGTTTTGGTGTTTCTGTCTCTTCTGCTTTCAACATTTCATCATCACCTGGTGCACTGTCTAATTTTAGTTTCTTTATTGCCTCTTTTACTGCACCAACTATGAGACACTGAGAAGTAATTACTGGCCCAGTGAAACCACGAAAGAAGATAAGCTCTATTGTTCTATACATGAATTACAAAAACAGTGAAATTTGTCCAAGAGACAGGACTGCAGATTAGACAGACAATGTGTAAGGAGAAGAAGAAGAAGAAAACTCCTTTACTTCACTTATTGTTATTGGTATTGATGTTTAGTTCTATTTCTGCTTCAGGTATGTCTATTGTTTGTGCTGCTTGTGTTCTGTTTAGTAGCGTGTTGAAGTGTTCCCTCCATCTTTCAATTTTTTCTCTCTCCACTGAACAGTTGTCCCTTTCATGTCATTATTGCACTTTCACATCTTGTGTTGAAGTTACCTGTCATCTGATTTGTGATTTTGTGGAAGGTTTTCATGTCATTTACATATGCTGCTTTCTCTGCTGCTTCTGCTTAGTTGTAATATTGATGTTTATCCTGGCGGCATGATTCCTTCACCTCTTTGTCTTTTTGTGCATAATTATTTAAGACTTGTTCTTTCAGCCTTTGTGATTTGGTGCTCAGTAATTTTTTTCTTGATTTCCTTTCTTTTTTTGTGCTGTCTTTTCCTATGTGGTCTCGCTTATCCATTCCTCTTTTCTCCTTTTCTGATATCCCAGCACCACTTTTGCTGTTTCCTGTAGTGTTTCATTGAACTTGATGAACATTTCTGCTTTGTCTTGTAGGACACTGAAGTGGTTCTTAAGTACTATCAAGAATTAATTTCTTGTTTGCTGGTCTTTCAGTTTTGTTGTATCAAAGCATGCCTTTCTTGGTTCTCTGATTTTGGCTTTCCTTTAGTCTTATTTTCATACCAGATAGTTGTGATCACTTCCTACATCAGCTCCTTTCCTTGCTCTCACATCCTGTAGTGACAGTTTCCACTTGTTGTTTATCAGTATGTGATCAGTTTAGTTTTCTGTGGTTTTGTCTGGAGACCTCCAAGTCAATTTATGGTTGTTTTTATGTTGGAAGATTGTTCCTCTGATGGTCATCATGTTTTCTTCACAGAACCTGCACAGTCTTTCTCCAGTTTCTTTTTTTTTTCTACAATTCCTTCTCTTCCCACGATTCTTCTTCTGTCTTCATTTCCCTTACCTACTTTTGCATTGAAGTCGCCCAAGTTAAGTAGCATGTTATGGTTGGGTATTGTTTCTACTGTGGCTTGGAGGCTGTTGTAAAACTCTTCAATTCTTCTTCAGCTTCTTCTGTTGATGCATAACAAACTATAATAGACAGCTTCATGAATCTAGAGTTGAACCGTGCATATAACAATCTCTCATTTATAGGGGTCTATTTCAGCAATCCTCTTGATGCTTCTTTTGTCATAATCAATGCAACTCCTCCGTCATGATTATCTTCTTTACCTGATAATATTATTTTATCTTCTGTGTGCTGTGTTGTACATTTCCTTCTTCCATGTCCTGTCCGTCTTGCCTCTTGTATTCCTAATATGTCTAGTTTGTATCTGTGCATTTCCTTGATGGTTTGTGCTAGTTTTCCAATCTGATTAAGTGTTCTTGTATTCCAGCTGCCTGTTTGCATCTTGTGTTTAGGTTCTAGGAGGTCTGCAGTCTGGCTGGGGCCTTCCAGTAGCTGGCTTTCACTCATAACCTTCATAGGCTCACTTTCCTGATATGCATTTCTCTTTTCACCTGCATTTGTTGTTTCCCATGTTTCCATTTCTGCAGCAGTCTGATGGTTTTTTAACTGGATAGGTTTGCTGGTAATATGCTAAACCCTCCTTAGTCACCTTTTATGGTCGTGCATCATGGAACTATAATGGCTTTCTCTATTTCCATTGTGAATCTAATAAACTGGCTTCTTTGTAAGCTATGGGAACATGTCGGCCACTATCCTTTGAATCATTTGAGGTTATTGTAGCATCTTTTTTTTAACCATGAGCACCAGTGAGGAATCTGAATAGGAGCTTGATTAGCCTTGATTCATTGACCCGAGAGACAGGAAATGAGTCAGATGCTCTGGCCTCAGCATTGGGAAATGAGTGGAATGTTCTGACTGAGTCATAATCATTAATTTGGTGTGTGGAGAGTCAGAAGAAGTTTTAGGTTTGAGTCGGTCGGTAGAAATGTACCTTTGTGAAGGAGATGAGTGAAACAGCAGGAAAATAGAGGAGTTTTTGGAGTTGGAATGGAAAGTTTGACACACAGTTTGACAAGAAATTAATAATGTGACAGTAACATTTGATTGTCTTGTTTGCATCCCTTTTATCCTAGGATTTGTGGTTGGCAACTCAGGCTTGCTGGAAACATACTCACAGCTGATCCTAGCTTACTTCATCCTTGTTATGACTGTGTTGTCCATTTGTGCCATATCGACCAATGGTGCTGTGGAAGGTGGTGGAGCTTACTGTATCCTTAAGGAGATGTTCTGTATATGTTAGTTTGGTGACTGGACAGGTGAATGTGTGAATCTGTGGGAATGTGCCTAGGCAAGTGCTAACTTTAAGCAAACAGAATATTTACCTAATGAATGTGAATATTAAAGGTATGTGCAGACATTCATTGATTAGGGGAAAAAAAAACGTAATTAAAGTTTCAGAAAATTAAAAACATTATGTTTTCAGGAGAACCTGCTATAATTGTTTCTAATAAATGTCTTTAAAGAAGGAGAAAAGTGATTTTTTTTCATAAGGAAAATATGACCTAGAAATGAAAAAAAAAACAAAAACTTTGTCTAGGTTTTGTGCTGAAGCTGTAGAATAATAAATTAGATACATAATTAAGCATACTTTGAGGTCACCTCAATTTGACCCAGAGAAAGATACGAAGGTCATACCGAAAGTTGTGAGCAAAAAATTTCTTTTAAAAATCAGAGTTTATAAATAGAGAAAATATAAATGTATCACCCTAACCTGCATCCTTTGTACTTCATGTAGAGGTCACATGACATCACCATCTTGTGTCACGTGACTATGTGGAGCATAAAGAAAATGTCGGGTGCTAAGTTTTGTTTCGTCAACGTGCTGTTATTGAGTTCCTCGTTAAATAGGAAATTCCCGCTGCTGAAATTCACCAAAGACTTTAACTTGCTTATGGAGATGTATGTATGGGTGCTAGCAGTGTTAGGAGGTGGGTGAAACATTTCAAAGATGGAAACATGAGCATCCAAGATAGGCCTCGCAGTGGTCGCCCTCGAACTGCCTCCATTGAACGCAACGTGAAAAGGGTTGACAACATCATTAAAGAAGTCAGACTTGTCACAGTTTCTGAAATCGCTGTAAATCTTGGAATAGGACACAGTGCAGTACAGGAAATGATTGAAACCCTAGGCTATAGAAAAGCTTGTGCCCGCTGGGTCCCACAGGAGAGAACGTCCAGAAAGCAGTGCGTCTGTGCCATCGGTCAGCTGAAACGGAATTCTACCGGGAGGATATTTTCAAACTCACAGAGCGATTGGAAAAATGTGTGCAGAGAAATGGAGATTATGCTGAAAAGTGAAGAATAGGATGCAGGTTAAGGTGATACATTTGTATTTTCTCTGCCTATAAATTCTGATTTAAAAAACAAATTTGCTCACGACTTTCAGTATGACCCTCGTATATGGAAAGATATGAACTGAAAATTTGATCAACAACTTTTTTTTTTAGAACAGCGAGAGAAATGTATGGACAATTCAGTGTTTAGGAATTGGTAGTTTTAATGGGTATGACCTGCTTCGTTTAATGTATATGGATTGTTTAGTTTTATGTATATGATTGATTAATTTAATGCATGTGGACTGTTTAGCTTGCTATGAAGAGACTGAGTAATTCAGCTTGCTCAGGGTGTTTATGACTCTTTTTTATAGAATGTTAAGAGCAAGAGAAGTTTTGGCACATTTTAAGAGCTAAACAGCTTTGGTTTGTGTTGTAGTGACAGATAAAGTTCCTGAACCATAATAATGGAGTGAGATGGCACAAAGGTCACTGTTCTCCAGTCCACCACTGTTCAAACACAGCAGTAATCCAGCAGAAAATAGGAGGGCCGAAAAGGTCAAAGGTCATTCAGCTACAAAACGCTTAACAGTTCTCCTGGAAGTAAATAAGTAAACAATGGCACCCAATCTATGTTTACTTTTATGTGTAATGGAAAAGCTAAGAGGGTTGTAGGTGTGGCGATTGATTACAGTGTAGATCAAGTAATAGAAATTACATGGACATGGAACAAGTTATAAAGATCACATTTATTAATTTAAAGTATCACAATATGTTGTATCTCTCCATAAATTCTTGGCTAAATGATGGTGAAGATATAGCATAGAAGTGTCTCATTGGATGACTTTCTTTTTTTTTTTTTTTTACCAAGAGGAAATCTAAGAAATATGCTTCTAAGCGAGTTCCACCAGTGTGGGGTGTACATATGTAGTATTACAGCAGTCAGCTTACCCAGAACACAGCATGGATGTAGCATACTTTTTTTTATATATATAAATAGGAAACACCAAGGCTTTCATACAGTAAAGTAAGAGAACACAGACCTTGGAAAAAATCATAGACAAAGCACTTTAGTGAGGTGTGAGAGAAAGAAAAATCACAAGAGAATTACTTGGGATTTGAACCATGGACTCCTGTAGGATGAGCAGCTGTCTAGCCACAAGAGAACAGCATACTAACAAACTGTGCTATCTCACACCTCCAAAAAAAGGTGTTTGCAAGCAGAGTCATTAGTAACTGTTCAGTTGACACGAGGAACGTGACACCCAGAAAGAAACGAGGTCATTACACAGAAATTTCGTAGCTTAAATTCAGTCTCTCTAGCAAGTACCAAGGATGTAGGATAGGGTTTGGATTAGCTGTGGCTTGCAGGACCAACTGTGGCTTGCAGGACCAACTGTGGCTTGTAGGACCAGCTGTGGCTTGTAGGACCAGCTGTGGCTTGTGGGACCAGAGGACCAACTGTGGCTTGTAGGACTAGCTGTGGCTTGTAGGACCAGCTGTGGCTTGTTGGACCAGATGACTCTGATGTCTGTAAACGCTGTCATCGTCACTCCCATCTTACAGGGCTTATAAAATTTGTTGATGTATGGTATGTAAAAAAAAATGAAGTTCTTGAAACTGAACAGACTGTGCTGGCTGGGGCATGTAGAAAGAATGGAAGAGAACAGACAAATGAAAATAATGTATGCACAAGAGATGAGGGAAACAAGACCAAGGGGTAGACCAAGACAGAGATGGAAAGCAACATAGAAGAGGATGTAAAAGAAATTGGTGTCACCAACTGGAGAGAGAAGATCAGGAATAGAGAGGAATAGGGGTGGACTTTATTTACAGCAATAGCCTTAAAGGCTCGGAAAGCTGAAGAAGAAGATGGGATGTAAAAGCTTCATTTAAAAAAAAAAGAAAAACATTCAAGCAGTATCATCATGATCATCATCACCTTTCAGTCCCTTGGGAGCATAGGCCATGGATAAAGACTTCCAGATGTCCCTTTTCTTGGATTTATTCTTTGCTTTCCTTCCATTTGTATCCCTTTTTCCTGAACACTGTCATAATTTCCCTTTTCCAAGAGTTTCTAGGTATTCCTTGATTTATAATTTCCCTGAGGACTTCCTGTCAGTGCCATACAAGCAGTATACTTTATGGTAATTTGCTAGATTTTACATTTTCAATAATTATTGTTGTGATGCAGGTTAATTAATATATACGTATATATGATTCTGTTTTTCATTGAAACATTTCTGATAAAAAGTTGTTTTTTTTTAACTGCTAAAGGTGGATTTTGAATAGAGGTGGGAATTTTTTTTGTGGAACTATCAGAGTATTGTTTTGCTGAACAGCTTTTTCTCATGACTGAATTGGATATATGATTGACAGCCCTGAAGCTTTGTACTGCTTGATCCAGTCTCTTTGTACTTGTATTCTCTAATCTTCAGACTTGTCCTGTTTGTTTTTCAGTAGCAGCTGTTTCATTCTCTTATTGGAGTTTTACGTGATAAAACAGCACTCATGTTGACCTCTTGCTTTAACAAAGTGCACTTTGCTGATACCAGGTTACAGAGTTCTACTTCCTGGATGGAAGTTTTTGGGTCACAGTACAAACACTTTTTTTTTTTTAATCCAGAGTTCCTGGTTCAAAGTTCAGAGAATGTCAGACGGGCCAAACTCTTGACTCCCCCGAAATAAAGTCTGTTTGTTTGACCTGGACACTTAACTAAACAGCTGAGAAACACATAAATGCCTTTGGATGTAAATGCTACTGAAGAGTTCTTCAAATATCGTGGACACAAAAAAGAACACATATATCCATACTACAAGAACTTAATATTGAAGAAGGCTGGCTAGTAAAGAGGATTAAACAGAGAAAACTTAAATTATTTTGGATACCTTAAATGTCATGATAATCTAGAGAAGACTGTCTTGGAAGGGTACATAATGGGAAAAAGAAAGGAAAACCAAGGCGAAGATGGCTGCAAGACATCGTTGATGATCTGCAAATGGATGCATCAGCAGCAGATCATCTTGCTCACAACCGAGAGGCCTACAGGAGTGCTGTTAGGGAGGCAAAGTTCCGCAAAGGATATGCAAACGAATGAATGAATGAATAATTGTTCTCCTATCCTCTACATGAAAAAAAAAAAAATAAGGTTAAGATGAAAACTGTGCCATTAGTACTTTTGATTAAAACAAGAGAAGAAAGCGTTTTGTACAGTGAACCATTTCCCTCACTGTTGTTTTCTTTTGTAATTTAAGGACCTTATTTTGTGGTCTTATTGCGATTGTAAATTTTTTTTATCTTTATTGTTTAAATCCTTTGGGTAAGCAAACTGGTCACAGATTGCCCACATTTAAAGTAGCTAGGAAAAAAATATTGTATTTTTTTTTCCCATTTTTTTCTTTCTATATTTAAAGAAGACAAGATAATGTAAATAAATTCTTCTTCTTCTTCGTTCGCTTCTACCACCAAAACCGCACTGTGATCCTACTGAATTTACGCCTGTGGTCCTCGTTAGGTCCCGTGGTCTCCTGTGTGGTCCCCGAAAGGACCACACGAGATCCACGAGAGGACCACATGGGGTTCAGAGTATCACAGGGCTTTAGCCTGTATTCTTGGTGGGTCTCAGAAGCAGGATTGCGTGACACCATGGTTTTCATTGCACCAGTTTAGGGTTGGACTTTCTCACCGGAAGACCTCGACGTGTTTAGGATATCAGTGCATCCCCGCTGGGTGAGAGGCGGTAGCCCACCCAGGCCAGAGTTGGACCTTCTCACCGGAAAACCTCGACGTGTTTTGAGATACCCGTGTATCACCGCCGTGTGAGAGGTGGTTGCCCATCCAGTCCAGAGTCGGACTTTCTCACTGGAAAACCTCAGCGTGATTAGGATACGCAAACATCCCCGCCGGGTGAGAGGTGGTTGCCTATCTAGACTGCCCTGGAAATAAATTCTTAATTATTTTTTTTTTTTTTTTTTTACTTTTGTATATCGGTTGATATTGTTGTATACAGTTGTATATGAGTTAAGATTATTCAATTCAAATGTAATATCCACCCTCATTTATGCATGTGAAAGCTGGAAAACAGCTAAAGAAATAGATAACAAATTAGACTCTTTTGAAAACAGATGCCTAAGAAAAATACTTGGTATAAAGTGTAATTCAGAAACAATGCAGAAATAATACAGACGAGCAAACAACAACCTGTCTCACGGGTTATCAGAAAAAGAAGATGGACATGTGTTGGTCATGTGCTGAGAAGAAATAACCAGAGAATCCCAAAACAAGCTATCAAGTGGAATACAAAAGGCCGAAGAAAAAGAGGTCAACCACGTGAAACTCTAAAGAGGACATTGTTAAGAGAGGCCAGTTTAGTGGGAATAACATCCTTTGGTGAGGTTGAAAAGCTCGCCGAAAACAGGAAATCTTGGCAAGCTACCATGCGAGCCCTATGTGATATTTAGCGGCATGGGAAGGATGTAAGAAATAAGAATATCAGTTGATAGAAGATCAGATTTTAAGTTTCATTGAAAAGTGGGTGCAGGTAGAACTGATTTTCCTATTTATAAATAAGAAAAAAGGGTGATAACTTTTATCATTGATAACTTTGTGCATTAGTTTCCATGACCATTTATCAGATATGATCAGCCGTGCCTTAGGTCCTGAGTTTGGAGGAAGCATTGGCTTTCTGTTTTATGTTGCCAATGTTCTGGGTTGCGCTCTCTATTGTGTTGGATTTGTGGAAGGCGTCCTTCAAAATTTTGGTGAAGGAGGTAACTTTTTTTGGTTGTTTTTGTATGTGGATGAGGAAAAAAAAAATCACCAAATGACTAGTTGTTATATTTCCTTGGAATTGTGAGCATGATTTTCTTTGCATCCGATGCTATGAATGTGTTCAGGTACTGCATCATTTTGAGTGGGTAGAGAGTTACAGCAGCTATTTTTTTCAGTTTCTGAGTGTAACTGAAAGGTAAGGGGTGTACGATATTTTTTTTTAGTAGGCCCTACAACCATGGGGTCTATTGTTAGCCAGGCTGGGTCCATTACAAGGAGTACCAGAGGAGAGATGGGGCAGGGTCTTTGTTGACTTTTGGTTTAAGCATGTCAGCTCTGAATCACTGACTGCCAAATCAGACAGTGCCTTTTGCTTGGCAGCAGCAAATTCTTTACTTTGTCATGGATTTCAGCAAGTTTTTTTTTCATTCTTATGCTTGTTGTTGATTGGTTTTTTAATTTATTTTATTCCTGTTTGTTTTCTTTCTCAAAATTTTATTACATTGGTTGTCAAATTTTTAACTTGTACATTGTTCTCCTTATATTGTTTTCCTCTTGATACATTTCTGACCTCACTTACAGCATATGAAATAATGTCTTCACCAATGTATCATTGCCAACACACTGAGATCTTCTTCTTCTTCGTTTGCTTCTACCACCTGCTGAATTTACTCCTGTGGTCCTCAGTGTGTCCTGTAGTCCCCCTGTGGTCCCTGAGAGGCCCACAGGAGATCCCCAAGAGGATCACAAAAGGTTCAGAGTATCGCAGGGCTTGGGCCTGAATTCTTGGTGAGTCGCAGAAGTGGGATTGCGTGATGCCGTGGTTTTTGTTGCACCAGTTTAATCCAAAGTTGGACTTTCTCACTGAAAACTTCATCGTGGTTTGGATACCAGCATATCCCCAACGGGTGAGAGGTGGTTGCCCATCCAGCCTAGAGTTGGACTTTCTCAACGGAAAACCTTGATGTGTTTTGGATATCAGTATATCCCTGCTGGGTGATAGGTGGTTGCCCATCCAGTCCAGCGTTGGACTTTCTCACCAGAAAACCTCAGCATGATTATGATACGCATACATCCCCGCTGGGTGAGAGGTGGTTGCCTATCTAGACTGCACTGATCCAGTGTCTCCAACTTCAGCATTTTGTGGTCGTGGCCGCTACCCTTCCTAGTTGTGACAAGGATGGAGCTTTTGTCCAGGAGGACGAATCCTCGCCACTAGTAAGTTTCACCCCTGGGTTGAGCCGGTTTAGGCATATTATCCCAATATGGGCGCATTTAGGACGTGACTGATCTCTAGAACAAAGGTACTGTGATATGAGTAGCCATCAAGTTTCACCCTGGTTTAAGCTGGTTTAGGCATATTTCTCCAGTATGGGTGTATATTGGACGTGGCCTGCCTCTAGAGCAGAGGTGCCGTGGTATCAGTAGCTCTCGCTGCGAGACTACTGGATATACTGATTAAGCTTCACTTTATCTTTTCCATCACCTTTTCACATCGGCGCCGCACGGCAACCCTAATTGCTTTTCTGCATTTTCTTCATTGGCCGGGGGAAGTTTCACCCACGCGCGGCATCTGAAGAATCTCGCCATCAGTGTCTTAACCCCAGGGTTAAACTGATTCAGGCAATTCGCCCGGTATGAGTGTACATAGGACGTGGCCAACCTCCAGAGCAGAGGTGCCGTGATTTGAGCAGTCCTGACCTCGAGACTACTGATTACTTCACTTAGTCCTTTCTTTTACCTTTTCCACAGTAGCGCTGCGTTGCAACCCCATTATCACCTTTCTTCAGTGACCGGGAGGAGACCCACTCCATGCACGGCAACTGAAGAATCTCGCCAGCAGCAGGTTTTAAATCAGAGTTTTCCTTCTCTCAGATGAGCTACCAATAACAAGACTCTCATCTACCTGAAACATCTGGCTTTCAGATGCCAGATATTCGCCTTCGCCCCTTCTCCTGTCAGTTTGAACAGTTCCACCACAAGAAGGCCGGGAGCTGGACTTGACTGTCAGAGGCTATTTGAGATGCATGCTTGGAGATATTTAATTGGAGAGGGGGGCGTATCCTCCACCCTGCCTCCGGCTATGACAGTGCTTAGAACCACACTGTGAGATGTTTTTATAGAATGGATAGAATGTGTGAAATGTAAGGAACATTGTTCACAAAAAAAACACAACCATTTATTAACTGTTTGCTTTTTCATGAATACAGTTTGGTGCTAATGTCATTCATTAAAATGTTCATCAGAGAAAATTGAGTTTTTAAATTAAACTTACGGAAAAGTGGAAGCATCCATTTTGATGTCAGGACTAGCAAACCATAGCCACTGAAATCCTACTTTACATTCATAAAATATTTACATAAAACTGAATGTATTACATCTGTCTGGTTAATGATGAAGCTTCGTGACACTGCCTGAGAAACCTGACGGTGTAGCTCGTCGTGCATGCTTCAAGAAGTAAGAAAAGTCACCACAGACTTCCTTCAACATTATTTGTCCTGTCAACATCGTCATTACTCAGCATAAGCGAAAAGTGCACAGACTCGTTACATTTTGGAAAAAAAAAAGAATTTGTAGTTGTTTTCCTCCAGATTAGTAAACTGCTTGGTTTACTAATCCAGTGGTACCGGGTTCAGTCCCAGCAGTGGGATGTTTTCTGGTACACACCAAAAAGGCCCTGGGGTTCACCCAGCCTCTAAAAATGGGTACCAGGAAAGGTAAAGCAGCAAGATGTGATACTGACTACATCACACTTTCATGTGGCAAAGGTCATGGAAAATACGGGTCTAACACCATATCCCCAATATGTCTTAGTGGCATGGAAACAAGAATTTTACTTTTACCTTTCCTCTGTTTTACTAATACATGTAAAGACATTGTCATTTTCCCAACACATTTGTTCCTGCTCTTTTGTCTTATTAAATACAAGCAACTACTGTTCAAGCAGTAAGCATTACTTCTACTGAGAAATGCTGTATTAGAATGCAGTCATTGAAAAGTTCCTGAGGAATTAGTACCATTACATGTAGAAACTGTAGGAAGCCCTAAGAACTTAGAAAAGAATGTAGGTGGATGCCATTACTGAGCAGACAGAAGCAACATTTGAGAGAATTATCTGGATTTTGCAGGATGGATAAAAGGCATGAAAATTTAATAAACTGTTTGCCTGGGAATACCTGCATATCCAATTAAGTTATGGGAACATTGCATCTTGCATGTAGCAGTTCTGATGAAATTGCTATTAAATAATGATTTTGTTTTGATCAAATTTTTTGCCTAATACATGTAGGGAGCTTCATGGATCAAGGAGAAGGTCTCCCTGTGGACTCTGAATGGTGGAAGTACTTGTACTCCACCGTCTCCTTGTTTGTCTGCCTGCTAATCTGCATAGTGGGAGGGGGCTTGTTTGCCAAGACATCAGCAATCATTTTGGTTGTAAGTTTTGTTTAGAGTTTTCAGCTCATTGTTTCAGTAGTGGTTGTGACAAATAAGACTGGGTTGTTCCATATAGTTTTAGGCTTGGATGATCTGATAAATGCTTCAACAAATCCTTAATAAAGATATCTGCATAAGTGATGGATTAGAAGAATTGTTTTATTTCTTTATCAATAATTCACGGCTGTTTTAGGATGAAGGAAGATTTGAAAGATCAGTCAGTAATTAGTAAATGGAAAGTAATGTCTTTGAATTTGTTACTAATAAATAAATAAATAAATGATAATAAAATAATAAATGTTAAATATTATGTTGAGAGGAAAAATGCCTGTGTTTGGAAAGATGGCAAGGCCAGCAAAGAAGTGTTGGTGCTTCAAGTAACAAGTTCAGTCTGCCTAATGGGGGAGGATTGGCCATGCTGAGATATTTGCTTTTTTTTTTTTTTTTAATGTTTCTATTCTGGATCTTCAAGCAAGCAGTTGTACTTCACTTCCAGTCAGGCATGATGCTTGTCTTCCTGCTTGTAGCTTCAATCCATAGGCTGTAGTCTTTATTCTGCACCTGTTATTGCAGTCTCCTGGAAAGACATCTTGTGTATACCTCAGAACATGAGAGAATTCATAACAATTAGCTATCACTGTCATCTGTTGCTACCATCATCATCAGAACTAGATAAGAAAGGAGAAATAATATTCAGAATAAGAAGAGAAGCTCTACACATTTTAAAAAAAATCCTTCTTCTTCTTTTTCAGCTTTCTGAGTCATTAAGGCTCATTGCTGCAGATAAAAGTTTGCCTCCATTCCTCTCTATTTCTAATCTTCTCTCTCCAGTTTGTGACACCAATTTCTTTAATATCCTCTTCTATGTTGTCTTTCCATCTCTGTCTTGGTCTACCCCTTGGTCTTGTTCCCTTCATCTCTTGTGCATGCACCATTTTTGTTTGTCTGTTCTCTTCCATTTTTTTCTATTCTACATTCCCTAGCCAGTGTAATCTGTTCAGTTTCAAGACATTTATAATTTGTTGGGATTTAAATAAGCTGTTCAGTTCAGTGTTCTTTCTAGCTCTCCATTCTCCACTGTTGGCATCCTTTATGGACCCAAAGATTCTTCCTAGGATCTTGTTCTCAAAGATTAAATTCAGTTTGACTTTTTCTTTAAGCAAACTGGTTATCACATTATGTTGAATCATGACATTCTGTTATTGCTGTTGCATCCTACATTAGCCTCCTGTTCCATATTTCCACTGCATAGTGAGAGGTTGAGAAGTGTCCAAGTTTTGGAAGTGACAAAATAAAAGAGTGAGGGTTGAATGAGAGTAAAGAGTGCTGTTAATGGGCTCTTAGCCAGTGCTTACCTCACTTTGCAAGTATGCTCCTACAAATTAAAGAAAACAGATTTGGATCCCTATCTAGCTCGGTGCCTGTTTTCAAGATCTTCATGGGCATTGGTTTACTCAGAACTCAAGTACTCAGTTTTACTCAGAACTCGAGTGCTCAGTTTTACTCAGAACTCGAGTGCTCAGTTTTACTCAGAACTCGAGTGCTCAGTTTTACTCAGAACTCGAGTGCTCAGTTTTACTCAGAACTCGAGTGCTCAGTTTTATATAAAAAACCTGCAACCAACAATACTACTAAATTTTGTTTAAAAAATGAAATTGCAGCTATGCATCTATGAGATGTGGGAAAATAAGGGATTGGAATTATTTTACAAATTACAAAAAAATAAAGGAAAATTTTACAATCTTTCTCCAGGTGGTGGTTGTTGTGACACTTTTTGTCTTCATCAGTGCCTTTGTCAAACACAGTTTAATTGAAGTGGATCTCCCAAAGACCAACCGTTATGCATGGGGCAATAAGACGGACAATGTGACAGGAAACTACACAGGGCTGAGTGCTGAGACGTTCAGAGAAAACTTGTTTCGTGAGTGTGTTGTGTGTGTCCTTGCTAGAGTTTGTTCGCTTCTATCTTTGCTAGAGTTTGTTCGCTTCTGTCCTTGCTAGAGTTTGTTCGCTTCTGTCCTTGCTAGAGTTTGTTCGGTTCTATCTTTGCTAGAGTTTGTTCACTTCTGTCCTTGTGTTTTTTAGTTCTGTGCAAATAAATAATAGGAGTGGTCTTTGTTGGGACCAGCACAGAGGAGCTAGTCAGAACCCTACAATACATCCATGCTGTGCTGCAGGAAACAGATTTTTTGCAAACAATTTTACAGTTGAACAGCTGCATAGTTATTTGCTAAACATCCTAAAGCAATTAAGAAATTGCTATAGACTGTGTGTCACCTTTGCTGATCTTAAGTATTCCACACAGTCAAATTCTCATGTAGGAGTGAAGTATAGATTCTAGACTTGTGCTCCAATGTACTATGTGTAGACCTAGCCAGGTGATTTGGATGTATGACAGAAGTTATAGGGCAGCCATGACAGAACCTGGAAAAAAGTGCATGCCTGGCAACAGATATGGCACAGCATAGCATTTAAAACTGAGTAAGAAGAGATGTAAGACTGCATGTGGCCACCAAGATTGGATTTAATGTACTTCCCACATTTAGGGGAGGTGTCTGAGAAGTCTGCTTTTTCAGTATGTTCAAGGAAGTTATAAGAACCAGAGCAACATCAATCATCATCATTTCGTGCTGTCTCTCCATGGAAGGTTTGCTGCAGTGCATCATGACCCTGTTCTGTTTCTTGTCTTTGTAGAACACTCGGCCAATCTTGTCTTTTGTCCATCTCTTGATGTCTACCCATCTATATTGCTATCGTCCTCTTGTTCTTTTCATTTCAGTCTTGCCCTCAAGATAGGTCTTCACTATAGTATTGTGCCTCTTGACATGCTCAAAGTATCTTAGCTGTCTTGTTTTTATGATTTTTGATATTTCACTTTTCACTTCTAGCTGGTTTAGCATTTTGTTTTTTGTTCTTTTCTATTCTTCTGTATATCCACATTTCAAGGGCCTTGATTTTCTTTTCTGTTGTCTTATTCAAGGTCCAGGTTTCTACACCATAAAGGAATATTGAATATATGTAGCATTTTATGATATGTAATCTTATTTGCTGTGATATTTGTTTTGATGTAAGGATCTTCCTCATTCTGCTGATGGTGTTTTTTGTCAAACCTATTCTTCTGTTATTTTCTGTTTCACATTTTCCATCCTCTGTTATCATTTCCCCAAAATACCTGAAGCTTTTCACTTGTTCTCCATTTATTTTTATATTTACCTCTGGCTTTCTTCTCTGCGGATTACCATGACATTTGTCTTTCTGATATTTATTTCCAGTCCTACTTTTAACTTTAATCGTTTATTCATGTCACTAGATTTTGTAGGTCTTTTTGGTTCTCTGCCATTAGCACGGTGTCATCCGCATATCTTGGGTTATTGATTGCTATTCCATTAATGTTTAATCCAGGCATCTGACTAGTTTCTTTGCATACTTTTTTCTGTATATTGGTTAAACATATGGAGAAAGGATACATCCTTGTCTGACCCCTCTCTTTATATCAGTCGATGTTGAATAGTTTGTTTTGGACCACATAACTGCTGTCTATTCCCAATACAGTTCGCTTATTATTCTGATGTCTTTGCAGTCAACATTAATCTCTTTCAGATATTCCATCAGATGTTCATACCTGACTCTGTCGAAGGCCTATAAAACAAGCATAGATGTCCTTTTCTTCCACATACGTCTCAGTTATCATCCTAATGCTGAATATCACTTATCTTGTTCCACTATGTCTTCTAAATCCAAACTACTGACCACTGATTTCCATATTTATTTTGCCTCTGATTCTCTCTAAATAATCAAAATATGTCAGTAGCTTGGTTTTTAAATAGTAGGCGTTGCCATGGTGGCGTAGTGGTTCTTATTAGCTATCAGTGTGGCATCAAAATATGTCAGTAGCTTGGTTTTTAAATAGTAGGTGTTGCCATGGTGGTGTAGTGGTTAGTGCACTCACCTGCTGGTCAGAAGGTCCCTGGTTCAGTTTTGCACTTAGGTGGAAATTTTTTCAGACTGACTGGCACTGGAGTTGGCCCAGTCTCAAAAAACGGGTACATAGGGTTTCCCTGGGAAAATTAAAGGCAGCAATGATGGGTGCTGGCATCCCTACCTGAAATGCTGTAGTGGCCTAGAAATGTGAAGGCACCAACACTTAACACACTTAGAGCATGAGCATGCTTTGGGACATAGATGAATATCTAGGAACAGAACAGAGGAAAGAAAGTTGTAATCTAACAATACTTTTATGGAAATCAGAATTATCCAGAGACTGAGTCCCATTTCCCCAGCATTTGGTTCCCATGCCTGCTCAGTTCAGAACCCCAGCTCATGGGTACATAATGTATCTTTCTCTAAAATTAAGTTTCATTTTGTCTCAAGAAGTATACGGTAATATTGACTTTGTAATATTCTCTAATTTGTTAGGATCTCTCATGTCATAGTCTTGTTTTAACATTTCCTGTTCTTTTTTTTTTCTGCTTGATTTCATTTATTATGTCATCTGCCATTATTGTGTTAAATTAACAGAATTTCTGCATTTGTTTCACTGCCTTTTTCTCCACCATACAGTTATTAATTGTAAAATAAGAAATGCTGAAGTTTGCAATTTAATTTTGATCTTTGTTCATATAATGTGAATATTTTTTTTCCCTCTGTTACTTTCAGACAACTATACCATTGATTACAGCACAGGTAATATGATGAATTATGCAACGGTGTTTGCCATCTTGTTCAGCAGCGTAACTGGAATTCTGAATGGTGCTAATATGTCAGGTCAGATTGTGTTTTTTTTTTTTTAGGTGGTTATATTTATGTCTGCGTGAACTTGTAAATAAATAAATTCTCTGGTAACATTTTTGGCAGAGATTGAGTGTGGAAACAAACTGTGATATTTGATAAGGTCGATGGTGAAGTTAACTGTGTTAGAGAAGTGGCTGGGAGGGTGGCGGAACTTACTGGGTCTTAGTCCGCCGTTGTACAGATAACTGTGTTAGAGACTTGTGGCTGAATTGATGGTAACTTTGCTTCTTGAACTGAAGTTACTGGGTCTTAGTCCGCCGTTGTACAGATAACTGTGTTAGAGACTTGTGGCTGAATTGATGGTAACTTTGCTTCTTGAACTGAAGTTACTGGGTTTTAGTCCACTGTTGTACAGATAACTGCGTTAGAGACTTGGAAGGTGTCTGAATTGATGGTAACATTGTTTCTTGAACTGAAGTTACTGGGTTTTAGTCCACTGTTGTACAGATAACTGTGTTAGAGACTTGTGGCTGAATTGATGGTAACTTTGTTTCTTGAACTGAAGTTACTGGGTTTTAGTCCACTGTTGTACAGATAACTGTGTTAGAGACTTGTGGCTGAATTGATGGTAATTTTGTTTCTTGAACTGAAGTTACTGGGTTTTTAGTCCACTGTTGTACAGATAACTGTGTTAGAGACTTGTGGCTGAATTGATGGTAACTTTGTTTCTTGAACTGAAGTTACTGGGTTTTAGTCCACATAGGTACATAGTATCAGAATTACAGATGCTGTCAAATTTATAATTTATATAAGAACCTAGAGAGATTTATAAAAGAGTTTTGTTGGAAAATTTTTGTAGATTTTATAAGTGAAAGTATATTGTAGATTATTTTGTGGAAATAATGTTGTAGATTTTCCTTTAGTTGCCAGTTTAGAATTTATGGTAGCTCTTGCTGTGTTGAAGAACTCGTAATAGAGACATCATGCCGGCTTGAAAGAGTATAGAAATAGCTTGCTTAACTTACTTGACCAGGGCTAAGAGGCAGCTCAGTCATCATCATTGCCTTTCACTCTCCTGAGAGCATAGGCCTCGGATAAAGGCTCTCCAGTCATTCCTGTTCTTGGAATTATTCTCTGCTTTGGCAGCTTCAGTACTATGGGAAAATTTCAGATCTCAGCTCTGTGGACGAATCTGTTATAGTTACCTGTTATTTGGAACATTGCATGGAGATAGGACAAGGACTTGATCAGGACTTGATTGTTGGCCTCTGTCATTGTCATCTAAACACCATCTGAAATATGCAGAGCAGACTACAAAAAAAAATGAAAGGGAGAATGTGTTGCAGGATATACATGACAGTAACACATCAGTTTCAACTGGCCAGTGACATTTGAGAGAAGCTAGAACAAATTAATTGTCTGGGCTTGTGGTAGCTTTGGTATGTATTCCTCAGGTGAGCTAAAAGACCCTTCCAAAGCCATTCCCAAAGGTACACTTTCCGCTGTGTGCTTCACGTTCTGTACGTATGTGATTCTGTGCACGCTTGTGGCTGGGACCTGTACAAGGTTTGCTTTATTTATTTCTTTTATTCATAGTAGAACAAGAGGAATTCTTATCTGTTTCAAATATGAGGTCACTGGAGGCCACTGTGTTGTGGTTTCTCAGTGAATAAGCAGCTGGGAAATTTTAAAAATTATTCTATCATAAAAGCTAGGTCAGGTATGACAAACATTTCTGATGATGGTGCATATTCCAAAATTTGGATAATTCTATTTTTTTGTTCAAAACTTTTTGCCTCTCTTAAGAATGTTACTGTAAATTCCAAATGCAACATTTTTTTAGGTTGTCACATGCTCTAAAAATCTGCATGAATTCCACTTTTGGCACATGTGCCGTTATTTCATCATTGTCTGGGTTTTCCACTGTCTTATTTATGATAATGTCAAAGCAAAACATTCATATGTACACATTCATCTCTCCAGTTCATGTGTGAGGATTTGTTTGAAATCATTAATAACTTTACAGTTCCTGCAAGATCTGTGCAGAGCAGTAAAAAGCATTCCAAATTAAACAACACAGCTGAAGAAACTTTTTGACTATGTTAAGTACTCACTGTTCAGTTTGTTGAGGGAAAGCAAAAAATACTTTCTTCTTCTCATGGTAAACCTTTGACTTAGGCATATGAAGGTAAAAGGGTGCATCATACTCTCTCCTCATTTATAAGCACAATACCAATACATAAAGCCTAGGGTGTTTGTTTTACCAAAAAAAAAGTGATGAAAGACTGTTAATCTATAGCTCACAGAAGGCTTAAGATAATAATTTGACTTAGTAATTGCGAAAGCTGACTGATGTAAAAGTTAGCCTGTACTGTAGTGGTAATGTATGTAATTCATGATTACTATAGTTCATCCATGCTTTGTTTTCTGAAACATAAATTTTTAACATTTGTAGTAGGTTTTTTTTTTTTAAATCACCATAAAGATATCCTAATATTTCTCAGAATTCTGACATACTGTAATTGCAGTTTTACAATCAAAATGATTGTACACAGAAAAGTTATAGACGCAAGTGAGAAACACATATGTAACATGTGTTTTACATATCAGCATGAGAGAAACATTTGAGGAAGTAAATAGTAATGTTTAAACTTCATGTCTGCAGGTACCTGCTGGTCAATGACTATGTGTTCCTGCAGCAAGTCAACATATGGAAACCTCTGGTTGTCATTGGGATATTTGCATGCACCCTATCATCTGCTCTAGGGAACCTGATTGGTGGTTCCAGAATCCTGCAGGCTCTGGGAAATGATCAACTCTACTGTAAGGACAGATAAAGTCACCAGTTGTTGTTGTTGTTGTTACTTTAGGCCTTGAGTTCTTAACCATTGTCCATGGACAAATAGATAGATCTCTCTTTCTCTCTGAACCATAACTACCCAAGACAATGGGACTTCTGCAAGGGTTTTCCACAAACATCTGTCCTTTGCCTTTTTTTTTCCACTCTTGCCCAGGTGAGCCCACCTTTGCTCAACATAAGTAGATATGGCTTGATTAAAAATCCTTATATTCATGTAGGTTCTGTTTATTGTTTTATCTTTAACGAGGGGTCCACAGCTGTTCCCAGGCTGGAAAGGGGTCAGTGACCTAAAATTTGTTAAGAACCACTGCTTTAGGCTCACCATACCAGAAGCTTTTTGTGATTGATGCCATAGTTTTGATCCTGATTAAGAGCATCAAACTGGATGCGGAGTGTGTCACTGTGATTTCCTTACTTCTGGAACAGACCTAGTTTGATATTTCCAATTTCCAGGGTTTAAGAGTTTTCACTCTTTTCCCACTTGTGTTAGATAGTGGAACATGCAGGCTTTTTTTTTCACTTGTTCAGTATCTCAGAAATGGTGTTTTCAGAGATGTTCTGTAGCAGATCTAAGAAGCTGGCTTCTTGGCAGACTCTGCTGCTGCTGCTGCACCACTTTTGAAAGCCTTTAAATCTCTACCATGTTATCCCAGGCTGTGGTGTCACAAGAGTCTGTTACCAGATGCACCCTGTGAAGTAGACTAATACTTTAATCAAGTTGGATGTCTGCCCTTCAGTATTCATGAAGCTTACATTTTTTTTTACTATGAAAAAGCACATAAAGCTAATGTAGCTTAGTGAAATGTTTATGAAAAATTGTCTGATTTTCGAGGATTTTTATCAGATGTTTATATAATGTTTATGAATTTAACATTTTAGTAGATTTTTACAGAAATTAAATGTGATTTGAATGATTGAGTGAAAATTTACATTCAGGTTTTCTTATGAACTGCTGGCATATCCATGTACATTATTTTAGCACAACAAAGACTTACTTTTAGAGGTAATGCTAAGACATTATGTAGGAACATAAGATTTTTTTTTTTTTTTCAATCTAAAGATTGTTTTGAACTCTCATACATTTTTAAAATTTAATTTGTTTTAAAAACTGATTTATACTTTTGAAAACAAATTGTTAATCTGTGACTTAGATGGGCAGTTTTTTTTTAGAAATCAATGATTTTTGCTAATCTGTGATTTAGATGACCATTTTTAGAAAAAAAAAAGTGATTTTTTTATGGTTAAACATAGACGATCACTTTTTCTTAGAAATCAGTGATTTTTTGGCTAATCTGTGACTTAGAGATCGGTGAGCTTTTCATTAATTTCCACACTACCATGAGAAGACAGTGCCTTATCTATTACAGTAATTACTCACTGTGACTGTTGTCAGTGTGTTTTCTGAAGTTGTGGATGTTTTTATACACACCTATGTATGTTTTTATCCTCTGTCAGGGTTCTTTCTCAAGCCTGCGACCATAACAACTAAAGGAGGCAACCCACTGATCAGCGTTTTCATGACATGGTTCTTTGTTCAGGTAATTGTCCAACAGCACTTGATCTAATTAAAAGGGTTTAGAATATATTTTTGTTCTTCATTTACTCACAGTCAGTTTAAGTATGGGAGGTGAGGCTGATTTTCATATGAATGTCCTCATTTACCCTATCCTGTGGCGTCTGTATTGTATTCTAGTTAAAAAAAAAAAAAAGAAACAGATAATTGATGATTGGTTGATGGTTTCTGCTGAAAATTTAATGTTGAGAGGAATTGAAAGTGCAGTTCCTGTAAAGAGGGATTTTTCCAGTACATAAAGCTTGTGGGTGGGCGTGTGCGCATCCAGTTTAGGAAACCACCTGCCTGTTGCTTAAAAACATCCTAACAGCAGAAATGATAAATGGGAAAAGAGACAGAGGAAGGCTAACATAAGAATAGATGATGATGGATTATTAGAAATTCAGCAGCTGTGCTAGTGAAAATGTGATAGATCAGAATCCTGTAAAACAGGAGCAGCATTTTTGTTTTTTAAGCCAACATGAACTTTGGGGGAGGAAAAGGAGGTGGGATTTGTTGTCAGTATGTCCTTTGAAAATATATGTGTTTATACAGGTATATATATGTTGTCAGGGCTCTTCCTCAAACCTGTAATCTAAACTCCTAAGGGAGACAACCCACTAATCAGTGTGATCAGAAGGATTTTTTTTTCTACAGCATATTCTTCCCCTCCTTCAATCCCCTGTGCACAGACAGTCATGTGTAAAATTGTAATTCAGTCTGTCTTGTACTTCAGGCAGATATCCTCCAATCTTAAGTGCAGTTATACTCAACAGTAGATTGTTTGGTACCAATTTATACAACACAGATGGATTGGAGGCTGCTGGTAGGGGGTATATGATTCAACAACCTTTACGTAAGAAAACAGCTCACTACTAGCTATGGCATCTTCCATTGCTTTGAAAGGGCTTGATACTCAGTTATCAGTGCAGCACTGTGATGATGATGATGATGATGATTATGATGATGGTGATGAAAGTAGAATCCGATGAATTTTATGTATTTTAAAATATATTTTAAATACTTGTACTTCAGATTTTTTCCTGTGCCATCAAAAGTTTCAGTATCTGTCATGTTATGTACTTCTGATACAAAGATATAAAGCACGGATATCAGATAACACATGGAAATACATACATGAAAGAAGAGCAGCCAAATTAGCAATCTTGAATGTAAAGACAGATCTTGGAAATGTTTTGGCAAAAGCAACATACAAAGAACTAGACAATAAAGTAAAAAGTTCAGCTAGAAGAGACAAAAGAGAATATATGGACAATATGGCAAAAGAAGCAGAAAATACAACAAAAACAGGAGACAGCAAAATTTTGTATAACATACAGAAGAAGCTAACAGGTGCTTCCCAGAGAAAGACCAATCCTTAGCAAAACAGGCAGCCTATTAACATCAAGTAAAGATCAAGTGCAGACAGATAGAGGACTCTCATAATAAAGACAGCAAAAACATGCACAAACAAGTTAGTGAACTCACAGGCAGGAAAACATAGTATGCCACAGGATGCCTGAAATCAAAGGAAGGTAAAATGTTAATGGGAAAAGAAGACATTGTGGACAGGTGGACAGAGTTCATCGGTGAGCTACATGGAGGAGAAAGACCAAAATTAACACCAGATACTGAAAACTGTGATGGACCACCAATACTTGAAGGTGAAATCATAGATAACATCAAACACATGAAGAAAGGAAAAGCAACTGGGCCCAATAATATAACAATAGAAGAAATAGAGGCACTAGAGGAGACAGGAATAAAAATACTAACCAAGTTACTGAATGACATTTACAAAGTGGTTATATGCCCAGTGAGTTGCTTAAATCCACGTTTATAGCACTACCAAAGAAACCAGGTGCAGAGGAATGTGATGACCACCAGACTATCAGCCTCTCATGTCACATAACGAAGCTACATCTGAGAATCATTATGAGAAGAACAAGGAAAGAGCTAAAAATGGAAATAGCAGATAAACAGTTTGGATTTGTTGAAGGAAAGGGAACACACAATGCCATTTATGCTTTACAAACACTAACAGAAGTAGTTTTAGAAGTACAGAAAGATCTCTACTTATGCTTCATTGATTACACCAAGGCATTCGACAAGGTGAAACATAATGAAATTATTAAAATGCTTGAAGACATCAGTATAGATGGCAAAGACCTGAGGATTGTAAAACATCTATACTAGCAGCAGGAAGCAGCAATTCAAGTTGAAAATAGAACTGGAAAATATCATCCTATATAACAAAGGGTGCGACAAGGATGTGTACTATCTCCAGACCTTTTTTCTCTATACAGCGAGAATATTCTAAGAACGATCATCACAGAACCAGGCATACAAATTGGAGGATACAATATTAACAACCTTCGGTATGCTGACGACACAGTACTGATAGCTGGGAACCAACAAGACCTGCAAATCTCTTGGATAAAGTCACCAAAGAAAGTGAACAGAAAGGCCTTACTTTGAACATCAAAAAGACAGAGACTATGGTTATATCTAAGAAACAGAATCCACCAACATGCAGTATAAAATTAAACGGAACTATTCTAAAGCAGGTACAGAAATTCAAATACCTTGGAGCAGTAATAACTTCAGATGGGAAATGCAGATCAGAAATTAAGAACAGAATAGGCTAAGCAAAGACTGCGTTTCAGAAAATGATAAACATATTATCCAACACATCCTTATCAATGAATGTTAGAAAACAAATCCTAAAATGCTATATTAAACCTATCTTGTTATATGGAAGTGAATCATGGACAATAGGCAGGTCTGCACAAAAATCATTGGAAGCAGCAGAAATGTGGTTTATTAGAAGAATGTTGCGAATCCCCTGGATAGCAAAAATAACTAATGAAGAATGTGTGAGAAGAGCTGGAGAGACAAAAAATCTTGTCAAAAAGTTAAGAGAGAGGCAGTGTACTTTCATAGGGCATGCAATGAGAAGAGGGGGCATTGAAAATATTATAACAACAGGAAAAATAGAAGGAAGATGATCAAGAGGAAGACCAAGAGAAATGATACTGGACAGTCTGTCGGGATGGTGTGAGAGATCACGAACTGAGCTGATGGCCTGTATGAAGGATCGTGTACTCTGGAGAAGCATAATAGCCAACACCAGTCGGCACAGCACATGATGATGATGATGATGATGAAAGATCAAAAGCAAAGATGGGCCGAACACTTCCAAGAAATACTTAATCGACCATACTCAAATGAATTAATAAATCTTGAAACCGATTTACCAGTCCCACAACTAAATGTCAACTTAGATGAAGTTACACTTAATGAAATTGAAACAGCAAGTGAATCTAATGGCTTACAACAAAGCTGCAGGTGAATATGAAATAACAGTTGAAATGTTAAAAGCTATTAACAGTGACAACATGAGCCAACTACAAAGAATGTTTAATAAAATTTGGAAAGAAGAAAAAGTCTGTTCCACATGGAAAAAGGAATCATTGTTAAAATACCCCAAAACGGCAACCTCAGTGACTGCAATAACTGGAGGGCTGTAACCTTACTATCAGTTGTGTCAAAGGTGTTTTGTAAAGTGATTCTGAATAGAATTAAGGATATAGTGGATACTGCAGCGAGAGAAGAACAGGCAGGATTTAAAAAATGGAGAAGCTTTCTCGACCAGATCTTTACTCTAAGAATAATACTTGAAGAACACATTGAAAAACAGAAACCATTAATCTTGAACTTATAGAGTTTAAAAAAGCATTTGATAGCATACACAGAGGTTTATTGTGGAGAATTTTAAGACTATATGGTCTAAAATTGTCAACATCATTAGAGATCTCTACAACGGATATGTTTGTGCAGTCAAGACAGAAGAAGGAATGAGTGAATGGTTTCAGATTGAAACAGGCGTGGGACAAGGATGTATATTATTTCTATTGCTTTTTGGAATTGCCATAGACTTTATAATGAAAAGATGCTGTACAAGTAAAACCGGCATTGATTGGGTACATGGGACCCAAATAGAAGATCTTGATTTTGCAGATGACATAACTCTTATCAGTGACAATGTGAAATCGATGCAGGAAAAAACAAATTCCCTGCCTTCCTTGGCTAGCAAAATAGGTCTTGAAATTAACAAAGACAAAACAAAAATAATGAAGCTTCTCATTAATCAAGAAGGAAAAATATATGTAGAAGGAATAGTTGTTGATGAAGTCAACCACTTTGCATACCTTGGCAGCTACATAGACCGGGATGGTAACACCAGGAAGGAAGTTAGAATTCAAATTGCAAAAGCAGCATTGTTCTTCAAAAATCTTAAGAACATATGGACTTCAAAAGTTATAAGCACAAAAACCAAGTTAAGATTATTCAGTTCAAATGTGATATCCACCCTCATTTATGCATGCGAAAGCTGGAAATCAACTAAAGAAATAGGCAAGAAATTAGACTCTTTTGAACCCCTGACCTTGGCCATGAGAGAGCAGTGCACTAACCACTTTGCCACTCAGACGCCCATGTTAAGTAGTACTGAAGTATTTTTGTATTTTATTGGTTGTATTATGTACTGTTCTCATTTATGCATGCGAAAGCTGGAAATCAACTAAAGAAATAGACAAGAAATTAGACTCTTTTGAAAACAAATGCCCTAGGAAAGTACTTGATATAAAGTGGAATGAATTTAAGAACAACACAGAGATAAGACAGATGAGCAAACAACAACCTGTCTCATGGGTGATCAGAAAAAGAAGATGGATATATATGTAGGCCATGTGATGAGAAGAAACAATCAGAGAATATTAAAACAAGCTATCAAGTGGTGAACAACAGGCCAAAGAAACAGAGGTCGACCATGTGAAACTCTAAAGAGGATGTTGTTAATAGAAGCCAGTTTAGTAGGCATAACATCCCTTGATGAAGTTGAAAAACTTGCTGAAAACAGGAAAACTTGGCAGACAACTATGTGAGCCCTATGGGACATTTAATGGCACAGGAAGGATGTAAGATGTGAGATTATGTACTGTTGAAGTACTGATGTATTTTATTTGTTGTATTATGTACTGTTGAAGTACTGATGTATTTTATTTATTGTATTATGTACTGTTGAAGTATTGATGTATTTTATTTGTTGTATTATGTACTGTTGAAGTGCTGATGCACTTTTTTCTGCTATATGTTAGCTGATCTTGCTCATTGGCTCACTGAATGCCATAGCCCCCATTACTTCAGTGTTTTTCCTGCTGTCCTATGCTGCCATTAATCTGGCTTGCCTTGCCCTGGAGTTAGCCTCTGCTCCAAACTTCAGGTAAGGGAGAGAAATCTTTTCATCAAAGAAGATGGTAATGAAGCAGACAGATGTTAGTGTTTGTGGAAGCTGCCAAACATCATTTTGATTAGCATGTGTGTCTTGTTTTTGCCTGAGAAATTGGTACGGAGAAAGTGCCTTGCCCATGATAACAAGGTTATTTCCTATTTTCTAATATCCTAAATAAATTTGCTAGATTTCTGGATGTGTGTACTTCATTTTTCCTTTAGTGCAGATTGGCAGAATTGAGAATGGGTTAGTGCAATATAGTTGAGGCACTTTTCTTATGTCAAGTTTCTAGGCAAAGCAGGAAATACACAAAGCAAATTGATACTCAGAAATTTTTCAGTCCACATCTAATTACTTAAACCACCATCTGATTCCCAAATAGCAATTAGAAGTAGTTATTTTTCTCTGATTTGTAGATGTGAACAGAGCGATGGAGTCTGTAGCTATAGAAAGGTTGCTTGCGTGTTTGTAGATATGTGAGAACTGAGTTCAGTCAGGGTCTGACAATTAAAGAATGAGACAATTTTTATTATAAAATGCCATCTCTGAAGCAAAGCATGGAATCCAAAGAGGCAACCTTCATCTATATCTGGAAACTTTTCATCGCCACCCGATAAGCAGACGACAAACAAGCCGCCATTTTGTTGACCTAGTCAGAGGTGCATTGTCACGTAATCAGCATGGAGCAAAATAAAGCTAACATTAAATTATGTTTATAACTCAAAAAAAGTGCCACTGAGACAGTTGAATTGATGCAACAAGTTTATGTGGATAATTGTTTATCTCGTGCACAGATATTCAGGGGATATTCACGATTCAAAAGTGGCGTGGAAATGATTACAAATGCAACTAGACATGGACGCCCAATTTCTGTTCGTAATGAGGAACTCATTCAAAAAGTCAGAGAATGGATACAAGAAGATCATTGTTTGACAGTGAGGATGATGGCAATGAATTTGGCGTTAAGAGTTGCTTGCTGGTTTGTACCACATTTGTCAGTCGCGCAGTTGTGCCGAGCTACATGGCGCTGACTGCTGTTGCACAGGGCGACCATTCTTTTGGCGAAAAAGCGCTCTCGAGTTCTGTGCATGGGGAGAAAGGTTTTCGCTCTCTTCCTGGATGGCGAGAGTTAAGGTGTTTTGATGCAGAGGCGAGTGGTTTGTCTGTTGAGCGAAGCCTATAAATGGCTAGCCAGCTAGGTTCGTGCTAAGGCATCAGTGGTGTACAATGGTGTTGTCAACTGATAGTCTTGAAATTGGCCCATCTCTCACAAAGAGTATCGGGTCTTCAGTATGTAATGTGTTTTGGTTGTCAGTGCCGCACTTTCTTCTCGTTCGTTAGAGCAGAGAGAGCCGGCAGCTGCCACCGGTGGTTAAAGGAAATTAAATGCCGCCAGGGTCAAAAGGGATCTGCTCTGAGCAGAGCGCTGTCTTCTTTGCCCCGTGTCAGTCTGTCGGCAGATATCCGACTAAAGTTTGATGAAGAAAGCTATCTGGTTGATCTTGCCAGTAGTCATATGCTTGTCTCAAAGATTAAGCCATGCATGTCTAAGTTCACACTGTCTCATGGTGAAACCTCGAATGGCTTATTAAATCAGTCGAGATTCCTTAGATGACACGGTCCTACTTGGATAACTGTGGCAATTATAGAGCTTCGCTGCTGGCAAGATTCTTCAGCTGCTGTGCGTGGGGGAAACTCCTCTCCGCCAATGAAGAAAAATGTGACTGGGGTTGCTGTGCAGAGTCACCGTGGAAATGGTGAAGGAAAAGATTAAGTGAAGTATCGAGGTCAGTGCTACTCAAATCATGGGCACCTCTGCTCTAGAGGCCAGCCACGTCCTGTATACACCCATACTGGGGCAGACTGGCTAAATTGGCTTAACCCAGGGGTTAAGGTAAGACACTGCTGGTGAAATTCTTCCAGTGTCGAACATGGAATAAAACTCCTTCCGCCTAATGAAGAAAATGCGAAAAAGCAATTAGGGTTGCTGTGCGGCACCGCTGTGAAAAGGTGATGGAAAGGATAAAGTGAAGCTTAATCGGTATGTCCAGTAGTCTCACGGCGAGAGCTACTCATACCATGGCACCTCTGTTCTAGAGGCTGACCATGTCCAATATACACCCATACTGGTGAAATATGCCTAAACCAGCTTAAACCAGGGGTGAAACTTGATGACTGCTCATGTCACAATACCTCTGTTCTAGAGGTTGGTCAAGTCCTAAACGTGGCCTAACTGGGATAATACGGGCTTAACCCAGAGATGAAACCTACTAGTGGCAAGGATTCGTCCTCCTGGACAAAAGCTCCGTCCTGGTCACAACTAGGAAGGGTAGCAGCCACGACCATAAAATGCTGAAGTCCGAGACACTGGACCAGTGCAGTCTAGATAGGCAACCACCTCTCACCCGGTGGAGATGTATGTGTATCCTAATCACGCTGAGGCTTTCCGGTGAGAAAGTCCGACGCTGGGCAACCACCTCTCACATGGAGAGGATATACTGATATCCAAAACACGTCGAGGTTTTCTGGTGAGAAAGTCCAACTCTAGGCTGGATGGGCAACCACTTTTCACCTGGCAGGGATATACTGGTATCCAAACCACGTCGAGGTTTTCCGGTGAGAAAGTCCAACTCTAGATTAAAATAGTGCAATGTAAACCATGGTGTCATGCAATCTTGCTTCTGCGACCCACCAAGAATTCAGGCCCAAGCCCGTAATACTCTGAACCTCTTGTGATCCTCTCAGGGATCTCTTGTGGGCCTCTCGAGGACCACGAGACACATCGAGGACCACAGGAGTAAATTCAGGAGGATCACGGGGTGATCTTGGTGGTAGACACAAACAAAGAAGAAGAAGTACCACATTTGTTGTCTGATGACCAAAAACATCAGTGTCTTGAGTATGCAAAATACATCATCAAAACATGTCGCAGAAATAAACATTTCTTAAATTTGATTGTTGCAGAGGATGAAACATGGATTTTCCGCAATGATCTCACAACTAAACGCCAAAATGCTCAGTGGAAATCATCATCATCACTGAAAGGCAAAAAAATTCATCTTCAAAAGTTGAAAGTGAAGACAATGTTGGTGTGCTTCTATGACAGCAGGGGAGTTATTCACAAAGAATTTATTTCGGAGGAACAGACTGTCATTTCCAAAGTTTACTTAAGTATTTTGAAATGCCTATTGAAAAGGATTCTCTGAGGCCGACCTGAGTATTCAACACCTGGCAGTTTTTTCCTTCTTCATGATAATGCACCGGCTCACCGGGCAGTAGTTGTACAGGAATTTTTGGCCCAAGAACAAGTGTGTGTTCTCAACCATCCACTAATTTCCCCAGATTTGTCTCCCTGATTATTTTCTATTACCAAAATTAAAGTTACCATTGAAAGGACGCTTCTTTGACAGTACTGATGACGTCCAAAGGGCCATAACATTGAGTTTAAGGGCCATACCAACAGAATAATTACAGAGGTCGTTCCAGTGTTTGTTAGATCGTGCCACTCACTGTATCATTGCACAAGGGGCTTACTTTGAATAAAATACAGGTTATATCTTTAACTGTTGTTTATTTTATTTTTTATGTAATTAGTCTCATTATTTAATTGTCGGACCTTGTATGTGAGTTTCTACATTGAGTTAGATGATTCTCAGTTTGTAGACAGAGAATGATTGACTTTTTGAGTCTCAGAATATGTGGGATGTCACATTACATAGATGTGGAAAGGCTGATTGTGCGGCATGTCACACCATGTAGATGTGGAAAGGCTGATTGTGTGGTATGTCACACCACACAGATGTGGAAAGGCTGATTGTGTGGCATGTCACACTACATAGATGTGGAAATGCTGATTATGAGGTTGTAGATGTGTAAGGGCCAACTCCAGATAATGTAAAAACTAAGTTGGTATGTGTGTGGAGGTGGTATGGGGGAGGGAAGGGGTCTGGCAAAATTGAGTTTTGCAGATAATAATAACAACTCTAAGCTCTATAAATGGTTAAAGATTGTATGGTCAAATCTGAGCTTGTAAAAGAGTGAATCTATGTGTGAATGATTCTGAGGAGTTAGTGTTTTATATATATATATATATATATAGTATTTCTGAGAAGTTAGTGTTATATGTATGATATATCTCAGAAGATAGTGTTATGTGTATGATATATCTGAGAAATTAGTGATGATATATCTGAGAAATTAGTGTTATATGTATGGTATTTCTGAGAAGTTAGTATTATATGTATGATATATCTGAAAAATTATATATATAAAAAAAATATATGTGTCTACAAGGTGTGATCAGAAAGTATCAAGACTGAGGACATAATTCCAGAACCAGCTGACATAACCTGAAGCAGATAGGCACAGGTTGACCTTGACATATATCGCACATGTGGCATAAGTCATATCACCCCTGTTTGTCTGCTTTTGTGTTTTGTTCTGATGTATCTGAATTTGTTCATTGCGGTTGTCATGTCGGAAAAACAGGATGAATGAATTTGCATCAGATTTTGTTAAAAACTTGGTGAAAAGTGGTAAGGCACACACTTAAAGTTATAGGTAGTCTATGGGGAGGGGTGGTTGAATCGTACACAAATTTATAAATGGTATAAATGTTTTAAAGATGGCCTTGAAAGTGTTGAGAGTGATGAATGGTCTGGGAGGCCCACAACCAGCAAAACTGAAGAATCAAACTTGACACCGCATCTGTGCTGCAAAATTGCTGAATCACTGTTTGCGAGTTATCCGAAGACTTGCATATTAGTATCGGTTCAAGTCAGTCAGTTCTTACGGATGATTGAGGCATGAGATGCATCTCAGCTAAATTTGTGCCAAAAGAGCTCTCAGCTGACCAGAAACTGGCCTGTGTTTAGGCTGCTCATGACCTGCTTGAATGCATTAAAAGTGACAAAAACTTTTTAAAAACAATCATAACTGGTGATGATGAATTGTGGGTTTATGGATATAATCCCAAAACTAAGCTCAAGTATTTGCAGTGGAAGACCCCGACATCTCTCAGACCCAAAAAACAGGACAGAGCCACAGCTGAATTTCAAGACACTGCTGACTTTTAAAAAAAATTACGGTGGAATTGTGCATCATGGATATCGGGCCAGAAGTCAACAAGGAATACTACTGTGAAGTTTTGCAACATTTGCGGAATGCAGTTCGTCACAAAAGGCTGACATTGCATGAGAGTGGTGAATGGCATTTCTACCATGACATTGAGTCTGTCCATGCATCGCAACTTGTGCAGCAGTTTCTTGCTAAGCATCACATTCCTATTCCCAATAAAAAAACACCACTTGAAAGATAAAAGATTTCAGGATGTTGAAAAGACACAACAGAATGTGATGAGGCAGCTTTCCTTTATATTAGAGGATGACTTCAAAGTATGCTTCCAACAGTAGAAACAGCAATGGGCTAAGATGTTGCTTCGGAAGAGGACTATTTTGAAGGTGACTAAATCACAGATCACTAACTCTTGTAGTCTTTTTTATTTTATAAGTCAAGTCCAGATACTTTTTGATCACATTGTGTGTGTGAGTGAGTGAGAGTGAGAAAAGTTAGTGTTATCTGTAAGTATCTGTGAGAAGTTATTGATATATCTTTCTGTCTTCCTGTTAACTTATTTAAAATGTTTGACTCCAGCTTGTTATAGTGCGTTATGTGTTTACGTGAAGTCTTTCATACTGTTAGATGTGAAGACACCCATTATATTCAGTCTAAAATCTATATCATATTTTTGTTTGCAGGCCAACATTTGTCTATTTCACCTGGTACACATGTCTTTCTGGACTGATTGGCTGCATAATTATGTGCTTCCTCATCTCGGCAGTCTACTCCAGTATCTCGCTGTTCATCATGTTGGTGCTGGCAATTCTGCTTCACTTTCGTTCTCACCCTTCCAGCTGGGGCTCCATCAGTCAGGCACTCATCTTCCATCAGGTTTGTTTAATCTGCTGGGACAAAATTGGTTTAAAAGCATCACCCTTGCAACCCAGACAAGTCCCGTTATTGCTTCTTAGTGTGCAGCAACGTAAATGACATTCATATGGCCACGTGTATGACTGGATGATATTGAATAACTCTGTATCATTATCATAATTGCCGTTTCCCATTAGCTCACTTTTGCAAATTTCTAACATGCCATCATGTCCATTTTATTCTTCTCTTGTGAGCTTCATTCTTTCCTACTGGTGTGTTCTCAAGCCCCCTTCCTCCTACTGCATATCCAGTGAGTATTTATTAGTCTCTGTAATGTGGGTAATGTGATCTTAAGACACTGGAACAGACAGAAAATTTGAGCGAAGCAGAAAAGTTACAGATTTAAATGTTTAGGGGTTTGTAATCTGAAACAGAATGGCTGTAAATTTGTTCATTGATATCTTATCTTATAAATAATTCAGTATGTGAACTAGTTCTAAGATAATAAAGTTAGATCCTCTATCTAACTTTATTATTTAAACCAGTTTTACTGCAGTCACCATCCCTTTTAGTTCTAAGATATACATATAGGCAAAAGATTGTTCTTGTGATAATGTAGAAAAATTTCTAGTGGTTTAATTTTTAAAGGCTGACAGCATTTGATTAATAATGAAATAATGAAACTTCCCATTAATCAGTAAGGAAAAATATATGTAGAAATAACAGTTGTTGATGAAGTAAACCAATTTGCATATTTTGGCAGCTACATAGACCAGGATGGTGACACTAGAAAAGAAGTTAAAATTGCAAAAGCAGCACTGACCTTTAAGAATCTTGAGAATGTATGGCATTCAAAAGTTATAAGCACAAAAACTAAGTTAAGATTATTCAATTCAAATGTAATATCCACCCTCATTTGTGCATGTGAAAGCTGAAAAACAACTAAAGAAAATGACAACAAATTAGACTCTTTTGAAAACAAATGCCTAAGAAAAATATTTGGTATAAAGTGGAACAAATTCAAGAACAATGCAGAGATAAGACATTTGAGCAAACAACAACATGTCTCATGTGTGATCAGAAAAGGGAGATGGACATATGTCGGTCACATGATGAGAAGAAACAGAGGATCACAAAACAAGCTTCCAAGTGGAACACAACAGGCCAAAGAAAAAGAGGCTGACCGCTCATCCCTTGATGAGGTTGAAAAGCTTGCTGAAAACAGGAAAACTTGGAGAACTATTCGAGCCCTATTTGACGTTTAATGGCATGGGAATGATGTAAGAGTGTGAAACAAAAAAAAAACAAGACATTTATTGTTGTTGTAGGTCTGTCCTTGTTGGGTTGTGTTCCTTGTAGCCACCACTGCAAGGATTCTGTGTCATAGACATTGATTCATATAGGGAGTGGGTTACAGTGGCTTGCTTACATTCCTGGTAGGGATGCAAGAAACAGGTTACACTACAGACTTCACAGTGGAGAGCATATCAGGCCTTACCATGTTAGCCATGCTGAAGTTGTTGTGTTTGTGGAACCACAAAGAGTGGATTATGACCGTAACTTTCTCCCTGCTGGAGGTCACGATTGCGATCCTTCCAGTATACTGGTTCCCTGCGGCGAGCCACAAAAGTGACCCATGCTTCGTTTCATAAAAAAACAGTGTAAATTTTGATTGTAAACATTTTATTTGCACATGTCCAGTATCCCTTTTTCACCCCTTGAAGGTGTTCATAACCATTGCGATCTTTGAGAATTTTCAACTGTTCTTGAATATACTCCAAGTAAATGTAGACCTATTAGATGGGCTGGAGAAGTAGCTAGAAGGTTATTTCAGACATTATTTTTGTGAGCGTGCCACACATCACAAGATGAGATCGTATAGATCTACAGGTAGATTTAGATATCGCCGATGGTAAGTGGGACACAATCATCATTTTTCTTGTTGTTGTTGGTGCTAAAAATGTTCTCCTATTTTCACACCACTTCTTTTCTTCTTAAAAAAGCTCTGCATTTATGGAGTCTTCATACAGTTATTTTGATGAATAATAACTACCCTTATTCAAGACACTGCTGACGTTTTTTTTTTATTCCAGTTGAACTGTACATCATGAATATCAGGTCAGACAATCAACAAGACACAATTTTTTAACATGGAAATACTTTGTTACGTTCATTTTTACAACTATACCCCATATACATATCAAGACCCGCGCCTTTAATCCCACATGAGAGGAACGTCCGGTTTTTTGCCTCTAGCAGGGAATGAGTCAGTTGACTTATCTTCACCTATTGTCATAATTATACCTTCCCTACTGGCCTTTGCTCTCAAGATTTTGGAAAAATTGGAGCACACCATTAAAGGAATATTTTATCACATGCATAAATATTGTTATCTTAAAATCTTTTGAAATCCCTGTCATTTGTTGGTATTTCAGTTTTTTCTTGTTTTATTTTTCTTCAACCCAGGTACGCAAGTACCTGCTGCTGCTGGATTCTAGGAAAGCTCATGTCAAGTTTTGGCGACCCCAGATTCTGCTTATGGTTGCCAACCCCAGACAGAGCTGTGAGCTCATGGATTTCTGCAATGACATTAAAAAATCTGGCCTGTATGTCATTGGCCATGTTAAAACTGGGAATCTGGAAGAGTGCCTGACAGACCCCATCTTAGAAGAGATTCCACAGTGGCAGAAACTTATCAGGTGCATGAAAATCAAAGCCTTTGTGGAGCTGACCTTAGCTCGTACTGTATCCGAAGGATTCCAACATTTGGTGAGAATTTCTGGGCTTGGTGGGATGAAAATCAACACTGCCTGCTTTGGATTTTTTGATGAGACCCTTCCATCAGACTCTCTTCTTAAACTCAGGGTCAAAAAGAGGAGGTTCTTTGGTGCTATAGAAAGTGAAGTTTTATCTGACATTGAAGCTTCATTTGAAGCTCCCAGAATTGGAACAAACAGGCATCTTAATGCTGAAGAATATGTCAAGCTGATTCAAGACACACTAAAACTCCAGAAAAATCTGTTTCTCTGTCGAAATTTCCAGCTACTAAACAAAGATGTCATTTTGAGACCTCCCTCCAAGTCCTACATTGACGTGTGGCCTGTGAATTTCTTCCGCCCAGAAACTGCCAGTTTTTTTGACAATACCTGCCTATTTATGCTACAGCTCGCTTGCATTCTGACCATGCAGAGTGGATGGAAGTCTCACACAGAGTTGAGGGTGTTCCTGTGTGTGAAGTCAATCTCAGAAAACAGTGTAATCAAGGAGAAAAAGCTGGCCACATTCCTTAAAGAGCTCAGAATACAAGCAAAAATTGTGGTAAGTCATTTGTCCACACCATTGATTCCCAGCTTGGACTCTCCCAGGGATCTGAAAAATGTCATACTGGGGCTCAGATTGGAGTCTAGATTGTATAATTATTTATATGGCTAAGACCATAAGTTCATGAATTAGGAATAATTGAAAGGTTTTGGATGTAATATCAAGAGACAGAAGAGTGCAGGGTAAAAGTAAAATCTCCATTTTCATGCCATTTGAGCATATTGGGGACATGGGTGTTAGGCCCATATTTCCAAGACCATTGGCACACAAAAAGTGTGATGTGGTCAGTATCATGCCTGGCTGCATTTACCTTCCCAGATTTGTCTGGTACCCAGTTTTAGAGGCTGGGTGGACCCATAGGCCTTTCTGATATGGTGGCACCAGGAAGAATCCCCACTGCTGGGGCTTGAAGCCAGTACCACCGAATTAGTGGACTGAGTGCTTAACCACTGGGCCAGCCAGGCCACAGAAGATGGTGGGGATTGTGGCAAATTATTGTATTATCTGCTTCAGGGTTCTGTGATTTGAAAAAGGTCGGGAACGACTGATCTACACAGTACTTGATAGATTCACTTAATATGGGCAAAGCAAAGATTGTGATAAGACAGTTATCTACTTAATATTTGGTAAGGTCAGTTTAGATTTCAAGTATGTACAGAAGGCAGATTTGTACCATTACTTTTTGCACGGTTTGGGGGTGGGGGGCGTGAGGATGAAAATCTTCCATACTTTGTGTGTGAACTGATCAGACCTGCTAAATGAAAGTTTACAATAGTGTGCGCTTGTCACAAATGACAGTAAAAGAAATGAAAATGTGATTTTCATTGATCAGTGTTGCAAGAGTGCTCCTTTACTGTCAGAGGAGCATACTTGACTGATTTGCTTTGAATGTATTTTGGCTGATCAAAATGAGATCTTTGGTAGCTTTGATGAAGGAATAGTTTGAAAATCTATCAGAGGTAAGTGAGATTCAGGAAAATCATTGAATTGGCTACAATGTAAATGCTGTTGGCAAGGAGCTAAAAGAATCTGTAATTTAGTATCGTGGACCATGGTTGCCAGAAAACATTGGTTCATTGGAAGCAGATATAGTAAACAGCATGGCAGACTTTATGTCAGGAGAAAAGTAGAAATCGCTTCATGTTATAAATAGTAGCAGATAAAGTAATGGAGAAAAAGTTTCAGACTAATGGTTTAATACCTTAGCATTTATAAATTATGTATATATCTTATAACTGAATTTACAGATGTCACTATAGTGCTCCTTCCAGTATCTGAGATCTGTGCTGAATGTCATTAAAGTGATACATTTAAAAAACTGGTGTAACTTTTGATTGTAAACATTTTGTGCGCATGTCCAGTAACCTTTTTCAACATCTTCAAGTTTTTTTTTTTGGGGGGGGGGGGGGGGGCATATTTCCTTTATGCGGTCTGTACTAAAACAAGAAATAATCAAGTACTATTTTTTTTTTTTGTTGTCTCCCCCAGTATGTGGTCAGTTGTTATATCACTAGTAGGTGGCAGGACCGAGGGTGTATTGCAATATTTATTGACTTGTGCCGAGAGCAAAGATAACTATGCTAAGTGATGGCATATCTCTCAGGACCAGTGGCCAAGACTCTTTTCCACCTCTTATTCTGATTTTCCCAGAAACAGGCTCATCTAAGGTCTTCTCACAGCAGTTGAATCTGCCGGTAAACATTGCACTTTTTTTTCCATTTTAGTTTCAGTCTAGGTCTGCAGTCAAGCCACTGTAACTCGTTCCTCGTCCCACATGATGTCAGTGCTTCAATATCTTCTCTGTATGGGCAGCGTAGAACATCTACACACAGTTTCAGGGAGATAGAACAAGACTGGCTTGTGATCAACAGTTATGTAGTTGAAGCCACAAGAAGTACATATCATCATCATCATCATGTGCCGTGCCAACTGGCGTTGGCTATTATGCTTCTCCAGAGTATCCGATCCTTCATGCAGGCCATCAGTTCAGTTGGTGATCTCCTCTCACACCATCCCGTCAGACTGTCCAGTATCATTTCTCTTGGTCTTCCTCTTGATTTTCTTCCTTCTATTTTTCCTGTTGTTATAATATTTTCAATGCCCCCTCTTCTCATTGCATGTCCTATGAAAGTACATTGTCTCTCTCTTATCTTTTTGACAAGGTTTTTTGTCTCTCCAGCTCTTCTCATACATTCTTCATTAGTTATTTTTGCTGTCCAGGGGATTCGCAACATTCTTCTAATAAACCATATTTCTGCTGCTTCCAATGATTTTTGTGCAGACTTGCCTATTGTCCATGATTCACTTCCATATAACAAGATAGGTTCAATATAGCATTTTAGGACTCGTTTTCTAACATATATGTAGACTAAATATAACCGTTATTTCAGACTGTGTCCTTTGAGAACTTATATCAGCATCTTCATCTGGACTTGCCAGTGGAGAATCATGGGACAGATCCTTCAGACCCAGAGCACCATTTACTCACTGATGATTTAGGATTGGAGATGAGTGAATATGTGGAAGTGCCAGATGCATATTTGAGAGCTGTCAGTACTTTCATACAGGTAAGCCTTGAAAGCTGTCAGAAGTAAGTGAGATTCAGGAAAATGCAATAAGAGAACTGCATGCCATCACAGAAAGTGTGTTCCAAGAAGTATTCCAATAATGGAGGAAACATTAGGAACAGAGTATTATACATGTAATGGGGAGGGAGGGAGGGGGAATACTTTGAAGGGACAGTGTTTAATATGTCAAATGAACAATTATGTCTTTATAGCAGAAGCTTGCTCTTTTTTTAAACACCTTATATATGTGTGTGTGTGTATCTTGCAGCACAATATGCACGCACACATTATGATGATTTTTGTTTATGTGAGACTGGGGAACAAAAAGCGAACCCATATTTTGCTAATGTGTATTTATTTTCATTTACAGAGCAACTCGGCTCGAGGAGCTGTCACATTCCTGTATCTCCCACGTCCACAGATGATGCTAGATGATCCTCTCAGGTATTTGAACCAGCTCAGTGCTATTTCAGACTGGGGTCAACCCACTGTGTTTGTTCATGGCCTTCACCCTGTGACCTCCACCACTTTATAACCACAAAGTGTGTTGGTTACCCTTCTCTTCTTGATTTCTTTGCTGGCGCTTGTTCAGAGTTGATAACAGTGCCCGCTATTTGTACTTTGGCATGGATTTGTTTCAAGATGTATCATTGGCAGAGATCTTTTACAGTGTGGATTGTTATCTTTGATTTTGATCTGTTACTGTATGAATTCTTGTGGTTAACAATTACATCTTTGAATTGGATCTTTTACAGTATGAATTGTTATATTTAAAGGCTATATCTTTGATTTGGATCTTTTAATGTATGAATTGCTTTGTTAGGAGATATATCTTTGATTCATATCTGCTGCACTGTGACTTGTTATATAGATACAGAGGATATATTTTAGTTATAAGGCTGTTGCAGGTTGGGCATTATATAAGATACATCTTTTCACAGCCATGTTGCAAGAAAAATATGTTATGGAACTAATGTAATTTGTTTTTTTTATGCTTTGTTATTCTGACAGAAATGAATCTCCTTCACATTTTTATGTTGTAAGATACAGCTTTTCAATGCCATTTTAAGCTGCTTTTTTTTTTCAGTTCATTTGTTAACAGTTTGTTGTTGGTGGGGGGGGGGTCCTTTTGGTAAATATTTCAAATGATTGTTTAAAATTGTAAAAATATCATAGGTTTCCAAGTGATGGACAAGGATAGCATAACTCTGATTAGATTCTTGTTTTACACTAGTATTGTTATAAGTTTTAGAATTTATATATTTGACGAGTTAATTACGAGTGTCTTTCATTGTTGGTCACTTTGTAATATGTTTTATGAGGGGTGTGTGTGTGTGGTACTTTGCATAAAATTGTTTTACACATACAGTTATATTATTGAATTATAATATTCCATATACTGGTGTCCTGACTTACTGAGACTGAGTCTGTTCATTTATTTCTGTGAATGGAGTAATACGCCCTTGAAGCAAAACCATTTATTTCTGTGAATGGAGTAATACGCCCTTGAAGCAAGACAAATTATTTCTGTGAATGGAGTAATACGCCCTTGAAGCAAGACAAATTATTTCTGTGAATGGAGTAATACGCCCTTGAAGCAAGACAAATTATTTCTGTGAATGGAGTAATACGCCCTTGAAGCAAGACAAATTATTTCTGTGAATGGAGTAATACGCCCTTGAAGCAAGACCATTATTTCTGTGAATGGAGTAATACGCCCTTGAAGCAAGACATTATTTCTGTGAATGGAGTAATACGCCCTTGAAGCAAGACCATTATTTCTGTGAATGGAGTAATACGCCTTGAAGCAAGACCATTATTTCTGTGAATGGAGTAATACGCCCTTGAAGCAAGACCAGTTATTTCTGTGAATGGAGTAATACCCTTGAAGCAAGACAGTTATTTCTGTGAATGGAGTAATACGCCCTTGAAGCAAGACCATTATTTCTGTGAATGGAGTAATACGCCCTTGAAGCAAGACCAGTTATTTCTGTGAATGGAGTAATAGCCCTTGAAGCAAGACAGTTATTTCTGTGAATGGAGTAATACGCCCTTGAAGCAAGACATTATTTCTGTGAATGGAGTAATACGCCCTTGAAGCAAGACCAGTTATTTCTGTGAATGGAGTAATACGCCCTTGAAGCAAGACCAGTTATTTCTGTGAATGGAGTAATACGCCCTTGAAGCAAGACCAGTTATTTCTGTGAATGGAGTAATACGCCCTTGAAGCAAGACCAGTTATTTCTGTGAATGGAGTAATACGCCCTTGAAGCAAGACCATTATTTCTGTGAATGGAGTAATACGCCCTTGAAGCAAGACAGTTATTTCTGTGAATGGAGTAATACGCCCTTGAAGCAAGACCAGTTATTTCTGTGAATGGAGTAATACGCCCTTGAAGCAAGACCAGTTATTTCTGTGAATGGAGTAATACGCCCTTGAAGCAAGACCAGTTATTTCTGTGAATGGAGTAATACGCCCTTGAAGCAAGACCAGTTATTTCTGTGAATGGAGTAATACGCCCTTGAAGCAAGACCAGTTATTTCTGTGAATGGAGTAATATGCCCTTGAAGCAAGACCAGTTATTTCTGTGAATGGAGTAATACGCCCTTGAAGCAAGACCAGTTATTTCTGTGAATGGAGTAATACTCCCTTGAAGCAAGACAAATTATTTCTGTGAATGGAGTAATACTCCCTTGAAGCAAGACAAATTATTTCTGTGAATGGAGTAATACTCCCTTGAAGCAAGACAAATTATTTCTGTGAATGGAGTAATACGCCCTTGAAGCAAGACAAATTATTTCTGTGAATGGAGTAATATGCCCTTGAAGCAAGACAAATTATTTCTGTGAATGGAGTAATATGCCCTTGAAGCAAGACTGATCATTTCTTCTGTAATTTGCAAGGAATTTTATGTCCTGCATTATCTGAACTGCTTGTAAACACATTTATCCATGATATAGACCAACTCAACAATATTCATGCAACACATTTGTTTTCTTTGTGAGGTCAGAAGTATCCGTAGGTCTGTGAGAGTGTTCATTCAGCAGGCTCTGTTAATCTTGGTAATAGTGACATTTATATGAAGTCTTCAAAATGATCTCCTATAAACATCAGACCTGGTGTGAAGATATTTTTCTTCTACTTCATTCCCAAATGCTCATTTTATAAGTGAAATGAAAAAAAAAAAAAGGCCCAAAAGAGATCAGGAATAAAACACAGTCCTGATGAATATTGTGTATATCAAAATGGCAGCACTGCATAATTTTGGATTGTTCCTTTTATCTTTTAAATGATTTTCATTTTCACATAACAGCCGTTTTTTTTTTTTTTCAAAGAATTTTGAAAACCAAATCCCTGCTGACCAGATCAAATGCCTGTGTAAGACTAGTGAACAGGTCACAGAGAGGCTGTGTGTAATTTCTTTGGACTTTACCTGAAGTTTACTATGGGGAGAAGGTCACAGCCAGGCTAGATCTATCTTGCTCACTGTTATAAATGTACATTGCTTGTTCAAGGTTTGCCTTATGTTTGGTAAGCAGTTACTCACTTTTCTGAAGTTACAGCCTTAAAGAGTTCCATTTGTTTCTCTTAACACCTTACTTTGTCAGAATTTTAGAGTTCTGCTGCATCTTCCTAGGTGTTTCATTTCTTTTTTTTTTTCCAGAATCAGCTTTGCACTTGTGTTTGTACCATCTTTGCTGCTGCAGGGAAGAGATCTTTTCTTAAAAGTACAAGAAAATTAGTAACTGGTTCTGCCTGTCAGTTTCATCTAGTAGAGTAGCAGTGTTTGTTGATTCACTGCAGTTGCTTTGTATCAGTTGTGTAATGTGTCATCTGCTTGCCAAAGATTAATGGATATTGAACTATCCTTTTCTTGTCATCTCCTATCTTGATAGCACTAACACCACAGTTTCTGCGTGTCACTGTTGTTTTGTGCCATCTACTTACTGAAGGTTAGTGGATATTGATCTACCCCTTTCTTGCCATTATCCGTCTTGATCAACACTAAAGTTGTGTATTGCTATCGTTTTGTGTCGTCTTCTGACCAAAGTTTAATGGATATTGATCTACTCTTTTCTCTCCGTCTCTAATCTTCATGGTACCACCTGTAAATCTCTTTAAGTTGGCAACCATTGACATTATCACCCATTTAAAAGGTCTTGTCTTCATGGCAATGATATTTAAAAGAAAATTTTTTAAAAAAAAAATCCTTGTATCTACAAAATCGCCCATACATTTGTGTACATCTTATTCTTGTTTCAAATGGAATGAGATCAAACACTTTTCCAGTTTGTGCTGTTACTGGATGGTGATAATGGACCGTCATGGTTCTCATTTGCCTGAGTGAACTCTATGGAAGAATACCATCATTAACTGCCGTGTCACCGAGCATTTCAGTAAGCTCTGCCCTTATGTGAATTTAGCCCTCTGACAGATGCACTGTCAGACGTGGGATGATGGAGTTTTAAACAAAAAGTCACCAAGCATAAAATGACCCAAAAAAAAATCGTTTTAAAAACAAAAATTCTTGTCATACTCTCCCCTAAATGACACTGTAGTCATAACCATGTCCCAGTTTGTTGTGTCAAAAATTGTAACGAACTTTATAAAATCTTAAACTGCTTTTTTTTACGCTTGCTATGTTTAAAAATATTTGGTGATTGTTGAAAGTAATGTTCATCATGTTTATAGCTAACGTTGAAGCTTTTCATGTATTAAAAAAAAAAAAAATTTCACAAGTTTTTGCCTTTAAAAGAAAACTGTGCCTAAACTGTCAAGTATTAAGATTGTGCCCAGAATTTTCAAATGTGAAATTTTACTTCATGTATATTATTTATTAAAAAATTGCTCACCATCATTCTCTTGACTCAACAAAATAGTTTAGGAACAAAAATAACATTCTGATGTTAAAATTTAAACTATGTGTATAATTTTCAGTTTATTCAACATGTTTATATTCTTTGGCATTCCAGATTTTTAAATGTGTAAGATCATGGTGCCCCCTCCCCCCACTTTCCCCAAACACACAGAATTTTATATACAGCACAAAAAAAGTAAACATTGCTACCTTTATTTTCAGTTTCCATGTCAATACGTGCTGTTATAATGTAGAAGAAAAATATGATAGCACTACATGAGTTAGTTTTCTTTATTTTTTTTTTTTAATTTTTATTTTAGTATTTCTTCTATGAGATAAATTATATTCTGTAATTTGATGTTATGATGCACACTGATGCATGATTTAATATTTGCACACAGATTCCTAATTTTGCACATGAACCATAAAACCTTAACTGATACATTGACTTTTAAATGTTTTTAATTATTGCATATTTCTTGAACATAACGTTTACTTGTCATATAAGGTTATGTTTAAAATAGCTGCTTGTGGTCCATACACATTCCTTTTTTTTAACCACAAAATGTCAAATTATCCTGCCCTTGTAGATCTAATATTTAACATGGTTTTTGTTATTTACATCTCAGATCACAAATTCAGCTTGAATAGTGAATTCATTTCAAATACATCCATACTTTGAGTAGGATATTTGATTTATTGCCGTGGCAGTATTTTTTTTTTCTCTGTCTGCCCAATTAGGCAATCAGCGACCTGTAGCTGATATGCCAGCATCAGGGTTAGTGAACCATAGCTGACCAAGACCCTGTCCTACCTCTCCATTGGTACCTCCAATAAAAGGCATAGCCTGGCTAATGGGACAAGGACTGCCATAGTCACCATGGTGGTGGAGTCTGCTAAAGAAGCACGCACATCCCCTGCTTTTTAGCTTTACTCCAGGGCTGAAAAAGTAGCTGCCATAACTCTCACTCCCACGCTGATACAGTGCTGTACCTCAATACATCTACAGCATCAGCTACAAAGAACACCAGCTCACAGTTACAGGGAGATGGCACAAGACATCTAATACACAAACCTGCCCTGGGGAGCTAGCACAAGGTGTGAGTATGGGTGATGAAAACCTAAATTTGGGCACATTCATCTATTTTATTATTTGCGAATTTTTCTGCAATAGTAAATAAATTATTATGTTTGATTTGATGTTTAGAGATGTCTGCATAATAAGAGGTCTTATAACAGGGACTCATTCAGTACCATTCTTTTGTTTTCAGGCTAACATATTTATGACCACAATCATTGTCTGTCTTTTTTTTTTTAATTTGTGCAAATTTATGAAACAAGTGCCATGCAGAAATTCTTAACAAGGAAGTTATGTATGTCTGAACACAAGAAGCAACTTCAAATAGTGTGGTCTTTGATATGGAATTATCTATGTTGAGCTTGGTGTAAATTGGTCAATAGGAGAAAAAACATTTTCAAAAGTTTCATTACTGTTTTGTACTTTGTCTTTTCATTGCTTATTACAAAGTTCAGGGTTAAAGTGTCTACACTCAGGGGCAGTTATTTTGTGGAGTTTCATGTCATAGCTATATTAGTGCCATTTTCTTCTTGTGATAGCATGTTTTTACTGTAACTTGTTAACACTTATATCTAAAAATGTGAATTTGGGTCAAGTGTCCTTGTTTGTGTTGTATTATTGTTGTTATTATTTTTCTTGTTCCTCATGTATTTTATCTTGCTATTTTGTTTCCTTGTAGGTGTTAATAGATAAGCTGAGGCTATTTGCACAGGATTTTAGAGTATCGATAGCCCAGGTGGTAGGGTGAGAGACCTACATTGTGACTGCACGTCTCATGACCCTTGACTCACCATTGCTACTGTTGGATTCAACAGCATCATCCCCTGCCAGCATATCAACCCAGTGGTTGTGTGTGTGCAGAAATCAAGTTATGTGCAGTGGTCACTGTGTGAATGTCCTAAAGGCAGTGGTCACTGTGTGAATGTCCTAAAGGCAGTGGTCACTGTGTGAATGTCCTAAAACCCTGGGCTCAGGCTGTTGATACACTGAAATCCTGTGTGACTAGAGACTCCCTAACAGACATTAGTTGAGTAGGATAACAGGAAGTTTGAGTGGTTAATGCATTGCCTGACAAATAAAAGTGGACCATATTTGAACTCCATCAGATGATTCAAATTTTTTTCATGAGTTATCCAGTGATCACATACTAGTTCATGATCTCTGACAGATCATGTACCACTCTTCTGCAAAATGAAAATACCAACCTACCTGTGAAATGAGGCATGCTAGAGTTGCTAGGGTACAAGGAGTGTCAGCGTATTAATGAAAAAACACATGCTCTTGTAAGTCAGTTCCAGAAATAAATGATGATAGCTAAAATTTGCAGTGAGCCAAAATAAAAACAAAATTGGTTGTACAATTCCGGATATTTTTCTTGAAATTAAACATTCATTCCCACGTATAAGTTATGTATCATCTTGGTTAATATTTGCCAAAAAGTCTTTACGGGTTTATTTTGGTTTTTGACAGCAAATACATTATAAGATGTTTGACATGTATGAAAAAAAAACAACATGCTTTTATTAATCAATGAATAATGTATGCGTCAACAGGGTCTTTAGGAAGTAATGTTTATTGTTAATGTTCATAGAAATATGAATCTTCATGTACGCTTTAATATATACCAATATATATTAGTAATAAATCTGAAACCAATAAAAAATATACTGCATACTGTAATAATGCAGTTGAATTCAGCCTTGTTTGTTTTATGTAAATAATACTAAAGATACTGAATAAAATTATTTACTATTGAAAATGGCACTGTTACCCTGGCAACAGTAACAAAATCAAACAATGGTAAGTTAAGAAAATGATGAGTTTGTAACTGAAAGCATGGGGGCTACATTCATTGACAAGTTTGTTTTTTTTTAAGAAAAGCAACAGATTGTGAGTTTTATAATTGAAACAGTGACAACTACATCCATTGACAGGTTATGAAAAAAAAAATCACTTACCACTTGAATGGAGTGAAGATGAATGTACATTAAAGCTAGTGGAATTATCAGCTTCAGCAAACAAGAGCTGCTAACCCTATTATATCTATTTATAATGCCCCGTAAAAGAGGTTGCTGACTTATCTAGGCCGAACAATTAGGGTATGGACTGGCATCTTGGTGACAGATCCTGCCTAATGGGTCCAATCTGGCAACTGAAGAAACAAACGGCTCTCTTTCTCTACTCGGTGTCTAGGTTTGAAGAACTTCAATACAGACTTGCTTCCAGGGCTAAGGAGTGATAATCAGTAGAAAAGTACCAACCATGAAGAAGTCAGAGAATGTGAAAAAGTGAAGTCAAATTACTGGCATACAAATTCCTCAGTCCTGACTACTGCCAAGAAATTAATTAAAATCAACAAGATCATCAAGCAACCAGCTACAACCAATGGAGGAAAGAAGAAGTTCAAAAATCATGCACATAAATGTGCTCCTAATATACCAGTAACACTGTGCACACAAACATATGTTATTAACGTGTTCCTAATCTTGCCATTATAAAAAATTGCTTTAAAAGTCAGCTTATTCTTAATTTGGCTATTTTATTTCATTTGGTCATAGTTATTACCTCATTCCTGACATCTATTCACTGGAGAAATATGATTTAAATGAACCAGACGACTGAACATTTTCTCATGTGACTGATACACATTTATTTTTAATAACGAGCTTGTCTGAGAAAATTTTGACACTTGACCAGAATGTCAAATGTGGTGAGACTAAGAATTACTTGATAAAGGGCAGGAAAAGGTTCAAACTAACAAGGCTGACCAACTAGCAATTAAAGCCAAACCGGAGGGCCTCATCAAAATGGACAAATCCATCAAACAACTCGAGGAACAGTCACAAAGTAATTTCCTCCAAAGCACCCACCACACATGACCCACTGAGTTGCATGTAGTCAAGGGCAGCGGATGCAAATCCCAGCTAAATGCTACATCAAATGCAGTACACAACACTGGAATCATTTCCCTAAAAACCCTGAAGGTCATCCTGATGTCATAGACCAAGCACATGTGGGCACGCCCTGGGTGTAATGAGGCTGCTCCCCAGGTATAGCAACAGAGCTAAGCCCCCCCTTTTTTTTTCACAGTTTACAGTTTACTGACAACATATTAAGATTAGATAACACTGAAAACTGTTAGTTAAATATGAATGTCTAGGTTTTTTGTTTTTTTTTCTCATTAACTTGTAGCCCAACACTGTGTTAGATAAGGAAATTGTTAGTTAAAAAAAAATAATTCCATCTAAACAAAAGATAAGTTATAATCTTATTTATGTGGCCAGATAAATTTACACTTGCCCTGCAGAACGAGAAAACCTGATGTATGCATCTTGACTAGAATCACATGGTGCTTATGCTTCTTAGAATCATAAACAATATTACAACACACTGCACCATGACAACCAGCCACTGCTAGCACTAGATCTCCGCAAGACCGCAATCTCTTGGTCTACAGTGTCCGACTCATCATCGTCAGATGACTCTACTTCTGAATCTACTGCTGGTTTAGCCAAAGCAGATCGGAATTCTAAACTGAAGACAAAGTCCTTGTCCTCATCCTGCTCGGAACTGTGAAAGATAAGCAGATTAAATTGGTACAGTACTTTACATGAATCAAATGAACGTTAGAAACTATTAATCACTCAAAATATATTTACCATAGGAAAAAAAACACCTTATTTTTTTTTCAATATAGTCCCTTTGCTTTACTAAGCATTTGTGCCACCTATGAGCTAGTGCCTGAATTCTAGTAAGAAACAACTCTTTGTCCTGGTGCACCACATCTCTTGTATGCTTGCGGGACAGTCAGCATCATGTAAGCTTGTTATGTGGGTCTTGAACTTCATAAGCCTGTCATAGACTTGAGCCTTGCACATGCACTTTAACGATGGTTACTGATGTCACCGACTGTGGTGGTAATAGGTGGTACTACTAAGGGATTTATATCTGTTCTTTCAGAAATGTCATTTGTTTTTTCAAACTTTTATTTGATTCACCATCGTATGACAAAATAACAAGAAAGACAAATTCATTTATTCACTGCCCTGCAAATGGGCACTGGTTATTGTATTTATCCATTTTATGAAGCCCTGAATATTTCCAGTCAGTCTGCTTGCCTCTCTTTTCCTGTTCCTCTTGGTTGGTCTTTCAAAATATCCTTGTCCTGATCTATCTCTCTTTTTTCCTTTATTTTTTTTCCAGCAACTGTCAGATTCTCTGTCTTCTTATGACATGTCCAAAGAATTTTAACTATTTTTTCTTTTTTGGTTTTTATCAGCGTTAATTGTTCTGTGAAGTTCATAAGAACTTCCTCATTTATTTTTCTGTCCAAATGACGTATGTTGCTTCTTTCTTCAAGACTACATATCTGCTGCTTACATTTTTGTTTTTACCTGAACATCAAAAATACATTGTATACAAACTCGATACAATTAACTCTTTCCGTGCGTATGGTCGAATTTTCAACATTTCCGGTGGTCCCAAGCTACCGTATGGTCGAAAAATCGACAATTCTTTGTTTCATTAAAACAAACAGTGTAACATTTAGATTGTACATATTTTGTCCGCGATTCCGGTGACACTTTCAAAATGGAGAATGCGTACCTAGTTACGAGCGATGCTGAGCGAGAAAAAGGACGCGAAGCATGGAAATTTTTCAATTTTTGACGATGTAGATAGGGGTATGGACATAGCCTATGGCCACCCCGCTGCTCTTGAATGTTTTCTAAGTAGATCTAGACATACTTAGACGACTGGAGAAGTAGTTAGGAGTAGTTAGGAGGTTAGTTCAGACATTCATTCAGCGAGAATGCAATACGGAGTCACAATACGAGATCGACAAGTAGATCTACACATCTCAGATGGTAAGTAGTGGTAAGTAGCGTGAATCTAGACCTAGCCGATGGTGAGCTGGCCACAATCAGTGTCTAAAAACATTACATTACTTCTTTCTTCCTAAAAAAACTCTGCATTTATGAAATTTTCATTCATTTGGCTATACTTTGAAACATATTAAGTATACGGAAGTACATGGAACTACTGTTTTCCATTCCATTTTACAACTAGACCCCCTTACAGACAAGACCCGCATTTTTACTCCCGCACCCCACAACACATCCGTGTTTCTTCTAACGCAAGGAAAGAGTTAAAGAGGACCTGCAGATACTTTACCATTGCTTCCGGCCAAAAAGCACAAGCTCAAATGGCTGCTGGATCAGAAAAATGAATATTTTTTGTTTTTGTTACGTTTGCTTACCAAGTCTCACAATTATTATGTAATGAGCAGGACAGCATTGATGATCATGCTTCTCTATCTTGTGTAATCCTTGGTGTTTCAAATGCTTTTCTCTTTCCATATCATTTGGTCAGTCTACTGAAACAGTTTTCTCATGGACTTCCTCTCTTTCATTTTCCCTTGAATTTTCTAGTCACAACCAAGTTCTCTGTCTTTCGTGACATGTCCAGGTAATTCTGACCTGATTTTCTTTTAATTTTAAAATTAACTAGTTTTTGTTGTTCTGACACTTCTTTGACGACCTAGTTGTTTTTCTGTCTGTCCAGGGTGTTTGCTCCAAACCCACATCTCTATTGGTTCAAATTTCTCAAATGTCTCACAAACACAGTAGTGATGGCTCTAAACTGGATTGTAATAGTCTTATTATTGCTGTCATGATGCATTCTCTTATTTGTTTTTTCTCAATATTTAAAAAAAGCTGCATTTGCTGGTTCTATTCCTGACTTCTGCTCCACATCTGATGTTACTGGAGGTAACAGAGTTTATATATATGCATCAACATCTTTCCATTTGCGTGCATTCTGAATATTTGAAATTTGCTGTTGTTTCATACTATCATCATGTCTATCTTGTAGCTGTAATATTTTTCTGCTACTCTCTTTGATGATCTTGTTCACTGGTTTTCATAAACTGGTTCATTCTGTCATAAGAAAACAAAAATTATATGTTTAACTCTTCCTGCACTTAAGGAATAAAATTGGCCACTTCCAGTATGTGTGTTTTGTGCCGTGTGACTATTTTTTTATACCTGTTTTGTTTCTACAAAAATGGTGTAACTTTTTAATTGTTACATGTTTCATTTGTGCATGTCCAATGACCCCCCTTTCATCATGGCGGAAGAGTGCTTAGTTACGAGCAATGTTGAGCGTGAAAAACAAAATTGTTGATCGAGAAATTTCAATTTTTGGTTATGCAGATAGGGGTATGGGCATGCCCTGTTCTTAAATGTATCTCAAGTAGATCCAGACATATTAAATGACTGGAGAAGTTTTATTTCAGACATTATTTTAGTGATAATGGCCCATTTGATCACAAGATGAGACCGACAAGTAGTTCTAGGCATCTCAGATGGTATGTACTGTACATCTAGACCTAGCCGATGGTAAGTTGGACACAGTTATTGTCTAAAAACATCACATTACTTTTTTCCTAAAAAAACTCTGCATTTATGAAATCTTCATACATTTTTCGTTATTTTGAAACATAATAAGTACACTTATCATGGAAATACTGTATTTCATTCACTTTTCCAACTATACCCTCAATACATATCAAGACCCCCGATTTTACTCCGGCAGCAAACAGAACGTCCGTGATTCTTCCTGCAGCACGAGAAGAGTTAAAAAGCAGTTCTTGCATCACTGCACTTATGTGAACTAAAAGCTCCGGGCTGCTGCTGCCATGATGGAAGAACTCGGGATGAATGATTCAAGTCAGGCTGGAAGATGGCTACAGTGACTTCCCTTACTTCTCACAGTGAACATACTGAGGATCACCACAGGAAATATATTCATCCCTGTTTAACTGTAACAATGCTGAGCAAGGTCCAAGTTCTTTTAATCAGTTCTGGTTTTCTAGACCTGATGATTGTGCTGTTTGTGCTCTTAAACAGTGATTTACGCACTCATTTCTGACAATGGAGAATATCTGCCTGCAGACCGAGGCACATTTGATTTCCTGCACACGTGGCTGTTGGTGAGTTAAAGGGAAATAGGGATATCTCAAAAAAAGGTCAGTCCCACAAATTGAAGACTGTCTGAGACCACAGAGGGGAAACACAGATTTAGAAAAACAATGACAGTTCACATACATCACAACTACAAAACAGATACAGCACATTTTCTTTTTTTTTTTAATAAGAAACACCAAATCTGAAAAAAAATGACCACCAGAAACTTACCCCAAAAAAATTTAAGACACAACTGAAATTATGATCATGACTGTTTTTTTTTTTTTTTCAGCCAAGAAAAGTTGGCCTACCTCCTGGTGATTACCCCAGCAGGAAGAACCTCCCACAATTTCAGATCCATTCCACCAGTCACAACAAACAAGTTGCCTGAGGGTGTGTGACCAAAATCCAGGCAGACTATTCTGTCAGTATCTTGATCATCAATGGTTGCCAGATACTCTAGTTTTGTGCTGTTGTAGACTAAACAAAAAGAAACAACGATGTACATTTGAATCAGGCAGATGAATAGAAGATCGCAGTAACTCTATTCAAGTCAAGTAATTTATTAAAGAAGTAAACTTTGCAATCATATAAAATGATACATGCAGCAAGGACTGAACAATCCTGGTGCATTTAACAACAACCGAACAGTGAAGTGTGAGATGTCCTCATTAGTATGTAACTCTCTTGATGGCCATTCTAAAAGCACAGTGCTGTCTAGCCTGGTTCTTCTGGTTTTAGACATACAATCTGACCTCCCTTTTCGTCTGACATATTGCTTGGATGACTGTCTTGTACTTGTCCTTTTCTCTCTGATTATTACATATTCATCTTCAAGATAACTCTTAATTCAATCAATAAGCCACTATGACAACATCTAAGAATTTAAGAAAAAAACCTGGTTAAATAACAAAAAGAAGGCAAAAGAGACTGTACAGTCCTGAATTAGAGGAACCAAGAACCATATGCTAGACGGTAATAGACAACAGAGATTTTTTTTTAAAAGTGTATTGTTGATCCTCATTTACCATTGATGTACCCAATTCCTTGATCAAGGTCAAAGCTGGATGACAAGAGCAAATCATCATGGCAGCTCAGGGCATCTGTTGAGGCAAAGTTGCTGGTGTGGTTTGGCACCTTAGAGACCAAGCCTGGATGACAAAACAAATCAGATTAATTCATCATCTAATACAACCACCTGATCCGGTGAAAGCGATGTTTTCTCATGAAGTATATATCTCTCTCTCTCTGAACCTTAAATGCCCAGGGCACATGGGGCTTCCGCAAGGGTTTTCCACAAATGCCTGTCCCTCGCCTTTTTTCTGCTCTTGCCCAGGTGAGCCCTATAATGAAGTATATACTACTACAAAAATCCCAGAATGGCACCCCCCCCCCCCCCCAATCATATTCAGAGGTTTATGTAAAATCTGTTTATCGGAAACAGTAGAAGCAAACAGTGTTAGAGTAATAATACAGTAATTGGGATGGGTAAACCACAGCTTTTCCAAGATCCTATCCCACCTCTCCAAGGTGCATCTAGCTCATGTGCTCCTTCACCTTGGCTAGAAAGGTAAGACATGTCAAGGTCTTCATAGTGGTGGATCTTCATGGTGGTGGAGTCTGCCACTTCAGGTTATCAAGAATGTCACTGATAGCTGTAAAGTCAATGTTACTATATGCTAGTAAAGAACAAGAGTTCTATAATTCCATAGAGATTTCAACAACAGTCTAAGGCAAGTGTTCTGTATACTCATCACTACTTTAAAGTGCATAAACATTCAACAAAAAATAAAAAAGTCCACTTGTTTTCTCCCTCCTATGCCTTTCAGCGTTGAAGGGACAAACAGGTGTCTTGACAGGGCCTGGCAATCTGCTTCATATAATAGGGTATTTAAGGTTTCTGTAATTTCCTCCCTCCATATCTTTCCTGTGTCCTACAATTCTCAGCATGAATGTTTTCTGTGCTATACTGTCTGGTGGTAGTCATGTAATGCAGACAAGCCATCAGATGTTGTTTCTGGATGTAGTGTTGTATCAATGATATTACATCTTACATCCTTCCCGTGCCGCTAAACGTCACATAGAGCATGGTAGTTTGCCAAGATTTCCTGTCTTTGGCGAGTTTTTTTCAATCTCATCAAGGGATGTTGTGCCCACTGAACTGGCCTCTCTTAACAATCTATGATCACACATGTTATAAAAATGTGGATATAAATAAGACTGTACACTGATTCATAAACAGAAAATAATATGGGCAAAATGTTACTGAGGCAGCTGATACTGTAAAATGAACATGGGTGGAAAACATCCCGATATGGATAAGAAGCATTCTGGATGAGTGCACCAAAATAAAAGACATAGCAAGTTGGAAATTCACTACAGCCAAAATTCACTGGAAAGACAGCATAAAACAGTTAAGACTTGAAATGAATGATGGGCACTATGAAATGAAAAAAAAAATAGAAACAAAAATGTGAAGATGTAAACAAAAAGCACAAATGGATGTTGATAGTAGAAATGGGACACTGCTGGGCAAACTAGTGCTGCACAAGATCCTTTCCTCAGGTACTACAAGTCACTTGCTACTGTGTTACGGCAGCCTCATACAAAGAAAGGACTGATCTGTTCCCTATGATGGTGAAGCTTACCGTGAAGCCTGCTTCATAGGGGTTTTAAAAATCAACTATCATTTGTCAAATGGTCTTTTTTTTCTTCTACCAGATGTTGTAAAGACAGTTTTGTAATTTCTGTCCATATAGCTTTGTTTTCTCAGTAATCTGTCATTTTGAACTACCATAAAATCTTTAAAAAAAAAAAATCAGGCATCATGTCATTTTCTGAGGAAAAAAAAACATACTAGCTTTGCTTTTATAAAATTGTTTGTGTGGTCTTGGGTATTATGTACTGCAACAGAATTAGAGTTGACCCACTCTCTGTCATGTTTATGTTTCCAGATTTTTATGGTATTGGCTACATGGAACTCAACTTCAAAATTTTTTAAGTTCCTGCTGCAACAAACAACAACTCAGGGAAAATATTTTTTTTTAAAAACTAATTTTAAAAAAAAACATTAACTAACCTTTTTTCCAGTCTAAAATTTTTACATTTCTAGCATCATCTCCAAAGAAAACGAGGTCTGAAAGCACTTCAAGGCTGCAAATGTGTCTGGTGATGAGTGGCTCACCTGATGATGTTTTCACAGTTTCAGACACAAACATGCATACCAGTTGGTCACTTTCAGTCACCTGGTGAATTCTGATAATGCCATCAGATGCAGAGCTGTATACTGTGTTGTCAAAAACCTACACAAGACATGATGATAACAGAACACGTATCCAGTTTGAAAAGATTAAGCTTTGACAGTTTGTTGACGGTTTAAAAATAATCTTATATTTCAGGGCACTATTTGGAGATATTTATGTGTGGAAGTAAAATAATGTGAAATAAATTGTAGGTGGCTGATAGAGATTTATGTTTTGCTTCTAATATTGAAATTTTTATTCATTCTTGTGTTTACATATAAATTAGCTCACTGGCCCTGCTTCTAATAGTTATTATTCATTCAGTGCTCACGCTTATATATGAATCAGCTCAATGACCAAGTACATACACGGTGGTATTGGAAAGTTCACGGACTAGTCATTAAAAAAAAAAAAAAGCACAGGATTACTTTATTTTTACTGGTTGCCATTCCCTTCGAAACAGTTCCCCTGGGAATGTCCACAGCAATATACCAGCATCTCTTCCTTGACTTAAAAATGCCTTGAAATTTCGTATCCTGAAGGCCATCCCAATACTGCCTGCATTTCCATTTGAATTTCATCTACTCTGTTGAAGTGGTGCCTCTCCAGCTTCACTTTCATTGTGGGAGACAAAGTGAAGCTACAAGTGACTATCCTACATCCTTCCACTGCCGTTACACACCACACAGGGCTCGCATGGTAGTTTGCTAAGTTTTCCTGTTTTTGGTGTGCTTTTCAATCTCATCAAGAGATTTTGTGCCTACTAACTTGGCTTCTCTTAACAATGTTCCCTTTCGAGTTTCATGTGGTCGACCTCTTTTTTCTTTGGCCTGTTGTGTTCCACTTGATAGCTTGTTTGGGGGATCCTCTGATTGTTTCTTCTTATCGCATGACCGACATATGTCCATCTTCTTTTTCTGGTAACCCATGAGACAGGTTGTTGTTTGCTCATCTGTCCTATCTCTGCATTGTTCTTGAATTCGTTCCACTTTATACAGAGTGTTTTCATGCGCCATTTGTTTTCAACAGAGTCTAATTTTCTTGTCTATTTCTTTAATTGTTTTCCAGCTTTCACATGCATAAATGAAGGTGGATATTACATTTGAATTGAATAATCTTAACTTGATTTTTGTGCTTATAACTTTTGAGTGCCATATGTTCTCAAGATTCTTGAAGGTCAACGTTGCTTGTGCAATTCTAACTTCCTTTCTGGTGTCACCATCCTGGTCCATGTAGCTGCCAAGGTATGCAAATTGGTTTACTTCTTCAACAACTGTTCCTTTTATGTATATTTTTCCTTGATTAATGAGAAGTTTCATTATTTCTGTTTCTTCCTTGTTAATTTCAAGTTCTTATTTTCTAGCCAGTGGAGACACAGTATCTGTTTTTTCTTACACTGATTTCACGTTGTCACTGATAAAGAGTTTTGTCATCTGCAAAATCAAGATCTTCTAGTTGTGTCTCATGTACCCAATCAATGCCCATTTTATCTGTGCAACATTTTTTCATTATGAAGTCTATAGCAATTCCAAAAAGCAATGTAGATAGTATACATCCTTGCATCATGCCTGTTTCAATCATTCGCTCATTCCTCCTTCTGCACTGACTGCACAAACATATCCATTGTAGAGGTCTTTAATGATGTTGACAATTTTAGATGGTATTCCACAGTCTTAAAATTCTATGTATGCTATCAATTGCTTTTTAAAAGTCTATGAAGTTCAGAATTAATGATTTTTGCTTTTCAATATGTTCTCCAAGTATTACTCTTAGAGTAAAGATCTGGTCGAGACAGGTTCTCCCTTTTCAAAATCCTGCTTGTTCTTCTCTCATTGCAGTATCCTTATATCTTGAAGTTTGTTTAGAATGATTCTGCAAAATACTTTTGACGCAACTGATAGTAAGTTTGTGAAAAAAATTACTGCAGTCGCTAAGGCTGCCTTTAGGTCAACCTAAATTTTATCACTCATGATGAAAGTTAGGTCACTGTTAGCCATCTCACGAAACTCAAGGCACATATCAAGAGCTGTGGCACGCACTTTGTAGAAACACGATCTATGTTTAGGTTTTCCCCAAGGAAAATAACGGATTCCAATAATGTGAGGAACCAGATGGATGTTCAGTAAGGGTCCTCATGGATGAATTCACAAATTTTTTTTCCATATTTCTGGCATTTTGCTGAGTATTTGGTCACCCTGAGTGTTTGTCATCTTGAACAGACACTTGACCAGCCTTGATTGGTCACCCCGAGTGTTTGTCATCTCGAACAGACACTTGACCAGCCTTGATTGGTCACCCTTAATTTTTGTCATCTTGAACAGACACTTGACCAGCCTTGAAATGTGTGTGCCACTCAAAAATCCATGTTCAACTTAAAAACCAAAATGTTGCCAAAAGCCTGAAAAAAGTATTTCAAAGTTCTCAGTAGCAGTTGCTTGAATAAGTTTCATGCAAAATCTGATGCAGACATATTGCTTAAATTTGCCAGTCATCATAATGATCCCAACAAAAGGCCACACCACCACATGTACAAACTGAACACATGCAGAAAATACAATGTGAAGTGGCAGGCTCGGGAATAATGACCTTCAGTGTCCCGCATGTGTCTGTCAAATGGTAAATCATGACAACTTCAGACCAGAAACTTCTCGATGCCACCTCACATTAACAACCACTCATTATGAGTTAGAAATGGGTAACTGATGACAAATGGCTTCTTTACCTGGAGACTGGTGCTGATTCTATCCCTGCCGCTGTTGCCCTTTCATTATAAATATTTCTGCTACTGCTCTGGTGCATATATATCTGAGATGAGATTTTTCTTTCAATGAGGAGATTAGAGGACTTGTGGACTTATCCTGAAACTTTTAAACATTTTTTTGTAATAGCCATTCAATGATTCTAGATAACTTTTTTAAAAAGGTCATTTGAGCTATAACTATGAGAGATCCGTGTGTCAGCATTTACATACAATCAAATGATCTGCTAATCTCTACCTTCAGCCCAGTAACAGCATCACCGTGAATACGGGATGAAAAGGTGTTCTCTCCTGAACTCAAGTTCCACAACTCCAGTTTACCTCCATCTGTTCAATTTATGAGAAAATTAGTTTAAAAAAACTTCAGAGACACATGAGAAGGAGACAGCTTTTCAAGTCTTGAATATTTTTCCATAAACTGGATCCATGCAACAGATTGATAAGAAGCGTGTCCAATAAATAAATCAGAAGTCTTTTGTGTTAATCTGCTGTGGCTCTTAGCCTATTTTTGATAATTTGCAGAAAATATTTATTTAATATAGTTCACATTACTCTTAAAATAACAAACCAGTTCTCAGTGATTCAGCTAGTTCTAAAAAAAAAAAAATCAATTCCAGACCATTAATCTAAACACATTATTTCCTACATCTGCCAATTGACAGATTTCATTACAAAAGCCTCATTGTTGTGGCTTTCTTTATACAATATCAGTTGTTTTGGTTTCTATTAACCTAGAGAACACATTCATTACTATCAGTGTTTGGTCCACTAGCTGATCATCTCACAGCAGCTCTGCACTTGAGCAACCCTCAGATAATATGGTAGAGACTACAACATCATCATCATGTGCCGTGCCGACTGGCGTTGGCTATTATGCTTCTCCAGAGTATCTGATCCTTCATGCAGGCCATCAGCTCAGTTGGTGATCTCCTCTCACACCATCCCGTCAGACTGTCCAGTATCATTTCTCTTGGTCTTCCTCTTGATCTTCCTCCATTTTTCCTGTTGTTATAATATTTTCAATGCCCCCTCTTCTCATTGCATGTCCTATGAAAGTACATTGTCTCTCTCTTATCTTTTTGACAAGGTTTTTTTGTCTCTCCAGCTCTTCTCGTACATTCTTCATTAGTTATTTTTGCTGTCCAGGGGATTCGCAACATTCTTCTAATAAACCACATTTCTGCTGCTTCCAATGATTTTTGTGCAGGCTTGCCTATTGTCCATGATTCACTTCCATATAACAAGATAGGTTCAATATAGCATTTTAGGACTCGTTTTCTAACATTCATTGATAAGGATGTGTTGGTTAATATGTTTCTCATTCTCTGAAATGCAGTCTTTGCTTGGCCTATTCTGTTCCTAATTTCTGTTCTGCATTTCCCATCTGAAGTTATTACTGCTCCAAGGTATTTGAATTTCTGCACCTGCTTTAGAATAGTTCCGTTTAATTTAATACTGCATTTTGGTGGATTCTGTTTCTTAGATATGACCTTAGAGAGTTTCTTAGAGACTACAACACCGGCACTTAAATGAATAGACAGTGGACCATGATGACTTTAACTCAAAGCCTAAAGAACAAATAACTAAGACCTAACTAAGACTACAAGGACTTTTTTTTAATAAAACAGTCACTATGTTTTACTGGGAAAATTCATTTTTTAAAGCATTTATGGTCAATTTAAAATTACAAACTCCCAACTATGGAACAAAATCACATGACTATGTTAATTTTAATATCTGAAAAGCCACTCATAGGGATACAGAGAGCTGTTCAGATGTCTGGAGTACATGGATGATAGTCCCTCATAAATAACAACCAATCGTTGGATAAGTTAACAAGCAAAAAGATCAGCTGTCAGATAAATTAACGATCAAAGATTCAGTCTTTTCTCTGGCTCAATCTCCACAAGAAAGAATTCCTGTAAACTTAACGAAAAAAGAAAAGACGAAAAAAAAAAAATAAATAAATGAAGTGGTTTACCTGAACCAGTAACTAAACGTTCTGCCGTGAAACAATAAGCGATGCGTACAACTGGGTTGTAGGTGTAAACAGATCTTAGTAGCTGACCTAGTCAGAAAAGTTGACCACAAACACAACACAGATTAAAATTTGTATCAGTCTTAATATCGCTTTGTTTACTAATGTGGTTCGAGTCCCAGCAGTGGGTTTTTTTTTTTTTTTTACACACCAAAATGGCCCTGAGTCCACCCAGCCTCTAAAAATAGGTACCAGAGAAATTTTGGAAGGTAAATGTGACCAGGTATGATACTGACCACATCACACTTTCATGAGTCGAAGGTCATGGAAATATAGGCCTAACACCGTATCCCTAATATGCCTTAATGGTATGGAAATGGGAATTTTACCTTTTTATCTTTGATCAAGTCCTAATATATTTTGTTTTTATTTTTTATCACAAGTTGTATCAGCCTGATCAAAGTAGTTCATGTTTTATCTTAGATTAAAATTTGTAACAGTCTCATCAAAAAAGTTCATAACATACTTCATCTTTTCAACCCAGAGTAGAAACTTTTATTTCAAAATATCCATCGAAGTATTTGTAACGCCTTCATATGTTTCATGTTGTCATCCCCATTTTTTTAGAATGATAACATTTTTTTCAACCCAAGTTCTCATAAAAGTCAGATGAAAACATTTCTCATGGGGGGGGAGAGACACACGCACGCGTCGCACGCATACTTCCATTCACATGCCACAAAAATCAAGACAAATGTCACAGCCAAATCTCCAACAGCTTAGATATCCCATTCTCCAATTGGGATTTTTAAACTCTTTCATAACAATATGGATCTCAGGCTTATATGTGGTTGTTGGATGCTGTCCAAATGGATGTTATGCAATGCATGACTGTACTGCATAATCCTCCAGTTACAAAGAATTTGATGCAAGCACAAATCTCTCTCTCTCACTGGATGTTAGTACCTGTGTTTAATGACCACAACTTGAAGGTGCTGTCAAAAGAGCCACTGATCAGAAGCTTGTCATTTTCAGGCAAAGATGGTGCTGTTTTTGAAATGAAGCACAAACAAGTGTGAAATAAACACGTTTTCAAAATGAGCTATAAACAAGTATGAAACAGAGTATAAACACTTGTTTTCAAAATGAAGTATTAAAAAAGTTTGAAATAAACACATATTTTTAAAGTAAAGTATAAACAAGTCTTTTTTTTTCCAAATGAAGTATAAATAAGCATTTTTAAAATGACGTATAAACAAGTGTTCTAAAAATGAAATATATACAAGTAATTTTTTCAAATAAAACTAAACAAGTGTTTTTAAAATAAGTATAAACAAATGGGTTCTTTGTAATGAAATGTAAACATGTGTTTTGGAAATAAACTATAAAAAAGTGGTTTTTTTAAAAATTAAGCATAAATAAATGTTTTTACAGTGAAATTTTTAAAAAAGCAGTTCTTTAAATGAAGCAAAAACATTCATTTCCATGTTACAGTTTCAATATTTCTGTTAAGCCCAAAATTATTAATTGAGTTTACAAGGGTCTTTCATTAAAATCTGTTACATTCTGAAACTTAGTTTTGGTCATTATCCTAGCACTCCTGATATGATTATAGATTTTCTTATCTCCAGCTTAATGTATCTCTCATCAAACAGCAACTGCTGTATACTGATTTACAGTTCTTATTGTGCCCTGATATCATGTTCATGACAGGTATCACCATATGCTACCTCAGACTCTTTTATCCTTGGCAAAAAAATGCCAGGTGTGTCAAAATCTTCTGTCGCCTATCAACTTTCATGAGAATGTTAATGAGATCTACTTGATTCAATAATCAAAAGGCACTCAGTCAGTCCATTATTTGCACATCCCTTGCAGAACTTCGCCTCCGTAACAGCTCTCCTGTAGGCCTCCTGGTTGTAAGCAAGACGTCCTGCTGCTCATGCGTCCATTTGCAGGCCATCAACGATGTTTTGCATCCGTCTTCGCCTTGGTCTTTCTTCTCTTTCTTTTTCCCATTATGTACCCTTCCAAGATGTCTTTTCTAAATTCTCATGATGTTTAATATGTCCAAAATATTTAAGTTTTCTCTGTTTAATCTTTACAAGCCAACAAAAGGCACTTCATTCATTCATTCATTTGCATGTCCCTTGCGGAACTTTGCCTCCCAAACAGCACTCCTGTAGGCCTCTCGGTTGTAAGCAAGATGGCCTGCTGCTGTTGCATCCATTTCCAGATCGTCAACGATGTCTTGCAGCCATCTTCATCTTGGTCTTCCTCTTTTTCTTTTTCTCATTATGTATACGGTCTTCTCTAAATTATCAAAAGGCACTGCAGATGTCAAAAACTGTGTGAGAAATCATACCATGACCACAGGACAAAAGTGTGAGGAACTACTGTACTTACCAATATGTGAGAACGAAATTTTTTTAAAAATCTGTAAAACAGAATTAAGAAAGAGCATTATTAGAGTAATTAGTAAAATCCCAGACCAGCAGTATGCCCCAGAACAAGCAACGATGTCACTGTCTCTGTATGACCTCCATAACTACAGATCTCTTTGTGATGAGTGATGTCCCAACATTTCAGAGTTGTGTCCCGACTGAAAAAAAAAAAAAAACAACATATACTCCTCATTTTTTGGGCCATGTGGTTCTTTTCTCCAAAAACGTTTAAGAAAACGTAATCCTGTCATGCCACAGAAACACTTTGGTATCTAGTATTAGTGCCCATATTTTCTTTCACCTAATAGCTCTATGCCTGGCCATCTTTACTTCCTCACCCCAGAAAGAACCAGGTACCCATTTCTTTGGCTGGATGACTGGGGCACCTCCAGCTGGACTTGAACCACCAACTTCTATATGAGAGATGTACACGACAACCACTACACCACTTAGACGTCCAAACGAGTTTAATTTTAGGTTTTAAGCTAAATAGAGAAAGTTAATAAAAGAGTCTGAGATTGCAGGGATGGTATCTTGGCAGTATAACAGTGGAGAAATATAACAGCACTGAGGAAGAGACATTCTCATTGTAGCCAGTGTACACAATCTGATCAATCCATTCACAGCCAATGCTCCCAGTAAGCTACAATATTCCAACAGTCAAGCCAACATGGTATAAAAAAATGTCATAATATTAATGTCATGGTAAAGCTAACTTAGAAGCCTGATTCTCAAGTCTGCTCCAAGGATGCTTAAAGAGCTCAGGCTTTGCCTGATAAGATTCTAGTGTTACAAGATTCTAAACCATGGCACACAAAATCTGTCAAGAGCTTCAAATTTGCAGTTAGTAGAAGACGTAAATAACAGCAATGGCATACAGGAAGGGCTTTTTATATTCATTTGTCTGTGGAGGAAACAAGGCCCAAAGTCTTAAGACAAAAGAAGCAAAGTGTAATAAGACTGAACCTTGTAACACAAACATTTCTTGCTAAAAAAATGACATGACTTTCTTTTTTTTTTTTTTAAATAATAAACTTAGAACTTCTTAAGGCTTGGCTAGTTCATCCTTTACGGTGAAATCTTAGGTGTAATAATGTTTAACAATGTTTAGTGTTGATGTTTAATGTTGTACACTGTGATCTTCCAGTCTTAGGTTGATCACCACTAATACATTCTCTCAGGAAAAAAAAAAGTCTCACAAAATGTTGCCCAGTTTCACAACCATTTACAAACCTGGCTGTCACAACCTTTTCACCAACAACAACCACAGCTGTCACCAAATCACTGTGACCATCCAAATAGGATACTCTGCAGCTGGACTCTGATAGCTGAGGCTTGGCTCTCTTGGCTTTTGGCTCATATTTTCTCACCTTACCTGGCAGTCAGAACATGCAAAGAATATGTTAACTAGTAATACATGCGTAAGAATTATCTCTTTCACACAAACATAATTTTGTGTACATATTTATTGTGGATTTATGATAGAAATTCAGAACTTGCCTTCACATATTACTGTCAAATGTAAAATAATAATCTTATACATAGACATCACCCAAATGAAAGCTGTGACCAATTCTAAAATTTTACTTAAAATGACATTTAAAATTCTTCCCATCCACTTACAAAAATTTTAGACCCACAGATGATCCAATTTATTTGCAACATCATTTGCCAATTTTTTTTCATTTGGTTTTATTTTTGGCCTTGTATCATGTATTCTGGGCAGGTATCAAAACAAATGACGGTATCCTTGAGAAGTGACACAGCAGTGAAAACTATCAAATCATAAGAAAAAGGCAAGCAATACTGCTTGGATATGTCATGAAAAGACAGAAGTTAACAGGAAACTGGTATTAACAAAAAAATTTCGTCATGGCCACTCCCAAACCCAGATGAGAAAGGAGAAGGGTTGGGCAGTGTCTGCTACTCAATTCTGTAAAATACTGAGGCTATGAAAATGTTAGCAAAGAGCTCTTTAATATTACAGATGCACCCAAAACCTCCAAGAGATATGGCAGAAAACGAACCAACCTAGTGAAAGAAATCATAAGGAAAAGTATGCTGGAGATGGATAGGACATACACTTCAAATGCAGAGACCTTCGTCACTTGAAGATCATTGTGAATAATGGCATGAACACGTTCCTGAGGGTTGCCCAACTCAGTAGCAATGTATCGCTCAGTTAGTTGTCAATCCTCTATTATTATGTCATGGATTCTGCCGGTGCTTTCATCGGTGGTTACCGTTCTTGGTCTTCCTGGACAGGGATCATCTTCCAGGCTCTCCCTTCCATGTCTGAATTGAGCTGCCCATTTCTTCACTGTGCTGTAAGAAGGGGCACTCTCCCCTAGAGTCTCTACCATATCCTCATGGATCTCCTTCAATGATAAGCCCCTGATGCAGAGGTAGCGAATGACTGCTCAATGAGAAATTTGATCCATTTTCTCAATTTCTGTCCCCCTTACCACTTCAGCAGCCTGTAAAAAAAATTGGTTGCAGTTAATTTCTTTAAACTTGGTGTTTAATCTTATATTAACCTGATCTACAAATGCACCTAATATCAACTGCATGTTTCAAGTATTTGTACCTTATGCCGAGAACTTATCAATCACCCCTCGTAAATGAACATGTTCGCAATGTGGAATTCATAAATGAAAACTTTAACACATAAAATCATAAGAGTTTAAAAAAACCCAAAAGAAAGCCTTGTCAGAGCTAACATACTGCTATGTTTTTCACAATATGGTTTTGTTAGTTAAAATTAGTTAGCAGTTTTTCATGACTTGCTTCTAAAGATAAGAATATAGATTTTCTTACCTTGATCCTCTTGGTGTTTCTGGGTTTTTTTACCTGTGCTGCAATTAAATGAATACAACATACAGACATTAGACAATCATACTTAAGTACTTACCACTCTCAAATAAAATAAGTATTTTCTTTTCTATTTTTTGGGTTTTTTTTTTGCATACATCCTTAATATTATACCACAAACCAGTAGTTCCCATAAGTTTTCTATGTCTCTGACAAGAAAACACATTTCTATTGGCTACATATGATTTTGGTGGTCTGGTTAGCTGAGTGGTTAGGCGCTCGGTTTACTAATCAGGTGGTACTGGGTTCAGTTCCAGCAGTGGGATTTTTTCTGGTACATGCCAAAAAAGGCCCCACAGTTCACCCAGCCTCTAAAAATGGGTACCAGAGAAATCTGGGAAGGTAAAGCAACCAGGACATGATACTGACCATATCACACTTTCATGTGCCAAAGGTCAGGGAAAATACAGGCCTAACACCATATTCCCTAATATGCCTTAATGGCATGGAAACTAGAATTTTACCTTTACCTTTACATATGATTTTCTCTTTTCCTCAGTGATGAAGCATTTAAACAGTAAATGCTCTGGTGTTATTTAACTATAGACTTATATGAACTGGTTTCAACAGTTCCAGTTATAAGTTTGTAATTAGTGAGAACTAGTTCAACAGTTTCAACTGTAAGTTTGTAAGAAATGTCTCAACAGTTCTAGTTGTAAGTTTGTAAGAAAAATTTCAACAGTTCCAGTTGTAAGTTTGTGTGAAATGGTTCAACAGATTGAGTTGTAAGTTTGTAAGAAATGTTTCAACAGTTCTAGTTGTAAGTCTGTAAGAAATGTCTAAGTTTGTAAGAAAAATTTCAACAGTTCCAGTTGTAAGTTTGTGTGAAATGGTTCAACAGATTGAGTTGTAAGTTTGTAAGAAATGTTTCAACAGTTCTGGTTGTAAGTTCATGAGAAATGTTTCAACAGTTCTAGTTGTAAGTTTGTAAGAAATGTTTCAACAGTTCTGGTTGTAAGTTCATGAGAAATGTTTCAACAGTTCTAGTTGTAAGTTCATGAGAAACGTTTCAACGGTTCCAGTTGTAAGTTTGATGCTGAGATTTCCTACCTCCACAGTTCCAGTTCTTGGTGTGATGTAGAGATTTCCTACCTCCACAGTTCCAGTTCTTGGTGTGATGTAGAGATTTCCTAGCTCCACAGTTCCAGTTCTTGGTGTGATGTAGAGATTTCCTAGCTCCACAGTTCCAGTTCTAGATTTTGTGTAGAGATTTTCAAGCTCCACAGTTCCAGTTCTAGGTTTTATGTACAGATTTCCAAGTTGCAACAACTCCACTTCTAGATTTGATGTAGGGGTTTCCTATCTCAATAGTTCCAGTTCTGGGTCAGATGCACTAAATATTACACTTTAATAAAGAATGAACAGCAACAAGAGCTCAAGAATATGACTATATGGAACCTCCTGTCCATGTTCTGCAATAAAATTTGTGGAACTTGCCACAAAGGAGTGGGCCAAGCTTCACAAATCTAAAGCAGTTGTGATATTCACCTGGCCTGCCTTCTTCTTCTTCTTTTTTCCTTCAGCAATCAAGGCAGGTTGGTCATGCTAAATCTGCAGTCCTGTAAAGTCTGCCCTCTTCTCCAGGCTTGAGTGGGAGTCCCACAGCTTTTCTTTCAGTTCCTCTCCCCTCCGGCCAGATCAATGCTTGAAGGTTTGAGTGGGTTGGGCAGCATATTATGTTCTGGCGTCTGGATACCAAAGCCACAGAGCTACTCATTTGTGTGCGATATCTTGAGGTGATAGAGGTGGCTTACAAGTCTGCAGATTCCACAACTCTTAGGCAAAAGAATGTGGTTTGCTGGTATCTCTGTAGTTGATGAATGGGGTTTTGTTTTGATTCTATTTTCATTTTTGTTTTCCAGTTGGTAGTTTGTTGTGGATGATGGTTTTTGCTTCTCGATATGTTACTGGGTGATTATACCTGGCCTGGCAAAATCCTTCTCTTTTGCAGCTCTCAATTTGTAAAATAATGATAAATCAATTTCTGCTGTTTTTGTAATAAGAAAAAAACATTGTAACAACACAAAATAAATTTTTAAAAATGATGTAAGCTGATGTAATGGGAAAAAATATAGCACAAAGGGCTGCAGTCAGCAGCAATTTTGGGTGGTGTTGGGAGTCAGAAAAAGTCTACCAAACATTTTTTATTGTGACCTGAGTCACAGTGAAAGATTTCATATACTGACATCATAATCTAATGGTATGGATCGAAAGCTAACTGAGGATAATGCAAACAGTAAAACATATTGAGGGACTTGGATTATTTAAGCCACTTGGCTAATTTTGTTCTGTATGTCACTTGGAAGATGGATTTACTGTCCTCAAATGATGCTAATATATATTGTGAAAGTAAAGCCAGTTTACTATGATATTTGACAGAAGGCAAGAGTGAATCAAATGGCAAGTACTGGTTTAAAAAAAAGCTAGGGGAAAAAAAGTAGATTTAAGTGAATGTTTTTGGAATTTTTGTCTTTTCATTTTTTAAAAATGGAACAAGCATCAAAATTCCTATTTCTAACAGACTCATATGCAAGAAACTCTCTACTGTAGAGAGCGGAACAACAACACAACTCCTTCAGATCATCAGAGGAAGTATCCCCCCTCAGACAAGTGTTTCGGCCCCCCTGGGTCATGACTCCCAGAGGTCTTGTGAGTTGTTGCTTTTTTTTTTTCCTTCCCGGTCCCGGGATTGAACCCGTGATCTTCCAGTTGGCACTGCACTTTTGAAGTGCGTCTTTAGCAATTTAGCTACGGAGGACTGGTATTGGTTGTGACAAATGAAATTACTTATGTTCCCAATGCTTGTTTCGCATACTCCACAGCCAGCATGTGGCCTTTTCTGCTGTTTCTGAAAGGCTTTTGTGTGTGATATCTTGAGGTGATAGACTCAAGATATACTCTCCTAACTGTAGACTGAATTAAGCAATAATGGCAGACATAGTAAAAGGTTCAGTTTTACAAACAAGACAGAGCCAGGACAGTGGGCAAGACCAAGAGTGTCAGAAAGTAAGATGACTACGTAAAAATGAAGAACATACAACAATCCAATATTTCAACAAAAGCCTTTTTCAAGGACCACACAAATATTTTGCCAAAACACTTGTCTGAGGGCGGGTACTTCCTCTGATGATCTGAAGGATTTGGGTTATCTTTCCGCTCTCTACAGTAGACAGTTTCCTGCATATTGAATTATATGTTCTTCATTTATAGGTACTCTTCTTACTTTCTGCCACTCTCACTCTTGTCCACTTTCCTTACTCTTTTTATCTTTCTGTATAACAAAAACCATACACCTCTGTCCATGTCTACTGCTGGAGCATTTTACCATAGTCATCATTTCTTTAATCTCTCACCAAAGTGAATTAAGGAAGACTTTCTACATCTGTTTCAGAGACCCATTTAAAAAAGTGTTAATTGTTTTATCCAAATTAGATAATCAGTGACCCATAGCTGATATGATAGCGGCAGGCTTAGCAACCCATAACTGACCAAAACCCTGTCCCACCTCTCCACTGGTACCCCAGTAACAGGAGCAGGGATCGCCATAGTCACCATGGTGGTGGAGTCTGCTAAAGAAGCACTGCACACCCCCTACTTTTTAGCTGTACTCCAGGGCTGAAAAATAGCTGCCATAACCCGCTCCCATGCCAATATGATGATGTACCTCAACACCTCTACAGCACTGGCTGCAAAGAACACCAGCTTGCAGTTACAGGGAGATAGCACAAGACAAGACAAGAAAGACTGTCTTCTAAAAAAAAATCTTTGAAAAGTTCGCAATTTACATAAACCTATAATTATATTTCACATCCATTTTGGAGCATAAACAAACCTGGGTTCAGTGCTTGGTTTTGCAGACTTTTCACTTTGTTGACCTTCTGGAAAACTCTCCAAAATTTGTTCTGTGACTAAATTTCTGTCTCCTTCACCACTTCTTTTATCTAGACCTCTATGATCTTCTTGAGGTGTGACTCTACCAGTTTGCACTTCACCAGGCGTATATTCTTTCTGAGACTTTGCCAAAATACTGTGGAGTTTTAATCGGACTGTATCCTTTGATTCCAACTGACAATGAATTTTTTAAAAAATAATTTATATGAAAATACATTTAAATTCTTTATTATTATTATTATTAACAGAAACCAGCATCATTATATTAAGGGCATGCCTATTACTGCTCTCTCTCTCTCTCTCTCTCCTGTTCATACATGAACCAGCAAACTATCCAAGGGTAACTGCTAGTACCTGCAATTAGACTGTCAGGTCCTGCTAAGGGACACATTCTTCCTGATCCCTGCACCACACTCAACCCCTCTGTTCACTTGATATATTATACTCTACACACATTCAATAGCATCATCATGTTGCTGCAGCATTAACATTTTTTTTTCATTCCACTCAAAAAGTTGTAAAAGTTTATAAATGCTTGAAAAGCAAATTATCATGATTACAGTACACAATATGGGTGCTCGCATAACGCAAATATTATTGCCCATTACGTATTGTCAACATTTCTTATGTGTTCGTTATTTTACACATCCCCACTGAATATTGGCTGTAGAGGATCTCCAGCCGGTTTTCTTGTTGCACCTGCCCTAGCGGTTTCCTGCCTACCTCATGATGTTGCCCATCCATCTTGGTTCTTTTCTTTAACTTATACACCATATCCACCCTCTCCCTTTCGACCTCAAGGGCATGTTTTAAAAGTAATACAGGCGTTACGATCATCTTGTTTAGCCATAATTCTTCATTTGTATTACATTAAACCAGCCATTAGGAAAAAAAACTGCCATTATCCCACCTTAACTCTTTCTTCTTCTGTCAAAGACCTATTTAGTCTTTCAAGATTTTCTATTTGTCGTAACTTTTTTCTTAGTTTTCTGATCAAATTTTCTGTGGTCTGTAGCTCAGCCATCATCGAGTACAAGAGATTCGATGGGAGCCAGATTTTTTTAATGCGCAGTTAGAAAACTTATTTTTCAAGTGTGGTTCATTCATTGGATAGACTTGGACGTTGTTTTGGATGATAGAAAGAAACTGGACAACTGATTTTTAAAATATATGCACAAGATTTATATTTTTAGGTGAAAAGCAAAACATGCAGATCTCATGTCCCTGCACATTTGTAGCTCTGAGAAAATTTACCTTGGTGAAGAGGATTTTGTAACAGAAAGCCGTGTTAGAAAGAGAGTGCTAGTGATCACTGCGACTTTCTTCAATTTTCAAAAGAACCTAGGGGGAAGACCTCTCAAAACACTTGATTGTCAGGGAGATTAGGTGTATAACCACTACGTTGATAGTGCTGTGATAAAAGAACAATAAAAATACTGTTAAAAATAGTCATTTTCTGATCGTTTTTGTCTCTATCTGTTATACCCCCCCCCCTCCCATGAAGCCACATTTTTATGGCTACAAATCATGATAAATTCGTAGATAATTGTTTCTGGAAACACACACACACACACACACACCATAATACATACACATCCGCTCACAGAGGATATGCTGATCATAGTAATCGACGCCAGTTTCCTACGACACTGCAAGACATTACACACACAAAGTATGAAAAAGGAAAACGGCATCAACATAAGTTTCATCACTAACCCGACGGCAGGCGAGTAAGATAGCTCGGGTATATCACACGAATCAATGATAACAGAAGCTCTAAAAGACTATGCAGTATAGTGACTTTACCGAAAGAAAGTGGGCAAGAGCAATACCAAGGCTGAGATATAATAATTATAATAATGTACGTGGTTGTCACTTTTGTAATGTAAGATGTCCGTGATTTTCCATTTTACCCTGAGTAATAGACCCTGTATCATCAATCTTCAAGAATCTTGAGAATAGATGGCATTCAAAAGTTATAAGCACAAAAACCAAGTTAAGACTACTCAATCCAAATGTAATATCCACCCTCATTTATGCATGCAAAAGCTGGAAAACAACTAAAGAAATAGAAAGAAATTACTCTTTTGAAAACAAATGCCTAAGGAAAATACTCAACATCAAGTAGAACGAATTCAAGAACACTGCAGAGATAAGACAGATGAACGAATAACAACCAGTCTCATGGGTGATCAGGAAAAGAAGATGGACATAAGTTGGTCACTTGATGAGAAGAAATGATCAGAGAATCCCATAACAAGCTATCAAGTGGAACACAACAGGCCGAAGAAAAAGAGGCAGACCACGTGAAACTCTAAAGAGGACATTGTTAAGAAAAGCCAAATTAATAGGCATAAAATCCCTTGATGAGACTGAAAAGCTCGCCGAAAACAGGAAAAATTGGCGAACTACCTTGCGAGCCCTATGTTACATTTAACGGCATGGGAAGGATATAAGATATAAGAACAAGCCCAGTCTAGCTAACGAGGCTGCCAAAGAAGCTTTGAGCACAACCTGCTTTTTTTTAAGCTCCATTCAAGGATTGAAAAAATAACCGCCATAAACCGCTTCCAAACCTACACGATACTGTGCCGCAAGATCTTCACAACATCGGTTGCATAAAGACCAGCTCGTGCTTCCAGGAGATAGAAGACAAGACACGACAGTCTAAATTTTCTATGTGTATAAAGAGGAAATGCTAAATATATGTTTTCTTGTTTTAAAAAGGGATAGTTTATTTTCTGAGTTATTTTTTTAAGGCAAAGATAGCTTTGTTCATTTCTAGCTTTATATTGTCGTATGTAGGTGGATAGTTCCGCATTTTTGTTTTGAAAACATGGCAACCAGTGTTCTCAAAACATTTCTAATTTATATAGATTTTCTTCTTACGTTAGCATAAACAACGGGCCCGCAGCTTTTAGTGTTTAAAACTCATTCAAATTCATTCAATCGGCAGATGGATGCTAAATGGCAAATTAAATTTCTGTGCTGCGTTTGCCAAATCGTCACAAGATAACTTGTACGGAGCCGCGACCAATTTTACGTCTGCTGAACCGATTAGCAGAAGTTGAAACTGAAAGTGAAAGCAAAGATAGATGTGAAATTTAGAATTTCTGCGAAAATGTAAACCCGAAAATTAAACAGGTATTTTGTGTAAGTCAAGATAAACGTCTTTAGCATCTCTGCGAATGTTAAAACATTAATCGAAAAGAAAGAAAACGACGTCTTCAATCAGTTGTATGCAGCAGTCTTTCACTAGACGGGGAATCTTATTATCGGAGAATCTATTGTGCTAGAGTTGCAGAATACAGTATACGTGGACCAAGTTGTAAGATTTTGAATTTAACGAAATGGCACACATTAACCGCAGTGAATCACAGCATCGCAGTGGTAGTCGCTCCAGAAATGGACGCATAAACGTTAATCTTACACATTTAATACAAGCAATGAATGCTACAGAGGAAGGCAGAGCAGATCTGAGGGGTCTGAGAAACCTTTTATTCCCAAAAGTTGACCCTTTGAGTAATGCCAAATTCCAAGCTTTGTGGAAAATATTGAAGGAAAATAATGGGAATTTCATCTTGAGCGATGCTTTAAAGGAGCCAGAAGCCGTTAATGGAAATGAAACAGTATGGGTCAGAACAGTTCTTGGTCTGTGTAAAACTCACTGCAGAAAAGGAAAAGATGGTCGCAACAGAGCCTGCGATGGTGATTGTGGAGCTCTTCATGTCTGCCGGACATTCCTGCTTCGATCACAGAATGACTGCCCATTTAGCTCCAAGAAAAGAAAATGCATGTTTGGCCACAGTTTTGCCACAGAGCACAATGTGGCACTTTTGAAGGCACATAACTTGTTTGGACTTAAGGAGGCGGAACTGCAGAAACTTTTTCGGCGACGTCCCTCTCGCTGTGCAAGCACGCTGCCACAGGTGTGCATCTACTACAACAAAGCTGATGGCAAGCAGTGCAAGCAGAAAAACTGCAAGTCCTTGCACATTTGTTCAGACTTTATACAGGAACAGTGCACAGGGGCTTGTTCTCGTAATCACAAACTGACGACACCACAGGTGCAGCAGGTTCTTGAGCTCTTTGCTATTGGCAGATCATGGACCCCTGAACTCCTGCTTAAAGATCTCCAATACTTCATGACAGCCAGTGAGTAAATAAGTTAAAACTTTCATCTTTTTTTTTTCCAGTGAGTTTAATATTAAACAGTTAGTTGTTCATGTCATTTGTTGTTTGTTTTTTTTTCTATTTTCGGCCAAAAAATTATATTTTGAAAAAAAAAATTGAAATTGTAAGTAACATGTGTCACTAGTGGCATGTTGTTTGTTACAAGTGTTACTAATGGCATGTTATTTATTTGCAGGCATTTGCTTGTAGCTCCCTCATGTGGTACCTGGTACCATGGCATATGGCTGGGATACAAAGAATAGGACCACCGTATCCTACCAAGCATGATCATAAAAGCCAACTAAAGAGGGTTTGGCTTAGGGCCAGCAACCCTATCCAGTTAAAAAAAAATATGTTAGTTTGTTAGCTATGAAAATGTCAGCAAGAGTTCATCAAGAGAGCCCTTGTTGATGGCATATGCCCCAGATCGGAGTAAAGAGGGCAAATGATGAAATGGATGGATTGCTGGTAGCATGTTACTTCTTGTAAATGTTACTAATAGTATGGTGTTTGTTGCAAGTTTTACGAGCAGTATTCTATGAATTTGTTTTGTTTACAGGGCACAAAGCAGCTGGAGAAAACAACAGCAGCAGTGATGACTCTGCCTCATATGGCAGTGACATAGACGAAGGTGTAGCTGAAAGATCTAAACCAGGAGTTCCTTCTTTTCTTCAGCATGAAGGCACTATTTCCTACAATCAGCCGACGAAAGGTGAAGTCTGTGAATAAGTATGTTGTAAAGACTTTATATTCATCAACATCATTTTGTACTACCATGAACTGGAAGTTGACAACACTTGTCTCCATTTTACTTTTTATGTCACCTAAATGGAACTCTGTGACTTGCATTTCCTTTCCATTTCTTGATGTTACTTGTTTTTAATAATATTATCCTCAGATTCTTTTTTCCCTGGTCACTTCCCATTAAGATGATGTTCAGTATGGTGTTATGTTTCATAGCATATTGAGGTTTTATCTTTATAGTCTGTTGGGGTTTTTTTTTCATTTAGTTTACATGTTAAATAACTTGGAACAGTTGTAAGCAGGAAAGAAATAAATTAGAACTGTTTTAAGCAGGAGAGAAATAAACTGGAACAGTTGTAAACGGGAAAGAAATAAATTGGAACATTTGTAAGCAGGAAAGAAATAAATTGGAACAGTTGCAAGCAGGAAAGAAATGACTAGTTGTAAGCAGGAAAGAAATAAACTGGACAGCTGTAAGCAGGAAAGAAATAAATTGGAATAGTTTTTAGCAGGAAAGAAATAAATTGGAACAATTGTAAGCAGGATGGTGGAGTCTCAGAGTAGGAAGCAATTTTGGGAGTAGTCACAGTCGGAGTTTGTAGAAATGTGTTATTTCTTTTTGACTGAGTTGGAATCATACATTAGAAAAACAGAGAAGCCTAAGTCAGAACGATTTTTTGATGAAATTGTTGGAGTAGTGCCATTTTGGAAGGATGTACCATTATTAGAGGTGAACAGTAAGAAAAATTTCAGAATTGGAGTCCAAGGTTTGGTGTACAGGTTAGAAGTAGTTACATTGTGAATTTATTATTGCATTCACTGAAATGTTTTTAGTGAAAAACTTGTATTCACCTTGCACATGAAGGTCAGGTCTTCACCATGTTCCACAAAAATTCTGCCTGCCAGTCCGGCCTTATTAGAGAGCAAGAATATTTAAATTTATCTTTGGTTTAATTAAATAGATCTACTTTATTTCAATTTTTACAGCATATTCAGATGATGAAACTGTTAGATCTAGTTTATTTCAGTTTTTTGCAGCATAATCAAATGAAGAAATTGAACATTTTATTTTAGACAGCTGCAAGGGGTGTGAGGAACTGAAGCAAGATATGAAGAAGATGCAGCAAACAATATCCTGGCTGACTTCTCAAGTGAAAGAACTGACAGTAAGTAAACAGTTGGATGCGTGTCTTCAGGTTCGGTGGATGTGACTGAACCATCCTTATATCAGTCTTTGACTGGCTGGTTCAAAATATTTCATTTGACATAGTGACACCGCACATTTCCTAGCAACCAGTACGGTGTTGTTTTGCTAAATGCCAAACCACAGTCCATTTTGTTCATTTGTGCACAAATAGTGACTGAGTAAAGATGGACCCTGTATCACCATTTCCACCAGCTGTGAGATCAGTAGGTAAAGGTAACCCTGTCATACCTTAGAGGCACATAGGGATATGGTTTTAGTGCCTTATTTCCTTGACCTGTCAGCACACTAGAGGGTGATATGGTCAGTGTCATGCCTGGGTGCCTTTTCTTCCCCAACTCCAGAAGAAGTCAGGTACCCATTTCTGCAGCTGGGTGCCTGGGGTGCTTCTAGCCAGATTTGAACCCCTGATCTTTGCCATGAGAGACCAGTGCACTAACCACTTCACCACTCAAATGCCCTGTGAGATCAGTGGCTTGGTTCATTTTCAGCAAGCAGAAGGACACAGCACCATTGCATCATCAGCTATGTCGTGTGTATGGTGATAATATTATGCGTGGCAGTCCTGTGAGGGATTCGTGTACAGATATGCATGAGGAAAGGGCACAAGGATGACACTCATTTGTGACAGATGAACCAAGTTGTGCATAAAAAATGTTTCACAGTTTCACAGAACTTTCTGATAAATTTCCTTAGATTTCAAAGGCTTGTTCAAACTGTCACAGAGAGATTAGGTTATCAATGAGGAGCTCAGGGTGGAGTACACAACTTGCTGGACACCCTGCTGGTGGTGTTCTTTGATGAGGGAAACCAAAACCTCATGCCGTGGCTCAGCAGGTGCCTGAATTTAGGTAGCAGCTGTATGAAAAAGTAATGCAGTTATGTTTGTAAGTTTTGAGTGTAATAAAATGTTTTCTCTATTTTGGAATTCTCCTTTTTACCAGCCAATTAGAGGTTTGATATAGGCATAGGCTTCATACTGAGTAATGTAGTTGTTTACACTTTGAGCACAGTCATTGTGTTTTAAAATTTCATGCATTAATTTGTTTTGTATTAATTTGTTTCAAGTAAATCTGTATTTGATTTATTGTTTTTGTTTTTTTTCATTATTTCATTTATTATCTTCCTCATCGTCCATGCTAATAGGCTGTTGATAATATACTTCTTCATTTTGTACACTTCTGGTGTTGGTTTTTCCCATCATCTTCTCCATTTTTAAGATGTAAGAAATAAGTTTAACATTGAACAGTATAGAAGACAAGGGAGGAAGGTTGCGTGATAATTGAAGTGATAGTAGATGTGAGAGTTTGATAGATCAGCACAAGAAGTTGGTTGCAATTTATCAAAAACTGCTTATGGAAAGATTTTTATGCAGCATTAGAAAACTGGGGGTTTTTTTTGTTTTCTTTTTAATAATTTTATTCCTCTGATGGTTTACAATTGTCTCAGTATAATAAACTATGAACTTGTCACAGAAAGTCACAGAGGAGCTGAAGCCTACAAACATGAGTAGGTCAAGGCCAAAGTCATCAAACCATCTGACAGATAATGTCTCAGAGGTAGGCATAGAATTTTTCTGCCACAGTTGAAGGTCTCATCTGTTTTTCTGAAATAAATGCATAATGCTCCATTTCTGTTTTTTTTTTTTTTTACATAAATACAGAATATCCTAGCTTTTACATATCTAAATATATAATGCCCCATCTCACAGATTAATTACTGAAGACATACCACCACCCACTGCCTGGTAAACATATTTGGAAGGACATGTTTTTCTCACTGGGATCATATTAATATATAATGTGGAACAAGGAAAACCTAAAATCTTTGCATATTTTCTTTACAAATAATGGAGTATTAGTTTTTATTAGCACATTTCTGTTTGTTATTCAAAAGCACATTCAGGTTGGAGCCAGAGGAGGTTTGCATTTATCCCATTGGCTTTTAATGCCAAAGAGCCATGAACATGGAAGTAGTGCTATTGTAAAGGACCAGATGCTCATGCAAAGGGTGTGAGATGGAGATTAGCTCATGTGGTGCTGCAGTCAACTTAGCTGTAAAAATGAGCACATTTCATATCTGTGCTCAGGAACTGAGAACAAGGCACAGCAGACTGTATTTTGTAACATGGGGTGTAAGTGTTTTAAGGGAAAACAGAAATTTATCTCATCCAGATGTGAAAGAAAGATGAGAATGTATGAATGAATACAAACAATATTCAATATTTTGGCGTCAGCCTTTTTCAAGGATTACATACAAAAGCAACACAACACATAAATAAAAAGAAGAAAAATGAAAAACTTCTATGTAATCCTTGAAAAAAGGCTGATGCCAGAATATTGAATGTTGTATGTTTTTCATTTATACATTCTCATCTTACTTTCATATTTTCTGCCATTTGTGTTTTTTCTCACTTTCCTTATTCGCTTTTGTCCTTTTGTAAAACTGAACCATACACCTCTATCTACCTTTATTACTAGAACCAGTTTTACCTCAGTCATTATCGCCTTTATTTATAAAACTAGAAAGAAGAAAACATGCAACCAGTCAGTAGCAGGAAAGTTTGCATCCCATTCACACAAAATACTATGGCAAGTAAATATTTTTGCCCCACTGTGGTTATCATACGGTCACTTTCCTTTGAAATAACTCAGATTTATAATTAACGTCTAAGAATAAACTACTTAATTATGATCATTAAAGATCCCTAATGGAGTAATCTACAGAAGTGTTCTGGTATGTATGCTGAGAGTTTTAAGCCAAGTTATTGGATAAAAATGTCTGATAGAGGGATGACACATTTATTAGACTTATTGAACCAGAATGTGCCAAGACCCTGTTGTAACCTTTTCAAGGGTTACTACAGGGAAGATTCTGCATACCTTATAGCTAGTAAAGTTATGATTCAGCCTGTTCCCAATAACACCCGAATTTTTGCTGTCTCCTGTTTTTGCTGCCTTCTCTGCTTCTTTTGCCATATTGTCCATGTATTCTCTTTTATTCCTTCTAGCTGAACTTTTTACTTTATTGTCTAGTTCTCTGCATGTTGCATTTGCCAAATCTCTTCCAAGATCTGTCTTTACATTCAACATGGCTAATTTGGCTGCTCTTCTTTCATATATGTATTTCCATGTGTTATCTGATATCCATGCTTTTCTGCTTGTTGTTTGCAGTCCAGCACTTGTTTTAGCTGCTGTAATTATGGCTGTGCTGTAAGAATGTCATAATTCATCTATATCTGTCTCCTGTACCTCACTGAATGCAACGAACTGTTAGATAAGGTCCAGATTAAAATTACCTGAGTATTTTCATCCTATAGACTATGACTGTTTATCTTTCTGAGTATTGCTTTCTTGTGTTGGCTTTTTAGTCTTATTTTCCCTATACACAGATTGTGATCACTGTTGACATCTGCATCCCTATATGCTCTTACATCTAACAGAGATGTTCTGAATTGCTTTCTAATACAAAAATGATCTGTCTGATTTCTGGTTCTATCAACTTGAGATATCCATGTTGTTTTATGTATCTCTTTGTGTGGAAATACTGTTCTTCCAATGACCATGCTCTCTGTTAGATATTCTTGCTTTTTGGCTGTTTTCTTCTGTTGTATTTTTTGGCCAGTAGCTCTACTCTCATGTCTCCTGACTCCACAAGACGAACTGAGAGGACCTCCAGTAGCATTGGGTGGACCCTTTCGAGGCAGGGGGCCCGGCACTGCACCTGCCTGGTTAGTCTTCACAGGGCGAGCACCATGTTTGAAAACTGCAGATAGAGACATTTCATTAGCGATAATGCGTGTTACCCTGATTTTTGCGATGCGCCTTTTGGCTGGGTAACTCCGACTTCAGCACCTTTCTTTGCTAGGGCAGACTGTGGTCTTGCTCGGACTGCCATGAAGACAGTGTGGCTGGCCTGGCCAAAACTTTGTTTTCCAGCCTCTGGTGGCTGTACTTAAGCCCCTTCTCCATGTCAGATGGTTTTGAGACAGTTCCACAAAGACACTCTGACTCTGAGATGAGGAATCTGATGAGTGCTTCAACGATATCCATTCCCCGCCACCCATAGTCTACTGGCTCTGTTTTGTTTACATTATTCTGATAGCCATTGTTGTAAAGACCCATGGCCTTGTCACGTCCTGGATTCATTGGTTTCACACCAGACTTCCCTCATCCCCGCCAGAGATCTCCATGTCCCCATCCGTTCACCAACCTGACATTACATTTTCAAAAAATAACAATTACAATTAGTGTTGATTGCTACAAGTTTCTGGGCTACAGAGGTAGGTCAGAGTTTTTAAGCAAACAGATCTATATTCCCTGTCTCACAAACACTATGTTAAGATAAGTGTGCTCTTAACACAGTTGTTCCCAGGGAGGGTCTGTTAGATATAATTCAATTAATCTTTCTCCATTCTGATTTACCATGTCAATCCCTTCTTTCCCCATTACTTTTTCGACGTCTGTATTATCTTTCCTACCTTGGCGTTGAAGTCTCCCATGACAACTAAGATGTTGTGTTTAGAGACTTTGTTAATGAGTTGTTGTAGTTGGTGATAGAAATTGTCTTTTATTTCATCATCTGCATTGTTTGTGGGTGCATAGCATTGAATGATTGTCATTCTTCCATGCCTTATTTGGAATCATGTTCTTAATGTATGACTATTCACTGGTTCCCATTTAGTAATGCTCTTTGCTGCTGCAGTTGACATAATTATCCTACTCCTTGATATTTCCTATTGTCTCTGCCTGAATGTATGATTAATTTAAGTTTTTCTGCTGATCTTTTCCCTTCCTCTGGCCATCGCATTTCACTGATGCCCAGGACGTCCAAGTTTTTACTTTATACATGTACTTATATTTATCATATCCACTTAAGGCTGGAATGTATTTATATTTATCATATCCACTTCATGCTAAAGTATACTTCAATTTGTCATATCCACTTCATGCTCAAACATACTTAAATTTGTCATATCCACTTCAGGCTGAAATATGCTTGAATTTGTCATATCCACTTCAGACTGGAATATACTTAATTTATCTCATCCACTGCAGGCTGAAATGGAGCATCTAACCTCAAGAATGGGGGCCATGAATGGGAAAGACAGGGAGCAGGCTAAAGACACTATATCAGTGATTCCTTTCCTTGTACGCACTCAAGAGGATACAAGATTTACAAGATCACAGCCTGATTCAATCTTTGCTGGTCTGCAGCCTTCCAGCACACGCCACAGCGGGTCTGAACCAGATTGGTATATCTGTGACTCCTCAGATGAGTTGTAGAATGAAAGATTCACTGGAAAAAAAAAATGAAAAACAAAAATCTGACTGTTGTATGCAGTTGTTCAAGCAGTACTACCTTATTTGATATCAGTTATCCTAGTTAGGCAATAAGTACAACATATTTATCATGGAAGCAATCTGAGTTCAGAAGGATATTTTATAACAGATAGAACAGTGTTTGATTACACTTGAAAGGTAAGGTAATCCTGTCATGCCTTAGAGGCACATAGGGATATGGTGTTTGTGCCCATATTTTCCTTGACCCGTCAGCACACTAGAGGGTGATATGGTCAGTATCACACCTAACCACCTTTCCTTCCCCAACACCAGAAGAAGTCGGGTACCCATTTCTACCCATTTTGTCCGGCCAGATTCGAACTCCTAACCTATGCCATGAGAGACCAGTGCACTAACCACTTCGCCACTCAGATGCACACTTGAAAACAGTAGAAAATAAAGCACCTGGTGCATTCAGAGCCCATACAAAGTTTTGGCAGTATCATATGCGGCAGTGATCGTGTTAACTAACAGTTACTAGTAAATTACCAGTTAAAAAAAATGAAAAACCAAAACTTTTGGAGGTCATCAGTTAGCGTAACCTTTGTTCAAAAACAGAGTAAAAAGCAACCAGTGAACTCGATTGGCAGATAATCAGGCCAGTTGACTGATGATGCTCTATTTGCATGGTGAAGAATTGGCAAGTTTTGACTTTGGTTCAGCATGTGAGCATTTTGTAAAGTTAAATCTCACAAATAAATTAAGAAAAAAGATTTAATTCCTGCTGATGTTTGTAAACTGTGTTTAATTTTAATTTAGAAAAAAAAGTATAAGGTACCACATGTATTGACAGAATCAATATTTTGGAGAGTATTTCATGCAAGATGAAAGTCAGGTACAGTTGTACTGGTTTCCAAAAATCATAGTGCAGTCACTGATATGCAGTAAATCTGCTGCAGTTTATAAGCAGTGTATAGAAAGACATGTCTTTTTCATCTTGTACACAGGTATAGTAAAATATGCTTTGGATCTTAAGGCATTCAGTATGTTGATATATGTGCATTATATATATATATGGCACAGTTATTAATAAATTAATGTCTTGTCCGCAAAATTACTTTGGGAAAATACTTTGTATTGTCCTAGAAATAATTAGTTTTTTAATATGTTAAAAAATTAGCTTTTCTCTTATCTGATAGTGTACTCACAAGTGCAAAATGTAATCATGAGCATATTTGACAGCACATTTTCATTATTTCAGTTCATCTGTAACAATGATGTTAGATGCAGTTGATTGATTATTCTGTTTTAGTCAACAAATTTCTTTGGGCCAGACATACCAGTTCCAAAAAGCCTTTGTCACAGCAACGAGTCTCCGACATTTGTTGTAGCATTTCACCAGATTATTAAAATTTGTGACATTTTGAAATGTTCACAAGAGTGTCATTTTGATATGCTGAGTCACATAATTACAAATAGAGTCTGATTTGGCTTTCAGATTCATGTACTACCTTTTTTATGTTTTCTTTGAGCCTTTTACACAGATTTATTTGTATGAACATACTGTGCATATTTTCAAGTCATGAACAAAAGGTAGACTCATATTTTGTGTGCATAGATAGCTTATGAACAGAGGTATCAAGACATAATTTAACAGAGAATATGCATAGGTATTTGTATATGCATATTGTAAATTTGCATTTAAAAGAGCACCTGTGATGAGAAGAAACAATCAGAGAATACCAAGACAAGCTATCAAGTGGAGCACAACAGACCGAAGAAAAAGAGGTAGACCACATGAAACTCTAAAGAGGACATTGTTAAGATAAGCCATTTTAGTGAGCATAACATCCCTTGAAGAAGTTGAAAGACGCGCAGAGAACAGGAAATCTTGGTAAACAACTATGCAAGCCCTGTGTGACGTTTAACGGTATGGGAAGGATGTAAGATAAGCTGTAAATAAATCTTGCTGGAGTTCATAGTCCCAGCTTTTACTCCAGCACAGGGAGCATCTTTGGAGGGGAGGAAATGTCTGAATCAACAGCAACAGTCTTTTTGCCATCACCCTCCAGTTGGTAAGAATTCTTGCCAATGCTACAGATTTTTTTTCATTTAGACTAATAGAAAGATAAACAGAAAATTTGTAATGATTTTTATTTTTATGTACTCTTAATATATATTTTTAATGAATAAAGTTAAGTTTGTTTAGCAGTTTTTATTCCAACAATGACTATCACAATCATCATAAAAATATAATACCTGTAGTATTTTTACCTTTGCTCCTTTTATCATTGCAAGTAATTTTTTTAACTAGATGCAGTAATATTTTTTTTGTCACATTTACAACTTTGTCTTATTGATTACCTAGTTTGTGTGCCTTTCTGATTGTTTTATATATTTTTTACTTTACATTCTTTTACTAATCTTTTTCAAGTCTGACATCAGGCAGTTCGATATACTGTGTACCTGAAATTTTTAAACTACATTTCTTTTGTAATATATAGTGCAGCACTTTTTACTACTTTGTGAATCAGTTAAAATTATGTGTTTTATCATGGATACAGTAGTTGGATTTGCTTAAATGACTACAGTACTGATGACTGTTAAGTTTCACAGACCTCATTTTCCTGAATTTCAGATTTTCCAGACAAAATTCTGGATAATCAGGTTCAGCTATACCACCATTTTCCAGATGCCAGCAGTAGTTCACAGAATGTAGGTCAGCCACATGGTGGCAATATTGTTTGTGATGCACCTAGCCGCAAGGACTGTGCACATATTGTACTACCTATATTGCTTATAAGTAATTTATTTGTAATGCATGTAAATTATCTGTTGTATTAATCAAGATAAATAAAGAAATAAGACGCAGATGCAGAGAAGCAAAGGAAGTATGGTTAAATGAACAGTGCAGACAGATAGAGGACTCTCATAACAAAGACAGCAAAAACATGCACGAACAAATTAGTGAACTCACAGGCAGGAAAACAAAATATACCACAGGATGCCTGAAATCAAAAGAAGGTAAAATATTAATGGGAAAAGAAGACATTGTGGTCAGCTGGACAGAGTACATCAGTGACCTATATGGAAGAGAAAGACCAGAATTAACACCAGATACTGAAAACTGTAATGGACCGCCAATACTTGAAGATGAAATCATAGATGCTATCAAACACATGAAGAAAGGAAAAGCAGCTGGGCTTGATAATATAACAATAGAAGAAATAGAGGCACTATAATAAAATAATAACCAAGTTACTGAATGACATTTACAACAGTGGTTATATGCCCAGTGACCTGCTTAAATCCACATTTATAGCACCACCAGAGAAACCAGGTACAAAGGAATGTAATGACCACCAGACTATCAGCCTTTCATGTCAGATAACGAAGCTACTTCTGAGAATCATGAGAAGAACAAGGAAAAAGATAAAAATAGAAATAGCAGATGAACAGTTTGGATTTATTGAAGGAAAGTGAACATACAATGCCATTTATGCTTTACGAACACTAACAGAAAGAACTCTACTTATGCTTCATTGATTACACCAAGGCATTCCACAAGGTGAAACATAATGAAATTATTAAAATGCTTGAAGACATCAATATAGATGGCAAAGACCTGAGGATTGTAAAACATCTATACTGGCAGCAAGAAGCAGCAATTCGAGTTGAAAATAGAACTGGAAAATATCATCCTATAAAACAAGGGGTGCGACAAGGATGTGTACTATCTCCAGACCTTTTTTATCTGTACAGCGAGAATATTCTAAGAATGATCATCACAGAACCAGGCATAAAAACTGGAGAATACAATATTAACAACCTTCGGTATGCTGACGACACAGTACTGATAGCTGAGAACCAACAAAACCTGCAAAAGCTCTTGGATAAAGTGGCCAAAGAAAGTGAACAGAAAGGCCTTACTTTGAACATCAAAAAGACAGAGACTATGGTTATATCTAAGAAGCAGAATCCACCAAAATGCAGTATAAAATTAAACGGAACTATTCTAAAGCAGGTGCAGAAATTCAAATACCTTGGAGCAGTAATAACTTCAGATGGGAAATGCAGAACAGAAATTAGGAACAGAATAGGCCAAGCAAAGACTGCATTTCAGAGAATGAGAAACATATTAGCCAACACATCCTTATCAATGAATGTTAGAAAACAAGTCCTAAAATTCTATATTGAACCTGTCTTGTTATATGGAAGTGAATCATGGACAATAGGCAGGTCTGCACAGAAATCGTTGGAAGCAGCAGAAATGTGGTTTATTAGAAGAATGTTGTGAATCCCCTGGACAGCAAAAATAACTAACGAAGAATGTGTGAGAAGAGCTGGAGAGGCAGAAAATCTTGTCATAAAGATAAGAGAGACAGTGAGAAGAGGGGGCATTGAAAATGTTATAATCACAGGAAAAATAGAAGGAAGAAGATCAAGAGGAAAACCAAGAGAAATGATAATGGACAGTCTGTGAGGGGAGATCATAAACTGAGCTGATGGCCTGCATGAAGGATCATGCACTCTGGAGAAGCATAATAGCCAATGCCAGTCGGCATGGCACTTGATGATGATGATGATTAATCATGTTAACTGTGGATGCTGTTTCAATAAATATTAATTCCTAGAATTCAGACCCTGGATTTTCGGACTCCCTTCTCCTGAAACTGCCATAAACCACTGCCAATTTGACACAGTGCTGTGTGTCTCAAATATATTCAGTGCATTGCTTGCAAAAAGAACATCAGCCTCACAGTTCCAGTGAATAACAGATTGACAACACCTCTCTCCGTGAAGTCATAGGCCAACAATATTATATTAAAAATGGAATCTGAATTTTGCTCTGTAGTTGCCACAGTATTACAGCTGAATAATTCTGAGCTGATTCCATTTGCTTTAGTATTGTGGTAAAACTGAGTTCCATATTTTGTGAAAAGTATATTTAATCCTTCATACTCTTCATTTTACAGCTTGCATATTTTGTGTTAACTGATGTAATTTACAGATTTCATGAATGTTATGATCTGCAAGTAACCCAGGCTTAGAGTAACCCTGATAATAAAATATACAAATGCCTAGTAATATTTAATGATAAGATTTGTATTGTGATATTTTTCTACAAACACATAAAAAAATTAAGCCACCATTAATAGTATAGTGTCATATATGACATCTTCATCAGATCAGTGAGTCAAAACTTCACTTGATTTTATTCATCCTCTCCAAAGTTTCATGTGATAGACTGAAGTGACAAAGAGGTTTTCCTCATTTAGATTCTTAGAAATATGCTTACTAAAATCACATTTTAAAATCAGAAAGCCAGTAAGTATGACCTTCATCAAGACTGATGCATTTATTGTTTAGTAATTCAGGGGACCTAGCTGTTCTTTCTCAGCTGTAGGAGCTTACATTAAAGGAAACTATTATAAATATGGTTTTTATCAGAAACTTACTTATTATATTCAGATATATATATATATTCAGTTTTTTTTTATTATATTGTTTTTAAATCTATTGTTGTGATACTTTTGTGTGTTAATGTCCCATTCTGAGATAGAACCACCTCTTCCAAGTGGCACTACATCTTGGAGTGCATTTAAGCTGTTCTGCCACAGGGGACTGATATTAGATGTGACAATTGAAATTATTTAAATTCTCTGTATTTTTAATTTATTATATTCAGAAATATAAACAATGTGAAAATATATCAACAGGAAGAGAATCAATGTGAAAATATATCAACAGGAAGAGAAACAATGTGAAAATTTATAAGAAGCTTAGTGAGAAAATGTCAGAAATATAAGCAGTGTGAAAATATGTCAAAGAAAAAGTGTTAAAAACATTAACATTGTGAAAATGTTAGAAACATAAGCAATTTGGTTATAAATAAAATAAAACTAAATGTGAAAATATATAAGAAACCGAAACAGTGTGAAAATATGTTAGAAATGTAAAAGGTGTGAAAATGTGAACGATTTGAGCAAGAAATCCAATGTGAAAACTGCCAAAAATTCAGACCAGAATAAAAATCTCTTCTATCACAAAATGAACATTGTGGAAGTATTATTATTTTGTATTCTGCATCCCTCCTGGGATCAACTGTGTTAAGAACACACTTATCTTAACATAGTGTTTGTGAGACAGGGAACATAGAGCTGTTTGCTTAAAAACTCTGACCTACCTCTGTAGCCCAGAAACTTGTAGCAATCAACACTAATTGTAATTGTTATTTTTGTAACATGTAATGTCAGGTTGGTGGACGGATGGGGACATGGAGATCTCTGGCGGGGATGAGGGAAGTCTGGTGTGAAACCAATGAATCCAGGACGTGACAAGCCTATGGGTCTTTACAACAATGGCTATCAGAATGATGTAAACAAAACAGAGCCAGTAGACTATAGGTGGCAGGGAATAGTTATCGTTGAAGCACTCATCAGATTCCTCATCTCAAAGTCAGAGTGTCTTTGTGGGACTGTCTCTAAACCATCTGACATGGAGAAGGGACTTACATACAGCCACCAGAGGCTGGAAAACAAAGTTTTGGCCAGGCCAGCCACACTGTCTTCATGGCAGTCCGAGCAAGACCACAGTCTGCCCTAGCAAGGAAAGGTGCTAAAGTCGGAGTTACCCAGCCAAAAGGCGCATCGCAAAATTCAGGGTAACACGCATTATTGCTAATGATGTGAACGAAGAAGAAGAAGAAGAAGTATTCTGCATCCTGTTAGCATTGTTATCAGTTCTTTCATTGCAATATTGTAATAAGAAATATGAGTGTTACACTACTGTTTTTTTTAAAGGCATAAGTGAAATTTTTTTTTGTATTTTACAAATTTCAATAAACTTTCTAGATGCTTTTTCATAGAAATGGCTTGCAGAAGTTATTTTTTTAAAAATATGGATTCTGAATATTTAAAAAATTCAGAGTGAGTGACTTGTGATCTTTATTTCACATTGTCTGCTTTCAGCTGGTAGCATGACAGACTCTTTATTTTGTCTGACCTAAGCAGAAGTCATGATGAAAGTTTATTGTTCATAAACAAAACATAAAGTTGAACAAATTCTGTTGGAGTAGATGTGATATTAAAATATGGTCATGAATACCTCACAAATATCCTTGTATCTCAGGTTTGATATGCTTTTGGGAAGGAAGGCATAAGATAAATCAGAGTTGGGACACAAGGTCATCTGTAAGGGATCTGAGAATGATTTTTCTATCAGCCATGAAAAGGACTAGAAAGAAATGGTGAAGGACTGGAATACAGAGAGGGATTCAGCGTAATACCACTATTTTATTTCAGGAGAAAATGTGGACCAGAATTGAAGACATAAAGTGCAAGGTACACTAGACCTAAGAGCATATCATGATGAGGTGACCTGATGGCACCGGAAAAGAAACTGATTGGAAACCACAGAACAGAGACACATGATTTACCAACAACTATGGTGCAGATATAGATAATAATAAATAATGTTAATAATCGACAGCTGACATGCTAAAAACTAAAAAAAAACACAATTAATGCCCAAGATCCTTAATGTGAAAACAAACAGGAAGACACATGTCACAGTTCTACAAGAAAAACTCAGCTCTATAGCCCACTGCAGCTTCTTTTGATTGAGACAAAAAAAAAAAAAGAAGAAACTATGGAAGAAGGAAATCTGATTTGGACAGATAGAGAAACAAAGAAGGAAGAGGAGTTCACAGTTATAGTGTGCACAAGTCATGGTAAGTGGAATTTACAAGAATTAAAAATAGAAAACCCCCGTGTGGTACCCGGGATCTGCAAAGAATAGGACCACTGTACACTGCCACGCATGATCGTAAAAGGCGACTAAGGAGGGTTCGGCATAGGGCCAGCAGCCCTATCTGGTAAAAAAACTATCAGACTGCTACAGAAACAGAAGCAAGGGAAAAAACAAATGCAGGTGGAAGGAGAAATGCTTATCAGGAAACTGAGCCCATGAAGGTTGTGGATGAAAGCCAGCCACTGGAAGTCCCCAGCCCGACTGCAGACCTCCTGGAACCTAAACACAAGATGCAAACAGGCAGCTGGAATGTAAGAACACTTAACCAGACTGGAAAACTAGCACAAACCATCAAGGAAATGCACAGATACAAATTAGACATACTAGGAATAGAAGAATCAAGATGGACAGGACAAGGCAGAAGGAAATTAACAACACAGCACACAGAAGATACAATAATATGGTCAGGTAAAGAAGATCATCATGATGGAGGAGTAGCATTGATTATAACAAAAGAAGCATCAAGAGCATTGCTGAAATGGACCCCTATAAATGAAAGATTATTATATGCACGCTTCAACTCAAGATTCACAAAGCTGTCTGTTATAGTTTGTTATGCACCAACAGAAGCAGCTGAAGAGGAATTAAAACATTTTTACAACACCCTCCAAGCCACAGTAAAAACAATACCCAAGCATGATATGCTTCTCATCTTGGGCGACTTCAATGCAAAAGTAGGTGAGGGAAATAAAGATAGAAGAAGAATCATGGGAAAAGAAGGAATCGGAGAAATAAATGAAAATGGAGAAAAACTGTGCAGTTTCTGTGAAGAAAATATGGTGACCATCGGAGGGATAATTTTCCAGCATAAAAACATCCATAAAGTGACTTGGAGGTCCCCAGATAAAACCACAGAAAACCAAATCGATCATATACTAATAAATAACAAGTGGAAACGGTCACTACAGATGTGCGAGCAAGGAAAGGAGCAGATGTAGGAAGTGATCACAACCTTCTGGTAGCAAAAATAAAACTAAAATTAAGGAAAGCCAAAATCAGAGAACACAGAAAGATAAATTTTGATATAGGAAAACTGAAAGACCAGCAAACAAGGAACGAATTCTCAGTAGTACTTAAGAACCGCATCAGTGTCTTACAAGACGAACCAGAAATTTCCATACTAAAGTTCAATAAAACGCTACAGGAAACAGCAAAAGAGGTGCTGGGATATCGGAAATGGAGAAAAGAGGAATGGATAAGCAAGACCACATGGGAAAAGATAGAGCAAAGAAAAGAAATCAAGAAAAAATTACTGAACACCAAATCACAAAGGCTAAAAGAACAAGCTTTAAGTAATTATGCACAAAAAGACAAAGAAGTGAAGGAATCATGCCGTCAAGATAAACGTCAATACTATGACAACTTAGCAGAAGCAGCAGAGAAAGCAGCATATGCAAATGACATGAAAACCATATACAAAATCACAAAGCAGATGACAGGTAACTTCAGCACAAGATGTGAGAGTGCAATAAGAACGCTAAAGAGACAACTGGTCAGTGGAGAAAGAGAAAAAATTGAAAGATGGAGGGAACACTTTAACACCCTACTAAACAGAACACAAGCAGTACAAACAATAGACATACCTGAACCAAAAACGGAACTAAACATCAATACAGGACCAATAACAATAAGTGAAGTAAAGGAGGCAATAAGGAAGCTAAAATTAGACAGGGCACCAGGTGAAGATGAAGTGACTGCTGAGATGTTGAAAGCAGATGAAACAGAAACACCAAAACAACTTTGCTGGATATTACAACAAATTTGGGATCTAGAAAAAGCTCCAGAGGAGTGGAAAACTGGCCTTATAGTAAAAATACCAAAGAAGGGTGACCTCAGAGATTGCGGGAACTGAAGAGGTATTACCCTACTGCCACTCACCAGTAAAGTATTTTGCAGAATAATCATCAACAGAATTGTACAAGCACTTGAGGGAAAACTTCGAAAAGAGCAAGCAGGATTTAGGAAAGGAAGATCATGCATAGACCACATATTTGTACTTAGACAAATATTAGAACAGGCAAATGAGTGGCATAGCACAACATATGCATTTTTTATAGATTTTGAGAAAGCCTTTGACAGTGTCAGCAGAGATCTTATCTTATATATCTTATATCCTTCCCGTGCCGCTAAACGTCACATAGGGCTCGCAAAGTAGTTCGCCAATTTTTCCTGTCTTCGGCGAGTCTTTCAACCTCATCAAAGGATTTTATGCCTGTTAATTTGGCCTCTCTTAATAATGTCCTCTTCAGAGTTTCACGCGGTCTGCCTCTTTTTCTTCGGCCTGTTGTGTTCCACTTGATAGCTTGTTTTGGGATTCTCTGATCATTTCTTCTCATCAAGTGACCAACATATGTCCATCTCCTTTTCCTGATCACCCATGAGACTGGTTGTTGTTCAGTCATCTGTCTTATCTCTGCATTGTTCTTGAATTCATTCCACTTGATGCCGAATATTTTCCTTAGGCATTTGTTTTCAAAAGAATCTAATTTCTTTTCTATTTCTTTAGTTGTTTTCCAGCTTTCGAAAGCATAAATGAGGGCATCAGGGATGCCAACTCCGATGAGCTCATTCATCAGCAGAGATGCACTGTGGAAAATCCTAAGATGGCATGGCCTCCCCCATAAGATAGTGAATGTAATCAAAGCCCTATACGAGGGTTTTCAGTGCAAAGTGATCTGTCGAGAACATACCTCCAGCAGCTTTAGGGTACAAACAGGAGTGAAGCAGGGATGTGTACTATCACCAACATTATTTATCTTGGCAATAGACTGGTTAATGAAGGAGGCAACATCAGACAAACGCAGAGGATTACAATGGACCCTTGACACAGTGCTGGAGGACCTTGACTTTGCGGACGACATTTGTCTATTATCAAGCAGCCACAAAGAAATGCAAGATAAAATAAACAAGCTAACTCAGAATGCAAACAACATAGGACTAAAGATCAACATAGGAAAGACACAGTTAATGAAGCAAAATGTGAACAACAGAAATGTACTCAGAGTAGACAGCAAGTTAGTGGAGGAGGTCAACGAATTTGTATACCTTGGCAGTAAAGTAGTAGAAAATGGAGACAGCACAGAGGACATCAACAGCAGACTTACTAGAGCAAACCAGGTTTTTGCAGTACTGCAGACTATATGGAAATCTAAAAAACTAAGCATAAATACGAAAATCAGGATATTTAAGAGTAATGTTCTAAGTGTACTACTCTATGGAAGTGAATGCTGGAAAATCACCAAAACCATAGAAAACAAGCTGAATTCTTTCCAGACTAAATGTTTATGAAGAATTAGAAAAATATTTTGGCCAAACACCATAAGAAATAACATCTTGTTGGCAGAGATGCAGATGAAGCCATTGACAGCAATTATTGAGGAAAGACACTGGCGATGGCTGGTACATGTGCTCCGAATGACTGATAACTCACTACCAAAAATAGCACTAAGATGGGAACAGAAGTAAGGGTAGACCAAAAGAGACATGGAGAAGAACAACAGAGAGGATGTTGAGCAATAGAGGGCTCACCTGGGCAAGAGCAGAAAAAAAGGCAAAGGACAGGCATTTGTGGAAAACCCTTGCGGAAGCCCCATGTGCCCTGGGCACTTAAGACTCAGAGAGAGAGAGAGAAAAATAGAAAAAAATCACTGTAGTGTTTCGCTAGTGCAACGAAGTACAAAATTGTTCTGTGTAGCTCGCAAGTCGAAAATCATTACATATACTCTGCTGTTGCTCTGTTATCTTTCTGTTGGTCTCTGTAATAACCAGTCTGTGCACTTTTTATTCTTTGTCTCCATCAGTTGCACTTTCTTATTTTCACTTGGTTGCCATGACTTATTTAATGTTTTCTTACTAAGTTCACAAATTTAACATACAAAACTCACAAATGCTATCAGTGACCGGCGAACACTACAGTCACAGTAATTATGGTAGACAAACGTTTGTATAGAGAAAGTTGCCAGAAGGTAATACGGTGAAAGATAAGAGAAATGATGATTGGAGATGGGTGACATTTGCTAAAGCCGCATTTGATAGACTGGAAAAATGAACAGGGGGATTGAAAAGCAATGTAACTGTGAAGTGATTGCAGGAGCTAGGACAAATTAAGGGTGCTGGTAGGAAATATGAACTATGTGCCAAAAAATGCATCATAAAGAACCCAACACTTGATGGGAACTATTAGCAAACATACCCTTGGACGGATGCTGTGGCATGCGGCGGAGCATATATGGGGCTGTCCTGAATGCAATGACATCGGAGTCTGGTTTTGAACCTTGGAACTTTTGTCAATATCTCCCCCCTCCTTTGCTTCATATATGGTTTTTGTTATGGTAATAGACATCATCATCATCATCATCGCTTTTCACTCCCTTGAGAGCATAGGCCACAGATAAAGGCTCTCCAGTCATCCCTGTTCTTGGAATTATTCTCTGCTTCTTTCCATGTGTATCCCTTGTCTCTGAGCACTGTCATAATTTCTCTTCTCCAAGTAAGTCTAGGACTTCCTTGTTTTCTATTTCCTTGAGGACTCCATGTCAGTGCCTGTCTTCTATACTGGTGTTGAGTTTCCTCAGAGTGTGGCCAATCCATCATCATTTCCTAAACATTATTTGTAGGTTCATACGTTCTTGTCCTGCCATTTCTCAGACCGCCTTGTTCCTGATCTTGTCCTGCCACTTATTGATAAAAATCCTCAAAAAGTAGTTAATGAATGTTTGTATCCTCTGTTGAATTGTCTTGGTCATAACCCATGTCTCCAAACCATATAGCAGGACAGTCTTTGTGTTTGTACTGAAAAGCCTAAGTTTGGTTCTTATTTTGATGTTCTTAGATGACCATATTTTGTTAAGTTGGATAAATACTGTCCTGGCCATATGTGTTCCACCATAGTGGAACACCATAGTGTTCCAGCAGTTTCTATAGCATTCTCCGATCTAAACTATCGAATGCCTTCTCGTAATCAATGAATGTAACTAACAGTGAAGAATTCCACTCCATTGACTCTCAAAATGTATAAACTAGGAAAAAAGTAGAAACAGCTTTATTATTTAACTTCTTCTTCTTCTTCTTCTTCGTTCACTTCTACCACCAAAAACCGCACTGTGAACCTACTGAATTCACACATGTGGTCCTCGTTAGGTCTGGTGGTCCCCTGTGTGGTCCAAAATAGACCACATGAGTTCCACGAAGGACCACAAGGGGTTCAGAGTATCACAGTGCTTTAGCCTGTATTCTTGGTGGGTCTCGGAAGCGGGATTGCGTGACACCGTGGTTTTCATTGCACCAGTTTGGTCTAGGGTTATTATTTAACAAATACATTGTACTCGTTAAATAATAAAGCTGTTCCTATTTTTTTCCTAGTTTATACATTTTGATAAAAATGTATTTATTAAATAATAAAGCTGTTTCTACTTTTTTCCTAGTTTATACATTATGATATCACAGCTTTACTGCAGTGCTTTGTGTATAGTTGTATACCTATACACTATTTATCGTATGTCACTTCATTGACTGTTTGCATTGTAGCAATGTGGTCAGCATAGGATCTTCCTTGCCTGAAACCTGCTTGCTCTTCTCTTAGTTTGCGATCTACTGATGTTTTAATTCTGTTTAGAAAATCCTGCTGAGACCTTGATGGGTATTGAGAGCAGGGAGATGCCTCTATATTTCTTACACTCTAACAGATCTCCTTTCTTAAGAAGTTTTAAGATGGTCCTCCTTCCAGTCCCCTGGGACCTTCTCTTCTTCCAAAATCCTGCTAAAAAGTAAGAGTAGTATTTATGTTGTAACTTCTGTGTTCACTAAGAGCACTTCTGCTACAATTCCATCTGGACCCAGTGCCTTATTTCTCTTCAACTCTGAGATAGCGTGTTCAGTTCTGGCCTTGCTGGATGGTTCTACATTGATGTCTAGAGTATTCTATACTGCTGGTATTTCCTCTGTTTCTGTCAGTGCTGAAGTACTGCACCCATCTTTGTATCTGCTCTTCTTTTTGATGTTATTACTTTACCTTCCTTGTTTTTGATGGGCTTTTCTACCCTACATGGTCTACTTGCAAACTTCTTTATGATTTCATACAGGGCTCTCATATTGTTTTTATGGCTGCCTCATCTGTCTGTCCCCCATATTATCAAAATAGGCCTGTCTGTCTTTCTTTACACTTTTCTTCACCTCTCTATGGGCCAAATTGTGTTCTATCTGACCTGAGGCCTTTGCTGCTCTTGTTTTACTGTCATTTTTTCCCCCATCATTTCTATCCTTCTGTCTATCTTCTTCAGTGTTTCCAATGTAATCTACTCTCTGTGCTGAGGTTTCTTAACTCCCACTCTCTTCACATGATTTGCTCCACATTTCTTTAGCACTATTTCACACAATGTTCACATCTGGTGTATCTTCTTCATATAACTCATACAGAACCTGAAATCTGTTGCTCAGTTTCAGTTTAAAGTTCTTTGTGATTTCTGGGTATTCCAACAGTACCATAATGTATCTTTTCATTGCCATGTCTGTTTTGTGGTACTTCTTCAGTTTCATTCTCAGTTTAGTTATCAGTATGTAGTGGTCAGGTGCTACATTTGCACCTCGTTTCATTCTGACATCTTGCAGTGTTCTGCGAAAGCTTCTACTGATACAAATATGGTCTGTCTGATTCTCAGTGACATGATCTTGTGATACCCACGTGGCTTTGTGTATAGTTTTATGTGGAAATATACTTCCTCCAATGACAAGGTTGTTGGGCATGCATAGATCCACTAGCCTTTCTCCATTTTCGTTCATTATTCCTAGTCCATTATGACCCATTGCTTTCTCATAACCTGTGTTGATCTTACCTACCTTGCACTGATGTCCCCCATTAGAAATGTTGTGTTTGCTGCCTTGTTTGTCAAGGATTTCCTGCAATGTATTGTAGAATTCGTCATTTACGACCTCTTCTGCATCATTTGTTGGTGTGTATACCTGGACGATATTCAGCTTAATATTTGTCAACTTTGTTGAGAAACAGGCTGTAATTATCCTTGAGCTAACTGCCTCCCAGCTCATCAATGCTCTCTGGATGGCTTTAGTGTCGCATTTGGGCTTTGGCGACCTGAAAACATGATTGTTTCCCCTGTTGCTAGTCTAAGCTTACTCGTTCCTGTCCAGTGTGTTTCACTCTGCCTCAGTATCTTTATATTATATCTGTTCATTTCTCTCGCTATCATGACAGCTTTTCAACTTTCGTACACTGTTCTAACATTCCAACATGCAATGGTAAAAGATTCCTGGTACTTAGTTGGGATGTCGGTTCTGCAGCTTCCTTTTCGGCTTTGACTGCATACCGTCATGCGCTCTGTTAGAGTTCCTTCTTTTTCCAAGATAAAGTTTCCTGTTTTTTTTTTTCTCTCCGTGTTTCTATAACGCTTCAGTTTTTTTAGAAACAGGTCGTTGGCTTATCCCCCAGCCTCCATATTCTCCTCTTACGACATACGTGGAAGGTGGCAGTGGTCCTATTCTTTTATCCCTAGATCTGGGCCCCGGTAACCACACGGGCGAACAGACTTCTTGCTGTGGCCAAAATGTTTTAGTTTCTTAATCTTATGTCTTTCATTAACTTAAAAATTTTCTTTGTGGTATATTCCTTCCTCGAAGTACTCGACTTTCTTCATAATATATGTACATTTCAGCTGCTTAGATTTTCTTGTTAGTGGAGCGTGGAGCATACAGCAGCCCTCGCTCTTTCGCAGCTACCGATTCGTCTCTTCGCTTTTTCGCCGCTGTTCAATTTTAACAATCCCCTATTCACTCGTCACGTGGCTCGCTATTTCGCCATGTTTCTCCGCCATTTTTTCTATCAGTGTTTTCAGAAGTCATTCGGCAGTGGGTCATCGTGTTTCTGCTTTTAATACAGTGTATTCATACTTATATTTGTGATTATACTATCTTTAATGGCACCTAAGTATAGCGATAAAGCTAAAAGAACCCACAATGTTCGCAATTTGCAAGAAAAGCTAGAAATAATACAACTTAGCGAGCAAGGCATATCGGTGACTGATATAGGGCGCAAGTTAGGTATACCTCGCTCGACAATTAGTACAATTGTGAAGAATAAAGCCAAAGTGTTAAAAGAAATTAAAAAGGCCACGCCATTGCATACGAAAGTCATTAGGAAGCGGGACAGTTTAATTGGTGAGATGGAAAAACTTCTAAATGTGTGGATTCGAGAAGAAATCAGCCACAGTGTTCCACTAAGCACAGCGCTTATCCAGTCGAAAGCTCTAAGTCTATTCAACAAACTGAAGGCCGAGAGAGGAGAAACAGCCACAGAAGAAACATTTATGGCTAGCAAAGGCTGGTTTGACAGATTTAGAAGAAGGTCCAATTTACATAATTTAACAGTGCAAGGAGAGGCAGCTAGCGCGGATACAGCAGCAGCAACAGAAGTTTATCCTGCAGAGCTGGACAAAATATTTAAAGGTAAGCATTTTTCTGTGATAGTGGTCCTTTCTGTGGCTAGAAGCTAAAAGCTCTTGCCACTGATGTCCTTTGTAGCTGATATCCCTTGATATCCTTCATAGCTGATATCTCTTATGACTGATATCCTTTGTAGCTGATATCCCTTGTAGCTGATATCCCTTGTAGCCAATATCCTCCAGCCTTGGATCATAGACACTTTTGAATTGTAGGATGTCTTTGAAGTAGTTTTATTCATAGTTTATGTAGTTTGGGGCATATAAGTAGGAAATGTTTAAAAGTTTCCTCACTGTCTGTAGTTGGATTGTGATTGTTCTTGATTTTGTTTAAGCGTGTGTTTAAGGTAGTGTGGTTTATTCCCAGCTTGAAAATGATGCTCTGGTTTAGACTGCATGGTCGTGGGTCTGTTTTCTTGTCTTTTGCACAGGGCTCATCCAGCATTCCTTCTTGTCCACTGGTTCAGTCATTATTCACTGAGCAAATCTCACTGGAGTTGCTAGATTATGTGAAAGGAGTTTGTTTTTATTTATTTAGTTTTTGTATGCACTTGCAAGTGGCATAATGTGTTAATTACTTTTTTTCTGTCACAAAAATGCATTTGCAAGGTAGATAGACTATGTGTCACACTTCAGCACTGCTACAATCCTTAACGTGAAGAGTAAGTAAGGGTGTGGTGTATAAAAAACAAATTTCATGATTTTATTATTTTATCAACCAAATAGGAAGTTCTTAAAAGTCAGTGCTGGGAAAATGTGGCAGACTGGGAGTGGATTGTTGTGGCTTGCTGCTTTTTAGTTTCACTTCTTATATATCTTATATCCTTTCCATGCCGTTAAACGTCACATAGGGCTCGCAAAGTAGTTTGCCAATTTTTCCTGTCTTCTGCGAGTCTTTCAACCTCATCAGAGGATTTTATGCCTGTTAATTTGGCCTCTCTTAACAATGTCCTCTTCAGAGATTCACGTGGTCTGCCTCTTTTTCTTTGGCCTGTTGTGTTCCACTTGATAGCTTGTTTTGGGATCCTCTGATCATTTCTTCTCATCAAGTGACCAACATATGTCCATCTCCTTTTCCTGATCACTTATGAGACAGGTTGTTGTTCAGTCATCTGTCTTATCTCTGCATTGTTCTTGAATTCATTCCACTTGATGCAGAGTATTTTCCTTATGCATTTGTTTTCAAAAGAGTCTAATTTCTTTTCTATTTCTTTAGTTGTTTTCCAGCTTTCGCACGCATAGATAAGGGTGGATATTACATTTGAATTGAATAGTCTTAACTTGGTTTTTGTGCTTATAACTTTTGAATTCAAAAGATAAGGAGTGGAACACAAAAATAAAAGACAGTCTTTTCAGCATAACAAACTCCATCACTGTGGGTACCATGGCAAGCCATATTACATTAATCTGCCTGAGCCTGTAAATAAGTTCACTAGTGGAAACGTGGAGCAGAGCCTTGGCCATCACTGATTACTGTGTCTCATTCTAACACACTTATCTTCCCTTTACAATTTTTTTGCTATTATATAAGAATAATCCAGTAAAACTGTTGATTGTTCATCTCCTTGCAAAGGCAAACTTTGTTTCTTTGTAGTCAGTGCAGTGACAGTCTTGAAGTGCAGGCGTCAGGTGAGATAAGGGAGTGGGTTACAGTGGCTTGCTTGAAGTCCCGTTCAAGGGTGGACCCATAAGCAGGTTTCTCATGTGGAAACCTGCATTTATCTCAACCTTGTTAGCTAGGTTGATGGAATGCTGTAGTCTTTTACTAGAAACATCACACCGAGATGGAATTCCAGCTTTGAGTTCACTGGCCCTGATAACTGCACATTCTTCTAGTCCATATATCTTGGCTAGCAGTAATCATAACCATAATGAGTTACTCTATCATTATGTTTCAGTAGCATTACTGCATGTATCTTAAATCTTTGTTTTCCATTAATAGAAATGGTTAGTTACGGGTGAATATATAAACATTAATCTTATTAGGCCTCAAGTGGCAGTGATGATGGTTACTGCTGGGTGGATGGTTCAGTTGTCTGAGCTGATGATTCATAGCCAAGCAGGGTCCTGACTGATCTACCACAAAGCACCTAAAGAACAGACTCTTATGAAGCATCAGCCTGGTCAACTAAATAGTGATTGATATGTTCTCATAATGATGGAGCCTTGTAAGAAACTTGATTTTGTACCTGCTCCAGGAAATCATGAAGTGTCAGCATACGCCACTTCTCATCCATTTGATATCTGTATGTCAAGATATTTATGTGGAATATCAGGTAATAGAAATTTTGGGCTTATGTTTATGTGTTAAAATCTATATGTATAAACCAGCAAGGTGTGAAAGTACAGCAAGAAATGATGAAGTAACCGAAATTTCCATTTTTTAAAAAAATGTAATCATGGTCACCCAGTGTCAGAACATCAGGCATAGTCTTGAATGATTGTTCTAAATCAGCATGTTTGTTGGTGTTCAGAATAAACCACTGCTCTCTCTTTGAAAAACCATACACAGAAGGATAGACAGCATAATGGCTTTACAGGTTACATAAAGTGGATTCTAACCACACTCCAGTCCATCTCTGCTGTAAAAATGGGTGCTTGTCATATGTGTTAGGGAAATTGCTGTTGAAAATGGAGAATATCTGCCTGCAAGGTGAGGCATACTAGTTTTAATATGGTTGTTAATGTCCAAAAGTTAGTTTCATGATGTAGAAGGAAAAAAGTGTCATGAGAAAATGTTCATCATCATCATCATGTGCCGTGCCGACTGGTGTTGGCTATTATACTTCTCCAGAGTATCTGATCCTTCATGCAGGCCATCAGCTCAGTTGGTGATCTCCTCTCACACCATCCCGTCAGACTGTCCAGTATCATTTCTCTTGGTCTTCCTCTTGATCTTCTTCCTTCTATTTTTCCTGTTGTTATAATATTTTCAATGCCCCCTCTTCTCATTGCATGTCCTATGAAAGTACATTGTCTCTCTCTTATCTTTTTGACAAGGTTTTTTTTGTCTCTCCAGCTCTTCTCATACACTCTTCATTAGTTATTTTTGCTCCAAGGTATTTGAATTTGAGAATATGTTATTTAGTAATAATATAATTGATAACAAATATATCATTGCTTTTGAAATTGATCTTTTGCAGTGAACTCACACATAACTTATGCTGTTGACAGGGCAACATATGAACAGCAACATTAGTGGTGGTTCAGGTGCATCAGAAAATGAGGATCTAGAGCAGCAACAAAGTGAAGATGTTCCGAAAAATGTTTCCACCCTTAGTCAGTTTTTTTGGAGCCACGATCCCAGCAATTATCAAAGAACTGGTAATTGTTACATATGTATTTAGATACCACAGAGAAGGAATGAAATGAAATGAATTTTAGTCAAGAAGTTAAAAATGGATATTTCATTTTAGAAATGTCGTGTTTAATAAAGTATGTAAGTAGAGAGGGAACAAAGGGTCCAGCAAACCAAGACTGTATCTCACCACTTGATTGTGATGTAGGGTTGCTGCACTCCTTCCAGTCTGAAAATATTGTAGGGTTCAACATAGTTTCTATGGTGGTGGGGCCTATAAAGAAGTCTGTTCAGGATCTTCTCTAGAACTTCAGACAAGCCACTGTAAACCACTCCCCATTCAATATGATATCTCTGTCTCATGATGTCATTTGTAGAGCACAGTCTTATAGTTCCAGAAAATCCACAAAAAGGAAGACAGATGTGTCAAAGTTTTTTGATAGATTGGACAAATCCATTGATTTAAATAAGGTTTCTGACATTTAGGTGTAGTCTTGTATATTTGTGTACAGATTGTCAGTGACTGACATTAAACAGTTTGTAAGGGGAATGCTTGTTGAGAACTGTCAGCTAATTTCAAATTCAGGGTTGATTTGCATAGTGTATCCTCTTATGGAGCTAACTAGACTGTTGCATTATCATTTTCATTAACTTATTACTTATATATTATTTCCTTACTGATTTTTAATGTCTTGGAAATATTGAAAATTTGTTAAGAATGGTGATGTGGATAGTAACTGTATTCTTCTGGTCTTAGATCCATCCAGCAGTCAAGTAACCTGTTGTGTAAATTGTGAAGAATTGAAGAGAGAGATGATTGAGATGAGGCAGGCAATGGCACAGCTGTTTTCTGAAATGAAAGATCTAAAAGTAAGTAGGAAGATCTAGCCACATGTATGTGGGATGTTTTTATTGTATTCATTCATTCATTCATTTGCATGTCCCTTGCGGAACTTTGCCTCCCAAACAGCACTCCTGTAGGCCTCTCGGTTGTGAGCAAGATGGCCTGCTGCTGCTGCGTCCATTTGCAGATCGTCAGCGATTTCTTGCAGCCATCTTCGTTTTGGTCTTCCTCTTTTTCTTTTTCCCATTATGTATCCTTCCAATATGGTCTTCTCTAAATTATCATGACGTTTAATGTGTCCAAAATATTTAAGTTTTCTCTCTTTAATCCTCTTTACTAGCCAGCCTTCTTCAATATTAAGCTCTTGCAGTATAGATATATGTGTTCTTTTTTGTGTCCACAATATTTGGAGAACTCTTCTGTAGCATTTACATTCAAAGGCATTTATGTGTTTCTCAGCTGTTTTGTTAAGTGTCCACGTCTCACAGGCATATGTTGCGATGAGAAAGATGCATGACCTTAAAAAACTTATTTTTGTAGTCCTGTCTGCTCCTCTCCACAGATTCTTTATTTGTTTTACTTTCTGAAGAGCAATAGATGTCCTCCTTTTAATTTCCCTCATTGTATCTCCATTATTAGTTAGTAGTGATCCAAGATATTCAAAACTCTCCACTTCTTCCAATTTTTCCTCATTGATATATATTTCAGCTGCCTTGTTTGTTTTGTCGGTTGTCATCAATTTAGTTTTCTTTGCATTAAGATAGAGGTTCTGCTCTTCGCTGTTCTTACGGACTGACATAATTAGTTTTTCCATTCCTTTTTGTGTTGTAGATAGTAACACTGTGTCATCAGCATATCTAATCTCTGGTATTTCATAACCTCCAATTGTTATGGCATCGTAATATTCTTTGTCTACATCTTCTCTAACATTCCTCATTATATTTTCAGTATACAAGTTAAATAAGTAGGGTGACAATATGCACCCCTGACGGACCCCTTGTTTTATGTCAGACCAAGTTGTTATTTCACCATTTATTCTTACTGCTGCTTGTTGGTCTAGATACAGCAGTGATGTTAATTGTATCAAATGTGTTGGAAATCCCATTTTTTCCATTATTTCCCAGTTTCTGGTGTGTACACAATCAAATGCCTTTGAGTAGTCTATAAAGGATAAATATAGATTCACGTTAAACTCTCTGCATTTCTCTATTATTAATCTTAGATTGAATATATGATCTCTTGATCCTCTTCCTTGCCTGAAACCAGCTTGGACCATATTGACTTCTTCTTCTATTTTCTTACGAAGTCTACCCATTATGATTTTTAACAGAATTTTACTGGCATGACTAATCAGGGCAACAGTTCTGTAGTTTGTGCATAATTTCAGGTTACACATTTTTGGCAGTGGTATGAATATAGTTCTTTTCCATTCTTTTAGCCAAATACCTGAATGCCATATTTTTTTGCACAGTGCATGATAGATTGTTGCCCACTCCTTTCCTCCTGCTTTAATAAATTCAGCTGTTATCTCATCACATCCTGGTGATTTACCATTTTTCAGATTCTTTATTGCCCATAAAACTTCTTCTATTGTCGGTTCAGGTTCTTTCTCCTCCAATAATAATTCACACTGTTGATTTCTGTTTCCACAGTCGGTTGTTTCATACATTCCTTTGCAATATTCCTTCCATCTTTCTAGAATTTCCACTGTCTCTGTCAAGGTATTCCCCATCTCATCACAAATTACATTTAGCTTAGGTGTAACATTTCTCGTTAATGTCTTCATTTCTTTAAACATTTCACTATCTCTTCCACACTTCTGATGTTCTTCTATTCTTTCACAACAATCTTGTATGTATTTTTTTTGGTCTTTTCTTATGTTTCTTCGTACTTCTTTTGTTAAAGTTTTATATTTCTCTTTGTTGTTGTTTGTCACTTTCCATTGCGTCTTCATTTCTCTACATATACTGTCCAAAAAAAAAACCGCATAACTACTGTTGACCCAATTTTAGCCATAACTTTGATATCCTATAGCTTTTTAAATTGAATGAATAAAATTTTCAAATTGCATAAAATAATACTTAAGGGTTTAAACACTCGCTTGGCAGTTTCTTGCATCTGTTAGTCCCAGGGGTTCTCAAGTTAGTATGGTGTGTGGCCTCCACTTGCATCAGTCAGCGACTGGCATATCCTGGGCATAGATGTGATCAGATGTCTGATGTGCACCTGTGGGATGGCCACCCACTTTTCCTGGAATGCCTGCCATAGATCATGACAATTGGCTGGAGAAACATTTTGGCAATTTGCAGCTCATCCCATAGGTGCTCGATCGGATTCATCTCTGGAGACAGGGATGGCCAACGTGAGAATATTGTTGGCAGTCAGGAACTGCATGATGAACTGTGCAGAATGGGTCTGGCATTGTCCTGTTGAAACACAGACCTTTGCGCAGCCAAAAATGGAAAGACATGGGGTCGAAGAATTTCATTGACGTATCATTGCACATTCAAGCCTCCTTCAGTATGCACCAATGGACTCCTTCCATTGAAATTGATCGTTCCCCATACCATTACACCTCCACCACTGTGTGGCAGAGCTTCATCAGTGCAATTTTGGGCAAAATGTTCATTTGCCTACAGTAGACCCTTCTTCACATATCATGATAGTGCAGCAAAAAGGAAGATTCGTCACTAAACCAGACATGTCACCATTGATTGTCAGTTGTCCAGGGCCAAACAAGTCGATTTTGGCGATGGCGTCTCGTTAAGACAGGACCTCGGTGAGGTCATGGTGCCACCAGTCTAGCTTCATGCAGTCTCTTCCGGACAGTTTGATCAGACACACGATGTCCTGCAAGCAATGACTGGGTACTTGAGGAAGCTATTGTATACCTGTTTCTGAGGTGATGAACCAGAATAAAGCGATCATCAACTGCTGTTGTCGCTCTGGATCATCCACTGCAGTGCTGGTCTTCAGCTGACCCAGTGACTTGGAAATGGTGCCAGAGTTGACTGATGGTACTCTGCTGCACGTTTAAATGTCTGGCAACCTGACTTTGACTTTCACCCTCTTACAGATGTTTCATAAATTTTGCAATAGATGCACCATAATTGTCTGCTTGAAAATTAACTGAATTTGTTTGTGTAACCTCATCCTTTTATAGGGTTTCATTTGTGTGGGAAGTGAGTTGTGCTCACCACAAAAATCACGACTTTTCCATAAATGCAACATTTATGTTATAGTAAAAAAATGTGTAATTAGCAAGGGCAGTTACTGCATTCTGACTTAACATGAGAATAGCAAAATTCATGCTAAATCATGGACCTTATATCTTGGGGATAATTTTTGGTTTGGTTTGAGATACCCGGGAAAAAAATGTTTGTCATAACATATAAAAAAATTAAGCTTATATAAGCTGTGCGTTTCTTTTTTTGGACAGTACATGTTTTACAAACAGTTGAGTGTACAGGAGTAGTAGTTACCAAGCTTTTTCTGGTTGCTGCCCTTTTGCCTTTCAAGCCACATCCTTAGCATCCTGGACCTTTTTTTTGCTCATTTGGTTCACACACACACACACATTTCTTTTTTTCTCTCACTGCTTCTTAGGTCTTCTCTCTGTCCACTTTAGTAGTTGGTGTACTAGACTAGTGGTGCATTTGTTGTGATTATCTGGTTTATAAACAATGGAATGTGCTAGACTTATGATAAGGGAAATGACGACTTCGGTAAAATTATTTCTAGTAATAAAGTAAATAGAGGTGTGTGGTTCAGTTTTATAAAAAGATAAAAAGAGTGAGGAAGGTAGGCAGAAACAAGAATGGCAGAAAGTAATATGAGCACATATAAATGAAGAACATCAACAATCCTATATTTAGGCAGATCCATTTTTTTCAGGGATTGTAAAAAAAAAAAAAAAACACAACATGTAAAATAGATGAAAAATTACTATCTCAGCATTTATTCATTGATAGCATGGATCCAGTGTTCATTTACAAATTTTCATGTACCTTTAACAGGATATTCTTACCAGTCATCACCACATTTTACTTTCAGCTTTTTCAGCTTAAGCAGAGGCATCATGTCACCATATTTATTAGAATGTTCAGTCCTTCCAGTCCCCATGAGAATATATATTAATATATGTCTGATTGGCCCCATAGCTATTCTACTGATACTGTAGATCATGCTAGCCCCAACCAGACAGAGCTAAACCCTTTACTTAGAAACACTTTGTTTGTCCTGGAAAGAAATTGAAAGTTATTTTGAATTCTGTATGGCACAATTATCATGGAAGGAACAGTTATTGGGATCAGCAAACCATAAGGAGCCACATTCCTGATCCAGCTCTTTGTGGTGCTCCATATAATATACCAATGTTTTCCTTCAGGATGTCAAGTGATTAGGGATCAGCATGATCTCCATGTGAAGGACTTTCATGGAAGAATGAGGCCAATGATAGAAATGACTGGAAAGCCATTGTGACTGGCTTATGCTTTGGAGGAGGTGCGTTGATTGATTGATGATCCCTATGGTGGCAGGGTCTGTCATTGAACTTGGTTTTTTATGTCCTCTAGGTCTTCAAGGAAATCATTTTAATCACTTCTCTTTCTACACGTGCATTTGCTTAAAAAAATCATCAAATTGTCAAATATGGAGGATGTAGAGTTTGAGTTCCAGGTGATATTGTTGAAGAAGGGGGTGAAATGAAGTACAGTGTATTGAAACAAGGACATCAATGTACCAGATGTAACAGCAGCACATGAGAGATTAGCAGTCAGCAAAGAGTGTTTCAGTTTTTGTAAAATAAATAGGGTAATGACTAGCACATTAATAAGCAGACAGATGGGTTAAATCACATAAATTCTATGCTACAGCTGGTTTTTATCGCTAGTAACTACAATAAATTTTCATTTAAAAAGCATTTAGTTCTTCAAAATAATTTGGCATTGCACCTTACTTTATGCTTATCAGAATAGCGGGACACCAGATGAGGAACAAGAAATTTGACAGAGTGTAGTTGAATGAATAGACATATTTCATTTTGGTGGAGTCCGTGCCATAGAATTAAAGAGAAGATTATAGCTCTGTATGCTTATTTCTTTATAGTTTTGTTATAAGTAGTCAGTGGTATCTGTTGTTTTCTTTTCTTTTTTCTTTTCTTTTTTCTTTTTTGTTTTGGGGGTAATTTCAGAGTTTAATAATACTAATATTATGTCTAATACTACATCGAGCCAATTTTGTTTTATGGATGTGAAGCATAGTCCATGAATAAGAGACTACAGCGAGAAATGGAGGCCATGGAAATGTGGTTCATAAGAAGGATGTTGAAGGTACCATGGACAGCTAAGAAAACCAACGAAGAAGTCTAAAGAGAGGCTGGAGCTAAAAGGCAAATTACAACAAAGATCAGAGGCAGACAACAAGATTTGTAGGACATTTTCTGAGAAGAGGAAAATTGGAACACGTTGTAGCAACTGGAAAAATTGAGGGAAGAAGAGATAGAAGAAGACAGAGAGAGAAGTCACTGGATGGGCTGTCGGTGTGGCTAGGAAGAAAGTCACTGGCGGATCTCATATTCAGGTCTAAAGACAGGGAATTGTGGAGAGAAATGATCGCCTATGCTATGCAGCACGGCACTTGATTGATTGATTGGATTTCAGAATTAAACAAATTTTTGTCTCGTCACTTTAGGCTGAAGTGAAAATCCTAGCTTCCAGAGGGGAAGGCATCCAGCAGACTGAAAGCTTCATGAAAGTGAATCCATGCGGGTCACCACACATCAGAGACAGTTCAACACTCTCAAGGTCACAGGCAGATTCTGCTGACTTGAAACCATTGTCAAATGAGATAAAGTTGGAGCCTTGTTTGTATACTGATGATGCAGCAGAAGATGGAGAATGTAGTTCTGACCCTACAGAAGAAAATGGTGACCAGGACAACAGTAAAGATGGCGAGGAATATTTTTGACTTCTTAAGCTGGGACAGGTTCATTTTGTGACATACAGACAATCATTACATTACTGATTATTATATGTTTATCATTGGTGAACCGGATATTTTTTTTAGTTCTTACATATGATAGATAGAAATTAAGCTTTTGGAAAAGTATATTTTAGAATGACTGGAAAAAAGCAGGTGAGTGTTCCTGAGATTTGTTAAAAGCAAAATTATACAGAAAAACAGCCATTGTTATTTTGGTCATTTGAGAAAGTAGGAAAATTTATAGTTGACACACATGCAGCATAAAAAAAAATAAGAAACAGAGAAATGTTAGGAAAAACTTACCAGATTTCTTGAGGAAAAGAAAAAAAGTAATAAGATTTGATAGGACTTGCCAGAGATTGCTGAAAGTGATGAAACAGGATTGTCTGTGCTTTTTTGTCTATGTCTTAGTTCTCATACAAGTCACAGAGTAGAGTTGGATGACAAAGCAGAATTTCGTTGTTGAGAGAGCTCTGTTCATAAGTGTTGGAGAGAAGATTACACAATTTCACAATGTTTGTGGAAATAGTCATTACATTTCTATGTACATATCTTACTTGAAAGTATGTGATTCATCAGCTCTGTTGTGATCTGTCAAATCTCACAATAGGATGCCTTAGAACATAAGAGGAAGTATTAGGCTTCTAACTTCTGCCACCATAACAGGTTTAGTCTGAAGTTACTGTAATGTTTTATCTGATGTAACCATGGCAATAATTCAGTATCAGGTTCTCAGTATCATCACAAGTGAGACATTCCCATGATTGCTTCACCACCTGTGCCAGTGAATATAGCACGGAATGTTCCTTGATGGTCACTCACTCACATCAGCCCTTGATGATGAGCCACAAAGTGAGGATGTCATTTTAGGAAGTATGAAAGTCCAAATGTGAAACTAGTCACTTTTGGCACAAATTACATTGCCAAGGTGGCAAGCCAAACCAGGACACATAAAAGATCACCATAGTTCACCATTGGCCAGGTAGACATAACTAAGAACCATCCATGCTGTCCTTGAGAAGTTCACAGCTCAGAATCGCACCACAGCACCTGATTCAGTAGCTCGGCACACAGAATTGACCTCCATCTTGAAAGCAGTGACGACACTCTTGTTCATTTAACACATTCTTTCTGCACCACATTCAGTCAAACTGAAGAGCCAACCACAGGGCATGCACTTTCAACCGGCAGTACAGAATTCCAGCACCACATTGAATATCAGAATATCAGAGTGTCGCTTGTGAGGTGTGAGACAGTCAAATGCCATCTGCTGCCCGTGTTGAACCAGAAATTACAGCAATAGTACATACATTAACCAGTTACAATTTTTTTTTTCTCAGCATCTAGCAGCACAGTGGGCATGCTCAGTTCTTTTGTTCAATATTTTTGTGTGTCAAAATGTGGCAAAAAAATCTGAATGTAGACAAATTTGCTTTCCCTTCTGTCAGACTTTCTTGTGTTTACATAAATGCTAGCAGACATGAACTTTGAAAATCTCAGAAGCTAGCACAATGTGTCCAAAATAGAAATTGTGTGCATATTTGTCAGAGATCCAGTATTCTTTTATTTTTCCTCATAGAACTTGTTCATGTGGAGTATGTATTTGTTTATGTTTATAGAATATGATTATTCTTCATCATCATCATCAAGTGCCATCCATGCCAGTAGGCACTGGCAGTCATGCTGCTTGACAAGTCTCAATCTTTGGTATTTTCCATCAGCTCTTTTTGTGACTTTTTGTTGTGCCGTTATGTTAGACCATCCATGATTTTTCTCTCTTGTACTTCTACTGCCTCTCTTCTCATTTATCTTTCCTATTTTTATGCTGTTTTTAAGCTCTCATAATCTTATTGTATGTCCAGTGAATAATGACTGTCATTTTCTTATGGATTTAATTAGGTTCCTTTGTACATTTGCTTTTCTTATACATACCTTTTTGTCATGTTAGTTGTCCACTGTATTCTTAACAATCTTCTAAGAAAGCACATCCCTGTTGCATCTAGTGATCTTTGCATTGGTCTGTTGGTTGTCCATGACTTGTTTTCATAAAGTAGATTAACTCTTCCTGGGCCTTTCGTCGCTTAGAAGACGCTTCTGGTTTCTCACATGGTGCCTTTAGTCACTGCAGGGACATTTGGTTTGTTTCATTAAAATACAGGTGTAACATTTAGATTGTAAACATTTAGTGTGCACACCCGGTGACCTTTTCAAAATGGCAGAAGAGTGCTTAGTTACGAGGGAGAAAATTGAAGTTTTCTGCGAGAAGTTTCAATTTTTGGTGATATAGGGGTAGATAGGGGTATGGACATGCCCTGTGACCAGACCACTGTTCTTGAATGTATCCCAAGTAGATCTCTACATATTAGACGACTGGAGAAGTAGTTAGAAGGTTATTTCAGACATTATTCTACCAATAATGCAACATAGAATCAGAATATGACATCATCAGGTAGATCTAAGCATCTCAGATGGTACGTAGTGTACCTCTAGGCCTTTCCGATGGTAAGTTGGACACAGCCATTGTCTAAAAACATCACATTACCTCTTTTTTCCTAAAAAACTCTGCATTGAAGATAAGAAAAAAACTGTTTCATTCACGTTTTACTAATATGCTCCTATACATATCAAGACCCGGGCTTGTAATCCTGCACCCAACAGATTGTCCACGTTTCTTCCTGAGACACTGGAAGAGTTGAGCTTAATGTAGCATTTTAGAACTCTGTTTCTGATGTTCACTGATAGAGGTGCATTGCACAGGATGTTTTTCATTTGTTTAAAAGCTGTTTTGTTTCGGCATATTCTTTTCATGATTTTAGAGGTGATTATGCTGGTATTGTTTATAAATTTTTTTTTAGACGCTCATTTTTTCATGTTATAATTTTCAAAATAAATGTTGTACTCCATGTTCTTTTCCTTGTCTCCCTGGAACTGTCGGCTTAATGCTCATTGCAGCCAAGGAAGTGAATGTGTTGAAGCAGAGCATCATGTTAGACTTTCAGCTTCTGACTGGAGCTATAAAGCAGGGGGTGTGCAGTACTTCTTTAACAGACTCCACCACTATGTAGACTATGGTGATCCCTTCCTCATTATCCGGACTAGGCCTGTTACCAGGGGCAAGATCTTGGTTACCTGTGGTTCGCCAGCATCGATGTTTACATGTGACTTTTACAAAGATTTTCTTGATTTCCCACTTTCAGTCAGAAACAAAGTTATAAAAAAAGTAATTTCATTATCCTTGTGCAAAAAATATTTTACTCTCATCTTAGGTGGTTGAGTCACATATAAATAATGTTAAATCCCCGTTTCCATGCTATTAGGGACATATTGAATATATGGTGTTAGGCCAGTATTTCCAAGACCGTCGGCAAATGTGATTTGGTCATTGTCATGCCTGGCTGCATTTACCTTCCAAGATTTCTCTGGTACCCATTTTTAGAGGCTGAGTCGACCCCTGGGCCTTTTTTGGTGTGGGCCAGAAAAAAGTTCTACTGCTTGAACAGACCCTGCACCTCTGAATTAGTAAAGTGAGTGATGAGTTGCATTTGAAGATAAAATATTTCCATTTTATAATAGAATGGATAAAGTTTATATTTTAAAAAAAACCCAAATTTTGTGTACAATGGCCAGCCCTGTCTAGCAGGAAAAAAATAGACCCATTAAAAAAAAATTTCTCATTTGTAGCCTTTAGCATGAATAGCTAACCATTGGTTGAATGAAACAGAAAATTAGTTCAACTATTTCATCTGCTAATTTCAACCCAAAGTACAATTTATTTCACTGAAATTGTAAGTGTATTTTTTAAAAAAATGCATTGGGGCAGGATCACTCGTTCTTGGAAGAGTGAAAAGTGAAAATAGGTAGCTTGCCAAAATCCCATGTATAGACCAGCTCCATACCCCCATGGTACAGGTTGAGTAACTGGCAATTGAAAACATGTGCTAGTAGGATTTTGGCATGTTTGGAAATATTAAAAGTTTTTATTGTAAGTAATATTTCAGTTGCCTCATGTCATAAACAATCTTCAGCATACATGCCTACCTAAATTGTGAGTAAACTGACACATTTCCAGCCTCCCATGTTTCCAAGATATCTTTAATTCTCTTAAATTTGTGTAATACATTTTTTAAAAAATGAGATGGGCTGGTCATATATGGTAAATTTTAAAAAAATTGACCTGATGAGTAGTGGATTTCAAAGAGAGTAAAGAGCTGAGAGTGAAGGCACCTTTCAAAGAGAGTAAAGAGCTGAGAGTGAAGGCACCTTTCAAAGGAAATCCAGTGTGAGAAAGATAAGGTAAACAGAGAAACCCAGCACTGGATGAAATGGGTTTTTTTTTTCCATCATATACATGCAGTTTGAAATGTAAATAGTTGCTCCTGTTTATGAAGTATAAACTTGACAGGGGAAACTGTATAAAAATGGAAGCCAAGATTCCAGCAAGAAGAGTAATTGTCTGATCCGAAAAGTCAGTGTATGTGTTTACAAATCTATGATACATGTCTATTCCAGCTGTGAGTTGGAATAAGTGTTACATGAATATAGAATTTCTGCCACTAGAAATCATGCTCTTGCAGGCACTAAAATATTTTTACGTGTAATCTCCTGCAGATGTCTAGTGTGCACAGGACAACATTCATAACAATAGCATGTTCATGGTTTCTAAAATAATTGTATTAAATGCAGTTCAGTAATCAACAGCTGGCATGCAGAGCAGAGAATGAGAGTGAAATAAGTCTTGTTGTTTCCAACTGTTTAATTTTTGCTTATGATAATGAGACTACAAAAAAAAAAAATGGAAGCAATGGATTGTGCCAGTGCCATAAAGTCTATAAAAGAAACTGGTCAGACAGAAGATTTCACTGACAACTGTCAATCAGCATCTTTGTCAAGAATGAAGGAACTAGGGGTGAAACTTGGTGTGACAAAACATAGATGGCTAAATATCAGCACCAGAAGCATGATCAGTCAAAATAGAATGGGTGTTACCAGTCATTGTATGCTGATGAAGATATTGAAGAGAAGATGGAAGCACCATGGACATGTCTAGAGTGCAGTGTATCTAGAGTGCAGGCAAATATGTCTGAAAAAAAAAGAATGTAAACATATTTTGTCTTCCTCACTCTAAAATAGAAATGCATTTCTGTGTGCGGTCACCATGAAGCTGACTATGAATTCTTAACACAGTGTGAAAAAAAAAAGAACAACCCACAAATCAAAACAAGGTCTTGAAATAGTAGTATTGTGCTTAATTTATTGCAAGAGAAGCATGTATATTTACAAAGCATACTATTTCAGAAATTTTTAAAAAATGAAGTAAGCAATATTTTTTGTGATTTCACACACGTATATATATCTTTTTTAAACTCCGATTTTCTCAAGCATATTCAGCAGTTCTAAAGAGTTGTGATATGTTTGTAGGTGTAAATGTAAATATGAAAACAGATGACATTTATATCAGTATGAAAGACCTAGAGCTGGCCAACTCTCTTTGATCATTTGACTTTCTTGCTGTGTTCGTGGAAACAGCTGTGTTACCTCAACCTGGTCAACGGTGTAAAGGGTTTTAGCTTTCTTAAAAAAATCTGCTTCTTACTGGAATTGAAGAAAGCTGCTTTCGCCCTTTCCTTGAAGGAAGCCAACATTATCCCTCCTCTTCTCCTGACTGATATGAGGCCAGTGTAACAAGATCGTCATACAGCTTCAGCTACAAAGAACTCAAGTTCTTCAACTCTTTGCATTATTTGTCAGGCAGTAAGGATCCTTCTCATTCTGTCGAAAGTGCATTTAGCCAATCCTCTTCTATCTCCTGAACTCTTCTCCTTGTGTAGCAAAAACATAATGAGAAATATAGAGAGCTTGCCAGGAATATCAATTGGCGGGTACAACTTTAACAACTTAAGATATGCAGACAACACAGTTCTGATTGCTAGAAGTGAAGGGGAGCTACAGGCTTTTCTGGACATTGTGGTTCGTGAAAGTAAAAGTAAAGGTCTCAGCCTGAATAAAAAGAAGACTGAAGTGATGGTCATCTCAAAGAAAGAATACCACCAAAATGTAGCATGACCATAGATGGCACAGAACTGAAACAAGTTGATAGATTCAAGTGCTTAGGAACAATTATAACAGCTGATAGGAAATGTCACAACGAAATAAAAAGCAGACGTGCACAGACCAAGTCAGCATTCCAGAAAATGAGAAACATCTTGTGCAACAGATCCATATCAATGGAAATAAGATTCCGAGTACTTAAATGTTACATTGAGCCAGTTTTGTTTTATGGATATGAAGCATGGTCCATGAATAAGAGAGTAGTACAACGAGAAATGGAGGCTATGGAAGTGTGGTTTATAAGAAGAATGTTGAAGATACAGCTAAGAAAACCAACGAAGAAGTCTTAAGAGAGCCTGGAGTTAAAAGGCAAATTACAGCAAAGATAGAAGCAGACAAATGAGATTTGTAGGACATTTTCTGAGAAGAGGAAAATTGGAACATTGTGGCAACTGGAAAAATTGAGGGAAGAAGAGACAGAGGAAGACAGAGAGAGAGAAGTTACTGGATGGGCTGTCAGTGTGGCTAGGAAGAAAGTCACTGGTGGATCTCATAATCAAGTCTAGAGACAGGGAATTGTGGAGAGAAATGATTGCCTATGCCACATGGCACAGTACTTGATTGATTGATTTCTTCTTCTAATTACTATTTCACATTTTTCTTTGTAGTTTCTGTGGTTCAGATATACATGGTGACACACATAAAACCAGCACCAGCTGCAAAATACATGTTGTTCAGTTGAATACAACATGACTTGATGCAAGCAGACTCTCACTGAAATGAACTGGAAATGTTCCTGAACTCTTATGCGCATGCATGACAGCACTGGCAGTAAATATGAAATAAAACATTACAACTGTATTTTACTGCTAGAGCTGGTTTTATGTGTGGAACTTTGTATTTCATTTTTAATTTCTTCATATATATATATCCATACAGCTTTTAGCTTAATATTGAATGTTATAGCTGTTCTCTTTTTAACTCTTCCCATGCCATAGGAAGAAACTCAGATGTTCAGTTGGGTGCTGAAGTAAAAGCACGGGTCTTGATATGTATAGGGGGGGGGTATAGTTGTAAAATTGAATGAAATACAGTATTTCCTTTAAGTGTACTTATTATATTTCAAAATAACTAAAAATGTATGAAGATTTCATAAATGCAGTTTTTTTTTAGGAAAAAAAGAAGTAATGTGATGTTTTTAGACGACAGTTGTGTCCTATTTACCATTGGCTAGGTCTAAATATACAGTACATATCATCTGAGATGCCTAGAACTACCTATCAAATACCTGTCGATCTTGTCTTGTGATTATATGGGCCGCCCTCACTTAAATAATGTCTGAAATAACCTTATAACTACTTCTCCGGTTGTCTAATATGTCTAGATCTATTTGGGATACATTCAAGAACAGTGGTTTGGTCACAGGGTACGTCCATATCCCATATCCACATCACCAAAAATTGAAATTTCATGACAATAACTTCGATTTTCTCTCTCGTTACTAGGCACTTTTCAGCTATGATGAACAGGGTCACGGGATATATGCACTAAATGTTTACAATCTAAACGTTACACTGGTTTTTTAATGAAACAAAGCATGCTGCGAAATATAGTCACACGGCACTATAGACACAAACCAGAAGTGACCATTTTTAGTCATTAGGCACGGGAAGAGTTAATGTTATTTCCAGTTCATATGGTTTTTCTGTTTACTTGTTAAATAATGAAATGCTGAAGTAAGATTCTGCAAATCAGCTGGATATGCTGAAAACAACACTTTCTGTTAATGTCATTGTCAAAGTTTGATATTACTATTTATGTGAAATGGCAGTTTCTTGAATATGGTTATTGCTGTAAAGTAATATTTTAAGGAAGAATATGGTCAGAGGAGAAATTAAAATTGATAAGCATGAAAATGAGAATGTAAGTATGAAGCAAAAGCAGTATTAATAAAATTTAATGCTATTATCCTTCAGTTCTGTTAATGTAGAAAAATTTGATTGCTTAGTTATCTGATTTGCCAAGAAGATGTCATAAAATGTTTAAATAATGAAAAGCACTACCGTGTGATATGATAAAAGTTAATATGAATGTTTGATAAAGAAGTAGATATTACAAATAACATAATTATTTCAGCTGCATGTTCTCTGTAGCGTGAAACACTCACTCAACGCAACATTGGAGTCATCTCCCTATGTATCATAAGAATTCTCTGAATCATCTCTTGCATGATTTCTAATCAAAGGGTCATAAAATTCTATGTATCATCTCTTGTATGATTTGTGATCAAAGTCTCATAAAATGATATGTATCATCTCTTGCATGATTTCTAATCAAAGTCTCATAAAATTCCCCTGTATCATCTGTTGTATAATTTCGAATCAGTCTCATAAAATTCAGTGTATCATCTCTTGCATGATTTCTGATCATAATCTCATAAAATTCTACGTATCATCTCTTGCAAGATTTTTTTTATCAAAGTCTCATAAAATTCTATGTATCATCTCTTGCATAATTTCTAATCAAAGTCTCATAAAATTCTATGTATGTATCATCTCTTGCATGATTTGTGATCAAATTCTCATATTTAAATGTTAAAGGTGACCAATGAAAGTACAAGGAGGAGTAGAATAAAAGTTTTTTTTTTAATGTCATAAATCAAGCAGTTTTTGCAGGCATTTTTAAAAACCTTTTGCAAGGGTCCGTCATTGAAGATCACTACCATCACCTACATTCCTCTTTTGATTTGATCTACAATTTTCTGTTTTAATGTCTGATGTCATATACGATTGTGACTTTTAAAAAAAATAATTCGAACATTTTTTTGGCTTGAAAGAAAACAATCAATGCTTATATAGTTATGCAGGCGTGTAATTCATTCAATAATTAACATCTGAACATTTTATTCGTTTTTTTTTTTAGACTAATGTGGGTCGCAGAAATAATTTGATCCATACTTTCATAATTTGGAACTTAACAGTCAATCTAAACTAATTGCCATCATAATTGTCAGACTTCACATTTTTGTGATGGGTTCATTTTGGAGGAATGATCACAGCTAAATGCTTGTGCAAATTCTGGAGAATTTCGGAGTGCACCAGTAACTCTGAGGAAATAAAATGAATCAGACCATATAACAGTGCACGTTTTGTCTTCTTGTCAATAACTGTTAATGCTTGTGTGCATTTTGTGCCAGTTTTTCATACAAGAATGTTACCAGAAGACCAAGTGTTTAATTTTTTCACCTATTTTTGTGTGTGTGTTTTTATCAGTTGTGTTGTTTTTATATATGATCCTTGAGAAAGGCTTGTGCTGAAATATTGGACTGTTGTATGTTCTTCAGTTATATATGTTCATTTTACTTTCCACCATTCTTTTTCCTGTCCATGTTCCTCATTCTTCCTTTGTTTATTTTTTGTGTGTAAAAATAAACCATATCTTACATCCTTCCCGTGCCTTTAAACGTCACATATGCCTCACATGGTAGTTTGCCAAGATTTCCTGTTTTCGGTGAGCTTTTCAACCTCAGCAAGGGATGTTATTTCCACTAAACTGGAATGAAGCCACTTATGAATGACAATTTATAATTTATAAATGTGTTTATAAAATATAACAGATCATGTATTACATCTATAAACAGATTATTTTTTGTGCCTTCTTGTGCATAACTATTGGAATAGTGTGATTATTTATACATTTGTGTATAAACTACAAGCAGAACACACACTGCATCTGTAAATTGGATATTTCTTACACATAACTACTGAAACTGAGTTTATAAAAATATGTTTGTAAAATAAATACAGAACACATATTACATATATAAATTAGGTATATTGTATATATGCTAAATGGTTTCTGTTTACCTTGTCTTCAAGGAGACATCCCATTAAACATAGATACATAATGTTTCTGAGTATGTCTTTGAACATTAACAACTTGCAGTGATCACTGAGAGGATTGGAACAAAAGGCCACCTTAGCTGTAACATTTATTATGCTTATTTTTAAGGCTGTGCAAAACAAACGCATGCTTCCATCTTTTGTTTTCTTGGTTTATCTCCTTCATACATGCTTCCATCTTTTGTTTTCTTGGTTTATCTCCCTCACACATGCTTCCACATTTTGTTTTCTTGGTTTATCTCCTTCATACATGCTTCCATCTTTTGTTTTCTTGGTTTATCTCCCTCACACATGCTTCCACCTTTTATTTTCTTGGTTTATCTCCTTCATACATGCTTCCACATTTTGTTTTCTTGGTTTATCTCCTTCATACATGCTTCTACCTTTTGTTTTCTTGGTTTATCTCCTTCATACATGCTTCCACATTTTGTTTTCTTGGTTTATCTCCTTCATACATGCTTCCATCTTTTGTTTTCTTGGTTTATCTCCTTCATACATGCTTCCACCTTTTGTTTTCTTGGTTTATCTCCTTCATACATGCTTCCACATTTTGTTTTCTTGGTTTATCTCCTTCACACATGCTTCCACCTTTTGTTTTCTTGGTTTATCTCTTTCATACATGCTTCCACCTTTCGTTTTCTTGGTTTATCTCCTTCATATAGTTTTCATATTAAACTCTCAAGTATAATGTTTTTTTTTTCAGTCCATTTTAATGATCATTTAAAGCAGTGGTTCTCAAATTAACAAAAGTCCCCAGACACTCTGCTGTTTCAAAATCCAGGCCATGGACCCCTATAGTATGGAAAAGTTTCATATCTGTATAGTAGCCACATTCATTAAATGCAAAAGGATTTTTTTTTTTTTCAGAAAATGTGGGTAACCTTTAATGAGTAAAATTATTTGTTTTTCTCTTCTTCTTGATAACTCCAAACCTGAGTAATCACCCTTCCCGAATAATCAATCACTCATATCAGCAAATGCTATCAGATTCACCCCTCCTTCTCTTCTAATCCTTATCCTGTTAATCGCAGCAAAGGATATCTTCCTACTTTAACTTTAGGAGTGGCAACTGCCCTGGGCTACAGCTTTTGAGGACAGCAGTCCCTGGCCTGATCAGCAGTCCCATTGTTTGAGCCGATTGGACAAAAATATACCGTAGAAATTGTTGTCATCAAAACTTCCATGATGATAGTGTAAAACTCATTGCACGTCACTTTCATCTTCATTAACAAGTTGTTGATCATAATTATTACGTAAAATTTACGTATGAAACTGTCACATATGATTTTTGACAATAAAGTTCATTAAAAAAAGGCTCTCTAGTTTCCTCAGTACAAGAAAGCTGATTCTTGTCCATCTCTAGATGTCTTATAGCATCTATAAAGGTGTAAAGTTGTCTTCCATTTGCTCTTTTTTTCCTTCAGCTTTACTCTGAAATATGGTTTTCTATGTGTGATATTATGATTACTGATATGGCCAACATATTTTAGTTGCCTTGTTTGTGTGTCTTTCGTTATTCATCTTTTGAACTTTTACTGCTCTAGTATTTCTTTGTTTTATTTTTATCTATTTATTCGAAATTTTTGTTCTAAATGTTTGTTTGCTCATCTCAATGTCCATCACTAGCTGTACGAAGATCTGTGACTGTCTGAAGTCTATGAATAATACCATTGTAAAGTAACCAACTCTATGTCTTGCAGCATGCTAAACTTCCATCCATGAAGACAACACAAAGCAGTACAAGATTGAGATGATTGGTATATGGCAGGAATGGATGACAACTGTATCCCGAAAGAAATTTTGTATGGCAAACTTGTGAAAGGAAGGAGACCATGTAGTAAATGAAAACTGAGATATAATATTTGTAAGTCATCAATGCAAGATATTTGTAAGTCATCAATACAAGATTTTTTTCTATCAGCCATAAGATCTGGGAAGAATTTGCAACAAAGGACAAGGAGAACAACTCTGCTTTGAGGGTGCAACAATCTTTGAGGAGGAAACAAGGCCCAATCTTGAAGTTATAAGACAAAAGTATGCAGAAACTGGACATTACAGCACAAATATTGTTTGTTGCTACTGTGGCTGAAAAGTGCTCTAGAAATGAGTATCTGAAACACTGGTGTCATGACCTACAAAATTGAGAATATCTAACACATATGTTAGTGAATGAAGGCAGAATAGAGTATTATGTGAAGGTCATTCTCACAGATAAAGAACTTCTTCCATATCAATAGAGGGTTCATTAAAAAAAAAAGCAAAACAACTGCTTTTAGAATGTTACTGGTCCATGATATTTTTGTGAGACTTTTGGACAAAATTTTTCTGGAGACACACTCTTGAGGCCTAATTTCACAATGTGCAAAAACTGAAATGATTATGAGGAAGTCTACAGGGCAAATCTACTATACCAGGCATTGGAAATCTGAAAAGATATTCACAACATCCTTTTCTCTCTGTTCTTTAGAAGGAGAAAATTAGATATAAAATGTGAGCACTATTAACACTCTCTACAATCACTCCATAAAAAAAGTCTCTGCAAAATCCTGTACATGTGCTGCAGGATGCAAAAACCTCCAGAATATGAGATATAGAGACTTTGTTCACTCATTATTAGCTTACAGATTTATAGGGTTCATCTGACCTGGTGCAGCATGTTACAAGAAGCTAGTATCCTGTTCTCAACAGGATACTAGCACAAGCAACATGCTACAGCAGTATAAATGTATCTTTCATCTCTGAGAACTTGTATCTGTACGTGCTTGTCTGTCTGCATGTCTTTGTTTACTGTAAGACTGTCACTAAGCAAGAACATACACACCTGGGCAAAGGTAATAAAGAACAGCTGTTCTGGAGTAAACTTTAGTCCTGGGAGGTGCTCATCTTCCTTTCCTTGTTTCTTTACCAAGTCACTGTAAGCCTTAATAAGGAAATAAATGGGAATGAATATAATAATCCTGATAACAACAGTGGGAAGTGAAGCAAGATGGAGAAGATAACAAAATGGTATCACAAGGCCTTTGGCATTTTACCACTGTAATAAACATAAACAAAACCATCACTACTGCAGTCATCACTACAATCTCTTTTGGTTTCAGTACCTAGTGCCACATTAACTGGTGTAAGATGACAGTCAGTGAAAGGAAGAGTTGGACTTCATGATTAATGATGAGACAATTGAATGGAGGCTCAAGTTGATGATTGGAACATTCCTCTGTAGACTGAAAATCACCAAGAGAAGAAAAAATAGATATATAATTAATGTAAAATGAGTTATAAAAATCACTATTTATGACCCAAAACCCTATTTTTACCTCCCAGCGGCACCTTTTGAAGCAGATAGTAGGGATCACAACGAGAAGGAGATTGAGTGTCAAAAATTTACTGAGCTGAAGTTGGATATGTTGGGCCAAAAGGTACATAACTGTGACACAGCAACGAGTTGCACTTTTGCAGGTGCAAATAAAGAAAAGATATTTTAAGAAAACAGAAGACTGTCAATGACAAATGACTAAGTGTATCTACTGGCTTCTTATATATGGAACAATGAAGAAAAAAACTTACCTTATATGCTACCTTTAGAGCAACATTTTCTACGTAAATGTCAGCCGCCTGATGTGTGCGATTTAGCTGAAATCATAGGAAGGTGTAATACTCTGCAATCCTTTATTCATATAGGTATATAACTTATAATTTCCTATTTATTTTTCTGCTTGAAAACCTATTTATCACTCTGTCCACACATTTGTTTCTTTGGCCATCATATTTTGTGTGTATTTATTTTTTGTGTGCACATTTATTTCAATGGCTGTTATTTTTTGTACATATTTTGATTTATTTGGTTGTTTGCCTTTTATTTTTTTAAATTTATCATTGAGTATGCAGATTAATTTCTTGGTAATGATTTTTACTACGTGGCAGCATTCCTGATAACACTATCACTTTAACCCTTAACTTACCATGGGCTGTGTAAACTGCAATTTTAAAAATATCTGAAAAATAACTACGGTCATATGGTTTTGTTTCACAGTTGAGATGTTGTAATTCTCCAAGTACGAGGGGTGATTGATAAGTTCTCAGCAAATGGTACACCAGATTATTTATGGACAACTTTTTTAGATTATTTCTCAACATAGTCCCCTTGCAAGTTTATGCACTTAGTCTAACGATCCTGAAGCATACGGATCCCTTCTTTGTAAAAGTCAGCATCTTGTGCCAGTAGAAGGTGGTCTACAGCATGAATGACGTCATCATCTGAAGCAAATTGCAACCATGAGCTCCTTTTTGAGTTTGGTAAACTGGTAATAGTCTAAAGGGGCCAAATCTGGGGAATAAGGAGGATGTTCAAGAAGCTGGAAGTTGCATTCATGAATGGTAGCCATTGCCACCACCGACTTGTAAACTGGAGCACTGTCTTGATGAAAGATGACTCCTCTTGTCAATTTCCCTCTACATTTCCTTCAGTCTGACCTGCAGTTGCTTCAGAATATTATCATAATAGGCCTCAGTGACCATTCTGCCCTTTTGAAGATAGTCTACCAATAGCACACCTTCTGAATCCCAAAAAGATGGAACTCATCACTTTGCCTGCAGACCAAACCACCCTCGCTTTCTTTGGAAGTGGGGGATCCATGATGTTTCCACTGCTTTGACTGTTCTTTGGTTTCTGGTTGAAAATGAAAATGAATCAATAAACACAAATTGCTGAAGAAACTTTTCAGGATGTGCAGAAAAATGGCCAAGATTGTCTCTTGACATGTTGAGACGCTGTTGTTTGTGATCAGCTCCAAGAAGTTTTTTGACCATTCAAGCGGAGACTTTTGTCATTTGAAGATCATTGTGAATAATGGCATGAACGCATTTCTGGGAGATACCCAACTCAGTAGCAATATGCTGCTCAGTTAGTCATCCATCCTCCATTATCATGTCATGGATTCTGCCGGTGGTTTCATTGGTGGTTACTGTTCTTGGTCTTCCTGGACGGGGATCATCTTCCAGACTCTCTCTTCCATGTTTGAATTGAGCTGCCCATTTCTTCACTGTACTTTTGCAAAAAGGGGCACTTCCCTAGAGTTTCTACCATATCCTCATGGATCTCCTTCGATGATAAGCCCTTGGTGCAGAGGTAGCGAATGACTGTTCGATAAGAAATTTTATCCATTTTCTCAATTTTTGCCACCCCTTACCACTTCAGTAGCCTGTAAAAAAAAATTGGTTGCAGTTAATGTCTTGAAACTTGGTGCTTAGTCTTACATTAACCTGATATATTAATGCACCAAATATCAGCTGTGTGTTTCAAGTATTTGTACCTTATGCAGAGAACCTATCAATCACCCTTCATAAGTCTAGGTCTTCTCCGTTTTCTATTTCCTTGAGGATTCCATGTCAGTGCCTGTCTTGCTATGCTAGTGTCGAGTTTTCTCAGAGTGTGGCCAATCCATCTTCATTTCCTAGACATGATTTGTAGGTTCATAGGTTCTTGTCCTGCCCTTTCCCAGACCTCCTTGTTCCTGACCTTGTCCTGCCATTTAATGTTTAAAATCCTCCTCAAGCAGTAGTTCATGAATTTTTGTATCCTCTGTTATATTGTCTTGGTCATAACCCATGTCTCTAAACCATATACAGGACATTCTTTGTATTGAAAAACCAAAATTTAGTCTTGTTATGATGTTCTTAGATGACTATATTTTGTTAAGTTGGATAAATTCTGTCCTGGCCTTGGTTATTCTAGCTTTAACATCCTTTGGTACTCCCTCGGTTACCATGAGTGTGTTGCCTGCACTATTACTTTTCATTATCTTTGTTTTTTGTCTGTTAATATATAGTTCCAGTTTAGCTGAATTATGCTTAAGATCTGAAGTTTCTCTTGCATTTGTGTGTGGCTGTGTGCAAGAGGTGCCACATCATATGTGAAGTCAAGATCTTCCAGCTGGTTCCACAATGTCCATTATATCCCATTTCTTTTTCTTTGTGTGGTAGTTTTCATGATCCAATCAACTGCTAGAAGAAATAAGAATGGTGATAGTAAACATCCAAGTTGCATGCTGCTTATCATCTCAGGTCTCATGTAATGGCTTTCTAAGGTGATGGTGGTTCAGGTAGGTATACATGCGTTTCATACCTTCAAGATACAACCAGACTGCAGTTTTCTGCCTTTATTTGATATTATTTTTTAGATTATTTAGAAATGTTTTAACCACACACTCACCATTAATACAACATAATTTTATTCAAAGATAATGTTCATTATGTGCAGAAATGAACCAGTCACTTAATATTTCATCTCCAGGTTAGATGAAGCTACGTGACAGGAATTTTAACATCGTTGGTGGACAATCCAAGGAAAATATTTGTTAAAATATTTGCAATTTTACCGTTCACATTTAAAAAAAAAAATTTAGAATATTTGAATTTCATCATTATCTGGTTGAACATGAATTCACACCGAATATTTAGTAAATCCTTAATAAATATAGACTGAAACATTTGCACTCTCCCCTCTCGAATAAATAATGCATTTAAAAAATGTTCTGTGCTATTTGAATGTAATAGGGATATGAAATGTTAATGCCCTTACATTTCTAGACCACAGCATTAAGTAGGTAGGCTAGCATCTGTCCTTGCTGCCTTTGTTTTCCTATTAAAACTCTGAGAACACATTTGTTGAGGCTGGAACAATCCATATCCAGATGGTAAGGTAAAGGTAAAGATAAAACCCAGTTCCCATGACATTAAGGCATATTGGGGAATGCGGTGTTAGGCCCATATTTTCCATGACCTTCAGCACATGAAAGTCTGATGTGGTCAGTATCATGCCTGGCCGCTTTACCTTCCCAGATTTTTCTGGTACCCATTCTTAGAAGCTGGGTGAAACCTGGGGCCTTTTTTTGGTGTGTACCAGAAAACACCCACTGCCGGATGGTCCAATAAAAAAAAAAATCTGTTCCACTGAGGATTCAAACGTAGGATCTTGTAGTTGGCAGGCAAGTTCACTAACCCACCACCCTACCGCAGGACTAGTGTACATGCATATTATGAACAAAAAAAATCTACAAAACTTACAGTATCTTTAGTTTCAAGATTTGAGGTCTTCAGGCAACTAGTTATAAACTTGTCCTGGTCAGTAAAACACATTTGCTTGTTCTTAAATTTTTCTTGAACTGCTCCGTCAGTTTTCACATCCAAATTTCCATACTTGTCAAAATTCAGACCTGTAGAGAGTGGTAAATTTCATACCGACAGATGAGGATGGAAAATATTATGAGGAGTGGGAGTTTTAATTATCATGGTGACATCAGAAATAATAATCCTGATAGATATGTAGAAGGAAAATTATTATTACTATCATGGTGAAATAAGAGGATTGTAAGTGTGGTAGATGTGTGAAAGAGTGTAATTTAAGAGGGAGATTACTGCCATAGTGATTTAGCAAAAGGGATAGTAACTGTCTCTGCAATATTAAACATAGTTAATTATCATAATGACATAACAACTGTCATGGTGATATTAGAGGAGGCAGTTATGGCAGTACAGGACAGAGGTAGGTAAACTTTTCTAGAGGTTGGCCAGACTGGAAATTTTCTTTTAGGTCTTGCATGGCAAATATATATATATATATGTATGTATAAAGCTGAGAAGTCATTTTTTTTAAAAACAATTAATAATTTCTATTAAGAGCACACATTAATTCAATATAATTTGATGGTGTTATGAACAGTTAATGAGAATCATGAAATTCTCTCTTTTTTTTTCTGTGACAAAATCAAGCTCTAGCTAGAATGTGTGCTTCATGTAGATATAAAGAATATACTCGTACTTTTGACATGGTAGATGGAAAGATTCTCAGTTGAGAGCAAGGAAAGCATCAAAATCAGACAATCTCACAAGGGAGATGGTCATGACTTAGTTTTTCTTGGCATAGAAAAAGTTACTAGCCTTCTAATTCAAACTACTGTTCCATGGGACAAAAATGGTTAGGACAAACACTGATTCCTCCAGTCGAGGCTATGTTGATACGAAGGGAAGTCACTAAGTAACTCGCAAATTTAAATATTTTATCAGAGGCACTTATCAGGTAGTATTTAAATATATCCTTAGATAGTACCATCATCCAACTTTATAGTAGTTGTATGCAGGGGGTGCCGGGAGTTACGTGCGCATGCACAAAGCAATAACAAAATGGCTATCCAACTGTTAGTGTGTACCAAAGAAGAACAGAGAAGTGTAGTGTGATTTTTGTAGGGTTGAGGACATTCATAAGGAAATGATTACAGTTTATGCTGAAAAGTGTGTATCATGTAAAGCAGTCTATAACTGGGTAAAAGAATTTTCTCAGGGATGCACCGAAATTGTTGAGAAAGTCTGACTTGACCGTCCTGTTCAGATTGCAACAGAAGCGACTGTGCAATGTGTGAATGAGATTATCAGAGCTGATAGATGAGTAACATCCACCCTATAGTCCTGACTTAGCTCCAAGTGATTTTCACCTGTTTGGTCCATTGAAAAACCATATTGGTGGGAGAAGATTCTCGAGTGACAAAGAGGTGGAAACAGAAGTAAAAAAAATAGTTCAGAAATCGGACTCTCGATTTTTACGTTATGGGTATTGCATCACTGATTACACGATGGGACAAATGTATCAATGTTGGTGGCATTTACGTTGAGAAATAGGGGAATAATGTAGGTTCAAAAATTAAAAGTTTTCAAATTACTGTCGCATTTAGTTTTCTTTTTTTTTGTAACAGGCATTTCCGTGTTACTTAGTGACATCCCCTCGTAGTACATACTTTTAAAAAAAAATCACTTTCTATCTCTTTGTAGCTTAATGTTTCCAAGTTGTTTTTCAATTATATCAGTCTGTCTACTCCTTCTGTGTGCAGAAGAGATCCACTACTGGCTTGTTGGGACAGTCACAGTTTCAGGGCAGAATTTAATCCAGGGTAGCCCATCTCCCTGAGTGACTCAGAGCTCCATTTAGCCAGTGTCCAACCTGTACAAACATGGGTGTGGTGTTGACAAGCACGTACACGGGACACTGGCGAGCTAATTTTCATTTTTCACTTCTCCAAAGAGAAGCTATCTGACCCCAACACTGCTGGATGCAGAGCCATGAGTGGTACCAACTTTACAGGCCAGACCCCTATCAAGATGTCTATATGTCCCCCCAGCACTGAAAGGTGTGTGAGGAAGGGGAAAAAACAAGAGAAGACAAACTGAGGCTACATTCAAGTGCCTGCAAGAACAAGAGAAGACAAAATGAGACTACATTCAAGTGCCTGCAAGAACAAGAGAAGACAAATTGAGACTACATTCAAGTGCCTGCAGGGACAAGACAAAAGAAGGCAAATTGAGGCTACACTCAAGTGCCTGCAGGGACAAGACAAAAGAAGGCAAATTGAGGCTACAAGAGTTATTAATGTTACAGAAGTGAAAATATGTACAGGGTAACATGACATTAGACCAATGTTCCATAAAAGCTGCTTGGTAGTGTGGCGGTGCCCACACCCACACACAAAATAATGTAGCACATGAAATTTTATATGCTGTGCACAAATAATAAAATTACTACTTTTATTTTTTAGTTTCTGGAACTAACTTTGTGCTATAGCAGCACTGAAGAAAAAATATAAGTTTACATGAGTTTGTTTTTCAGTTAAAAAAAAAAAGAACTTTTAATTATACTTTGTAATTTGACATTACGGTGAAAATTTGTGCAAAAGTAGACTATGTTTGCACAGGGCCTGAAAATTTTGTCCACGAATAAAATAATAAAAAAAAAAAACCCAGAGAGCCCTTTGTTCTACTCACTGAAGACTGCAAGAAGAGGGAGGGTGGGGATGGATGTGGTTGGGGTATGTAATCTTAACCTCAGTTAAGATTATTCAATTCAAATGTAATATCCACCCTCATTTATCCATGCAAAAGCTGGAAAACAACTAAATAAATAAACAAGAAATTAGACTCTTTTGAAAACAAATGCCTGAGGAAAATACTCAGCATCAAGTGGAACGAATTCAAGAACAACGCAGAGATAAGACAGATGACTGAACAACAACCAATCTCATGGGTGATACAGAAAAGGAGATGGACATATGTTGGTCACGTGATGAGAAGAAATGGTCAGGGAATCCCAAAACAAGCTATAAAGTGGAACACAACAGGCCAAAGAAAAAGAGGCAGACCGTGTAAAATTCTGAAGAGGTCATTGTTAAGAGAGGCCAAATTAATAGGCATAAAATCCCTTGATGAGTTTGAAAGGCTCGCCGAAGACAGGAAAAATTGGCGAACTACCTTGCGTGCCCTATATGACATTTAACAGCATGGGAAGGATATAAGATATAAGAAGTGAAACTAAAAAGCATGGAGTGTGCAATTATTCTTTAGCAGACACCACTGCTATGGGGACTATAATGATCCTTGTTTCATTAGCCAGGTTAGTCCAGTTATTGGGTGTACAAATGGAGAGATGGGGCAGGGTCTTGATCAGCTATGGTTCTCCAACCCTGGCATTAGCATGTCAGTTGTGAGGCATTATCTTCACCCTCTTTTCCATCAGCCATGAGGGCTGTGAAGAACTAATGAAAGACCGTGACTATTACAGTGGCATATACATATGTATAATGGTTTTGCACAATTTTAGAGAACAACTGAGGCCCAAAACTGAAGACAAAAGATATGGGCTCAAAGAGACTGATGCTTGCAATCATCATCATTACCAGTTTCATCAACAGAATGTCCAATTCCATGGCTTAGGCTGACACCAAATCTTCCATAATTTAGGGACCTAGGGAAGTTGAAGAATAAACAACCTGGTTATCTCATATCATAAGATGTTCTATGAAATGATTTGTTGACCTTCCTGTATTTATAACTGTGAGTCTCTGTAGTCAATGTCAAGATACAGATTTTGAAACATAGGAACTGTCTGAACAACTGTGTACTTGTTAAGTAATAAAGTTGTTCCTACTTTTTTTCCTAGCTTATACATTTTGGAATCACAGCTTTACTGCAGTGGCTCTGTGTATAATTATATAATCATAATTATTGTGTGTTACTGAGTCTGATAAAACCAGTCTATGGTTGTTCTTCTCTTTTATCATAGAGTGTACTTAGAAAAGCTTCACATTAGATTCATTTCATCATGGTAATATACAGCTGTACTGTGAAATGGTCTGTAGATATGGAGTTGTCTTGAAAAGATAATTATTTGATGTCCTGGGGCTGATGTACTTGTCAATAAAATTTGTGATACTGCAGCTGAAAAAAAATGCTCTGCAGGCTAGAATATAAAGGTTATCATAAGATATCTTCTCAGTGGTCTATGAACGCTACTGTAAGACCGAGAAAGTGGTCCAGTGAAAGCTACCACATGGTGTTGTACAGTGTTATCTGTGAAAGTTTCATAAAATTTCCTTAAGATAGGTCTAATAACAAGTGCTTCATTGCTTGGCTTATGGAAATATGTTTACAGAAAATATATTTTAAAAGTAAACTTGATACATCATAAAGTAGTACTGACTGTTCTATGAAGAAACTATTATCTACATGATAAGCTGTAAACTTCACAGACTCCACCCAAGCACTGACTATTCTTTTATGTTGCAAGAGGTGGAAATAAAGAATTTCTAGAGTTCTGGTGTAAAGTGGAACAAATTTAGGAACAATGCAGAGATAAGACAGATGAGCAAACAACTTGTCTCATGGGTTATCAGAAAAAGAAGATGGACATATGTTGATTATGCGATGAAAAGAAACGATCAGAGGATCCCCAAACAAGCTATCAAGTGGAGCACAACAGGCTAAAGAAAAAGTCGACCATGTGAAAGTCTAAAGAGGACACTGTTAAGAGAGGCCAGTTCAGTGGGCATATCATCCCTTGATGAGATTGAAAAACTCGCCGAAGACAGGAAATCTTGGCGAACTACGATGCGGGTCCTATGTGACGTTTAGCGGCATGGGAAGGATGTAAGATTTAACAGTTCTGGAAATTGGTCAAGCTTTAAAAATGTGTCTTTGTGGACTACTTCTGAAAATGGTGAATATGGAGCACTGCTTGCATTTCAAACAGACTAATGAAGAAAGATTATATATATATATATATATATATATATATATATATATATCTTATACATACCAAGGGTATCTCACATTGAAAAATGGAGCTTTCAAAGAACCAGGAGGAATAACTGAAAAATGAAAACAATGATATAAATAATGAAAATTAAAAACATTGATTCTTATAAGTTTGTATATTCATACATTGTCAATGCTAGATTAATCTGTATTCTATGTGAGACTAACTGCTTGGTGTAACCCCTCTAAAAAAAATCTGCCACCTTCAGTTTCAGTTTCCAAAAACAGATATCTCATGGGAAAAAAACCACATGGCTGGAAACTGCTAAAAATATATTGTAATATAAGGGGTAAAGTTTAACTTTTAACCCCAAATTTTAATCAGTACCCCAGCTTTATAAAGGTCTTGGGGTTGACCCAGCTTCTAAAAATGGATACCGGAGAAATCTGGGAAGGTAAAGATGGCCAGGCATGATACTGACCACATCACACTTTCATGTGCCATAAGGTCATGGAATTATGAACCTAACACCGTATCCCCAATATGCCTTAATGGCATGGAAATGGGATTACCTTACCTTACCCTAACTTTATAACTTTCCTTTTAATGTGCCATTTGGGCTACTTGTACTCACTCTGTAAGTTTTATTTAAAAACAGCAACATTTCTACTAAGATGATATAATAATACTGGGGATTTCCAAACATGAGGTGATCAAACATGAGAATATGGGACATTATGGGACACATATACCATCCAGTACAATATAGGATGGTTGGTCACCATCTGAGAGTATAAAGGGTTAATTTTCTGATGGTTCAAAAAACTGTTATGTCCTTTGTTGCTTACTGTCACTTGGAGATTACAACTGCAGTGATGAACGACACACAAACAGCCTGAAAGATACAAATATTTCCACTCCATCCTCTGTGTCAGTGTTATGTATGATTGATCCATTCCATCCTCTGTATCAGTGTTATGTATGATTGATCCATTCCATCCTCTGTATCAGTGTTATGTATGATTGATCCATTTCATCCTCTGTGTCAGTGTTATGTATGATTGATCCATTCCATCCTCTGTGTCAGTGTTATGTATGATTGATTCATTCCATCCTCTGTGTCAGTGTTATGTATGATTGATCCATTCCATCCTCTATGTCAGTGTTATGTATGATTGATCCATTCCATCCTCTGTCAGTGTTATGTATGATTGATCCATTCCATCCTCTGTGTCAGCGTTATGTATGATTGATCCATTCCATCCTCTATGTCAGTGTTATGTATGATTGATCCATTCCATCCTCTGTCAGTGTTATGTATGATTGATCCATTCCATCCTCTATGTCAGTGTTATGTATGATTGATCCATTCCATCCTCTATGTCAGTGTTATGTATGATTGATCCATTCCATCCTCTGTGTCAGTGTTATGTATGATTGATCCATTTCATCCTCTGTGTCAGTGTTATGTATGATTGATCCATTCCATCCTCTGTGTCAGCGTTATGTATGATTGATCCATTCCATCCTCTATGTCAGTGTTATGTATGATTGATCCATTCCATCCTCTATGTCAGTGTTATGTATGACTGATCCATTTCATCCTGTGTCAGTGTTATGTATGATTGATCCATTCCATCCTCTGTGTCAGTGTTATGTATGATTGATCCATTCCATCCTCTATGTCAGTGTTATGTATGATTGATTATCTGTCAGTGGGTAGTGGGGAGGTTCACATTTTTTATGAACTTTAAAGCTGCTTGTCATTTTATTTTCTCTCTATATAAAATATATTTCTGTAAACAGGCGCCTGAATGGTGAAGTGGTTAGTGCTCTCATCTCTCATGGCATTGCCTGGTGGTCTAAGTCTGGCCAGAAGTGCCAAGTCCACAGCTGTAGAAATAGGTACCCACCTTCTCTTGTAGCTTGGGAAGTAAAAGGATCAAGCATGATGTTCATCATGTCATACCCCAGGGTACTAACTGGTCAAGAATATATGAGTACTAATGTCATATTATTAAGTGCCACAATGGCATGATAGGTCTGTGCTTTTGTATACATACAAAGTTTTGAAAAAAAAGCAGTCATAATAAAACTGTGCATATGTGCATATATGTGCACTCATATTTTTTAAGCTTACCAAGTTTATTTCCTATGTTTTTATACAAAGGTTGGCTTTGTAATGGAGAAACTGTCCATCTAAAGGAGAAAGAAAGTCTTGGTGTTACAGTAAAATACTGTTCAGATGTTTTTTTTATAAGTAAAAAAGTATTCATGTTACTGTAAATACAAAATTCAAGTACTGTGTGTAATCAATACAGAATTTCTGTATATTCTTATTCAGATGTCTTTAGAATTATAAACTGCAGTTCCACATTCCAGCTAATGCTATGACATTTTAGAACTATTGGTATCAGGTATCATGCAAAACTGAGAGTGGATTGTTGTGAGTTAGATGAAGATCCAGAGCAGATGCAAGATACTGAGTTCTTTGTAGATGTCACAGGAACCAAACAAAGCTCCTTTCCTTGAGTGAGGCTGCTGGAGCATATTACAGTGTTATGAGGAGCCAATATGAGCACACTGTTTGACATGGCAGTCAGCGACCTATAGCAGACATGCTCACATTTGGTCTGGTGAACCATGGCTGACCAAGATCTTGTCTCTGATGGTGCTCCCAGTAACAGGCCCAGTGGATTGCCATAGTCTGCTGAAGAAGCATTGCACCCCTTCTTCCTGTTCTTAGCTTCTCAAGAAGCATTGCACCCCCTCTTCCTGTTTTTAGCCTGTCAAGAAGCAGTGCACCCCTTCTTCCTGTTCTTAGCTTCTCAAGAAGCACTGCAACCCCTCTTCCTGTTTTTAGCCTCTCAAGAAGTATTGCACCTCATCCTCTATTCTGCGTGATACTGTGTTCTGATATCATACCACACTGACTGCAAAGAACATCTGGTAGCACTTCCAAGGAGACAGAACAAGACAGAGCCAATATTTCAGTTTGCTTGTGAAACATAGATAATTAACAGATGAAAAAGAAATTAGAAGCAACAGAGGTGTGGTTCTGGAGAAAGATAAGTTCCACTGACAGCCAGAAAAATAAATGATGAAGTCTTCAAAGATGTAGCAGAACAAAGAAAACTAGTTAAAATCACAGAAAAATAATCACAATTTGTTGAACGTGTCACTAGAAGACCTTGTAATAACTGGAAGATTAAAAAAAAAAACAAAAGAAGAACAGGAAAAAAACAAAAGAAAATATTTCAATTGGCTTGTCAAATAGCATGTGAAGAGAACAACTTGTAAACTGATTTGGAACATCTGGGACTGACCAGAATAGATAATCATGATTGCCAGTGCTATGAGCACAGCAAATATAACTCAACCTGATCACCTTTTTTAAATTAAAATACAGGACACTAAAACAAGGGAGGAAAGGAGCAAGGGGGAAGAAAGGAGTGGGGATGGGGGTTAAATTAACATTTGAACCCAAAAATTTAATCAGTTGGCTAGGTTTATAAGTTTATTTAAAATTAAGCCAATCAGGCCTACTTGTTACATTTCTCTATAGAGTGAATTTTCTTCAAGGCAGCAAAACGTCCACTAAGATAATTAAAAATAATTTATGGGTATTTATGAACAGATGGTGAACAAAGATGAAATGATATGGGATACATGTTTTAAAACAGAAGACATTTGGGCATCTTGCACAAAATTAATATGATTCTCAGGACAAATCTTTAAAATATGACAATCCCTTTTCTTGTCTTCTTTACCCATATCTGGGACACAGGCCATTAATGAAGGCTCTCCATTTATTTCTTTCCTGGGCTGTTTCTTCTATCTGTCTCCAGGGGTAGCTGAAATTTGTTGTCTCTGCTTCAAGACTTCTTTGAAAATATGGTGCTGTCCAGTATAATACAGGAATAGTTGGTCACTTTACACAATGAATGAATGATGGAGCACTGTGACCTTTTACTAGAGTCATCACAGGAAGCTAGAAAGGCACTGATCTCCTCATCTTGATTAGTGACCCATCTATCTAACATAATTAGTTCTACTGGTGTGGGTTTTTTGTATAAGCAAGAATCATGCATACTTTTTTATAAGAAAATGGTTATATGTGCTGAAACATCATGATGTAACAAACACTGAGCATTGTACATGTTATTTCTTTATGGTAAATTTGTCTGCTTCATTGTTCAAAGTCCAAACAACATATGACAGTGCAATCTTTGCCTATGTATTTGCATTTGTGTCAAATGGCATATGTTTTGATGTGCATATTATTATGTGGCAGACCAAAACTAAGATACAAAGATACTTGTAGGTCATGAGAGTTTTTTTTAAAGAAACAAGGGCTGGTAAGAATTGATTAAAGACTGAATCACGTGGAGAGTGGCTCTGCATAAGGGTGCAGCATTATTTGAGAAGGAAATAATAGCCAAATCTTAAGACAAAAGACACAACCATAAAAAGACTGGTCCTTGAAACACAAACACCACTTGCTGTTGCTGTGGCTTAAGATACAGATTCAAAATGGATAGAATCAGCCACGAAAGTGCCTGTTCAGCAAAATGATGATTCACAAAACCAACATTTAAAACCTGCCTGTTTCAAAATTATCCTTTTTGGCTAAAAATGCCTTTATTATTATTATTGTTGCTGTTGTGCATCATTACTAACTGTTTTATGGCAATGTGTTTCATTTTACCATGTAAAGTGATAATCCTGCTCTACATGGCAAGAACAAAAAATCAAATTATCATTTGATCAAATCATTATATGCTGTATTCAGTGGCAATAGCTATTTATTTGAGATCCTTAGTATTTCTAATAAAACTGATAGCTTTTCTTTTTTTTCCATTCCACTGTTTTCCATTTTTTTTAAAATGTGTTATCTTTCTGAGAAATTTGACAACCATCAGATTCTCCATCTTCTGTCATTTCATAACATGTTTGTCTTCATTGTTTTTCTTCTTTATAGTGTTAATAAGATTTTGATGCTCTGCAGTTTTTCTGAGAACTTTTTAATTACAAACAAAACAAGGAAGAAGACTCATATATATTTATGTTTTATTTTTATTAACTTATGCAAGTGCATAAGCTAATTAAATCCATAAGAAAACGACAGTCATAATTCATTGAACATGTAATGAGAAGTAGAGGGCTTGAAAACTTCATAACAATAGAAAAGATAACTGGGAAGAGAGGCAGGGGAAAACAGAGGTTAAAAAAAATCATGGACAGTCGAATGTGATGGCACAATAAAAAGTCACGTGACCTGAGCTAATGGAAAATGTCAAGGATTGTGATCTATGGAGAAGCATGATCACCAATTCTTACTGGCATCTTATCTTATATCTTATATCCCTCCCGAGCCGTTAAACATCACATAGGGCTCGCAAGGTAGTTCACCAATTTTTCCTGTCTTCGGCGAGTCTTTCAACTTCATCAAGGGATTTTATGCCTTTTAATTTGGCTTTTCCTAACAATGTCCTCTTCAGAGTTTCACGCGGTCTGCCTCTTTTTCTTTGGCCTGTTGTGTTCCAGTTTATAGCTTGTTTTGGGATTCTCTGACTGTTTCTTCTCATCATGTGACCAACATATGTCCATCTCCTTTTCCGTATCACCCATGAGACTGGTTGTTGTTCAGTCATCTGTCTTATCTGACATGGCAACTGACAATGATGATGATTATTAACTTATTATACAAGTATGTCTTTCTAGAACTGAGTCATTTGTGTCATAATCTTCAATTCCTATTCCAAATTCACGGTGTCATGTGACTCACTTCATGAAAGCTTAAAAATCTTTAGAGTACTGTTATTTATATCTTTCTGTGATTTTCCCCGTGACCAAAGCCTAGTGGAAGAGTAGTCTGTAAGATCGTTTTCTATTATTTACAGATGTGTAAAGCATATGTCCATTTTATGAAATATGAGGTTTTATGACCACTCATTTTAGAGCTTTGGTCCAGTGTCAGGAAAGGACTGAGATTTTCTTGAATTTGGCATGGTTGATGAAACTAGCAGCATTCTAAGGTAAAACGAAAACAAGGTGAAATACATTTCCTGAAGCATTTTATGGGAATAAAGGAGTTTGAGCATGGGGTCATACTCAGACAACAGTTCTGCACATAGCTATCTAAATTCTGTACATAGCTATCTAAATTCTGCACATAACTATCTAAATTCTGCACATAGCTATCTAAATTCTGCACATAGCTATCTAAATTCTGCACATAGCTATCTAAATTCTACACATAGCTATCTACAGAGTCTAAAATAATCCTTACTCAGATTTGTCCACTGAGGCATTCAGCCTTCTGAACTCTTTGATGACTCTTTGTTTATTGATATTTATGCAATTCATGAAAAAATTCTTTTCATCGATGGTGTACTGGAAATATGGATAAAAATATTGCCAATCACTGTAAAGTAAAGGAGGTGAAGTTAAATTAAAAGTTGTATCCAAAATTTTAGCCATTACAAATGTGCCTACCAGGCCTATTTGTTATATTTTTCTACTGAGTGAATTTTCTTCTAAATAGCAATATTTCCAGTATGATAGTTAAAAAATACTGGGTATTTCTGAAATAAGAATATGGGACAGTATGGGAAATGTGTTTTAAAATAGGGGATATTTAGGCATCCTGATCAAAGTAAGTCTGCAAGACATCGTTGATGATCTGCAAATGGATGCATCAGCAGCAGGCCATCTTGCTCACAACCGAGGGACCTACAGGAGTGCTATTAGGGAGGCAAAGTTCCGCAAGGGACATGCAAATGAATGAATGAATGATCAAAGTAATATGATTCCTGAGACAAATCTTTAAAAAAACTGTAATGTTTAATATAATACAAGATGGTTGGCCACTTTATAATGGTAGAGACCACAACTAGAAGGTAATCAGGCCATATATAAAGAGATGGATGGTATAAGCCTGAGGAACAGGGACCTTTGTTGTGTTTAGCCTAGGGGCCTGGGTAATGGTTGACCTATCACCAAATATAAAGCCTGTAGTAATTTAATAACATATTTTATTATTATTATTGTCCTTGCTGTTGGATTCCTCTTGACTATAAACTTTAGTCCTTCTGCAGCTGAAACCATGTGCATTTTGAGACATAAATATGAAGCTGAATGGGAGTGGGTTTTACAGTGGCCTGGTTGAATTCCTAGAGTGGACTTGAGAAGCAGGCTCATTGTAGGTTCTAGCACTCTGGGAAAACATCACATCCTACTTATTGATCCTAAAACTTTTATAAGTTGTAGAAACCTAAAGCCAGTGATACTTTGCTGCAGTTCCCCATTTACACTACTCAGTCACTTCACGTGACACTTAAAAGTATTTTCCTGTATTTCTAATATTCTACATAATCTAGACTTGGCTTGTGGACACCTGCATGACCCATTATGGATCTCTGCAATGCACTACAAGCTCCAGATTGGGAGCCAATGTCGTGTTTCAAAACGTGTTTCAAACAGCATGTTTCAGCACCTACCATGAAGAGGTAGGACAGACTGTTGACCAGATCAGGTTCACCTGCCCTGAAACTATGACAACCCTAGAACAATGTCTTTTTTCTTCTTGGTACAAATGCAGCATCCTTCACTCTTTGTAGTCAAATGTAAACATATATTTTCTATACTGTTGCATATAAATAAGCTAAACTACATGTACTATTTGTCCTTTCAAGCTAAGTGTTAGAGAGAATTATGTTCTTTTACAATTCTAATCAAAGACGATTTTTACAAATCTGCATATTTTTTTTCTGTGGATGGCCATAAACAAAACCCTCAGGTAGTGATATTTAACACAGTCATGTGAGATATTTCATCATGTCAAATGTGAGATTATCACTATCAATCTATACTTTTTATGACATTATTTAAGCCATATTACTGTCAATTTGTATTTTTATGACATTATTTATGGCATATCACTATCAGTCTGTATTTTTATTGCATTATTTTTAAAGCAAAGAGTAGAGCAAAGTATGAAAATATGATAATTTCAGAGCACATATTTAAGAATTTACTGGCTAATACCTGACAGAAGCACATGTGATCTGGATATTGTGTACAATGTTAACATCCATAATTCATGACCATAGTAAAGAGAAAATTAGTCTTGAGTGACTCAAAAGCACCTGAAACCCACGGACTTTGCATGCTGCACAGGTGTGATGTGTTAGTGTTTTCACATTTCTAGGCCACTACAGCATTTGAGGTAGGGATGTCAGCACCTGACCTTGCTGCCTTTGTTTTCCTAGGGAAACCCTAGTTTGGCCCTGGTGCCAGTTGGTTTGAAAAAAAAAGTCCCCCTGAGTGTGAAATCAAACTAGGGACCTTCTGATTGGCGGGTGAGTGCACTAATGACTAAACTACTGCAGCATTTACCTCATAAGTAAAACATCAACTATTCACATTTCATGGAAGATAGGGTAAGACTACTGTGTTCTTTTACATGTGTTGAAGATGAGGTGAACCCATAGGGTTCTCTGGCAGGAGGCCAAGATGGGGTAAAACTACAGGGTTCTCTGGCACGAGGTGAAGATGAGGTAAAACCATAGGATTCTCTTCAGGAGGTAAAGATGGGACAATACTACTGCATTATCTGACAGGAGGTGAAGATGAGGTAAAACTACAGGGTTCTCTGGCAGGAGGTGAAGATGAGGTAAAACTACAGGGTTCTCTGGCAGGAGGTGAAGATGGGGTAAATCTACAGGGTTCTCTGGCAGGAAATGAAGATGGGGTAAAACCATAGGATTCTCTAGCAGGAGGTAAAGATAGGACAATACTACTGCATTCTCTGGCAGGAGGTGGAGATGGGGTAAAACCATACTAATCTCTAGCAGGAGTCCAAGATGGGACAAAACTACAGGGTTATCTGGCAGGAGGTAAAAAATGAGGTACAGCCACAAGGTTCTCTGGCAGGAAATGAAAATGGGGTAAAACATCAGGGTTATCTCCCAGTAGATGAGTAGCAGTCAACATATTTTAAAAGTGTTAGGTACAAACATTTATCTGGCTATGATGCTGGGAAAAACTGTATAATAAAACAGAAATGTCATTTTACAAGAAAACAAACAACAAAACTATGAAGTGGTTAAGATGAAAGGAGACATAAAATATGAGACTGCCACAAAAAAATGTAGATAAAATTGCCTGATAACAGGGCTCGGTAATTTGCGTGGCTTAGATTTGAAAAGTGAAGTAACATGTCAGTTTATATCATCTTACCTCCTTATAAAATTCATCCATGATCTTTCTGTCATTTATCATGTCTGGGTAACCAATCATGACATTTATTTGGTCAATCTGAGGATAGTTAAAAAGTAAAATATTTTAGCTTTTGTGTACATCTGCATGTATAAACTACTTAAACAAAAAAAAAAGAAAAATGTGTATATCAACATATTCTGAACATTATGTTAACAAGGACTTTCTGCTTTTTTTTGTTGTTGAACATTTCAACATCTTAATTATGTTTCACAATACAGGAGGTTTGAGGTATCCTGACTTGTTCAAGACAGGATTGGCTGGAGAACCTTTGTTGTTGCCTTATGCTTCTTTGAGAGTAAAATGACTGATGATGATGATGTATACTTCATTTTAACCTTTGTACTCCTAGAAAAACAGTCATTACCATTTACTATCTGGGTCCATTGGATTCTGTTATTATTTTCTTTAAAGCCATGATGAGCAAACAACAACCTGTCTCATGGGTGATCAGAAAAAGATGGACATATGTAGGCCATAGGATGAGAAGAAACAATCAGAGAATACCAAAACAAGCTATCAAGTGGAGCACAACAGGCCAAAGAAAAAGAGGTTGACCGCGTGAAATTCTAAGAGGACATTGTTAAGAGAGGCAAGTTTAGTGGGCATAAAATCCCTTGATGGGGTTGAAAGACTCGCAGAGAGCAGGAAAACTTGGCAAAACAACTATGCGAGCCCTATGTGATGTTTAACGGCACGGGGAGGATGTAAGATAGAAAACTTCAGAACTTCAATGAAAAAAATTTTTTAAAAAAAAAGTTTTAAAAACTTGAAAGCAAAAACATACATTACATGTATTAATTACATTTCATCCCTTCAATAAAAATCACTTGGCCACTCAGAAGTACACCTCAAAACTATTAATAAAACATAAAAAAATTTTTTACTCTTCCTATTACAGCTCCTTCCCATCAGTGCTTGAAGATGCTGCAACATAACTGACATTTCTGCTCATTATAGCATGAAGTCTGCTTTACCTCTAACTTTATATCATAAATCTCATTACAGCATGATAAACTATCATTTATGAATCTTATTATTTCAAGAAAATGATCAGGCAGTCGATCACAGATTTGCAGATTTGCCACTTTTAATTAATCAGCAATCCTCCTCCTCCTCTTTCTTCTTCTTCTTCTTCTTTTTCCTCCACTCCTCCTGGAGCTGTAGGTAGATGCTCTTTGCAGTCAGTGTGATAAAGGTTTTGAGGCACAGCATCGTGGTGAAAAAGGAATCAGTTCTGGTGGCTATTTTTTTCGGTTTCTAAGTGGAGTTAAAAAGTATGGGGTGTGCAATATTTCTATAGCAGATTCTGGTGCCATGGGGATATAGTGATCCCTGCCCTATTGGGCCAGACTTGGCCTGTTTCAAGAGGTACCAAAGGAGAGGTCAGCTATGGTTTGCCAATTATGACACAAGCATGTCTGCTATGGGTTGGCAACTGCCAAATCAGACCATGACTTCACCATCTTAGATTCTTTGTTGCTAAACTGTTTTCTTCTTCTGGATAAATGTGTTTTCTTTCATGGTCTGCTCCTGTCTATTTACAGTGCCTCTTCATTCATATAAGTAATGTGGAACTGGACACTGTAAGTATACAGATGATGTTCTGTGATATCTTGGACCTACTTTGCACTGTTCTAGAAAGTTCTATTGTTTACATTCTAGAATGTACTACTTATTTATTATTCACACTTTTATTTTGTTATATATTCTCTAAAATTTATAATATGCAGTACAGTATAGAATACTGTGATGGATATAATGTTTTGTAAAATTTATCTGATATATGAAATGTTTAATATATATGTATTACTGCATTAATTTTTTTAAAATGTTGTATGTATTTTATATACATTTTAATGCATAAGGAGAAAAAAAAATTCACTGGAAATATACTTGTATGTTCATGTTGACAGGACATAAATGTGAAAATATATATCAAATTATCAATTCCCAATTAGACAATTATGTCTCTGCAAAAAACATGTATGGTGTGACATATATGGATTCTCTGTATTTAAGATATTTCAGTATTCTGTGATGTACAATATTTGCAACAATTTCAAACCTTTTCTCTGGCTGCCATATTTAAAACTGCACCCAAGTCTGCTTCATTGATTTGTGCTTTATAAGAAACTTGGATGTGATTCAGCATTTCCTGCACCTGCAGAAGGTCAGTGACATTGAAAAAACATTATTATACACAAATACAAAATTTGACAAGAAAATAAAATAAGTTTTAGAAGTTTTACAGTATATTTAGTATACTTATATTCTTTTCATTTACAGTAATGTTTTATAGATTTTGACAAACAGCATACACATTTACATGGAAAAGTTACCAAAAAAAAAACACCACAGAAAACACATAAATGCAAATATGATGAAATCTGACCCACCTTTTTGGACTGTGCATCAAGTTTGTCCGTCATATATAACTTAGCAACAGGATGCATAAAGAAGTTAGAAGTTAAATCTGTGCAGAATCTAAATCTTTCTTCTCTTGATGGGACTCCAAGCAGTTTCTAAAGAAATAAATTACTCTTTCAAATTCATGCATGGCAGCAAAGAAATCATTGACTTCACTGAAGTTCTTATAATTATTTCTCACACATTATTGCATCCATCCATTCCTTGGTCTGAGATTGGCTAAGCAACCACAACCCAGTAAACCCTCTGGTGTCTTGCAGGGCAGCAACAAATTCTTTCTGTGGCCAGCCTTTATATTGTGCTCCAGCTGTGCTGCATGCTAGTCATTTTTGCGCCTATAGTTAATCTACCAGGTATTTGCCCCAAATTAATTCTTGCACATTATTATGTACTAAAGATTAGTTCCCACACATTATTTGCCAAAAAATAATTCCTATACACTCTTTTCTTTGTTCAGTCAATTTCAGCTTTTGGCAATACTCAAGTAATTTGCAGGTGATCATATACAACAACAACAACAACAACAACAGCAGCAGCAGCAGCAACAACAACAACAATTATGATGACAATAACAACAACAAAACAGTAATAATAATAATAATAATATACACAAAAATATTTGCAATACACAAAGACAGTTTATCACAATATTAATGGCTGTGATTATCACAACCAAATGGGAGAAAGAACATCCCATGAAAATTAAGAGTGAAGTATTCTCTAAATCTGCAGCAAAGAATAAACAGTTATCTTTATACTCTAGACAGAACATGCAGAAACTAATATTCTGTTTGTACAAAGAGGCACAGATGTGAAGATTAATGTGAAAATTATGGCAACATTTAAGTGACAGTTCTACACCCACTGTAGAATTCATTCATCCATTAGTTGCTGTGCTGAGATACCTTGATAATCCCGCTTCTCAATGATGTGAAATCCTTCATTTTTTTTCAGACTGGTAGCCTCTCTTTTTCTGTGCTATTTGATTAACCTGTTGAACAAATCACCATCTTCCATCTCCAAACAGGACACACCCGACTCCGAAGTCATATGTATACAAAGTTTAAGGTTGGTACTACTAATCTATGTACATGTGCCCAGGTGCCCCAGACTGTGGAACATATCCTCCAGAACTGCACCAACTATGAAACACTGAGAAATAATTACTGGCCCAGTGAAACCACTAAAGAAGATAAGCTCTACGGTTCCATACATGAATTACAAAAAATAGTGAAATTTATCCAAGAGACAGGACTGCAGGTATAGACAGATAATGCGAACGAAGAAGAAGAAGAGAAGAAGATTAACCTGTTAAATATTTTTTGTTTTGATTTCTTTTTTTTTTTAACCTGGAGCTTTCAAACATTGTCTTGATCTCCAGCTTCAATCTTTTCATGTCATATTCAAAGAAGTTTCATTATTCTTTTTATTTGCTGCAATATTGCTCAAGTAAATAAAGAAGAAACAGTGAAAACAGACATTATCTTCTCTGTTTGAAGATGACCTTGTCAAGAACTTGAAAATGTTTTTTATGTCACAGAATGTTTTCAGACGTTAAGCTCAAACAGGTTTGTTCAAGGTAAATTAGTTTTCTGTCAGCATGAAGAGCAATAAGGCTTTTATAAATGTACTATAATTAGCAGCTTTTTTCCCTGAGTCTTGTCTCATTCATGCTGTCAAGATCAATGCTACTACCTAATGACACACTACATTAAGGACACTACATATAAGAAAAAAAAAATCCATTTTATTACAACATGCAGTGCAAATAACACCCAACATGCAAGCACCCAATGTTTTATTACGTACCTTAGTTTGAAGGCTGATAATGTCATCATATGCTTTTCCTAAAGTACCTGAGTAACCTGACACAAACTTCCAAATGATGTAGTTTACCAGTGTCCTGAAGAATAATATCCTTGGAGAAACAAGTAACTCAAAAGACCAAACATTTGCATGTGATTGAGTCAATATTTGTGTCTTTTTTCTTCTGTTTTTTTTTTTTTTACAAAAAAAAATCTTCTATTGTCTTTTGTATCTCTCTACCTCCAGGGATCCTGCTGCATCTCTCAATCTCCTTCAGCATCTTTCTGTTTTAAGATTTTCACCATGCCTTTGGCTACTTAGAAGTGAAGTTCTTTTCATTAAGGAGATTCTGAATCATCAATGTTAGAAACAATTTCTTGGCATAGAGCAATCATGCAACTCTTTCCACATATTTCAGTTTTTTTGTATTCAATACTGTTCTATCCCTACTCTGTGTGGTACAATGCTTTTATGCTGCCTAGCATCTGAAATTTTGAAGATTTCCAGTACAATTTTTCTATACTATCCTTAATGAGTAAGTCCATGCCCTCTTGGAAATATCGTTAAGATGCTGACTCCCTCAACAGCTTTGTAAAACTGTACCATACACCTCTATCTACTTGTATTAACAGACTAGGAATAGAGAGAAATGGAGGTGTACTTTTATCTGCAGCAATGAGCCTTAATGGCTTGGAAAGCTGAAGAATAAGAAGATGTAATCTGTGCAATTTTTGTCATCACTGTATGCTAAAATAGCAAAATCCTTGAAATCATCACTGTAAAGAATACAATTTCTTTTGGATTCACTGACTGTCAGTCCACACCCAGTTCTAAGTGATTCAGTGAATATGATCCAGAAGGTTGAGGTAGTGTGCAGGTAGTGGCTTGAGTTATTGCAGGATCAAGGATTTGCAGAGTCACCTTCATCTATGTCCCTGGGCAAACAGGCATCCAGGTAAAATCAAGAGCTGATAAGTTGGCTGGCTCTGCTGTCATCGCATCAAAGCTTGTGCCCAGACTTCTGAGAGCTGACCAAAAACAGCAAATGATCTGATGTTTGCTCTGGCTTCAAAGCACATGCTGCATATGACTTCAGGTTTCTTTCAAATGTCATTACAAGTGATGAAACCTAGGTCTACGCCTATGACACAGAAACAAATGATAATTCAGCCAATGGAAAAATCTGCAATCTGTCTGAAACTGAACAAAGAGAGACAAGTCAAGAACAACATCAAGTCCATGTTGATTTTGTTTTATAACAAAGGAGTTGTTCACAAGGAATTTGTTCCTCCTGGTCAAACAGTTAATTCTGTTTTCTACATCGAGGTCTTGAGATGTCTATGAGAGAATGTGAGAAGAAAGTGACCCGACAAATTACAGAAGAAAACATGGCTTCTCGACCACAACAATACACCAGCCCATTATTCCCTTCAGGCTCGATAGTTTTTGGCCAGTAACAATATGACTCTTATGCCCCATCCTCCATATTCACCAGACCTTGCACCTGTGACTCTTTTTTTTTCCAAACTTGAAAATGAATCTGAAGGGACAAAGATTTCAGATGGTGGAGGAAATTCAAACAGAGCTGCACGCTCTTCTCAACATGCCACAAGTAAATGACTTCCAGGAATGCTTAAAAAACTGGCAGCATCACTGGGATCACTGCCAAATTTCAAAAGGGAACTACTCTGAGGGTGATGGTAGCCACTAACATCTGAGGTGTGCCCTTTTTTAAAAATGTCTTCAGGTCCTGTATTTATTGACTGCACCTTGTATTGTCATGTACCTGTCTCAGTTTCTGCTTGCAAATGCAAATCCTTCCTTTGAATACAATGTTGTAACATAATTATCTTTGTTTCAGCTTGTATATGAAGTTAAAAAATGTAATTTATTTATATCCCTGTCTTACTTACATATCCATCCACTTGAACGGTTATTCAGTTACCTTTTAGGTTTTTGTGAAAGAAGTCTCATTAGCTGTCCAAAGTACTTTTCTGAATGGTTGATGATGACAGTAGTGTTAGTGAGATGGTGCATACCAGCCAGTGACATGACTGAGTCAAAATATTCTTTCCAGCTGAAATCCTGGACAGAAGTAGTTTATTGACAATTCACAGCATTTCTTCATTACATAGAAAGTTCTTTTTTCATAACAAAAAGCATGAAAGTTTATTCATTGAGAAAAATATATAAGACAGTACATCTTGCAATATTCCCAATAGTGAACTATTTCTGGCCATTTATGTTTATATTCCTCTAATTTGTTTATTAATTTATCCATTCATCAATTAATTCTGTTTTATGTCTTACATCTTACATCCTTCCCGTGCCACTAAACATCACATGGGGCTTGCATGATAGCTTGCCAAGATTACCTGTTTTCGGTGAGCTTTTCAACCTCATCAAGGGATGTTATTCCTACCGAAACGGCCTCTCTTAACAATGTCCTCTTTAGAGTTTCACATGGTTGACCTCTTTTTCTTCGATCTTTTGAGTTCCATTTGATAGCTTGTTTTGAGATTATCTGGTTTTTCGTCTCAGCACATGACCGACATATGTCCCTCTTCTTTTTCTGATCACCCATGAGACAGGTTGCTGTTTGCTCATCTGTCTTATCTCTGGGTTGTTCATGAATCCATTCCACTTTATACCAAGTATTTTCATGAGGCATTTGTTTTCAAAAGAGTCTAACTTCTTGTCTATTTCTTTAGCTGTTTTCCAGCTTTCACATGCATAAATGAGGGTGGATATTACATTTGAATTGAATAATTTTAGCTTGGTTTTTGTGCTTATAACTTTTGAATGCCATATGTTTTCAAGATTCTTGAATGTCAAATGCTGCTTTTGCAATACAAATTCTAACTTCCTTTTTGGTGTCACTGTCCTGGTCTATGTAGTTGCCGAGATATGCAGATTGGTTTACTTCTTCAACAGCTGTTCCTTCTATGTATATTTTTCCTTCATAGTTAATGAGAAGTTTCATAATTTTTTTTTTTTCCTGTTTTATATACAAGATGTATATATTTTTTTATATCTTATATCCTTCCTGTGCTGTTAAACATCACATAGGGCTCGCAAGGTAGTTCGCCAATTTTTTCTGTTTTCGGCAAGCTTTTCAACCTCATCAGGGGATTTTATGCCTACTAATTTGGCCTTTCTTAACAATGTCCTCTTTAGGGTTTACCGTGGTCAGCCTCTTTTCAAGGGAAAATATTTTTTATGTAGTGAAAGTTTATTGTTGATTCCATTTTATTTGGAGCTTTAGATGTCATTTTAAAAATTCCATTTTCATTTACAAGCCATTCTGAAGTTTTCTCGTAACGTGATTACTATATGAAATTTATTAAATATAACTTGATACATGAATCATAGTTTTAAAGGAGGATGCAACATATACAATGGACAAGCAGAAAAAGGAATGAAGAAGTTCTGAGAGAAATTGCAGAAGATTTTTATAAAAATATGTAAATTAGTAAAGAAAAGATAATAAAAATTTATTGGTCATGTCACAAGAAGACAGACGGTGAACAACCTGAAGTCATGGGAAAACTCAAAGGAAATGAAAGAAATGGAGGGCAAGAGAAAAATATTTGGAATGAGATGAGCAGATGGCATGGAAAATACTGAATTGAACATGTAGAATGGAGAAGAATAGTTGCCAACACCCATAGTCATTGTGTATAGTCAGCAACAATACATGAATTTATATCCAACTTTTCTTATTTTCAGTTTACAAATCTTCACTCTTTTGTGCTTATGTCAGCTAGTGAAATGTACTGATTGTTTTCAGTTTCTGTGTAAGTCTGTACAGTATGTCAGTGACAGAGGAGTTTGATGGCATCAAGTTCTTCCAAATATTTTGCAGTCCAGCAAGTGGTGTTTCACACTTTCTTCTCCTTGTCTGCTGCAGTGCATGCAGTTTAGTTTTTAGTCAGTGATCATTCTGTGTAAGTGCTTATTGAGGCTGGTGTATCCTCTGCACAACCTGCAAATAATGCAGTAGTCTCAATGACAGTGAGCTGTTGATGTCTTCGGGACTGAGCTTTGGAATTTATAACTAAACGCAGTAAATTATTTCTTATCTACTATTTCTTAATAACAAAATTTATTAACAACAAAATTGTTAAATATAAAATTTCTTTATGAAGTGATTTCTTTTTTAAAGAAAAATTGGGCACAAGACTAGAACACCTACACTGATTAGTCTGAGAAATCTCTTACAGAAGTCTGGAAGGAGATAAGTATTGAATATCTCATCACTTTTTGCTGATTTATTTTTGAAGCCATCCTTGCATTCACTCTTCATGTGATGTGTCTTTTCCAGAATGTAGTCCCTCCTGTTGCCTCCTTGAATGCAATGCAGTCTCGCACAAGTTGACCAGTTTTTTTGCAATGACATGTTCAGACTTTCCACGATGTCTGGAGTCCACATGCGGTGAGGCTGCCCCTTTTCTCTTTTGCTGGGCCCTATGCCTTCTACTGTTAACTTTTCCAAACCAATGTGTCTCTTGATGTGGCTGAAGTACCTCAGCTTTCTAATTCTGATAGTGTTTATGAGCCAGTTTTCTGCAACGCCTTATCCCATTAGTATCTCTTTATTTTCTTTTCTTTATATTATTGATAGAATATCAGTGATAGAAAGAAAATAAAATACATGCCTTACATCCAATACTAATCAGATTTTATTATTAGTCCTTTCTGTCCTTTAATCTACTCAGTTACTTAACCATCTCTGTTCTTGTGATTTTTTTTCTTTTCTCATAACTGCATACTGATAAAAAGGACGGCATACCGGGTTGCTGTAACTGGTGATGAAATATGACAAAGGCATGCTTTTATATTGGCTTGCTAGGTCCTGGCGTTCAGTTTCTGTGGCTGCAATCTGCAAGTTTACATGAGACTTGACATAAGTATACACATTTATTACTTATTATTACTTATATTTATTACTTATTATTACTTACATTTATTACCTATTATTACTTACATTTATTACTTATTTTCATTGTTTTGTTAGCCTTTCAAATAATATCAGAGTGCAACTGTCATGGTGTTAAAGATATGACCTTCAGTTAGGATAAGTGAATCATAGCTGGCCAAGCTCTATCATTCCTCTCACATAACAGTTCTTTTACACAGGTTGTTGTGGCCAGTGTGTGCTAGAGAGTAACAAATTCATTATGGTATTAAATAGCGGTTAGTGCTTTCACCTGCCGATCAGAAGGTCCCTGATTTGATTTCGCATATGGGCAGGATTTTTTACATACCAAGTGGCACTGGGATTAACTCAGCCTAAAAAAAGGGTACCTGGGGTTTCCCTAGGAAAACAAAGGCAATAAGGCAAGATGCTGGTATCCCTACCTCAAATGCTGTAATGGCTTAGAAATGTGAAGGCATTAACACTTCACACCCCTGCAGCATGCAGATGCTATGTGACTTAGATTTTAGGCCTGGGTCAATAAATAACTTGTTTCTTATACTACTACTACTACTACTATTATTACTGCTTCTACTACTACTACTACTACTACTTCTTCTTATTCTTCTACTACTACTATTACTACTACTACTACTTCTTCTTCTTTTACTACTACTACTTCTTCTACCACTATTACTTCTACTACTGCCACTGCTACTACTACTTCTACTACTATCTCTACCACTACTTCTACTACTACTACTTCAACTTCTAACTACTACTACTACTTCTAACTACTACTTCTACTTCTACTACTACTACTACTACTAACTACTACTACTTCTACTTACTACTACTACCACTTCTACTTCTACTACTACTACTACTACTACTTCTAACTACTACTACTACTACTACTTCTACTTCTAACTACTACTACTACTACTTCTACTTCTACTACTACTACTACTACTACTACTACTTCTAACTATTACTACTACTAATACTACTACTTCTACTTCTAACTACTACTACTACTTCTACTACTTCTACTTCTAACTACTACTACTACTTTTACTACTTCTACTTCTAACTACTACTACTACTTCTACTACTACTACTACTACTTCTAATATACTACTACTACTACTACTACTACTTCTAACTACTATTACTTCTTCTTCTACTACTACTACTACTTCTACTACTACTACTACTTCTACTTCTAACTACTATTACTTCTACTACTACTACTTCTACTTCTAACTACTACTACTACTACTTCTACTACTACTACTACTACTACTACTACTACTACTACTACTACTACTTCTGCTACTACTACTACTACTACTACTACTACTACTACTACTACTACTACTACTTCTACTACTTCTACTTCTAACTACTACAGCCACTACTACTACTACTACTACTGCTACTTCTACTACTACTGTATTATTACTATTACTTCTCCTCTTCCTCTTCCTTCTTCTTCTTAGAAGAATAAGTTCCTTGGAAATGTGAGCATGATGTTCTTTGCAGCTGATGCAGTGAAGGCACTGAAGCACAGCATCATGTCTGACTGGGAGTGGGTTATGATGAATATTTCTTAAGTCCTTGAGTGGAGCAATACTTCTTAAGCAGACTCCACAGTCATTAGGGACCACAGTAATCTTTGCCTCATTAACCAGACTAGGCCTGTTACTGGGGGTATCAACAGAGAGGTGAAACAGGGTCTTTGTCAGCTATTGGTTCACTAATACTGAATGAATTTAAAAACAGAATGATATATTATGTAGAAGCAAGCAAAAAATTTCATGAAATTAGAAGCACCACAGAATGAAGGGGCTCAGACTAGGCAGATTTCAATGAAATAACTGTGAGAGATTAATAAGGCAATGATGAGAGAACACCCAACATGTGCTAAAGCTAATCCCACACCATCCAGCCCCTCCAGTACATACTAAGTATAGGTGAGCCATAAACTCCTGGAGCTGACAGAAAACATCACAGGAATAACAGAACAATCATATGGACAAAGGAAACTTCTGGCTACCAAAAACACAGAGAAACACTTCCCAAGTAGCAGCTGGACTCACACCTAAAGTGATGGTCTGCAACCAATGCAATGGAAAATGCTGAAGAGGGAGTTATCATTGTATTAAACAATGGAGAATGTAGAAAGCTCCCAGTTAACAATGGGAAAATATTCCAGCAGAGGCAGAGGCCCTAAATCTGTAGCAGAAGCCCTAAATCTGAAGAAGAAGCCCTAAATCTGTAGCAGAAGCCCTAAATCTGTAGCAGAAGCCCTAAATCTGTAGCAGAGGCCCTAAATCTGTAACAGAAGCCCTAACATCAGAAAAAAAGTGTTAAAACATGATGTTCCTGACTGAAGAAGTGTCAGTAATTACTGATTTACAGAGCCACAAAGATGAAACCCTCAGCGACCTGTGAACAGCAAGAGCGATAATACAGTGGATTCAATTCTGTTACCTGGAACTGAAGCAGCGAACATCCAAGCAAAAGAAGGTGGTACATTACCACAGACAGATGCAAGCACGACATATGAGGGGGCTAAATCAATGAAAAAAAAAAGGTAAAATTCAAGAATAAATGATTAAAAGAACACCATGGCTATCAACAAAATTATGCCTACTACTGACTTGATAGGGAGGAACTAGTAATTATTTTTTTGGTCTGCACAGATCACAGTAGAATGAGATATCATATTTTCAACAGACTCAGCCAAATTGATATTTGCATATGTGGCACCACAAGGTGATGGGAGATCATATTCTACATGAGTGTCCAACATCTGAGGTGCAGAGAAAGCAGATATGACCTATATCACTTCAAGAGAAGCTGTATGGGCATGTATGCAAACTCCAATTGACCACCTATTACTTCAAAAGTATGCAAGTTAATGTCTGAGAATGATCAAAGAAGAAGAAGAAATTACAAAGAGTGAAAAAAAAAAACGGTGACCACGAATTAGTAAGAACAGATGCAAGCTTCTTTATCATATAACTTGTGAAGTCACAGAAAATACTCCAGCTTTCTTGAAAATGTTTATTCCCTTCTCTGGTATCACTTTGTAAGAATAGTGAAGCACAAAACCTTTATCTTAACGCAAAGAAAACTAAATTGATGACAACTGACAAAACAAATAAGGCAGCCGAAATATGTATCAATGAGAGGAGAAATTGGATGAAGTGGAGAGTTTTGAATATCTTGGATCATTAATTATTATCACTGGAGATTCAATCTGCAAATGAATGCATCAGCAGCAGGACATCCTGCAGGAGAGCTGTTAGGGAGGCAAAGTTCTACAAGGGACAAGCAAATGACTGACTAACTGACTGGAAATACAATGAAGGAAATTAAAAGGAAGACATCTATCGCTCTTCAAAAAAATAAAACAATTAAAGAAGCTGTGGAGAGGAACAGACAGAACTACAAAAATAAGATTTTTAAAGGCATGCATCTTTCCCATTGCAACATATGCCTGTGATACCTGGACACTTAACAAAACAGATGAGAAACACATAAATGCCATTGAATGTAAATACTATAAAAGAGTCCCTCAAATATCATGGACACAAATTCTCACCATTCTTACAGACTGAAATAATTAGTTTTTCCATTTCTTTTTGTGTTGTGGACAGTAATACTGTGTCATCAGCATATCTAATCTCTGGTATTTCAGAACCTCCAGTTGTTATGGCATCATAATATTCTTTGTCTACATCTTCTCTAACATTCCTCATTATATTTTCAGTATACAAGTTATATAAGTAAGGCGACAACATGCACTCCTATCAGACCCATTGTTTTATGTCAAACCAAGTTGTTGTTTCACCATTTATTCTCACTGTTGGCTTTTGGTCTGGAAATCCCATTTTTTTCATTATTTCCCAAATTTTCTGGTGTTGGACACAATCAAATTCCTTTGAATAGTCTATAAAAGATAAATATAGATTCACATTAAATTCTCTGCATTTCTCTATTATTAATCTTATGTTGAAAATATGATCTTTAGTTCCTCTTCCTTGTCTAAAACTGGCTTCGACCATGTTGACTTCTTCTTCTATTTTCTTACAAAGTCTACCCTTCTTCAAATGTCGGTTCAGGTTCTTTCTCCTCCAATAATAATTCACACTGTTGATTTCTGCTTTCTCAGTCAGTTGTATCATACATTCCTCTGCAGTATTCTTTCCATCTTTCTAGAATTTCCTCTGTCTCTGTCAAGGTCTTTCCCATCTTGTCACAAATTACATTTAGCTTAGGTGTGACATTTCTTGTCAATGTCTTCATTTCCTTAAACATTTCACTATCTCTTCCACACTTTTGATGTCCTTCTATTCTTTCACAACAATCTTGTATGTATTGTTTTTTGTCTTTTCTTATGTTTCTTCTTACTTATTTTGTTAAATATTTATAATCCTTTTTGTTGTTGTTTGTCACTTTTCATTTCATCTTCATTTCTCTACATTGTTTTATTAGTCTAGTGTGTCTTTTGTAATCCATCCATTCTTTTGTATTTTCTTTACTGGAACCATGTCTTTAGCTGTTGTTATTAAGATATCTCTGGCCTACGTAGCCAATTCATTTGGTGTCATCTCCTCCTGTACAGCCATCAGGATTTCAAAATGGTCTTTTACTTCTATACATATTGTTCTGGTATTTTTGTAAGATCAAAGTGAAGTGGTCTTGATCCCGTAACTGTCTTTTTTTATCTTTATCTTCATGTCTGCTATTAATAACTCATGGCCCATGTCACAATCAGCACCTGGTAAAGTTTTTTGGTGATGTTATACTTGATCTCCACCTTCTGTGCACTAAAATGTAATCTATTTGATTATTGGTTTTCCCATCAGGTGATGTCCATGTGTAAAGTCTTCTTGGATGTTGTCTAAAAAGTGTGTTAGCAATCATTAGCTCATTTTCCATGAAAAATTCCATTATATTGTCACCTGCCTCATTTCTATGTCCTATACTGAATTTCCCCAAAGCATATTCTTCGTCTTTTGCTATTTTTGTACCAATCTTTGCATTAAAATTACCCATTATTAATACAATATAATTTTTTCATACCTGGTCTATCATCATTTGCAGTGTGTTATAAAAGTCTTCTACTTCCTCTTCTTCTGCTGCTGATGTAGGTGCATATATTTAGATGATTGTTACATTTCTAGGAGTGCCCTTAAGTCTGATAGTGAGGATTCTATCACTTACTGGAATGTAACCTAGTAATGCTTTTGATGTTGATTTGTCCAAGTAAAAAGCCACTCCATTCTTTCCACCTAATTCTCCACCAGAGTATATAAAGATATCATCATTGTCGCTCTTGAAGCGTCCTGATCCTTTCCATCAATATTTGCAGATTCCCAAAATGTGTATCCCCATTTTTTTAATCTCATCACTTATTATTTGATACTCTTCCTCATACATACTTCTCACATTCCATGCTCTTACTCTTATTTTTCTATTTTAGTTTGATGCAGAGGTTTTCCTTAGTAACACCGTCAAGATTTTGTTCGTCGTCACAATTACTAGTACTGACTTCTGTCTCATACTCTTCCCTAGTGTTAAAACCAGATCTTTTTCCTATCTGACTTTCCACATTGCTGTTTGGGTTTCTTGGTATATTTCCAGAAGATAGTCTACCATTGCTTTCCTTCCGGGCAGTGACTGTACTAGTCAGTGATTGTTGCCATTGTCACTATATTGAGATCATCTGCCTACCATCATAGAATGGTGACCATAACCAACATTATCTGCTGGCTGCTCTCCCATTCTATCCACCACCTGTTCCCATGGCTTCACGTCACCCTGATCGGGGTATATGGGTACTCCACCCTGCCGAAGGGTGTCCCATATACTAATGGAGGTAAGAAGGTATCTATATCCACACTACAAGAACTTAATATTGAAGAAGGTTGGCTAGTAACAAAGATTAAGTAGAGAAAACTTAACCATTATGGACATATTAAACATCATGAGAATATAGAGAAGACAGTCTTGGAAGGGTATGTAATGGGAAAAAAAAGAGAGGAAGACCAAAGTGAAGATGGCTGCAAGGCATCACTGATGATCTGCGAATGGATGCATCAGCAGCAGGGCATCTTGCTACAAATGAGAGGCTTACAGGAGAGCTGTTAGGGAGGCAAAGTTCTGCAAGGGACGTGCAAATGACTGGTATCACTTTAACTGAAAGTCAGACTTTCTTCTACCTATGGCAGTCTACTGGGAGTTTTTTTTTTAATGTGGTCAGGCCAAATTTCTGTCTTCTGCCCTTTGAACTGGATCAAAATTTTTTTTTCTGTTATCTTTAAATGTTTTAATTTATCTTTGTTATTCTCATGATGAAGTTATCAGTAATGTTTATACAGTTTATTTGACACCCACTGATATTTCACTGTAAGACTCAGTTAATGAAGACACCAAAAACAGATGTTAATATTCTTATGTTGGAATTATGACAAATTAAAAATCATCTATCAACATTTATTAATAGATTCAAGTGGCCACAACAGCTTCATTACCATTCATCAAGAAAGAGAAAAGGATTATTTTGAGAAAATAAAAATACTTAAAACATAATGTGATATTATAAAGAAGGTTAAAAACTGTAGAAATAATTTTTTAAATGCAAAAATTGAAAAAAAAAAACATGTTCTAGTTAATTTTTAAATCAATAAATGGTATTGTAAGTTGCTGTGGAAGACAGTTTTGTCAGGCATTATGGAGTGAGCCATTTCAGCCACAGAATAGATACTCATTAACTCTTAATCACTCATGAACCATTTAAATTTGTTTTTAAAAAAATTAAAAATAAAATAAGTGCAGCCATTTTGTTTTGTTCTGTTGTTTCAGGAGTTCATAAATTTATATGACTGCAAATGCTAAAAATAGGCACTGCACTATTTTATGGGTTGTGGCAGTAATTTTTTACGACAAAAAATGTTTATGTGTTATGGATGTTGTTTGGTATTTAAAGTTAAGGAGAATCAAATTTTGCTGATAAAAAAACACAAACATCTTCCATCTTCCTTTTGTGAAGAACTATCAGATAAAAAGAAAAAGTTAGCACGATTAATAGCAATGCAGTTTCTCAAGCTGGTGAGAGTAAGTGCTCTCCCTGCTTCTGTCATCTTCTAAATGATAAGGATTCTGGCAGGTGCACATATATCACTTGTGTCGATATCCTCCTAAAGATGAGGTTAGAACATTTTTGACTTCTCTAGCAAGCAGTGAAGATAATACAAAATTCCTAATGACTACAGAAACTGACACAATTTTATAAACATCCAGAGTGAAGTGATGATAATACTAAATTCCTAATGCTTAATGGAGATGTATGGTGCAGTTTTATGAAAGCAGGCAGAAAGTCTACTGTGCTGGTACCAGTTTTACAGCAGTTACTATCACAGCTAACCTTCAGAAACTGATAAAATCTTTATAAACTTTTAATTGCAAAGAATTTTCATTTGGGAAGATAACATCACTTTCTAAAGTATCACATTCATTCAAAAATAATTCCTAAAGGTTTCCATGCATATACAGGTTAAATGAGAGTTAGTAAATACATTAATCAAGGCAAACAACCTTTCCTCATTATATTTTCATATAATGTATGAAAATAATATAATGAAAAAATAATATATAGGAGTTGGCTATATCCCGACCATACTTGTTAACTATAGTGGAAATGGCCTGTTGTGTTAAGTCCTTCCTGACTAACACTGTAGAGATCACCATTACCCTTTGATAGTGGAGTCTGCTGAGATGTCTGCTTCAGAGTGAACTCTAGGAATTAAAGAAAACCACCCTGGCCTACTCTCCATCTCAATCAGTATCTTTGCTGTAAGATTTTCAGTCCAGCCAATTGGTTGCTAGTATCTGGGACAAGATGGCGTTTTAGCCAAATTAAATATGATATCAAACTGAACTTACTTTAGCCAAATCTTTTTCAAAATCCACTTGTCTATTTATGTCGTTTGTAAGTTCTGTCGATTCCGAATAAAAGTTGAGTTTTTTATTTACATCCTCGATGAAATTATGGTATGCCTGAAACCAAATATCATTCTTTTCAACATCCATCTTTTTTGGTGTAATCATCCATAAGGAAGGTATGTCTATCTGAAATTAATAATTTTAAAAAATTTATAAAGAAAAGAACATTAGTTAAAGATAAAGAACTTACAGAACAAGGTTGTTAAAGAACATTAGTTAAAGATAAAAAACTTGTGGAATAAGGTTGTTAAACTTAGTCCTACGTATCATGCCACAGAGGTACTTTGGGATATAGTGTTCCTGCCATATTTTTCTTGACCTGACAGCACACTAAAGGATGATCTGGCGTGCCTTCCAGCTGGATTTAAACTACTGGCCTTAATACTAATCATTATGCCACTAAGGCACCCAAATGTTATTAAAGTAGTTTTATGTTTGCATTTTCATCATCTTCGTTCATTCCAGTAGTGATGAGATCATAAGTTGAGAACATAAGTTTCTCATGGCAAGCATCAAGAGATCATGTGTAGAAGAATGAGATTGTGTAGAAGGATGAGACTGTGTAGAAGAGTGAGATTGTGTTGAAGAATGAGACTGTGTAGAAAAGTGAGACTGTGCAGAAGAATGAGGCTGTGTAGAAGAGTGAGATTGTGTAGAAGGGTGAGACTGTGTAGAAGAGTGAGATTGTGTTGAAGAATGAGACTGTGTAGAAAAGTGAGACTGTGTAGAAGAATGAGGCTGTGTAGAAGGATGAGACTGTGTAGAAAAGTGAGACTGTGTAGAAGGATGAGACTGTGTAGAAGAATGAGACTGTGTAGAAGAATGAGACTGTGTAGAAGAATGAGACTGTGTAGAAGGATGAGACTGTATAGAAGAATGAGACTGTGTAGAAGGATGAGGCTGTGTAGAAGAATGAGACTGTGTAGAAGAATGAGACTGTGTAGAAAAGTGAGATTGTGTAGAAGAATGAGACTGTGTAGAAAAGTGAGACTGTGTAGAAGAATGAGACTGTGTAGAAGGATGAGACTGTGTAGAAAAGTGAGACTGTGTAGAAGGATGAGACTGTGTAGAAGAATGAGACTGTGTAGAAGAATGAGACTGTGTAGAAGAATGAGACTGTGTAGAAGAATGAGACTGTGTAGAAGGATGAGACTGTATAGAAGAATGAGACTGTGTAGAAGGATGAGGCTGTGTAGAAGAATGAGACTGTGTAGAAGAATGAGACTGTGTAGAAAAGTGAGATTGTGTAGAAGAATGAGACTGTGTAGAAAAGTGAGACTGTGTAGAAGAATGAGACTGTGTAGAAGGATGAGACTGTGTAGAAAAGTGAGACTGTGTAGAAGGATGAGACTGTGTAGAAAAGTGAGACTGTGTAGAAGGATGAGACTGTGTAGAAAAGTGAGACTGTGTAAAAGGATGAGACTGTGTAGAAGGATGAGACTGCATAAAAAGGAAGCACTTTTTTTTTGTCTATGAGCTTGAGCATGGCGTTGTATAAATTAAATACATGTCATATCTTTTTTTGTAAATCTTCTTTGTTTTGGTCCTCCATACAATCTTCTTTTCTTCATCTATTTCCTCCTCCTTCACTTCTTCACCCTTGTTTAAATTATCTTATTTTGTTTTAATTTACCTTTCTTCCAGTTTATTTGTATCTTGATCTTTATCATTTTTTTTAATTCTGTCTCATTGCACTAATTTTTTAAAGTATTTTATTGCTTTCATCCATTTTTAAAAATTTATCTTATGTTTTCATTTTCACATCTTCTAGTTTATCTGTCTAACCTTCTTACTTACATCTTACATCCTTCCCATGCTGCTAAACGTCATGTAGGCCCTACATGTTAGTTTGCCAAGATTTCCCGTCTAACCTTACCTGTTTTAACATTTTTTTTTCTCTCTCAATCTTCTTCTTCTTTTGTTACATCCTTTCTTCTTTTTCTATTCACTTAATATTTTTATTCCTTTGATTTTTTTTTTTTTTCATCTATGCTTTTTTTTTTTTGCTATATCATCTTTTTACTATGCACTACCACAGTTCTAAGTCTTTTTTTTTTTTTCTATTTATCTCCTGCTTTCACCTTACTTTTTCTACACTTCATCCACACATTCATTTTCTGCTAAATTATCATTTTTTAAAAAACATTTCATTGTTGTTTCCTATTTTTGTTTCCTTCATTTTTTTTTTCTTCCATATCTTGTTTCTATTCTGTCATCTTCTTCCATGTTATCTTCATTACTGTTTTTCTTTTGTTATTATCTTCTTGAAGTAGATGTTATTTATAGGTTTAAGGCACAAACTCACAGATCTGTTTACAGTTTCAGTTTGTGTGCAGATACCTACCCTGTGTACAACTAATAAAATTCTTGAACACCAACACAAAAGACATACGTAGATGTTGAATGTTAGGAATTTTGGAAAACTGAAAGAACCTTGTTCTTTTTCTAAACACAAATGTTTGTAGAACTGAAGGTTATAATGATAATGGGCTGCTTGGTGCCTTATTTCTCAGGGACTAAAATAAAAGATGAGTCAATGGTCTTATTCAGACCACAAAATCTAGGCCTTCTATTAACTCTTTCTTTCCAAGACAACACAAGCAGTGTTGGTGGATCTTGCATGTCAATGGGAATGAATCTTACATCTTACATCCTTTCCGTGGCGTTAAATATCACATAGGGCTCGCATAGTTGTTTGCCAAGTTTTCCTGTTCTCGGTGAGTCTTTCTACTTCATCAAGGGATGTTATGTCCACTAAACTGGCTTCTCTTAACAATGTCCTCTTTAGGACATTTATTTACATTTATAAAATATTTAGGCAAAATCTCAGTCAAATGAAAAGTGGCAGATTTCTAACCTATATTTTAAATTATAGACTAACTTCTTTTCAGTTTCTTTCTATCAAAATTTATCTTCAAAATTTATTCTAGCAGAGCATGGAAATTAACTCAGGAGTGGAAGAGCTACCTAAGCTGCACCATGTCAGATATCATGTTGATCATTATGTTAATGTAATTATCAAGACTGCTGTGCAAATCATCTTGTCAAGGATCACTTTGAAGAAGCGTTTAGATATTTAGTAAGGTGTGATGCATGTTAGAACAAGATAACAGCACTGTATAATGAAAGAACAAAGCAGCACAATTAAAAATAAGAAAACTATTAATTTTAATAAAACAAAAGATCTGATAAATGAATAGCTTGAATGAATGAGGAGGATAGATACTGCAGAGCCTAGTAATTCCATACCTGTAATTGTTGTTTGGATGAGTCTTTCATGTCAACGCTCACAAAGAAACGGAAGAGTGGATGGATTCCTAACATTGTCAAGTTAGCCAATAATTTTGTCAGATTGACTTGGCTTTCAGACCAGTCTTTAACACTCAGAGGCCAATTTCCAAGTTGATCCAGTATTTTTTTCAGTTCGGTGTCTTTCACATAATCAATCTGATCTGGATAAGTTGAAAGGTCACTGAAGTGTTAGAATGTGGTGGCTTCAAATGTTATTATGGTAATTGTAACAGACGTAGCAGCAGTTGCTCTAGCAGTAGTAACTGTTGTAATATTAGAAGTAGCAGTGGATGAAATAGTAAATAATTATAGCATTATGATCGTAGCCATTTTAAATAAAAACTATAACAGCCATGAAATGAAAGGAAAGACGAAGGGAAAAAAAGACCAAAACATCTAGGAAAACAAGTCTGGATGGATGTAGAGCATGCAACACATCAAGGGTACCATGTAGAGAATGAGTACAGACCATAAGAAGTGAAGAGAATTCATTGTTATCATGCAGGGCATAATAGAGCATACTGGACTTTTTATTGTGTAGTTGATAAATGCCGGATGGATGGATGGATGGATGGATGGATGGATGGATGGATGGATGGATTCTATCCATGACAAATAAGTAAATATGGGAATGAATGAAAAGGGAAAGAAAGAGGATTTTTTAAGGAAAAAAAGCATTAAAATTAGACATTAGTAATGTTTAAAATATACTAAAAGCTAAATACTAAACTATATTGAAGAAAAACATCTGTTGCAAGGGAATAATGGATGACAGGGGCATGGACAGGTGACAAAAGATAGAATTTGCAGGTGTACCATCATCTCATTTTCACTCTGGGAGACTATTCCAGAATGTGCCATTGTAAGTTCCAGTTAGAGTCGAAGGGAGACAAGTAGTACTTCCGAGTAACCATTTTGAGATAGCTTGTTTTGGGATTCTCTGATCATTTCTTCACATCAAGTGACCAACATATGTCCATTTCCTTTTCTTGATCACCCATGAGACTGGTTGCTGTTCAGTCATCTGTCTTATCTCTGCAGTGTTCTTGAATTCATTCCATTTGATGCAGATTATTTTCCTTAAGCATTTGTTTTCAAAAGAGTCTAATTTCTTGTTTATTTCTTTAGTTGTTTTTCAGCTTTCGCATGCATAATTGAGGGTGGATATTATATTTGAGTTGAATAACCTTAACTTGGTTTTTGTGTTTATAACTTTTGAATGCCATACGTTCTCAAGATTCTTGAAGATTAATGCTGCTTTTGCAATTCTAATTCTAGTTTCTTTCCTGGTGTCACCATCCTGGTCTATGTAGCTGCCAAGGTATGCAAATTGATTGACTTCTTCAATATATGTCCCTTCTACATGTATTTTTCCATTCTGATAATTGGGAAGTTTCATTATTTTCATTAATTTGGGAATCTTAGTGTAAAAACACCGGGTGATTAGGACAAAATTCAAGGAGACTTTACACTCGCATGAGGGTTTGTTTTCAGGTCACCGTAAAATCATAAACAGTGTCTTTCCACGTTTGATGGCATTTTGTTCATGAAGAACACCCAAGAAGACAGAAAATTAAAGCTAGGGAAATAAAACTGAGGAGCACTTGTACCTTTGGCTTTTGTTCTTTTGTCCGTGCTGGAGTGAGTTGGATGGAATAGGGTAGATTTTATTTTTAGTCATGTGTAACTTTAGTAGAGTTAACTGTCAGCGTTGTGTCTCAGTAGTTGATTTGTTGTTGTTTGTAGCAGTTGTAGGCATTTGTTACATTTCTGTCCCTTGTTACATTCTTGTCCTCATTCTTCTCCCAGTGGTTTTCATGTTATTGTGAATATGAGCGATGATAATGGAAGATTTGTGGAATGAATTCTGTATATTGTTGTAAGTATGAGTTGATGTTTCCATTTTTTGTTTTGTTTTGTTTTGTTGTTGATGATTGCTTTCCCCGTGGTGAATTAGATCTCGCCGGGGAGATGTGTTTTGCTTGTTTTATGCCCCGTGGTAGTGGTTCTTTTCACTCTATCTTCATTTATTTATCCACACTTTGGCTCATCAATAAATTTCACGGTATTTGTTTCCTACACCAATTGTCTGTTGAGTATGTATTTGTTAATAGTTATATTCTGAGAGATTGCTCATGTTGTCCAGGCTGTTATTCATTGTCCTGGGTTGTTTTCCTTGCTCATATGTGTGTAACAAGAACGAATAGTTGAGTAATACTTCAGTCAAGGAGTTTCAAAATATAACAAATAAACACTAGGCCATGAAGTGTAGAAGGGTTTTCAACCTGTCAAGTCTCACCTGTATTTCACAGGGTGATACGCCTTTAAGAAATAACAGGATGAGCAAGTCATGGCAGCAGCGACAGCTGTAGCAGAAGATGTAACCATAGAAACGTTTGCTAGTGTGGGAAGAAAGCAATTACGAGAGTTGTACCAAAAGTGAGTTTGCAGGGGTTATTACTTCAAGGGTAACATTTATCTGGGGATAACACATTGTACACTGTGTTCCATAATGGAGACCTTATTTTTTTCACATAGTAGCCATGATGATTGAGGCATTTATCCAAGCTGAGGAAAAGTTTTTTTTTTAAATACTCATTTCGTACAATGTGGTGTCACTGGTGTTTCTGCACCCTCATCACCCTGACATCTGTGGCCACCAAGATGTTCCTTGAGAGCTGGAAAGAGGTGAAAATCTCTTGGCACCAGATTGGAAATATATGGCAGATGGTCCAGATTTTCCCACCAAAAATGTTGTAAGAGTTTCTTAACTGAAACAGCCGTGTGTGAGCAAGGAGAAGCAACACACTTTTGTCAACAGCTCAGGAAGACATTTGATCGCAGCTTGTAACAGTTCTAGTGTTGCACAGTACACAGCTGGATTAACTGTTGCTCCCATTTCTAGGAAATCAATAAACAACATGCCTACTGATTAAAAAAAATGGTAGCCATTATTTTGCCAAAAGATGGCATGATGTTGACTTTTCAGGTTCATGGGGCACTCGGATGCTTCTATTCCATGTTTGCACATTTCGATTTTGGGGTGCTATGATGAATCCATGTCCTGTCACTGGTGACAGTTCACTCCAGAAAGTACTGGGCATGAATAGCGGGAATTATTGGGCATATAGCCATTCTCTTTGCAGTGTAGTCCTCGGAAAAGGCTTGTGAAACTCATCGTGCACATATCTTATGAAATCCCAACTTCACGATCATTCTGGACAATGTTCCATGTGACCGACTCATGTCGTTCATATTCACTTGTCTGTTCTCCACTATCACACATTCGATGCTCGTTTTGTTTGCTGTCATGGATCTGCCACTTGACGCTGCATCACTGGTTGTCACTCGCCTAGTTCGAAATTTTGCACATCATTTTTCCTCATGCAACTCATTGCACCGTCTCCATAGATTTCCACTAACTGATGATGAGTTTCTCTGGCAGGCACTGCTTTACCTTAAGAAATTGTTCATGCTACAAAAATCCTGTTCGGACCACTTCTCTGGTTGACCCTCCACCTAGATGGTGCTGCACACTGCTGCCATCTGTCATGGTGGTGCCAAGTGGTGAATATGGAAAATTCCGCAACCAAGCCCATTAGTCCGACATCATTTTTATGGACGTTTCATGTCTAACTTAATTCTGGGATGCCTCTTGTACTTTAAGCTTAGTTAAAAGTTTGTCTTGGTGTGTCTCCACTGGGTGCTGTTAAGTTTGCAAATAGCAGATTTTAATATGCTGTTGCTGTTCTGTATCCCTGTTCCCTGGAACTGCAAGCAGAATGCTCTTTGCTGCAGATGCGGTGAAGGTGTTGAAGCACACGCGCTGTATTAGTCCATAGTGAAGCAGAAAAGAAAAGGCAAAGATGGGTGTAATGCTTCTTAAGCTGAATCCACTGCCACGAAGATTGTAGCGTTCCTTGACCCATTAGTCTGACTGAACCTGATACTTGGGGCACCAATGAAGATGTAGGATAGGGTGTTGGAGGGCAATTGTTCATCAACCCTGATAAAGTAAAAGAATACATTATCTACCTTCGTCCATGCATGTCTTGTAAAACATCTTAGCCTTACTGATGCTAGCCCATTCTGTTGTGCTGCCTTCTGCCTCCAGTAAATCTAGAGATAAATAAGTAGTTAATTCATAAATAGCCACTAATGAGCTTTGAGGAGAGTTTTGTTTTGGTGTTTTATCTTTTTACAAGCTACCAAAGGTCACAGGTTAGTTTATTAAAAAGAACTAGTCTTTAAGTTTATGCTTAAAGTAAACATTAACATTTTTCTTTGTTTGTTACAAACAAGGCAGACAGTTCTACATAACATAACACTATATATTACTTTTAAAAATGGTACAAATAACATCTCCATATTAACACAGTTGAATGGATGCTATGCAAACTTTGAAAGAACACTATAAACTATTATAAAACGACATAGCACAGATGAAAAAAAAGTTGTGAGAATAGAGGTTAAAAATGAATTGGTCACAACTTTAAATGACATTGTACGCAAATTTAAATGATACAAAATATCTTAAAATACCTGACAGTAGTCCTAAGTGATAAAGAGTTAAAGAATAGTTGTTTGTTATAGGGGACTTTGTCATTCCCTAATACAAATGTTTATTCTTGAAATCGCAGGAGTTTAAGAATGTGAAGAATGAACATGAAGTATGGTGTACAGAAAGGTGATGTTCTGTATTTATTATTACTTTTGAGGTCAACTTCCATTTGGCGGTGATGGGCCTTGAAAGGTGTGATGCTTAAACTGTCTGGTGGTACTGTATTCTTTTTCAGCCATTGCCCACAAGCAAACTGATAGAAATCATCACAAGGGTTTACACTATCATCGATGAAGCTGTTGATACTTGCAGCTGTCAATATACAAGAAGGCAAACATTTGCCAATGACTGATTACAAAATGAACTCAAACTATCATTTTAGTTTCAATAAAAACTTCAAGAAATATAAATGTTCCATTTGTTATCCCTTTTACCAAACAAGGGCAAAAGTAAAAAGAAAAGGTAAAATCCTAATTTCCATGCAATTAAGGTATATTGGGGATAGTGACACATCTGTTTACAGTTTCAGTCTGTGTGCAGAAACCTGTCATGTCTCAGTTTCCGAGACCATCGGCACATGAAAGTGTGATGTTGTCAATATAACACCTGGCTGAATTTACTTTCCCAGGTTTTTCTGGTACCCAGTTTTAAAGTCTGGATGGACCCCTGGACTTTATGGTGTGAGGGTACCAGTAATCTTGAACCCAGATTAGTAAGGTGAGCGCCTAACCACTCACCTAATCAGGCTGCCACTACAGTATATAAATAACAGTGATTTTAAAGAAATGATTACATTAGCTGAGAAATGGTTAGAAAATCACAGAAAGTTCTAGAACGTTCTTAGAAAAATGAACATGATTCTATCCTCAGCACTATTAAATCACTACAAGAAGTAAAATAAAACTAACGAATCAAGAAAATACAAAGAACGCAGAATCCACAGCCTAGAAAAAAACCACCTAAATCAAACTTATTTCTAGTAGTATCATTGAAAAAAACAAGTATTTGTTACTCAACCTACACATAAATGGGCACCTGAGTGGCATAGTGATTAGTTAGTTTGTCTCTCCATGAGGAGTTTGGCAGTTTGTATCCAGCCAGAGGCACCCCAATCCCTCAGCCATAGAAATGGGTACTTCTGGAGGAAGAAAGATGGTCAGGTGTGATGCTGACCACATCGGCCACAGTAGGTTTTAACCTGGGGTTTGCCAGAAGTTTGTGTCAAAAGCTCTACTCTCTTCTCATTTCTCTCTGTTGCTTTCTAGAATGGCGTACATCCACATGAATCAGTTGACTTTACACATGAATGTTTTTTTTTTCAGAGGGTTACTTTTGTGTGTGTTTGGGGGTGGGTGGGGGTGAGACTACGACTGTGTGGATTTGCTTCTTTTACAAAAAAATCTTTATGGAAGTTTCTTTGTTGTTGCTACTTTTGTTTTTTGTTTTTGTTTTTCTAACTGCAGCATTCATCTTTAATCATCTTTATATCTTAGTTCTGCATTGGTGATAACAGTAATAATAGTATTCTTCATCATCATCATCAGTCCTCTGTACTCCAAACGGAGCATAAGGCATCAACAAAGGTTCTCCGGGCAATCCTGTCTTGAGCAAGTCGAGATACCTCAAACCACGTCTTTTCTTCTTCCTTTAGTTCTTCCTGTACTGCGCATCTCCATGTCCCCAAATCCCCGTCCTTCTTTCTTTTCCCTTGAGATGTCCAAGTCAAAGCGGTATAGGGGTGTCTTGTTATTTTTTCATCCGTTGAATGTGGGTCAGCCATTTCCATCTTCATCTTTTGAATTCTCCAGTAATGTTCTCACTTCCTGTTCGCGTGGTTATTTCTTCGTTTATCACACGTTCTTCCTAGTGTATTCTTAAATTTTCCTGAGCCATCTTCCTTCGAATCTTCTTAATCTGCGTTTGATTCTTTGATTGGTTTTCCATGTTTCAGCTGCGTGTAATAAAATGGAGCGTATATTGGATTTATAGATTCTGGGCCTGAAGTTCGTATAAAGCGTGGGAGATTTCCAGAAGTTCGCTAATTTGTTAAAGGCATGAGATGCCTGTTCAATTCTTGTGGGTTTTTCATTCTCCGTATTGGTGTGTGCTGATATGAGGCTTCCAAGGTACTTGAGGTTTTCTACTTCTTCAACTTTTCTTGTCCATACCGAGATTCTTTCCTTATTTTTTTCCATTGATTCTCATGATCTTAGTCTTGTCTCGATGTATACTCACAGAAAAAAGTAAGTATGCGATGCTTTAAAAAGCACAATGAACGTGCTCATGTGATGAATGAAATAAAATTTGGGACACATTAGGTTTGATTATCCAATAAAAGATAAAGCGACAACTTTCAGGCAGGCACAATGGATTAAAATGTCACAAAAAAAGTGAAAAAAAAAAACTCACCTAATGTGGCTCACTACCCCAAGAAAATAAAATCAGGGTTTCAGTATCGTGTGTGTCCTCCGCGAGCAGTTATCACTGCTTGACACCGCCTTCTCATCGAACCAATGACACGTTGTATCAATTGTTGAGGCATGTTATTCCATTCTTCTTGCAACGCTTGGGCTAATTCTTTGCGGGTTCCAGGACGATTGTGTCGTCTTCGCAACCTGCGGTCCAGTTCATCCCAAATGTGCTCGATAGATGACAGGTCCGGTGAAACTGCTGGCCATGGCAAGACAGTAATCTGATGCTGTTGAAAGTGGTCCCTGACCACACGTACGACATGTGGACTAGCGTTATCCTGCTGCAATATCACGCCTTGTCCATTAGCATCCAGAAAAGGCATTGCGTGGCTTGTAATGATTTCGTCCTTATATCGTAAACCTGTACGGTTGCCATTGAGGAAGATTATGTTTGTTCGGCCAGAATAGGAAATTTCTCCCTAAACCATTACACTTCCTCCTCTCCTCCTATCTACCTCTAGCACACAATTATTCGAAAAATGTTCTCCTCTTCGCCTATACACTAAAGCACGCCCATCATGGTCTTGCAGACAGAATCTGGACTCATCAGTGAATAGGATCCGTCTCCATTGATGATAGGGCCATGCCAAGTGGTGCATGGCCCAGGTCAAGCGTGTTTGTCTGTGGTGAACTGCTTGTAGTGGCCTAACTGCAGGCCTATGAGGTAAGAGATTTACCTCTCTGAGTCTGTTCTGCGCTGTCCTGCCTGACACACGATTTAAACCTGGAATGTTGCTGACAGTCCATGTTGCCTGGAGAAACCTGTTACCAAGGTGCATGAAGTGGATGTATCGGTCTTGTTTTTTTTTTTTTTAGTGTCCGCATGGGCTCGCTAGATAACTTTACCACGTGTGTGGTGAGGGTTTGTAGATTAAAATCCACTTAACCTGGGTAGAAAGACCACCTTTTTATTTATTTATTTCATGGTGCCTTCCGTGCCAGGTAAGTTCCGGTCTTGTGCAAGAGTGGTAACTCGTGGTCTATATCTTTTATGGGGGTCAGCAACGAAACTATTTGGGTTAAAACGACTTTGAAGGCGTGATATTGTGTTTCTGTGACCATTAAAATATTGAGATACTGCTGCTACTGTTGATCCAGCAATTAACATTCCAACAGCTAGTTCTCGCTGATGTTCGTTCAATCTTGGCATGATGAAAAAAGATGTTTATGTTGAATATTTCCACTTCAACGATTACGTGAAGAGATCTCTGAGAACATAATTACACACTTATCCTCATTTTATCCATAGTCAGTAACCAATCATGGATCACTGCACTTGATTTCACTGGTGCTGTGGTTATCTCCCCATGATTAGTGCGATCAACTTCGTGCAGCACGAGGAAGTGGACAACACTCAGACAAAACTTCGTGCCAAATTTGATTTCATGTCACTCATGACAACGTGACTGGTGCGCTTGACACCACTGCACACTTACTTTTTCCGTGAGTATATATTGAGACCTACTGATCTGGCCATTTCGTAAATCCTAGTTGTCTTCTCTTGTATGTCTTTCTGAGTGTGTGAGAGCAGACCAATATCGTCTGCGAAGTCACAAGCCTCTTAGGTGATTTGTGAGCCCCCAGGTTAATCCTCTATGTTTGTCTTTGGTGGCAGTCTTCATTATCCAGTCCACGACGATCAGAAATAAGTAGGGAGAGTACGCATCCTTGTCTTACTCCTGTTTAAATCTGGAACCATGTAGTTTGTTGTCTATCGTGTTTCAGGCAGCTCTGGCTGTTCGCACATATATCTTTCATAATTTTTTTTCAGGAAGTCCATAGGCCAGAAGTATCTTCCACAAGGTAGGATGGTGGATACTAACTAAGGCCTCCTCGAAGCCTACAAAGTTTATTTACAACGGGAAGTCCCATTCTAGTGACTGTTCGATAATTGTTCTCAAGAGAAATATTTTGTCTGTATATGATCTGTATATGTACACAACAGGTCGAAGAAAAAGAGGTCGACCTCGTGAAACTCTAAAGAGGACATTGTTAAGCGAGGCCAGTTCAATGGGCATAAATAGTCTCTCCTTGATGAGACTGAAAAACTCTCCGAAGACAGGAAATCTTTGCGAACTACAATGCAGGCCCTATGTGAGGTTTAGCAGCACGGGAAGGATGTAAGTATTTTGCATTGCTGTCCTTGATTCTTTGTAAAAGCACCATACAGAAGATTTTACTTGGCACCGACAGGAGGTTGATTCCTCTCCAGTTCTCTTGTGAGATCGTCTTTTTTTTTTGGGGGGGGGGGATTTTAACAATGATACATCTTTTCCTATATTCCTGTACCTTCTCGTGTTCCCAAATTTTGTTGAAAAGGTATTACAGAATCTTAGCACTAAGGGTAATAGCTGTCTTTAGCATTATCTGTTGTGATTCTGTCTTCGCCTGAAACTTTGTTGCTTTTGTTTTGTTAGATTGTTGCTTTTGCTTTGTTGGATGGCTATCTCAGTTTTCTGACGTGCAATTCTACCTTTCATGAGTTGCGGGTCTGGCGGTGGTATGTCAGATTCTATTTCTGGATCTAGTCTATTGAGAGTTTGTCGGAAGTGTTCTTCCCAATTGTTAAGTTGTTTTGTTCTTTAAAAAAAAAAGGGGGGGGGGAACGGGGTCCCATGCTTGCTGTGGACAGTGATGGTTCCGCTGGTAAAGCCTCTGGCCACAGTTTGGTATATTGTTCCAGAGTCTCCTTCTAGAGTCTCCTTCTAGAGTCTCCTTCTAGAGTCTCCATGGGGACCTGAGACAAAAGACATGGCCAGAGGATACAAGCTTGGGACAAAAGCTTCGGGGCTCCTATCAGGATCTGGAGAGTCGACAGGGATCAGGATCTGATGTGGCTAACAACCCCGAACGTAGAAGAAAAGGAAGAAAAAGAGCCGCTAGTGTATCTATATGTTGTTGCTTGTCTCTTCTCACTTTCTTCTTAATCTGGGTGTTCTCTTCGTCTCCTTTCCTGGCTGTTAGAATTTTTTGTTTAATGTTTTTCCTCTCTTTTATTAATCCCATGACTCCTCCTAAATCCAGTCTTTCCGATGTCTTTCGCACTTTCCAAGGATACTTCGGCTGGACTCGTTAAACATTTCTTGGAGTCTTAGGTACTGCCAATCTAATGTCATTTGCTGCGTCAACAAATGCCTGGAATCTATTTGTGAGTTTCATGTGAATTGTGTTCTAATTGTTGCGTTCTTGAGAGATGTTGGGAGTTGGTTTTTCTGTTGCTTTTTTTTTTAGTCTCCTCAATTCCAGTCTTATCTTTATCAGCAGCAATGGGTGGTCACTTCACACATCAGCTCCTCTCATTACCTTCACACCACAAAGTGACCATCTCCAGTTTCTTCTTATTGTTAAATGATAAATTTGGTTGCTGATTTTACCATCTGGTGAATTCCAGGCAATTTTGTGAATTCTCTTGTGTTGAAAGACGGTACTTCCTATAATTAATCTAGTTTCTTTGCACAGGTTTCCCGTTCGCTGTCCATTATTATTCTTTGATCCTATCCCATATTTCCTCAGGTATCGTTCATATCCCTGGTTGTTCATTCCTACCTTTGCATTGAAATCTCCCATTACCAGTAGAATATCGAGTGTTGGAGTCTTATCTATTTGATCTTGTCTGCATTTGTAAAATGCCTATTTTTGTTCCTCTTCTGCTGTTCGGTGGGTGCATAGCATTGTAAAATGGTGCTCTTAGCGAATTCTGAATAGAATCTGGTTTGTATTTTTCGTGAATTGACATGTTCCCATTCTAGCAGACTACTTCCGGGGATTTTGTGCATCATTATAGCCACACCTTCCTAATGTTGATCATCTGTTCTGCCCGAGTAGTAGTATTTGTTGTAATCTTCCCCGATCCAGGCCACCTGGTCTTCCTTAATCCTAGTAAGTTTACCCCGTGTCTTTGCGTCTCTTTAACTAATTTTGCTGCTTTCCCAGTCTCAAACATGGTGCGGATGTTCGAGGCTCCCATGCGTAGTTTTGTTTTTTTTTTCCTTGGGGGTAGTTATGGATTGAGTCGGACCAGAGATGTCCTCGCGGCTTTCGTCTCTGCTCGTCATTGGTGGTATTACTAACGCAGCCCCTTGCTGCTCCACCAAGACTTGACATGTAGACTCTTTTGTTGATGTTTCTATAGCACTTTCTTTCTTTTTTTTTTCTTTCGGTAGGTCGTTGGTCCAAAGTCAAAACTCCCAACTTGGAGGACCAGGGTGTCTCTTTGTCTGTCTCTTGCCGGTTGATCTGGTCAGCATGGGTGACCTTCTGTTAGCTGTGCTACCGTCGTATCATCGGAGCACACAAACTCCACCATCGGGGGAGGATAATAGCATTACGTTAACTAATTAATTTTTTTAACAGGAATTTATAGTTTAAGGGTTACTTCCGGATCTCACAGCAATAGTCTCAACTATTTGTCCATATCCGTGGTTTCGACTATTTATCCATATCACTGATCTATTTGTCCATATCCCTGGTCTCGACTATTTGTCCATATCCCTGGTCTCAACTATTTATCCATATCCCTGGTCTCAACTATTTGTCCATATCCCTGATCTCGACTATTTGTCCATATCCCTGGCTGTCGAGAACATGATTTGGCTGAAATACCTTTCTTGAGTTCAAACTATTAAAACATCCAGAAGTCCACACACCATACAGTACTTCTTATACACACTACGATGCCCAAGCTATTATCTTTTAGTTTGAATGACAGGGGAAGCTGAACGACAACAAGGCAGAATACAGCTTGACAGTTTGCTTACCTTCAGCAACGCATTCTGCTGTTTCACATACAGCACCTGTACATTTTAAAAGAATATTTATGACAGCATAGTTTGTTGCCACTTTCCCATGCAAACTATGAGAGAGAGAGAGAGAGAGAGAGAGTGAGTGAAAGAGGAGAGAGAAAGAGAGTGTGTGTGTGTGTGTGTGGTGTGTGTGTGTGTGTGTGTGTGTGTGTGTGTGTGTGTGTGTGTGTGTGTGTGTGTGTGTGTGTGTGTGTGTGTGTGTGTGTGTGAACAAGCTTTATTTTCAAAGCGTTAAAAATTTGGCACGTAAGCCAGTCAGACTTTCATTTCCTCATCTCTCAAACTTTCATTCAAACCCAGCCTTTCAATATCACCTCAATACTAGCAAAATACACATATAAAAGTAATACCAAATACGAGAAAGAGTGAGAGAGGATCTTTAGTAGAAATGAACAGACACATATATTTTGTGTGTGTTTTTAGTATATTTGCGTGATCTCCATAGTAACAAAGGACAGCATTAATAACCATAAGCCACAAAAAAAGGCTGAACAAAACTACCCCAGCCCACCTCGTTCACACTATTTTCTGTCATTGATCAGTCATTCTATTTTCATCTGCTACATCCCCTCATTCCGATATTCTCCAAAAACTCCTTTAACACGGACTTAAAAAAAAAAAGTTACATTATTTTGATGCACTGGCCTCGTTAAACATACTTCAAGGTCATAAGCTGCGAAAAAAGAGCAAGCGGTCTAACAAGAAAATAGTGCCTAGATGAAAAATAAAACAGAACAATTCTACTCTGGGATTTAAGTTGTATGAACTGCCTATTTCTAAGCACTGATGATAGATTTCCAACTCCAAACTGTCCACCACCACCCTCACCCCCCCACCCCCAAATCGGAACCCCGAAGAAGAAGAAAAAAAAAACAAGCTACATTCTGAAGTTTCCTTTGATGTTTGTAGCGGATTTACAAACAACACATGAATTGCTCTTTTTCGTGTGATGCATATCATATCACAACTTTCGGATATGATATTTAGAGAATGTATGACACTGATTTCGTTACTTAAAAAAAAATAAATCTATGTTATACGGTTTATAGCTTAAACTAAAAAAAATCTATGTATATATCACACCTTTGTTAACCGTTTTCGTGCAAAACAAAACCGCATACACGTTTTAAAATAAATACATTTGCCACGTTTTGCCAAAAGTACCATTAAGATGATGATGGACACATTGGAGAACAGGAGTAGGGCTAGATCAAAGAAGACCAGTAGAAGAACAACAGAGAAGATGTTGAACAAGAAAGGAAAACTATCGCGAAAAACAAGCATTTGTGGAAAACCTTTGTGGAAGCCCTATGTGCCCTGGACACCTAAAGGTTCAGCAGACAGACAGACAGACAGGCAGACAGGCAGGCAGGCAGGCAGGCAGGCAAACAATTTATATTCGAATCGGCAGAAGCATAAATCAAAGGTACAGAAGCAGTTAATGGAAAGAGGAAAAAATATCTATGTCACATAGTCGGAAAAGAGTTCAACAGTGTTTAAACAACTTTCTGAGGCATTTCAAATTTTATATAAATATTTGGAGAATCATTTTCTAGAAATTCTAATTTAATATGGTCTGCACGTTTTTTTTTTGTTTTTGTTTTTTTTTTTTTTGCATGTAGTATAAAAAAAATTTGATATGCTCACCACCTAATTGTGACGAAGTGCTCGCCTTCACATTTGTAGCCTGGACCAGTAGAACAATGAGGACCACGACAGCAACGATGAGTACCACAACCAAAGCCAACATCACCAACTCTCGAATCGAACATTTTCTTTTGCTGGAGAAAAAAAAGGGGGAAAAACGAAATAAAAGTTAAACAGTTTTATGAATGCAGATGATATGATAACCTTTTGATTGGACTTAACTTACCTGGCCGGACATCGCAGAAGTGCTGGTTCCGATGTAAGGAGTCGTGTGCCGCATGTCGATATAATGATATGTACTTTGTTTCATTAAAAAAACCGGTGTAACTTTTGATTGTATTTAGTATGCATGTTCAGTGACCTTTGTCATAATAATCAAGCGTCTTTAGCTACGAGAGTGAAATTCGATGGTTTAATCGAGAATTTTCAACTTTTTTGCGACTTCGAGGGCATATGGATATGGCTTATGACAAGACTACTGTTCTTGAATGTACCCCAAGTAAATCTAAACATTTGAAATGGACTGGAAAGTAGTTAGAAAGTTATTTCAGATATTATCTTAGTGAGCATCCCAAATATCATCACACGACGAGATCGGGTAAATCGACAAGTAGATCTAGACATCGCCGATGGTAAATAGTGTAGATCTAGACATAGCCGATGGTAAACAGTGTAGATCTAGACATCGCCGATGGTAAATAGTGTAGATCTAGACATCACCGACGGTAAGTAGTACACAGTTATCAGCTAAAATCATCACACTACATATTTTTTCATAAAAAAACTCTTTTATGAAATATTCATACATTTACAGCTATTTTGATGCATAATACGCATACTTTTAACGTGGAAATACTTTGTTACATTCACTTTTACAACTATACCCCCTAGACATATCAAGACTCGCGCTTTTACCCCGGCACCAAACTGAACGTCAGTGTTTCTTACTGCGGGAGGGGAAGAAGTGGTTTCCACGGTAGAGCAAGATAGAGAAAGCTCCAGACAACTTCTTCATCGTCTTCTTCTTCTTCTTCTTCTTTTCTGATACATAGTTTTACAGATAGGAAACAATGAGGCTTTCTTAAGTAAAGTGTTGCATGGTTAGACCTCGACAAAATCGTAGACAAAGCACTTTTCGACGTGAGAGAAAGAACAATGACATGAGAATTGCCTGAGACCTGAACCACATACTCGGTTGAGACGAGCAGTCGTCTACCCACGAGAGTACAGAGCACTAATAAACTTCGCTATCTTGCAACCTCGCCCCTCTCCACCCCCAACCCTCACCCCCAAACCACACACACACACACCCAAAAGAGATTGCTTCACAGATACGTCATCAATCCGTGTCTAGCCGTGACACTCGAAAAGGGAATGAGGTCATAACACAGAAATTCTGTCCCTTAGATGCAGTCTCTCGTAGGTACCACATTTTTGGAATGCAAACATACAAAAATAAATTCAATAAATACACAGAAATTCAAATACCTTGGAGCAGTAATAACTTCAGATGGGAAATGCAAAACAGAAATTAGGAACAGAATAGGCCAAGCAAAGACTGCATTTCAGAGAATGAGAAACATATTAGTTAACACATCCTTATCAATGAATGTTAGAAAACGAGTCCTAAAATGCTATATTGAACCTATCTTGTTATATGGAAGTGAATCATGGACAATAGGCAAGTCTGCACAAAAATCACTGGAAGCAGCAGAAATGTGGTTTATTAGAAGAATGTTGCGAATCCCCTGGACAGCAAAAATAACTAATGAAGAATGTATGAGAAGAGCTGGAGAGACAAAAAACCTTGTCAGAAAGATAAGAGAGAGACAATGTACTTTCATAGGACATGCAATGAGAAGAGGGGGCATTGAAAATATTATAACAACAGGAAAAATAGAAGGAAGAAGATCTAGAGGAAGACCAAGAGAAATGATACTGGACAGTCTGACGGGATGGTGTGAGAGGAGATCACCGATGGCCTGCATGAAGGATCGGGTACTCTGGAGAAGCATAATAGCCAACGCCAGTCGGCAAGGCACCTGATGATGATGATGATGATGAAACATACAAACATAGTCTCCTGCAAATGTCTAGTGCATACTGGACAAACATACAATACGGTATTATACTGCTTAACTGCACGAGAAGCCTTGTTTCCTATTTGTAAAAATTTGCATCTGAAACCATAAGCTGTAAGTACAGGCATGTAAATGGTATTCGTTTCTTGTTGTTGTCTATTGCTGTCCAGTATGACCAAGATGTTCTGTTTCTTTATCATAATTTTTCTTCTTCTGAAAAGAATGGAATATTATACTCTGTCTTTTTGATGTTCAAAGTAAGGCCTTTCTGTTCACTTTCTTTAGCAACTTTATCCAGGAGATTTTGCAGGTCTTGTTGGTTCTCAGCTATTAGTACTGTGTCGTCAGCATACCAAAGGTTGTTAATGTTGTATCCTCTAATTTTTATACCTGGCTCGTGATGATCGTTCTTAGAAAATTCTCACTGAACGTATTAAAGAAGGTCTGGAGATAGTACACATCATTGTCGCACCCCTTGTTTCATAGGTTTATGTTATAATTGTCGCACCCCTTGTTTCATAGGTTTATGTTATAATTGTCGCACCCCTTGTTTCATAGGTTTATGTTATAATTGTCGGACCCCTTGTTTCATAGGTTTATGTTATAATTGTCGCACCCCTTGTTTCATAGGTTTATGTTATAATTGTCGCACCCCTTGTTTCATAGGTTGATATTTTTCAGTTTTAATTTTAACTCGAATCGCTGCTTCTTGCTGCTAGTACAGTTGTTTTACAATCCTCAGGTCTTTGCCGTCTATGTTTATGTCTTCAAGCATATTAATAATTTCATTATGTTTCACCTTGTCGAATGCTTTGGTGTATTCAATAAAACATAAATAGAGATCTTTCTGTACTTCTAAATCTCTTTCTGTTAGTGTTCGTAAAGCATAAATGGCATTGTATGTTCCCTTTTCTTCAACAAATCCGAATTGTTCTTCTGCTATTTCCATTTTTATATTTTCCCGTGTACTTCTCATAATAATTCTCAGAAGTAGCTTCGTTATGTGACATGAGAGGCAGATAGTCCGATGGTCCTCACATTCCTTTGAACCTGATTTCTTTGGTAGTGCTATAAACGTCTATTTAAGCAGGTCATATAATAACTGTCATACTAGGATTTTGTAGGTCATGTTTTGACGCTAGCTTGGACAATTTCCACGTGAAAGTGACTGTTAGGTAGGAGAAACGGTCACAACAGCCGTGAACTTTTCCCCCTGGTACAGAGTTTATTCTTTACAAACTGATTTTTCTAGACGTTCAGGGTCACAGAAACAGTGTCTAGCAAGTGAAGTTCGGAAATCTGTTTATGTCTTCACGGACAGAATTTTCGAGAATAGAGAATAGTAAAACGTCTGTTATATAAAAGAGGCAGGAGATTAGAGAAGGGCAGGATTAGATTTTTATAGTTATGGATAGAACTGAACCATGTTGTAGATGATTTTTTTTGCTTTTGTGATAGTTTTTTTTTTTTTTTTGCAGTAGAGGCAGTTTGGTTATTGTAGTTCGAATGCAGCAGACGTCTGTCGTCCATGTGTCCTTTTCAGGACACAGTTATACAGTTATTGTTAATGATATAGAGTGCTCTCAGATATTGTCCTTGTTGGGACTAAGAGTTTTTCAGAGGTTTTCATCTTGCCTTAATCTGTGCATTGTGTTAGTGCATAGTGTTTTCTGGTGTAATTTCTGTTATTGTAAGTTTTGAGTTTTTGTTCATTATTCTTGTTAGTTTTCACTTCCCAATAGCGAGCAACTTCTTACCGGGAAGTTCTCTTATTATCTTGTTCCTCCCTGCCACGTGGCAGCAGTTTTCTCATCTTCATTAAGTCATCCTCATCTTCTTCACAATAAAGTGTATGTAGAATTGTCACTACGCCAGCGCGTTTGTTGACTTGACTTGATTGTCAACAGTCTTGTCAGAGAGACTGCTCGTGCCGTCTCAGTTGTTCTAATGTCAGCGTGCCTTGGCTGTTACATTCAGTGTTTAGCTCAAACGCTATGTAAACTTCACAACTAAAGTCAAAACACTCTATACAGACACTAGAAAATAAAACCACAGTGGTTCTCAACCTGTAGATCAAATATAATTCTAGTAAGAAGATATTCCACTTTAGCTGGTGCTGTGTTTGTTCCGGCACGCAACACAGTACACAGCACACAGCACACACAAATATACGTATTTATGTGAACACATAAATAAATATAGACACACTAGAACAAGTAACCAAAAAATATAAATGGAACATATTATAACAGATGACGGGAAATACAAAACGTAGGGCCAAAAGATTCAAAAACTGAAAAAAAAATAGTTCTTACTTCAAAATATATGCCACAACAACTGAAAATTATAGAGTCATCAGTTGTTATGTATACTCCACACAACTCTGTCGTGTAGAAGCATGGGTAGGAAATAAGAAAATGGAAAAGAAATTTGAGGCGCTTGAAATGTGGATATACAAAAGAATGGAATGAATTTCATGGATAAATAAATAAATAAAACAAGCAAAGAAGTACTAAATTAGTGAAACCGAAAAGAGAAATAGTGAAAACATTAGAACCAGACAGCTAAAATATTTCAACAGTCAGATCATGAGACATAATACAATAATGAAAACTATACTATACGAAAAATTAGAAGAGCAAGAGGTCGACAACGATATAGATTAGCGGACAACATAAAGAGGTCGACAACGATATAGATTAGCGGACAACATAAAGAGGTCGACAACGATATAGATTAGCGAACAACATAAAGAGATCGACAACGATATAGATTAGCTGACAACATAGAGAGGTCGACAACGATATAGATTAGCGGACAACATAAAGAGGTTGACAACGATATAGATTAGCTGACAACATAAAGAGGTCGACAACGGTATAGATTAGCGGACAACATAAAGATGTTGACAACGATATAGATTGGCAGACAACATAGAGAGGTCGACAACGATATAGATTAGCTGACAACATAGAGAGGTCGACAACGATATAGATTAGCGGACAACATAAAGATGTTGACAACGATATAGATTGGCAGACAACATAAAGAGGTCGACAACGATATAGATTAGCGGACAACATAAAGAAATGGACTGGATTCAGCTTTGCAGCATTCAGTGTGTGGCAGAGAAAGTTTGTGAGCCATTACGGCCAACCTTCAAGGGAGAGACGACGCAGGATGATGGTGGTGGTGGTGGTGGTTTATATTTTAAAAAAAAACTTTTACCTTTCAGGTGCAACCTGCGCCCTGCCGCTTGGTTTGAAACTGTATTTCCTGGTAACAGCTTCTGTAGGCGCCTCTGCTGTGTCCATGACCGTCAAGTGAGTTCTTTACTGGTAGAATCAGTGCTTCTTCCACTCCTGCAAATGTAGACAATAAGGTAAGGCAATCCTGTCATGCCTTAGAGGCACATGGGCTTAGCAGTAGATTATCTGCTCTGTCCTGCTCTGCTGTGCCACCAGTGAAAAACTATACTGTCAGTAGTTTCCTTTAAACCAGAGGTCTCCCAACCCTGCAGCTCATCGGCCCCTCTCGTGAAGTTTCAGATTGTTCGTCGACCCCCCAAACATTTATTGCAATAAAATAATTTAATAAATAGTGCTCAACACATTCTTCTACTACTACTACTACTACTACTACTACTACTACTAACTACTACTACTACTACTATTACAACAACAACAACAACAACAACTACTACTACTACTACTACTACTACTACTACTACTACTACTAACACACAGTAATTAGTGTATGAATATATAACTATACACGGAGCCACTGCAGTAAAGCTGTGATACCAATATATATATATATATATATATATATATCTGAACCTTAAGTGCCCAGGGCACATGGGGCTTCCACAAGGGTTTTCCACAAATGCCTGTCCTTCGCCTTTTTTTCTGCTCTTGCCCAGGTGAACCCTCTATTGCTCAACATCCTTTCTGTTGTTCTTCTCCATGTCTCTTTTGGTCTACCCTTACTTCTGCTCCCCTGTGGTGTCCATCTTAGTGCTATTTTTGGTAGTGAGTTGTCAGTCATTTGGAGCACATGTCCCAACCATCGCCAGCGTCTTTCCTCAATAATTGTTGTCAGTGGTTTCGTCTGCATTTCTGCTAATAAGACATTATTTCTTATGGTGTTTGGCCAAAATATTTTTCTAATTCTTCGTAAACATTTAGTCTGGAAAGAATTCAACTTGTTTTCTATGGTTTTGGTGATTTTCCAGCATTCACTTCCATAGAGTAGTACACTTAGAACATTACTCTTAAATATCCTGATTTTCATATTTATGCTTAGTTTTTACCAATATATATAAACTAGGAAAAAAGTAGGAACAGATTTATTACTAAGTAACGTGTTACTAAGTAATAAAGCTGTTCCTACTTTTTTCCTAGTTTATGCATTTTACTACTACAACTATAATTACTACTACTACTACTACTACTACTACTACTACTACTACTACTACTACTACTACTACTAATAATAATAATAATAATAATAATAATAATAAATAACAATAATAATGACTTCAAAACAATTATAGACCCTAGGAAAATCCCATTACCCTTTGAAATCAATGTTAACTATTGTAAACATGGTAGATACAGTCACACTATAAATCTGTTGTATCTGACGTATCTTTCTAAAAATAAAACGTGCACTTCTTCTTCTTCTTCTTTTTGGATCTGCGAGCGTGATGTTCTTTGTAGCCCACGCGGTGAAGATGTTGAGATACCGCATCGTTTCGGACAGAAAGCGGGTCACGGTGACTATATTCTTCAGTTACCGAGCTAAGCTGAAAAAACACGAAGTGCGCAGTACTTCTTTAGCAGACTCCACCGCCATGGGCACCTTAGCCGTCACTGCCTCCTTAGCAGGCTCAGACGACAGGTTCTGGATTAGCCGCATGTTGAGGCTGTTTGTGGAAGCTGTCAGTCATTTTGTTGACCTGCTTCTCTCGAGACCGTTTCAACCAGCATTTGCCTGGCACCAAGGCGGACAGTAGCAACGTTTGTTTAACTGGAAGGTCCAGTCGACCCAGTCTCTAAAAGTGGGTACCAGAGAAACCTGGGAGGGTAAAGCGGCCAGGCGTGATACTGACCACATCACATTTTCATGTGCCGAAGGTCGTGGAAAATACGGGCCTAACGCCGTGTACCCAACACGCCTGAATGGCATGGACACGGGGATTTTACCTTTACCCCCGGAACTGATTCAGTTAGTGTGTGTGTGTGCGCGTGTTTTGTCTGAGTTTGATCACTTCGGCTGTTATGTTTCTCCGCAGAACCCGATACTTCATGCAGGCCGTGAGCTCAGATGGCGATCTCATCTCAGACTATCCAGTATCATTTCTCTCGGCCTTCCTCTGGCTCTTTTTTTTTCCCGTATAATTTTACTATTGCGACAATATTTTCAATGCTTCCTCTTTCATTACATGTACTATGAAAGTACATTACGTGTCTCATATTTTTTGACAATATTTTTGTTGTTGTCTTTCGCTCTTCTCCCACATTCTTGATCAGTAATCTTTGCTTCCAGCAAATTCGTAATATTCTTCTATCAAAGCACATTTCTACTGCTTACAATGATCTTTGTTCGTTTTCAGGATATGACATTCGGTCAAGGATATCTAACCCTTGATATAACTCTAAATTATTGTGTAGAGTTAGACCCCATGTTTGTTTTCACTGGCAGAATTCTTGATTTCCAAGTCGTTTTTTTTTTTTTTTTGCACATTGAAAGTTTTTTGCTCGTGGAAAGTAAGAGAAAGGAGAAAGTTTTTAGACTGTTGAGTGAGAAAGTAGTGTAGTCCGGTCTGGTTGAGAAATGTAGACGTGTTTAGTATGTGCTGGTTGTGAGCCAGCTTAAATTCTTATGGCGCTATATTAGTAACTTGACTAGATAGCAGCTCAGAGTTATTTATGTTGGATTATGCATGTTTTGAGAAATTGTCTTCGTATATTTTCCTCGTCAGCCATCTCCATCGTCATCACGTTCACGCAATACATCGGATGTGAGTGTCAAGGTAATGCAGTCTTGATATATATATCCAATGTGCCAGTATGTGATCGTCCTGGATGTCCTGTAAAGAGTATATCATTGCTGGGAGTGCTTCGTCGTCTTCTTTCTGTATAGTCGTATTGTAGTCAGCACAACAGATAACCAGCAGCATACAAGCAGAAGCAATATAATATAATAAGTCCACAAGAAGAAGAAGAAGAAATACACCCTTATTGGTTACCAGCAAGGCGAAAGCTGTTACAAGGCTTCCCACCTTAAGGTGGCTTTCATTAATACACCGTGCTTTTTTGTTCCAGAAAACTTACACTCTCATCTTCAATACCTTTCTTCAACCAAGCCATGTCTTTCCTTCCCTAGTTAACTAAAAGATGTGTAGTCGTAGGGTATTCCTTCCCTTAGTGGATAGATTTTACATTATCCTGGTTATTTTCAACCTTCACTTCCCCTATTTTATCAACAGTAATTTCAAATATTCTTCTTCTTCTTCTTCGTTCACTTCTACCACCAAAAACCGCACTGTGAACCTACTGAATTCACGCATGTGGTCCTCGTTAGGTCCCGTGGTCCCCTGTGTGGTCCAAAATAGACCACACGAGTTCCACGAAAGGACCACAAGGGGTATTTCAAATATTAAAAACTTGCTTTAGGAACAATCCCACACAAAGAGAGACTGATGGTCTGTGGTGATTTTAACAGTCATTCCCAGAGCTGGGGCTATGACCACATAGACAAGAGAGGAGAGGAAGTTGAGAGCTGGCAGGATGATAATGGACTTCTCCTGATCAACCAGCCAATGGATGCCCCAACATTTTACTCAAGGGCTTGGCATACAAAATCAACACCAGATCTGGCATTCCACTCTCCAGATCTGAAGTGGAACATTACACGTGAAGTTGGAAAACAACTTGGAGGTAGCGACCATCGACCAGTCTTCCTGACAATAGAAAATGAACTCCTTAACACCAGTAACCCTCTCCCCAGATGGAACTATAAAAAAGCAAACTGGACAATGTACAGACATCGTACAGGTATCCTGGTGGGACAGCTGTCCATAGAAGGTAAGGATATTAACAGCATAGTGAAGGAGTTCAATGCTTGTATCCTTCAGGCCGCTAGTGAAACCATTCCCAGAGGAGCTCGCAGGGACTATAAACCATACTGGTCTAGTGAGCTGGGAAAACTCCATGATGACGTGGAAGCAGCTCGAAAGCAAGCAGAAAATAGACCATGCCAAGAACACCACAATAATTACCAACATTCTAAGGCCAAATTTCAGAGAGCAAAGCTGCAAGCCAGACGGGAAAGTTGGAGAGAGAAAACAGAGTCCCTAAACTTTGAAAAGGATGGAAGGAAACTGTGGAAACTAATCAAACGGTTAAATGATGAGAGTACTGGAAGAAGTACAAAGATTACACTAATAGAGGATGGGAAAACTCTTACAGGTAAGCAGGTAGCAGATCACTTTGCTCGCATGTTTGCACAGGACTGCAACATTGATATCCATCCAGAGAAGGAGCGTACAGTGCTCATCGAGCCACAGAAAGAGGAGGAACAAGTCAGAAAAGTGGAGGTCATGGATGCACCAATCACACGCAGTGAGTTAGACCTAGCAGTTAGTAAACTGAAACCAAGTAAATCACCAGGACCAGATGGAGTGTCCAATGAAATGATCAAGAACCTGGGAATGGCAGCAATGGGAAAGCTGTTGGATATTTTCAATATGTGCTGGAGCACAGGTAAGTTACCTCAAATCTGGAAGGAAGTAAGCATGGTACCACTGCTAAAACCAGGGAAAAACAGTGATACTGTCTCCAGCTACAGGCCAATCAGTCTCACTAGCTGCCTATGCAAAACGATGGAACGCATCATTGACCTGAGGCTAAAATGGTACCTAGAAAGTGAAAACCTTCTCGTTCCACAACAAGCAGGATTTAGGCAGTACTACAGTACGGAAGATCAAGTGACCTATCTCTCTCAAGAGATTGAGGATGCATTCCAAGAGAAAAACCTTGTACTAGCAGCGTGGATAGACCTGAAGAAAGCCTTTGATAAAGTATGGAAAAAAGGTCTGTTGTGGAAACTAAGAAACTGCAATGTGAATGGAAGACTGTACAACTGGATAAAGTCCTATTTACACAATAGAAGAGCTAGAGTAGTAATGGATGGACACAAAAGCCAGAAAGTACTTCTGCGACACGGTGTACTACAAGGAGGAGTCCTTTCGCCTACACTATTCCTTGTATTCATTAATGACCTGGTCAAGGAACTTCCCTATGGAATCAAAGCAGCACTGTATGCAGATGATCTGGTCATGTGGTGTACAGATGAATATGCGACAGTTGCTACACAGAGACTCCAAAGAGCAGCAGACATCTTGACATCATGGACAAACAAATGGTGTGTAAGTATCAACACAGAGAAATCAAGTACCACTCTGTTCACCCTCTCATCTAAACAGAAAGCAGGTAAGATCTTTGTAAATGAAATACCCTTAAGGATGGACAACCAACCCACTTACTTAGGAGTGACTCTTGACTCAAAACTGACTTGGAAGCAACACATCAACAGTGCAGAAGCAAAAGCCAGAAGAAAACTAGCCATATTAAGAAAATTGAGTGGGACTACATGGGGAGCTAGTGAAAGAATCCTCAAGAACGTATATCAGCAAAGTATTCTACCACATTTAGAATATGGCTCAACATCTTGGTGCACAGCATCAAACACTACGCTGCATAATCTAGACAAGGTTCAGAATCAGTCACTACGGATTATCACAGGTGCCATGAGGTCCACACCAATAGTAGAAATGCAGAAAATAGTTGGTGTTCAACCGCTAAAGGAACGTAGGGACACAAAGGTCATGACCATGGGAGAAAAATTCCTTAGCTCTGTAAGCCATCCCCTGAAGGAGAGATTCAATAACTTGGCATTAGGACGGCTTAAAAGAAGCAGCTTCATTCATCAGGCCAAGCGTATGCGTAAGCTGATACCTGACCTTCCAACTGTAGTCACTCCATTATCATCTGTACCAGAGCATACACCATGGAAAGAAGCAGATTATACACAAATAACTATTCAGACTGAAGTGAAAGGTGTGCAGAATGGTGAGATGCAGAGCAGTCTTGTAAGATCAATAGCCACACTTAGTGTTCTAGATGACAAATATCCATGCGACACCTGGATACGTGTGTATACAGATGGATCTGCACATAATGCCATAAAAAATGGTGGGGCAGGAGCATATATTGAATATCCAAACAACACCATTGACAAGATTTCCATACCCACTGGTAAATACTGCAACAACTTTGATGCAGAAGTTAGGGCAATTATTGCTGCAGTTGAAAAACTATCAGACTCCAGAATTGATACATGTCCTGTAGTAATTCTCACAGATGCAAGATCAGTACTGGAGGCTCTTCAGTGCAACAAACTACCAGACCTTAAGGATGCCTTGTCAAAAATTGGCTTACAACATGGAGTCACTTTGCAGTGGATTCCCTCCCACTGTGGGATACCAGGCAATGAGAAAGCTGACCATCTGGCCAAAGAGGGCACTGAAATGGAGCAACCAGACATACCAATCACCTATAATCAGAAGAAAAGCATGATAAAAACCTACAGGAAGCCACAAACACCACTACATGATGACTATCACATGCTAAACAGAAAGGAACAAGTCACCATTTTCCGTCTCCGAACAGGACACAGCCGACTCCGAAGTCATATGTATACAAAGTTTAAGGTTGGTACTACTAATCTATGTACATGTGCCCAGGTGCCCCAAACCGTGGAACATATCCTCCAGAACTGCATCAACTACGAGACACTGAGAAATAATTACTGGCCCAGTGAAACCACTAAAGAAGATAAGCTCTACGGTTCCATACATGAGTTACAAAAAACAGTGAAATTTATCCAAGAGACAGGACTGCAGATATAGATAGACAGTGCGAACGAAGAAGAAGAAGAAGAAATATTAAAAACCGTTAATCCAGTCTGAAGTGAAACAAGAAGCAATATTTCAAAACTGAAATAGGAGATAAGTTATAACTGCATCGACCAGTTTTTATTTCACTTGTATCAAACACAGAAATTAACGCCCAAATATTCAGCCTGACAAAAAGCTACTTCCAACAGCCAAATGAACCTTTTTCTTTTCTTCAAATTAAATTTCCTGTTTGATTAAAAACTACAAAAGTATTGTGTAAAAGTAAAATTATTTCAGATAAAACAAAAAAAGTATGAAAAGCTTTTTCGTTAAAACAAGATTAATTTAAGGGTTAAAAAAAAAAACTACTGCCAAATCTAACAACTTAGTAATCCAGTACTTTACAATACTCCAGCAGATACAGGGACAACCGAAGAAAACAGATCATGGTGCACCTTTTGGTCAAATGTAAACACCTTGCTCTTTATCTTGCACGGAAAAATGAGTTTCTGCATCACCTGGATATTAAATTCTGAAGTGTTATTTGAAATTAATATGGCCACCAAAATGAAAACTTACTTAACGCAGGCACGGACTAAAAAATCTAGAATCTTATTTGAACAACGTGGTTCCTCGCACGCGGGAAAATAAACAATATTTGACTATAAACAGCAGGATATAGTAAACGATCAGCAGAGGTTGTCAGTGTTGAAAACTAAAAGAAAACAAAATAAAAACGACACTATTTTATAACGAACTCTTTTATCGACAACCAGTCAAATCTCATTCTTCAGGATAAGAAAAAAATGCCTTTTGAATTGTGCCTTGCCTGAACCACGCCTCTTTTCTCTTTACAACCTACGCTCTGTGTGTGTGTGTGTGTGCGCGCGCGCGCCCGTGCGTGCGTGTGTGTGTGTTCAAATTGTTGGCGTTGATTTCTTTATCAGACTCTATTCCCCCTTCATCTTTCCTCATCTTATTTTTAACCCCCTCACCACCATCATGTCCCCCCCCCCTCCTTTAGAGTTACGACGGGTTTGGCTGTCTGAAACTGTTATAAGGACGTTGGAGAGTTTGTCTTTGCTGGAATCGCCATGCAAGAACTGGGCATGCGAATGTTGTGTGTTCCCAGTACTACAGGACGGGGACCTTTGTTCTTTTTTTTTCCCTCCTCAGTGATGATGACGGTGACGATAGTACGATGATGTACAACATCAGGTCTGTGGTGACCTTCATGCTTCATGAGATGTGATAGATAATGTTTCTAATCTCACAGCTAGTGTGAAGTAACGATAGATCACAGCTAGTGTGAAGTAACGATAGATCACAGCTAGTGTGAAGTAACGATAGATCACAGCTAGTGTGAAGTAACGATTGCTCACAGCTAGTGTGAAGTAACGATAGATCACAGCTAGTGTAAAGTAACGATTGCTCACAGCTAGTGTGAAGTAACGATAGATCAGGGCTAGTGTGAAGTAACGATAGATCACAGCTAGTGTAAAGTAACGATTGCTCACAGCTAGTGTGAAGTAACGATAGATCACGGCTAGTGTGAAGTAACGATAGATCACGGCTAGCAGTTATGTGGGGAAGAGAAAGGAGAAGAGGATGACTCTGCCCCTGTAGTAAAGGGAAATTTCAAATGCAACATGTCTGCATTTGCCCGTAAATGGTCATAAATACTGTAATAGTGGTATCAGTCTATGTATAGTGGAAGATAACTGAGGTGGCCATTGGAACAACTATTGTTTGTTTTCTCTAGCGTCCTATGGTGATTAACACAAGTAAGTGAATAGATATGTAAATCTATGTCCCACATGAACATGACTAACTGTTGCTAGAATTCTTTTTCAGTCGAGAAAACGGGCCAGAGCATATCCAGGGCAAGATGTCTCTCTGACCTGACCTGATCATCTGCAGACGTGCTTGTGATTCATTTATAAATTGTCCCTGTCTGTGTCAAAGCATGTCAGCATGGATGACTTTCCCTGTCTGTGTCAAAGCATGTCAGCATGGATGACTTCCCCTGTCTGTGTCAAAGCATATCAGCATGGATGACTTCCCCTGTCTGTGTCAAAGCATATCAGCATGGATGACTTCCCCTGTCTGTGTCAAAGCATGTCAGCATGGATGACTTCCCCTGTCTATGTCAAAGCATGTCAGCATGGATGACTTCCCCTGTCTGTGTCAAAGCATGTCAGCATGGATGACTTCCCCTGTCTATGTCAAAGCATGTCAGCATGGATGACTTCCCTTGTCTATGTCAAAGCATGTCAGCATGGATGACTTCCCCTGTCTGTGTCAAAACATGTCAGCACGGATGACTTCCCCTGTTTTAAGATGAAAATGCGCATAATACTCGTAGTACTGTATATCAGAACAGTACAACAAATAAATATGGAAGAAATAGTGAAATGTTTAAAGAAATGAAGACATTGACAAGAAGTGTCACATCTAAACTAAGTGCAATTTGTGACGAGATGGGGAATACCTTGACAAAGACAGAGGAAATTCTAGAAAGATGGAAAGAATATTGCAGAGGAATGTGTGATACGACTGACTCTGAAGGTTAAAATCAACAGTGTGAAATATTATTGGAGGAGAAAGAACCTGAATCGACGACTGAGAAAGTTCTATGGGCAATAGAGAGTCTGAAAAATGGTAAATCACCAGGATGTGATGAGATAACAGTTGAACTTACTAAGGCAGGAGGAAAGGAATGTGCAACACTCTATCATGCACTATGTAAAACGATATGGCATTCAGGTACTTGGCCAAAAGAATGGAAAAGAACTGTATTCATACCACTGCCAAAAAAAGGGTAACCTGAAATTATGCACAAACTACAGAACTGTTGCCCTGATTAGTCATGCCAGTAAAATTCTGTTAAAAATCACTTCGTAAGAAAATAGAAGAAGAAGTCAATATGGTCCAAGCTGGTTTCAGTCAATGAAGAGGATCAATAGATCATATATTCAATATAAGATTAATTATAGATAAATGCAGAGAATGTAATGTGAATCTATATTTATCTTTTATAGACTACTCAAAGGCATTTGATTATATACAACACCAGAAACTTTGGGAAATAATGGAAAAAATGGGATTTCCAGCACATTTGATACAATTAACATCATTGCTGTATCTAGACCAACAGGCAGCAGTAAGAATAAATGGTGAAACAAAAATTTAGTTTGACATAAAACAAAGGGTTCGTCAGCGGTGCATATTGTCGCCTTACTTATTTAACTTGTATATTGAAAATATAATGAGGAATGTTAGAGAAGATGTAGACAAAGAGTATTACGATGCCATAAAAATTGGAGGTTATGAAATACCAGAGATTAGATATGCTGATGACACATTATTACTGTCCACAACACAAAAAGGAATAGAAAAACTAATTATGTCAGTACTTAAGAACAGCGAAGAGCAAAAACGTTATCTTAATGCGAGGAAATCTAAATTGATGACAACTGACAAAACAAATAAGGCAGCTGAAATGAAGTATCAACGAGGAAAAATTTGAAGAAGTTGAGAGTTTTGAATATCTTGGATCATTACTAACTAATAATGGATATACAATGAAGGATATTCAAAGAAGGACATCTATCGCTCTTCAAAAAATAAAATAACTAAAGAGAGGATCAGACAGAACTACAATGATAAGATTTTTAAAGGTATGCATCTTTCCCATCGCAACATATGCCTGTGAGACCTGGACATTTATCAAAACAGCTGAGAAACACATAAGTGCCTTTGAATGCCAATGCTGCATAAGAGTTCTTCAAATATCGTGGACACAAAAAAGAACAAATATATCCACACTATAAGAACTTAATACTGAAGAAGGCTGGCTAGTAAAGAGGATTAAAGAGAGAAAACTTAAATGTCATGATAATCTAGAAAAGACAGACTTGGAAGGGTACATAATGAGAAAAAGAAAGAGAGGAAGACCAAGGCGAAGATGGCTGCAAGATATCGTTGATGATTTGCAAATGGATGCATCAGCAGCAGGCCATCTTGGTCACAACCAAGAGGCCTACAGAGAGTTGTTAGGGAGACAAAGTTCCGCAAGGGACATGCAAATGAATGAATAATCTGTGATTCTATTATATAGTGATATTTCCGAAGTTTCCCTTTGCCATTTTCTTCTTCTTCTTCTCTCTTCTCCTCCTCCTCCTCCTTCTTATTATTCTTTCTTCTTCTTCTATCTCAATGGAACTGCGAGCACGGTGTTCTTTGAACCTTTCCGATGAAGTTATTAAAGCACAGCATGGTGTCAGACAGAGAGTGGGTTATGGCGGCTGTTTTTTTCAGCTTCCGAATGGAGCTAAAAACCAGTGTCATCAAACAATGTCACGCTGATGACAGAAGCTGCCTAGCGCTTGAGAACCGCTACATTCAGGAATATGAGACGTAGGTTTGAACTCGCAATTCAGCTACATCTGACATTCCCTCTTTCACAATCATTTTCCCTCTGCACTAAGTTCCACTACTTTCTCACCTGTAACACATAGTTCAGACCCTCCTCACAGCATCAGATTACAATCCTTTACCCCAGCTATAATCACCTAATCCACTTTTTCCCGGCTAGATTACCATTGTATCACCCCTCTCCTTTCCACTGTTTCCTCCTCCTCACATACTACTCACATACAAGTCTCCATTTAAACATTCTCTACTCTCCACCATGCGCATTTCTGAACACAGCCTCTTACAAGCCACAGCTTCTTACAAGTCACAACGAAGTGCTCCATTATTTATTCTATTTTTTTTTTACATTCCTATTTTTTACATAGCATTCAAATGAATTTATAGTTTATCTTCTTTGTCTATTTCTTCATCCTGTGTGTTTTTGTATCATTAAGGTTTATATCGAAAAGTCACAACTGTGTGCTCGTTAAGTAATAAAGCTGTTCCTACTTTTTCCCTATTTTATACATTTTAAAAAGCAATGGATGTGCAATACTTCTTTAGTAGACTCCACGGCCATGGGGACAATAGCGATCCCTGTCCCGTTAGCCAGGCTACGCCTGTTTATTGGTTACCATCGGAGACGTGGGACAAGGTCTTGGTCGACTATGACTCGCCGACCTTAACACTAGCACAGCAGCTATGGATCGATGACTGCAACATCGGACAGCCTCTTTACTCCCTGCCATATTTAACAAATGATGTCAACATAAACTGAAGGTTTCTAGTACACCAAATTCTTTAGGTGCCAAAATAGTATCCAGAAGTCAGGACACATTCTACAATCCAGCTCTCATTACAGAGACTTAACAGTCTAATCCTTGTCCCAGAAAAAAAAAAGATTATTATCTGCGGGACATTCATGAGGAACTTCTGCTAACGACTGTCTCTTTCTCTTTTGTTGGTATGGCTGAGACTATGAAAGTGAACGAAGAAGAAGAAAACAGATGACACTGCTTTCTGTGGAACTTATTTGGCGCTTAAATCCGGGGTCTTCAAAGTAGTTGCAAAGTTCTAAGCAGAAACCCTCAGAAAGCACCAAGCTACACAAACATTAATTTTTAACAAATGTGATCGCTGAAAGACAGTTTTCAAACTGTAAACGTGTATCGGGTGTCTGAGTGACGAAGTGGTTAATACACTAGCCTCTCATGGACAAGATTGGTGGTTAAAATCCAGTCGGAGTTGCCACAGTCACCCATCTGTAGAAATAAGTAACCGACTTCTTCTAGAATTGGGGAGGGAAAGGCGGCAGGGCGTGACGGCGAACGCCTCACCCTCTGGCCTGTCGACAGGTCAAGGAAATGAATATTAATACCATTCTCCCTCCCTAGTTTTCTGCTTGGCACAGTAAGGCTACCTCTAACTCTCTTGCTACAGTGAGTCATCGAAATGGCTTTGTTAGAAATTACACTACAATGATGTGCATCTAACTTGTTTTTTTTTTTTTTGAGATTCAGATTTTAAATTACTAAATATAGACCTATGCTTATTTCTCAGTAAAAGTATGGGGTGTGTGTTTATTGCACGCTTTCTATGAGACCATAAGATTTTTCATTGGTAGTGAAAGTGTTAACTCTTTTAATATGTATCAGTTCAAAACAGATTACTTGACGTTCAGATGTTGCTGCTTCACGCACTGAAACGTGAACCCCAGCCTCATAACGTTTACTGCTGACTAGGAACTCAGAGGCATTTGTAAAGTGGTGCAAACATTATTTTCAAGCACCCAGTTCCAACCCCTCCCAGATTACTCTTTTATTTATTATCAGTTCGTCAGTCAATCAGTCGGTCAGCCTTGCGGAACTTTGCCTCCCGAACAGCTCTCCTGTAGGCCTCTCGATTGTAGGCAAGATGACCTGCTGCTGATGCATCCATCTGCAGATCATCAACGATGTCTTGCAGCCATCTTCGCCTTGATCTTCCTCTCTTTCTTTTTCCCATTATGTACCCTTCCAAGACGGTTTTATCTAAATTATCATGACGTTTAATGTGTCCAAAATATTTAAGTTTTCTCTGTTTAATCCTCTTTATTAGCCAGCCTTCTTCAATATTAAGTTCTTGGGGTAAGGATAAATTTGTTCTGTTTTGTGTCCATGATATTTGAAGAACTCTTCTGTAACATTTACATTCAAAGACATTTATGTGTTTCTCAGCTGTTTTGTTAAGTGTCTAGGTCTCACAGGCGATGGGAAAGATGCATGCCCTTAAAAATCGTATTATAGTTTTGTCTGTTTCTATCCACATATTCTTTAGTTGTTTTACTTTCTGAAGAGTGATAGATGCCCTCCTTTTAATTTACCCCATTTTATCTCCATTAGTAGTAGTGATCCAAGATATTCAAAGCTCTCCACTTATTCAACGTTTTCCTCATTGATACATATTTCAGCTGCCTTATTTGTTTTGTCAATTGTCATCATTTTAGTTTTCTTTGCATTAAGATAGAGGTTTTTGCTCTTCGCTGTTCTTACGGACTGACATAATTAGTTTTTTCCATTCCTTTTTGTGTTGTGGACAGTAATAATGTGTCATCAGCATATTTAATCTCTGGTATTTCAAAACCTCCAATTTTTATGGCATCGTAATACTCTTTGTCTACATCTTCTCTAACATTCCTCATTATATTTTCAGTATACAAGTTAAATAAATAAGGCGACAATATGCATCCCTGACGGACCCCTTGTTTTATGTCAAACCAAGTGTTTGTTTCACCATTTATTCTTATTGCTGCCTGTTGGTCTAGATACAGCAGTGATGTTCATTGTACCAAATATGTTGGAAATCCCATTTTTTCCATTATTTTCCAAAGTTTCTGGTGTTGTACACAATCAAATGCCTTTGAGTTGTCTTTAAAAGATAAATATAGATTCACATTACATTCTCTGCATTTCTCTATTATTAATATTATGCTGAATATATGATCTCTTGAGCCTCTTCCTTCTCTAAAACCAGCTTGGGCCATACTGACTTCTTCTATTTTCTTACAAAGTCTCCCCATTACGATTTTTAACATAATTTTACTGGCATGACTAATCAGGGCAACAGTTCTGTAGTTTGTGCATAATTTCAGGCTACCCTTTTTTTGCAATGGTATGAACACAGTTCTTTTCTATTCTATTGGCCAAATACCTGAATGCCATATCTTTTTACATAGTGCATGATAGATTGTTGCACATTACTTTCCTCCTGCTTTAATAAGTTCAATTGTTATCTCATCACATCCTGGTGATTTACCATTTTTCAGATTCTTTATTGCCCATAAAACTTCTTGTATTGTCGGTTCGGGTTCTCTCTCCTCCAATAATAATTCACACTGTTGTTTTACGTTTTCACAGTTGGTTTTTTCATACATTCCTCTGCAATATTCCTTCCATCTTTCTAGAATTTCCTGTCTCTGTCAAGGTATTCCCTATCTCATCACAAATTACATTTAGCTTAAGTGTGACATTTCTCATCAATGTCTTCATTTCTTTAAACATTTCACTATCTCTTCCTCACTTCTGATGTCCTTCTATTCTTTCACAACAATCTTGTATGTATTGTCTTTTGTCTTTTTTATGTTTCTTCGTACTTCTTTTGTTAAAGATTTATATTCCTCTTTGTTGTTGTTTGTCACTTTCCATTGTGTCTTCATTTCTCTAAGTTGTTTTATCAGTTCTAGTGTGCCTGCTGTAATCCATCCATTCTTTTGTGTTTTCTTTACTGGAACCATGTCTTTAGCTGTCGTTATTAAGATATCTCTGGCATGCGTAGCCAATTTATCTGGTGTCATCTCCTCCTGTACAGCCATCAGGATTTCGAAACGGTTCTTCACTTCTAAATTGTATTTTTCTGGCATTTTTGTAAGATCAAAGCGGAGTGGTCTTGATCCCGGAACTGTCTTTTTTATTTTTATCTTCATGTCTGCTATTAATAACTCATGGTCCGTGTCACAATCAGCACCTGGTAAAGTTTTTGCCAATGTATACGTGATCTCCACCTTCTTTGCACTAAAATGTAATCTGTTTGATTCTTGGTTTTCCCATCAGGTGATGTCCATGTGTAAAGTCTTCTTGGATGTTGTTTAAAAAGTGTGTTAGCGGTCATTAGCTCATTTTTCATTGAAAACGCTATTAGATTGTCACCTGGCTCATTTCTATGTCCTATGCTAAATTTCCCCCACAACATATCCTTCGTCTTCTGCCTTTTCTGTACCAATTTTCGCATTAAAATCCTCCATTATTAATACAATTTTTCCGTACCTTGTATATCGTCTTTTGTTATAAAAGTCTTCTACTTCCTCTTCTTCTGCTGCTGATGTAGGTGTATATATCTGGATGATTGTTACATTTCTAGGAGTGCCCTTAAGTCTGATAGTGAGGATTCTATCGCTTACTGGATTGTAACCTAGTAATGCTTTTGATGATGATTTGTGCAAGTAAAAAGCCATTCCATTCTTTCCTCCTAATTCTCCACCAGAGCATATAAAGATATTATCATTCTCGCTTTTGAGGTGTCCTGATCCTTTCTATCGATTTTCGCAGATTCCCAAAATGTGTATCCCCGTTCTTTTCATCTCATCACTTATTATTTGACACTTTCCCTCATACATTCTTCTCACATTCCATGTTCTTACTCTAATTTTTCTTTTTTTAGTTTGATGCAGGGGTTTTCCTTGGTAACACCGTCAGGATTTTGTCCTTCATCACAATTACTAGCACTGACCTCTGCTTCACACTCTTCCCCAGTGTTAAAATTAGATCTATCTGGCCTGGGGGACTCACCACCAGATCTTTTTCCTATCTGACCATCCATGATTGCTGTTTTGGTTTCTTGGTATATTTCCAGAAGATAGTTTACCATTGCTTTCCTTCCTGGGCAGTGACTGTACTAGTCAGTGATCGTAGTCATTGACCATAACCAACATTATCTGTCGGCTGCTCTCCCATTCCATCCATCACCTGCTCCCATGACTTCACGTCACCCTGATCGGGGGTGGCGGGGGGGGGGGGGGGGCTATACGGGTACTTCACCTTGCCCAGGGGTGTCTCCCGTAGACTGACGGAGGTAAGGAGGCGTCTTACTTCTCCTTTGATAGGGGATATCCCTACCTCGCTTACCACAGATACAAGATTCCCTTCAGAGGTAGCACATGAATGTACATATATCTGTACAGTATATGGACAGATACATGTATGATACATATATTGTATCACACAACAAACTAAAAAAAAACAGCTAAACTCTGTATCGTCAACATCTTGTGAAGACGGAAGGAATCATATATTTTCTACAGAGAGTAGATGATCTAACTTCGCGACATTTTGTGAACAGAGTTCTTAACTCCCCTTTCATTTATCTGTTAAGCGAACATATTTTATCGGGTTGTTTTGACTAACATATTAGCAAACCGGAAGCACCAAGGCCTACGAATAGTAAGTAATAGAAGACAAGAAAAACTACGAAGTTTAATTACGACTTGACAGAGAAGAATTGTTGAGCGTAAACGTGACTGGAAACAATGGCCCCAGCAGAAAAAGCAAAGTGTGTGACTGTACTGGTGTATGTGTACGTGTGCTTGTGTGTATTAGAAAAAAGGGGGTGATGGTGGAGCTAACACACCTCTGTTCGCGATTAACATGGAGTAACGAGAGCTTACTGTGCTGAATATTCACGAGCCCCCTTATCATCTTACCCTTGTGTAGTAAATTAATTTTTGTTTTGTTTTCGTTGTTATTCTTATTGGCCTGAGTTTAAGCCAAGAATCTGGCGTCTATTTACGGTTCCGTACTATCTGTAAGCTAGTCTGCCTCTGATACAGAGCGTCTGGCTTAAAGTCATGTACTACCTGTAAGCGTGTCTGTCCAATGGTAGAGCATCTTGCTACAGTCATGTACTACCTGTAAGCGTGTCTGTCCACTGATAGAAGGTCTGGCTACAGTCATGTACTACCTGTAAGCGTGTCTGTCCACTGATAGAGGGTCTGGCTACAGTCATTTACTACCTGTAAGTGTGTCTGTTCACTGATAGAGGGTCTGGCTACAGTCATGTACTACCTGTAAGCGTGTCTGTCCACTGATAGAGGGTCTGGCTACAGTCATGTACTACCTGTAAGTGTGTCAGGCCACTGATAGAGGGTCTGGCTACAGTCATGTACTACCTGTAAGTGTGTCAGTCCACTGATAGAGGGTCTGGCTACAGTCATGTACTACCTGTAAGCGTGTCTGTCCACTGATAGAGGGTCTGGCTACAGTCATGCACTACCTGTAAGTGTGTCAGTCCACTGATAGAGGGTCTGGCTACAGTCATGTACTACCTGTAAGCGTGTCTGTCCACTGATAGAAGGTCTGGCTACAGTCATGTACTACCTCTAAGTGTGTCAGGCCACTGATAGAGGGTCTGGCTACAGTCATGTACTGCCTCTAAGTGTGTCAGGCCACTGATAGAGGGTCTGGCTACAGTCATGTACTACCTCTAAGTGTGTCAGGCCACTGATAGAGGGTCTGGCTACAGTCATGTACTACCTCTAAGTGTGTCAGGCCACTGATAGAGGGTCTGGCTACAGTCATGTACTACCTCTAAGTGTGTCAGGCCACTGATAGAGGGTCTGGCTACAGTCATGTACTACCTCTAAGTGTGTCAGCCCGCTGATAGAGGGTCTGGCTACAGTCATGTACTACCTCTAAGTGTGTCAGGCCACTGATAGAGGGTCTGGCTACAGTCATATACTACCTCTAAGTGTGTCAGGCCACTGATAGAGGGTCTGGCTACAGTCATGTACTACCTCTAAGTGTGTCAGGCCACTGATAGAGGGTCTGGCTACAGTCATGTACTACCTCTAAGTGTGTCAGCCCGCTGATAGAGGGTCTGGCTACAGTCATGTACTACCTCTAAGTGTGTCAGGCCACTGATAGAGGGTCTGGCTACAGTCATATACTACCTTTAAGTGTATCAGGCCGCTGATAGAGCGTCTGGCTACAGTCATGTACTATCTCTAAGTGTGTCAGGCCACTGATAGAGCGTCTGGCTACAGTCATGTACTACCTTTAAGTGTGTCTGCCCGCTGATAGAGCGTCTAGCTACAGTCTGAAGGGAATCTACCGATAAACAGATTACTCTGATAACACTAGTCAGGTCAATGAAATAGAAACATTCATATTTTCCTAGTTAGACCTGCATCTTTTCCCTTCTCTGGAAACAGTAAAACAAATGTCAGGACTGCAAATACCTCATCGCTTTCGGTCTCTGCATTTCAAACTCATCACCGCCGCTGCAGCTGCAAAGATGTACACTACGAAGTTACAGTACCTTATAGCAAAGTGAATCAATTTTCTTTCGTACGACTAGCTAGACTGCTCATGATGATAGTTCGTAATGATAGTGGTGATGCTTTACTTGAGAAAATAAATGTCAACTATCGAAACCAGAACATTTATTACTGAAACATTTTGGCGCAGAAGTTTTTAAAAAGAGCAATTGTTTTTTTTTCTTTTAGTCATTGCATGCTTTCAAAGCCCATTTATCGACTTCTTTATTCAAATTTGTTTTCTTGCACCGTCTTAAGTTTCATTTTGACACCTGCACCTTCTTTCTTATTTGGTTTTGTTTTGTGTCTGGTGATCCGAGTTGAGATAGGTTCAGGTTTCCATTTCCTGTCATGATCCAGAAAGCAAGTAGTGATGAGGTTATTCTGATCTGATGTCCCATGTGTTGTCTGGGGCAGGACGTTCCGTGCTTTTTAAAAAGATTTTTTCACACATACACACACACACACACGCGCAAACAACAACACCCCCCCCCCAACATAAAAATATAACCTGTGTTCCTTCCTACAAGATTTTCCAGCCTTTCTTTACTTGATATCATTTCCATTTTACCTTAGACTCTAACTGCATTCACTGAATTCTCTCACTAGACAATAGCTTGGTGGATATTCATTAATGACTGAGACTACGGGAATAACTTTGTTATATGTCAGTCAGTCAGTCATTTGCATGTCCCTTGCGGAACTTTGCCTCCCGAACAGCCTCTCGGTTGTGAGCAAGATGGCCTGCTGCTGATTCATCAATTTGCAGATTATCAACGATGTCTTGCAGCCATCTTCACCTTGATCTTCCTCTCTTTCTTTTTCCCATTATGTACCCTTCCTAGACTGTCTTCTCTAAATTCTCATGATGTTTAATGTGTCTAAAATATTTAAGTTTTCTCTGTTTAATCCTCGTAACTATCCAACCTTCTTCAATATTAAATTCTTATATTGTTACGTGTACTGTAGTTATTCCATTACACTCGTACAGAAAGCGCAAATGAGAGTGAAACGTAAATGTTTCGATTTTTTCAGTTTTGTTGTTGTTACTTCAGTTTTATTTATGGTTGTTATATCATAAAATTGGACCATGAATAAACAATTAGAACAAAGAATAAAGGCTACTGAAATGTGGTCCCTAAGAAGGAAGCTTTCCATACCATGGGCAGCCAGAAATACAAATGAAGAAGTATTACAGCAGGTTAAAGAATATCCCCAAAACTAGTGCCATACATAAGAAAAAGACAACCAGAGTTTCTCGGACACATCAGCAGACATGGTCTAGAAAAACTGGTCATGACTGGAAAGGTAAATGGCAAAAGACAGAGAGAGTGAAGAAGACAAACATAGATGGTCTAACTAACTGCGTGGTTTGGTGTGATCAGGCCGCTGATAGAGCGTCTGGCTACAGTCATGTACTACCTCTAAGTGTGTCAGGCCACTGATAGAGCGTCTGGCTACAGTCATGTACTACCTCTAAGTGTGTCAGGCCACTGATAGAGCGTCTAGCTACAGTCTGAAGGGAATCTACCGATAAACAGATTACTCTGATAACACTAGTCAGGTCAATGAAATAGAAACATTCATATTTTCCTAGTTAGACCTGCATCTTTTCCCTTCTCTGGAAACAGTAAAACAAATGTCAGGACTGCAAATACCTCATCGCTTTCGGTCTCTGCATTTCAAACTCATCACCGCCGCTGCAGCTGCAAAGATGTACACTACGAAGTTACAGTACCTTACAGCAAAGTGAATCAATTTTCTTTTGTACGACTAGCTAGGCTGCTCATGATGATAGTTCGTAATGATAGTGGTGATGCTTTACTTGAGAAAATAAATGTCAGCTATCGAAACCAGAACATTTATTACTGAAACATTTTGGCGCAGAAGTTTTTAAAAAGAGCAATTGTTTTTTTTTTCTTTTAGTCATTGCATGCTTTCAAAGCCCATTTATCGACTTCTTTATTCAAATTTGTTTTCTTGCACCGTCTTAAGTTTCATTTTGACACCTGCACCTTCTTTCTTATTTGGTTTTGTTTTGTGTCTGGTGATCCGAGTTGAGATAGGTTCAGGTTTCCATTTCCTGTCATGATCCAGAAAGCAAGTAGTGATGGGGTTATTCTGATCTGATGTCCCATGTGTTGTCTGGGGCAGGACGTTCCGTGCTTTTTAAAAAGATTTTTTCACACATACACACACACACACGCAAACAACAACACCCCCCCCCCCCAACATAAAAATATAACCTGTGTTCTTTCCTACAAGATTTTCCAGCCTTTCTTTACTTGATATCATTTCCATTTTACCTTAGACTCTAACTGCATTCACTGAATTCTCTCACTAGACAATAGCTTGGTGGATATTCATTAATGACTGAGACTACGGGAATAACTTTGTTATATGTCAGTCAGTCAGTCATTTGCATGTCCCTTGCGGAACTTTGCCTCCCGAACAGCTCTCCTGTAGGCCTCTCGGTTGTGAGCAAGATGGCCTGCTGCTGATTCATCAATTTGCAGATTATCAACGATGTCTTGCAGCCATCTTCACCTTGATCTTCCTCTCTTTCTTTTTCCCATTATGTACCCTTCCTAGACTGTCTTCTCTAAATTCTCATGATGTTTAATGTGTCTAAAATATTTAAGTTTTCTCTGTTTAATCCTCGTAACTATCCAACCTTCTTCAATATTAAATTCTTATATTGTTACGTGTACTGTAGTTATTCCATTACACTCGTACAGAAAGCGCAAATGAGAGTGAAACGTAAATGTTTCGATTTTTTCAGTTTTGTTGTTGTTACTTCAGTTTTATTTATGGTTGTTATATCATAAAATTGGACCATGAATAAACAATTAGAACAAAGAATAAAGGCTACTGAAATGTGGTCCCTAAGAAGGAAGCTTTCCATACCATGGGCAGCCAGAAATACAAATGAAGAAGTATTACAGCAGGTTAAAGAATATCCCCAAAACTAGTGCCATACATAAGAAAAAGACAACCAGAGTTTCTCGGACACATCAGCAGACATGGTCTAGAAAAACTGGTCATGACTGGAAAGGTAAATGGCAAAAGACAGAGAGAGTGAAGAAGACAAACATAGATGGTCTAACTAACTGCGTGGTTTGGTGTGAGAACAAAACATATCTGGATGGTCTAACTAACTGCGTGGTTTGGTGTGAGAACAACATGTGAATTGTTTCGAGACACGGAAGATAAAGCCAGATGGAAAGAGATGGCCGCCGACGCTTATAGACATGGCACTGATCTGATCTGATATCACAACTTACTTTATGTGTAGGATGGCACTGATCTGATCTGATATCACAACTTACTTTATGTGCAGGATGGCACTGATCTGATCTGATATCACAACTTACTTTATGTGTAGGATGGCACTGATCTGATCTGATATCACAACTTACTTTATGTGTAGGATGGCACTGATCTGATCTGATATCACAACTTACTTTATGTGTAGGATGGCACTGATCTGATCTGATATCACAACTTACTTTATGTGTAGGATGGCACTGATCTGATCTGATATCACAACTTACTTTATGTGTAGGATGGCACTGATCTGATCTGATATCACAACTTACTTTATGTGTAGGATGGCACTGATCTGATCTGATATCACAACTTACTTTATGTGTAGGATGGCACTGATCTGATCTGATATCACAACTTACTTTATGTGTAGGATGGCACTGATCTGATCTGATATCACAACTTACTTTATGTGTAGGATGGCACTGATCTGATCTGATATCACAACTTACTTTATGTGTAGGATGGCACTGATCTGATCTGATATCACAACTTACTTTATGTGTAGGATGGCACTGATCTGATCTGATATCACAACTTACTTTATGTGTAGGATGGCACTGATCTGATCTGATATCACAACTTACTTTATGTGTAGGATGGCACTGATCTGATCTGATATCACAACTTACTTTATGTGTAGGATGGCACTGATCTGATCTGATATCACAACTTACTTTATGTGTAGGATGGCACTGATCTGATCTGATATCACAACTTACTTTATGTGTAGGATGGCACTGATCTGATCTGATATCACAACTTACTTTATGTGTAGGATGGCACTGATCTGATCTGATATCACAACTTACTTTATGTGTAGGATGGCACTGGTCTGATCTGATATCACAACTTTATGTGTGAAGTGAAATTATAAAGGATGTAATGTTAGATGGGCCTGAGAGGCCAATTTTTCACCTTTTGCTTTGAAAATAACGTTCGTTATCTATCTATCTATCTATCTATCTATCTATCTATCTATCTATCTATCTATCTATCTATCTATCTATCTATCTATCTATCTATCTATCTATCTGTCTGTCTGTCTGTCTGTCTGTCTGTCTGTCTGTCTGTCTACCTACCTACCTACCTGCCTGCCTGCCTGCCTGCCTACCTACCTACCTACCTACCTACCTATCTGCCTGCCTGTCTGTCTGTATGTATGTCTGTCTTATCTGTCCGTCTATCTTTTTCGTATTAGTGAACTGATCCGTCACTTAGTGAAATGATCCGTCACGAGGTTTTATTCTAAAATATAGCCTGCTTGATTGAATGGTTAGGCGCTTTGTTTACTAATCCAAAGGTACGGAGTTCAAGGAGTTTCTTCTTTTACCTATAGTATCTTTTATGCTCCATTGCAGATGTTTTATTCTGTTTAAAAAATATGATACGCTGACGATTTTACACAGAAATCTAATTATTCTATGCCTAAATGTACATCAAGTTTCCTGTAACGAAAGAAGGTGTTACGCTGACATCGTAATCTTCGGTTATATGTGACTTTAAAACTGTGATCGATTCCTATCTACAATACGTCCCTTTCAGCAGAAAGTTTTTTTTTTAAAATCCATATTTCAGTTGCCTTTTCTACCATATCTAGAATGAAGTTGTCTGTAATTTCCTCTCTCTACCTCTTTCGTGGTCGGCCTCTTCTCACTTGTTTCTACAGTTTTCTTGGTCGGCCTTTTCTCACTTGTTCCTACAGTTTTCTTGGTCGGCCTCTTCTCACTTGTTCCTACAGTTTTCTTAATCGGCCTCTTCTCACTTGTTCCTACAGTTTTCTTGGTCGGCCTCTTCTCACTTGTTCCTACAGTTTTCTTAATCGGCCTCTTCTCACTTGTTCCTACAGTTTTCTTAATCGGCCTCTTCTCACTTGTTCCTACAGTTTTCTTGGTCGGCCTCTTCTCACTTGTTCCTACAGTTCATGTAAAACTACAGCACCCGAGAAAGACAATGAGTCAGTTGTGTTGCCAATATTGCGCAGTTGTAAGTTTGGATATAATTGGTGGATTTGACTCTCTGACTTAGAACAAAAACCCGTGCACAGTTTAGTTAACTTGTCAGACAGCATTAGTCACACGTCAACATTTTTGTTTTGTAAGTTAAAGAAAATCAGTGGCCAGATTCCCCGCCCCCCCCCCCAAATTTACTTGATGCCTATTTTTAGCATTTGCGATAGTTTTAAATTATGAACTACTGACTAAACCACGTGATTTGTTTAATTTTTAAAGCCTTTTTAAAAGACAGATTAAAGTAGAATAAAAGTTAAACTGAGTCAAAGATATTATTCAGCAGATTTTTGGCGGGAAGTCGGGAGATTAGCAGTTTTAGCACCTGTATAGAGGAAGACGCTGTTTAATTTGGTGGGAGGTGGACCATAGCTGACATGCTAGGATCAGGGTCGGCGAACCATAGATGACCAAGACGAGGTCCTGCCTGTCCGTTGATATCCCAGGCCTAACCTGACTTACCGGGACAGCAAGCCCCATTGTCCCCATGGCGACGGAGTCTGCTAAGAAAGTTCTGCACGTCCCCTGCTTTTTTTTAGCGCCACTCCTGGATGAAACAAAAATATGTGTAGGATGGCACTGGTCTGATCTGATATCACAACTTTATGTGTGAAGTGAAATTATAAAGGATGTAATGTTAGATGGGCCTGAGAGGCCAATTTTTCACCTTTTGCTTTGAAAATAACGTTCGTTATCTATCTATCTATCTATCTATCTATCTATCTATCTATCTATCTATCTATCTATCTATCTATCTATCTATCTATCTGTCTGTCTGTCTGTCTGTCTGTCTGTCTGTCTGTCTGTCTGTCTACCTACCTACCTACCTACCTGCCTGCCTGCCTGCCTGCCTGCCTACCTACCTACCTACCTACCTATCTGCCTGCCTGTCTGTCTGTATGTATGTCTGTCTTATCTGTCCGTCTATCTTTTTCGTATTAGTGAACTGATCCGTCACTTAGTGAAATGATCCGTCACGAGGTTTTATTCTAAAACATAGCCTGCTTGATTGAATGGTTAGGCGCTTTGTTTACTAATCCAAAGGTACGGAGTTCAAGGAGTTTCTTCTTTTACCTATAGTATCTTTTATGCTCCATTGCAGATGTTTTATTCTGTTTAAAAAATATGATATGCTGACGATTTTACACAGAAATCTAATTATTCTATGCCTAAATGTACATCAAGTTTCCTGTAACGAAAGAAGGTGTTACGCTGACATCGTAATCTTCGGTTATATTTGACTTTAAAACTGTGATCGATTCCTATCTACAATACGTCCCTTTCAGCAGAAAGTTTTTTTTTTAATCCATATTTCAGTTGCCTTTTCTACCATATCTAGAATGAAGTTGTCTGTAATTTCCTCTCTCTACCTCTTTCGTGGTCGGCCTCTTCTCACTTGTTTCTACAGTTTTCTTGGTCGGCCTTTTCTCACTTGTTCCTACAGTTTTCTTGGTCGGCCTCTTCTCACTTGTTCCTACAGTTTTCTTAATCGGCCTCTTCTCACTTGTTCCTACAGTTTTCTTGGTCGGCCTCTTCTCACTTGTTCCTACAGTTTTCTTAATCGGCCTCTTCTCACTTGTTCCTACAGTTTTCTTAATCGGCCTCTTCTCACTTGTTCCTACAGTTTTCTTGGTCGGCCTCTTCTCACTTGTTCCTACAGTTCATGTAAAACTACAGCACCCGAGAAAGACAATGAGTCAGTTGTGTTGCCAATATTGCGCAGTTGTAAGTTTGGATATAATTGGTGGATTTGACTCTCTGACTTAGAACAAAAACCGGTGCACAGTTTAGTTAACTTGTCAGACAGCATTAGTCACACGTCAACATTTTTGTTTTGTAAGTTAAAGAAAATCAGTGGCCAGATTCCCCGCCCCCCCCCCCCAAATTTACTTGATGCCTATTTTTAGCATTTGCGATAGTTTTAAATTATGAACTACTGACTAAACCACGTGATTTGTTTAATTTTTAAAGCCTTTTTAAAAGACAGATTAAAGTAGAATAAAAGTTAAACTGAGTCAAAGATATTATTCAGCAGATTTTTGGCGGGAAGTCGGGAGATTAGCAGTTTTAGCACCTGTATAGAGGAAGACGCTGTTTAATTTGGTGGGAGGTGGACCATAGCTGACATGCTAGGATCAGGGTCGGCGAACCATAGATGACCAAGACGAGGTCCTGCCTGTCCGTTGATATCCCAGGCCTAACCTGACTTACCGGGACAGCAAGCCCCATTGTCCCCATGGCGACGGAGTCTGCTAAGAAAGTTCTGCACGTCCCCTGCTTTTTTTTTAGCGCCACTCCTGGATGAAACAAAAATATCTCCCATAACCCGCCTTCATTCCGACACAATCTTGTGCCTCAACAACACATCGGCTGCAGTTTCAGTGAGATAGAAGAAGAAGAGTAGTCGGGAATTACTGGCTTCGGATAGAGATGTCAAAGAGTCCATAAAAAAAGACGAAATTTTAGCACGACTGTAAGATCAGTCTCTCTTCTTCTTCTACGTGTCCCAAGATCAGTCATGGTTTCTTTTTTTTTTTTATCTTACAAGATAGCTTCAACCTTAAGTGAAACTTTGTTCCGTATTCACACATACCTGCGATTGTGAATCAAGATGGACCTTGCTAATTAAATGGGTTTAAAGATTAGATTCTCGAGAAAATTAATTACTGTGTGCATTATAATATTAATGTAAGAACAGTATAGAATGTGTTATATATAGACCGTAAAAGAGTTTTTCTTTCAGAGTGTGTACACAAGATGACTGACCGAAGTGTCCCCAGTACACTACAATTTAAATATCCGTTCCCATGCCATTAGACCGCGTGTATGTTTGTCTAAAAAGTTGGTACCTGCTAGAGAGACTGAATCTAAGCTACGGAATTTCTGTGTCACGACCTCGTTTCTTTCCGGGCGTCACGATTTATACATTCTCATACTTTCTATTCGTTTTTTTTTCTCACCTTACTCACTCCCTCCCTCACTTTGTAAAACTGCACCATACACATCTATTTACCTTATTTATTTAGACCAGTTTTACTGCAGTCGCCTCCCTTTTATCTTTCTACTGAAATGTGGTCCCTAAGAAAGAAGCTTTGCATACAAAAGGCAGCCAGAAATACAAATAAAGAGGTATTACAGCAGGTTAAAGAATATCCCATGAAACTAAAGACTATATCAATAAAACACCAGTTTTTGGGTGGGGGGGTTGCTTGTTGGATAAGTCGTTAGTACGCTGTTCTCTCGTGGCTAGACGGCTGCACGTCCTACCAGAGTCTGTGTTCGAATTCCAGGTAATTCTCGTGTGATTTTTCTTTCTCTCACGTCTCACTAAAGTGCTTTGTCTACGATTTTTTCGAGGTCTAATCCTACAAAATTTTGTTCTCTAAATTTATTGGCAGGTTCCACCTGTACCCCTAAATAGTTCGTCTGACTTTGCGGGCACAGCCTGTCTGCTTACAAGCACCGCTCTGTGGACACAAGCTAGGGTCTTGATCCGTCATGATTAGACCAAGCTAGGCGTCAGATCGGAAAAGTCTGGAAAAGTCTCGAAAAGTCTGCATAGAAACCAGCAAGCAATAACAATCTTCTTCTTTGTCTCGCGTCTATAACTCCAAAAAAAAAGGGGCCTAGCTCTGTTGCTGGTCTTTGGAAGCGGCTTCATTACACTCGGGGCCCGGCCTCACGTGCTCGGTCTTTGATATCAGGATTTCCTTCAGTGTTTGTAGGGAGCTGATGACTCCAATGTTGTGTTGACTGCGTGTTGCCCGTGATCTAGCACTTATATGGGAATTGTAACCACTACCCTTGGGTACGTGTAATGCACTGAGTCGTATCTGAGAGGTACTTTGGAGGAAGCTGCTTTGCATTTGTTCGTCGAAGTATTGCTTGATGGATTTGTCCATTTTGATGAGGCCCTCTTGTTTGGCCCTTGCTGCTAGCTGGTTGTTGTTTCCATCGAAACGTCAAACATGTTAACTGTTTTCGCCAGACTAGATTTAACATGGCTGCACAGGCTGATACAAGGACGTTCTCATATGTCTAAATCTGGAGAGAATTTCAAACGAAAATTGATTCAGTTCCCTGGGGAGAACATTTTCGTGACAAAAGACCCCAACGTGGCTCTAACAATAGTGACAATCTACTCATTAGCGCATGCCAGTTCAGTGAATAACTGCTTGTTCTGGCCTAATCTTTTCACTTAAAAAAATCCATTAGAATTTGGTATGTAAATTTTTAAAAAATTGAGGACGAGGAGAAAATAATTCGATCACTGTTCACTTTATGCTGTGGATACAAAATGTGAAACTTCTGTGTGGAATACTAGTTTCGTTTCGTTGATTCCGTGTTCAGACATTTACTGTGGCCCTTATTGTCTAGAAATGTGGTTTATTAGAAGAATGTTACGAATTCCATGGACAGCAAAAATAACTAATGAAGAATGTATGTGAAAAGCTGGAGAGACAAAACAAAATCTTGTTAAAAATAAGAGAGAGAGAGAGAGAGAGAGAGAGAGAGAGAGAGAGAGAGAGAGAGAGAGAGAGAGAGAGAGAGAATGTACGTTCATAGGACATGCAATGAAAAGAAGGGGCATTGAAAATATTTAACAGGAAAATACAGAGGAAAGAAGAGCCAGGGGAAGACCGAGAGAAATGATACTGGACAGTCTGACGAGATGGTGTGAGAGGAGATCACCAACTGAGCTGATGGCCTGCATAAAGGATCGGGTACTCTGGAGAAGCATAATAGCTACCGCCAGTCGGCATGGCACCTGATGATGCTTTTTATTTACCGTGTTGATGTTAGTAACGTGGTGCTATAGCACGTGACTCACGTGTAGACGAACATTCAGCGGGAGCTAAATGTTTTCTTTTTTTTCCATTTCGTTGATCGGCGTAATGATGCCAAAGGAGTTGAGGAGGAGATGTGAATATTCCAATAATATTCTAGTTCTTAGAGCACATACATATCAGTCAGTTATTTGCATGTCCCTTGCGAAACTTTGCCTCCTTAACAGCTCTCCTGTAGGCCTCTCGGTTGTAAGCAAGATGCCCCGCTGCTGATGCATCCATTTGCAAATTATTAACGATGTCTTGCAGCCATCTTCGCATTGGTCTTCCTCTCCTTCTTTTTCCCATTATGTACCCTTCCAGGACGGTCTTCTCTAAATTACCATGACATTTAATGTGTCCAAACTATTTAAGTTTTCTCTATTTAATCCTCACATACATATAGAAAAAAGAAAGAAAAAAAAGAAAGTAAGAAAGAAAGAAAAAGAAAGAAGCGCAGTCCTCGAAGTTAGATGATAAACTTCTCATGGCTCGAGAAAGGGTATAGTTGTTTTGTTGTGTATGAGAACTTTTCATGTAAAGTAAGTAGTGATATCATGCTATAGATGTACTTAATGATACATTAGGGTGAGTCAAAAATTCGTCACGTTTTTGCAGTGTTTCACTGCTACACAAAACCTACCAAAGTAGTATATACTTAGCAGTGTTCCCGGTGGTACGTAATGCTAGTAACGATATAAGTCTGTAGCAGTATTCTCATAACTATGGGATATAAACAGTATTGGTACTCAGGAAACAATTAATAGAGTAAGTATCCTTGTTTGAAAGGTATTTTGGTTGAGAGCATATATGTACATTTGACAGAAATAGAAGATCATATACATGTAGTACCAGAGTGTCCATTTCATATGCAATTACCTATTCTATAAATTTGTAATGAGGAGTCTATTGATATCATGTGCGACTTCTCATTACACATGTACATTATTATTAATGAATATGATTATGAATATATTGTAGGCATAATAGTAACATCTAACAACAACAGAAAAAGTAAATAGGAAAATTAGAGCAAGGTAGAAAACAAACTCAGAAATGCAGATGAAGCCACTGACAGCAGTTTTTTAGGAAAAACGCTGGCGATGGTTGGGACATGTGCTCCGAATGACTGACAACTCACTACCAAAAATAGCACTAAGATAGACACCACAGGGGAACAGAAATAAGGGTAGACCAAAAGAGACATGGAGAAGAACAACAGAAAGGATGTTGAGCAATAGATAGCTCACCTGGGCAAGAGCAGAAAAAAAGCAAAGGACAGGCATTTGTGGAAAACCCTTGTGGAAGCCCCATGTGCCCTGGGCACTTAAGGTTCAGAGAGAGAGAGAGAGAGAGAGAGAGAGAAACAATCTTCCTTGACACTGTATGACTGGACGCTGACACGTATAAACAGAATAGAAAATACGAATAGAAGAGACAGACACAATGAAAAGCGAAGACACAATAAAACCTCCGACATGAAAGAGCAAGATAATGACTTAGGTAAATGACAAGTGTATAGACGGAGTTGACCCAGACTGACACTATGACACGCATTAGCTTGCTAATCTTATGACGCTATTGCACAAGGTTATTAAATAAAGGAGTTACCGACTTGGCCAGCTGACCAATTAAATAATTAGAGGCGTCACCTATTGGAAAATTGACTTACGACATGTATGTCACGGGGCAGTTTTAGAGGAGGGAGCACGAAGACGGAGGAACAAGGACTGTCAGTGAATAGAGACCGGGCAAGACGTCAAAGGAAGGAGCCCTCAAGAAGAAGAAGTCCAGAGGCTAGCGGACAAGTGAGGGGGATCATCAGAAGTAGACAGAGAAGAGAAGTCCAGCAGATGGAAGAACAGACGATCAGGTATCAGATAGACAAGAGGAGAATCAGATAAGAACAGTAGAAGGGGAACACAGATCAGAAAAAAGAACAGAAGGATAGACAAGAGAAGAAAGAGGACGAGACGATATAGAATCAGAAGTAGTTTGTTAGACGGAAGGTGTGTTTCAACTGATTAAGAAAATTTTTTACTTTGAAATGTCCAGTAAAGAGATTTCAGATGAGAAATTAGCAGACCACGTGTTGCAGATCTATTAGAAAACAGAGTTTAGAATCGTCCTAGTATCACATGTAGAATATCTTGAAGTTGAGAACATGGCCGAAATGCTACGTGTAGAATATGACAGAGTTTGATATTGTGAACAAATGATTAAGTGATTCAATCCAAGTGATGTTGTCGACAATACATCTTGATCTTATTTGACAGAATTAAATAATGCAGTGTACATTACATCGGACTTGCTTTGATCTAGTGAATGTGGTAAAGTTTTGTGAAACCTGTGACGTGTTAATCAAAGAGCATCTGTAAGCTTCAATACTATAAAACTATTCAGAACCCTTTCTTTAGTCAGAAATATATAATTCACAAATTGATAATATTATAATGGCGCCGGTGACTTTTTCCCGACATTTTGGAGGAGACGTTCAAAGTATGTCAGCGGCCACAATGCGGAGTGCTACTACTAACGATCACGTGCTAGAATGAAGTGATGTGATTTAGGCAAAGAACAACTGTTTCTTTAATAATGGTGGTATACAGAGAACATTAATTAGACATTCTCAAAGAGCGACAACATCAACGACGGAGGGACAGTGTATTCGGCCAAGAACAAGAGACAGTTAAGTTATGTATTAGACTGTTGTTGTAATTACAGTGTATGTTTGTTTGATTTATACTGCTTTGTTAGTACATTTTTTTTCACTAGAAATTATTGATTATTTCACTGAATATTTCATAGAGTAAGAATAATACAGAGATTTTTTTGAAAAAATGTTAGAGAAAATGACACAACAGGTTGAAGAAACACCTGAAATAGATATACTAAAATGGGAGATCAGATATCTGAGGAGAGAAGTAGTTAGGTTAGGTAGAGAATTGAGACAGGAAAGAAATATGAGAACACTTTGCAGTTTTTATCATAGAACAGACTTTAGACAGACACAGAACTCTTTTTATAGAAACGAGAGAGAGAGAGAGAGAGAGAGAGAGAGAGGGAACAGTAAACATTTACCATAACCCAGGACACTATAGAAACATGGTTACCAAGACACACAAACAGCCCACAACGACAAAAGGTATAAAGCAAAATACTAGCACAATTCTTTTAAAGGAAACAACAACAGATATATGCCACACAACACTGACAGGTTGGTTGGGACCGAAAGGAAAGAAATAAATGCTATAGTGAGCTCGAAATCAAACAAAGACAGACGAAGACATAAAAATGAGACAAAGGAGGTAGCCACACAGTGATCATGTAGTAGAAAAGATAAACAAACCAACACCGATGTAACACTAGTAAAAGACAGTAGCACTAGTACAGAGACTGAGTTAGAAAGGAAAGATGCAAGTACAGCTTCGGAGTTATTCAGAAAAGTTACAAATACAGTTTGAAAATACAATGAATGAAAACTGTTTAACCCTTAGTATGCTGAATTAATTTCCCTATACTTTTTTCACTATTTTTTATGTCATAAGATAGTTTTTGGTGAGCAGTGAACATAGGAAGAAGGAAATTAATTTTTATCAACATTTTCATGTGTTTTATTAAAGATGGAATTGACAAATACAAAGAGGAAAATAACTGAAGTTTTCTGAAAGATTGGCCAGTTTTGTGTGACAGGACAGATAAAAGTACACTCCACACAATGAAGAGCAAAATTTCAGAGTGCTGACCCTTTACTGGTTATTTGACAGAAGGCTGTTACACATATTCCTTTGAGTATCATCAAGAATGATGTTTGCATTTATGAAATATTACAATTTAAACAAAGTGGTACTTGTGAGTACCGTCAAGATGCACACGAAAGATGTAGCCACAACCGCTGTACCCACTGAAACAGATATTAGCGTAGGAACAGACATGTTTGTGTTTAATGATGCTGCTACGCAGTCATATTATATGAACAAAGATGAAGAAACCAATACTGTAACTATAGTGACAAGAGATACATGTATGGGAGAAGACAAGATTGAAACGAAAGAAGATAATGTAAAAGAATACAACAATGGTCAGAAAATAATAGACAGTACAGAAAGTTCACAAGGCACAATAGGTGCGATAGCTGTTGTTGAAATTAATATGAATGAAGTAATGGTGAAGTGGTGGCACCCTCAAAGGATGAGGGCATAACAGATGCTTTTTTTTTAGCAGACATGGAAAAAGAAATTTCTAACATTATAAAAACATGCCAAACACTAACTTGCAAGGAGGACCAGAACAAGAAAATGTTTAAGGATGAGATAATCTATGAGAGAGGATATAATAACATTACTACAGGAAACAGAGAAAATAGTTTTATGTCAGGTCAGAACAAGAGAATTTTTAATGATGAGAGAAGGTATGAGAGGGGATATAGTAACCCCAGAGGAAACAGAGATAATAGTTACTGGGGCAGAGGAAACAGAGATAATAGTTACTGGGGCAGAGGAAACAGAGATAATAGTTACTGGGGCAGAGGAAACAGAGATAATAGTTACTGGGGCAGAGGAAACAGAGATAATAGTTACTGGGGCAGAGGAAACAGAGATAATAGTTACTGGGGCAGAGGAAACAGAGATAATAGTTACTGGGGCAGAGGAAACAGAGATAATAGTTACTGGGGCAGAGGAACGAGAGGTAACAGAAGGCGATACTAGTGAGAGATCTCTAATGTTATTTTCATGGTTCAGCTTGATACACCTACATATATATATATATACACAAGTGGTAATTCTTTGTCGATGATAATGTCACATTTTTTATGTTTACGAGAGACAAGACTAATATGGCTCACATTGATGATGTAATTTTTGTGCATTACTATCACTGTATTGCCCTAAAAATGTGAATGTCAGTGTTATACCAGGTATTAGCTAGGCATATATATTTTTGATGATGATGAATTACATGCTTCCATTTTTTGAGATACTGAGACAGATTTTGGTGTATAATAGATACATTAGGGTGGAATACTTGGGTTTTGCCATATTGGTTAGTGTAACCGACAAGGTTGTATTGGCAACAACAATTTGAGGGGATCCTCAGCACTAGCAAAGATTGGCATAGAGGGATGGAGACCCCAAAATCTTCATGGATATTTGAGGACTTGGGGGGGGGGGAAGAGATAATGTCAGTTAGTAGAAGAAAATTCGCTGAGAGTATGATGGTAGTATTATTGTTTCACATTTTTTCACACTGAGTATGTGTTACGAAAGGCGTGTGTTATATCCGTTATTACCACTGAAGATGATCATCGAGATATTCAAGACGTCCATATTTGTTAGTACAGATGTTGGAAGAACTAAACATTCTATATCATACTCTGTAAGAAACAACAGATCAAAGTATAGTGCACAATATTATCAAAGCTAATATGAAGTTAGGAATGGGAGCTTGCACAAGATGAACAAGAATTTGCTAAATGAAGTAGTATTTTGGTAGCTATTTAAACATAGTAGTAGACTGTTATACACTGTTATGTATGTTGGAATTATTGGTAGAAGTTTGTAGAATTAGTTATCCGCTTTTCTACCGTCTAACTGTTTATGCCTTCTACTTATAATGCCTAATAATTGTAGGCCTCCTATTTTCACTAGTACTTCTGAACTTCAAAACGTGAGCTTCCACTATATCTAAGACTCCATAGTACTGTTTACTTAACGATAGACAGTTGAAGCTTCACTCCGGATACAAACAGTCGAGGTCCGTCTCTTTTGTCGTTGTAAATGTCGGCTTAATGCCTGCTTGGAGTCTGTTGGTGTCTACTTGCTATTCACTGACAGACTCACTCTTCCAGGAACGGCTTTCACTCAGTGGCACCGCTGTTGGCGAGATCTTCAGCTGCCGTGCGTGGAGCGGTGCTCTTCCCGGCCAATGAAGAAATTTGCAGATGAGGTTGCCGCGCAGCATCACTGCGGAAAAGGTGGTTGAAAGAATAAAGCGAAGCAAACAGTCAAATCACGGCACCTCTGGTCTGGAGGTCAGCCACGTCCTGAGTGCAGTCATATCGGGTGAAATGCATGAACCGGCTTGTCCCAGAGGTTAAGTCACTGCTGGCTTAACTTTTCAAATGCCGCGCGTGGAGTGAAGCTCCTCCCGGTTAAGGAAGTAAATGCGGAAATAAAGGTTGCTGTGCGGCGCCGATGGGAAAAGGTGGTGAAAGTGAAGTTTAAACTGGTATGTCCAGTAGTATCGCTACGAGAACTATACCACGGCACCTCTGCTCTAGAGGCCGCCTACGTCCGAAATACACCTACACTGGTGAAATATGCCTAAACCGGCACACACCAGGGGTCGAACTCGATGGCTAGACATGTCATGCCACCTCCGCTCTAGAGGTCGGTAACGCCTGATAACCACCCATGCTGGTGAATTTTGCCTAAACCGGCTCATACCAGGGGTGAATCTTGAAGGCTATGAATGTCACAGTACCTCTGCCCTAGAGGTCCGTCCCGTCCCAAACACGCCCATACTGGGATAATGCCTAAACCGGCTCAACCCAGGGGTAGAAGTCACTAGTGGCGAGGATTCATCCTCCTGGACAAAAGCTCCATCCTGGGCACAAATAGGAAGGGTAGCGGCCACGACTGCAAAATGCTGAAGTCGGAGACACTGGACCAGGGAAGTCTAGATAGGCAACCACCTCTCACCCGGCGGGGATGTCTGCGTATCCTAATCACGCTGAGGTTTTCCGGTGAGAAAGTCCAACCCTGGACTGGATGGGTGACCACCTCTCACCCGGCGGTGATACACGGGTATCTCAAAACACGTCGAGGTTTTCCGGTGAGAAAGTCCAACTCTGACCTGGGTGGGCTAACGCCTCTCACCCAGCGGGGATGCTCTGATATTCCAAACACGTCAAGGTCTTCCGGTGAGAAAGTCCAACCCTAGACCAAACTGGTGCAATGAAAACCACGGTGTCACGCAATCCCGCTTCTGAGACCCACCAAGAATACAGGCTAAAGCACTGTGATACTCTGAACCCCTTGTGGTCCTCTCGTGGAACTCGTGTGGTCTATTTTGGACCACACAGGGGACCACGGGACCTAACGAGGACCACATGCGTGAATTCAGTAGGTTCACAGTGCGGTTTTTGGTGGTAGAAGTGAACGAAGAAGAAGAAGAAGAAGACTCAGTGGCAAACACAAGCAGCAGCAGTTTTATAGATCACAATGGTTTTATTTAGTGCATATAGTGACATAATGGCTTCGACGCCACCAGAATCCTACCACATACTAGACTTACTGTCCTATACTACAAACTACTTACTCACGACAACAACAAAAAACAAAACACAAAGTTCCTACACTAAGCTACATTCTACTCTAGACTTTCCCTAATGACCACAAAACTCAAACTCTCCAACAAACACAAAAACTAAGGCTCACTCAAAATCTCTCTTCCTAACTAAACCTCTGCCCAGTCTCCACTTGCATGAGCTCCATGGCCAGCATGAGAAGCTGTTGCCAGTTAAATAGTTACTGAAATTGTAACTATTAGTTAAGACATCTATGGGACAACTGTTAAAACCTAACTTTTAAATACCAAGATGACTTACCTAACTTCTACATTAAAAAAAAAAGCATTATACTGTCATAAAGTAAAAAATCTTGAAAGAATTATGTTGTATAAAAACATCGTGATGTTTAATATAAAATGACAGCTTAGCTTCATCACTGAAGACTGCTCCATAAGGTACATATAGCAATAAGTAAACAGTAAAATCTATCACCTCATTTGCATTTAAGTTTAACCTGATTATATCCACACACATAAATATATGCTCTACATACTACAAAATAATATCAACGCACATAAGTAGTAACTATGTGATAGGATATTAATCAGCAGATTTTCAAATGTTTTTTTTTATGTTATCTTGATCTTGTTTTCTGGCATCTCTTCTTTGATTTTCTCATTTTCAAGTTTGAACTTGTCTATTCCCTCAGCTAAGCTACAAACATCACCTTCTGGGTGTTCACATGATGATATGACTGTAGACTGCTGTCCGTCTACATTTGCAGTTAAAACTTTTTTATTTCTGACTCATTGGATGGCTTTGCTTTCTCATCCAAAGTTTCCAGTTTTCCGTCGCTTCCTTTTTTTTGCAATTTAATTGTGGAAAATTTTATCCCTGCCATGTCACAAATGTGCTTAAAATTATCTCTCAGCCATGAATGAACATTTTCTGCAGCAAGCGTACCCTTACCCTGTACCATTAACTTATTTTTCGTATCGTACAGATGTATTGCTACTTCAAAAGACATGAGCTGGTCTTCAACATGAATGAAATTTTGATCTGTTCTTCGCTCTATCTTTGCTGACCCTTTATCTCCGTAAAATTTAATAGCAGCTTCTTGGAAGTCATTGTACTGCCCTGTGTTGTAGATGTTAATAACAACAAATTTATCACTGTTTTTAAAAGTAACATCTGCTTTTTATGAGTTAGAAAGCCCTTTTTGTTTTAGTTCTTCAAGTTTACTTTGGCTCAAATAGTAGTCTTTCACTTCAGTAGACTTCTTTGGCGAGCTTCTTGTGCTTGCATGTGTAATCTCAGGTTTGATGCTTTCTTTCTTTTCTGCCATGATCAAGTATTTGTCACTCCGGTCCACAGCAAGAGTAAAACAAAATCACTAGACAGTCTATGCAAGTTCAGAGCAGAAACAATGGTATGAGTTACTTTACTTAACAACAAATGACAAAGAAGCAAATAAATGTATGCAAATTCTAGCAGTACTTATCGTACCAAATATTAACAATCAAGCTAAAAATCTGATAGTGATAATTCTTTTGGAATTATTTCACTTTTTATTTCACTCTTCAGAAACAATGTATCTTGTGATGATATTAACCATTAATACTTATGTATTCATTAAACTATCTATACTGAAATCAAGACATTAAATGAAGGAGATAAAGTGTTAAAAATTTAACTAACATGTAATGAATTGTTTAGGCCCTGAAGTATGAGATCACAAAGCCATGTCTTATTTCAGGTTATTCTTTGCTAGCACTTCCCTTTGTTAAATGAAATAATCTGTCCCAGCAATGGCGATAGGTCGCTTTTGACCGTTTCTGGCTTTCTCAAACGACACTCCAGTTGCTGTGATATTCAAAGTGGAGTTGGATTTCTGCTCTACTGGATGAAGGTGCTTGTGTCTTGTGGTGGCTCGTCGCAGTTTGACTGAGTGTGATGTAGATATGGACGTGTCAAATGAGCAGTGTCGTCGTTACTTTCAAGATGGAGGTCGATTCTTTGCGCCAAGCGACTACGTTAAGTCCTAATGTGCCACTATGAACTGTGACTCTTCTGATGAACAGAAATGATGGTTATGTCTACCTGGCCAATGGTGAACTATGATGGTCTTTGCTTGTCCTTGGTTGAGCATGGCGCCTTGGCTACAGAGTTCGTGCTGACAGCGACACTGACTAGTTTCTCATCACCAAGTTGATGACCAAGTTCCTACACTAAGCTACACTCTACTCTAGACTTTCCCTAATGACCACAAAACTCAAACTCTCTCCAACAAACACAAAAACTAAGGCTCACTCAAAATCTCTCTTCCTAACTAAACCTCTGCCCAGTCTCCACTTGCACGAGCTCCATGGCCAGCATGAGAAGCTGCTGCCAGTTAAAGAGGTACTGAAATTGTAACTATTAGTTAAGACATCTACGGGACATAACTATTAAAACTCAACTTTTAAATACCAAGATGACTTACCTAACCTCTATATTAAAAAAAACCGTCATAAAGTAAAAAATCTTGAAAGAATTATGTTGTATAAAAACATCGTGATGTTTAGTATAAAATGACAGCTGAGCTTTCAGCCATCCTTGAAGACTGCTCTGTAAGATACACATAGCAATAAGTAAACAGTAAAATCTATCACCGCATATGCATAAGCTGATTATATCCACACACATAAGTATATGCTCTACATACTACAAAATAATATCAACACACATAAGTAATAACTATGTGATAGGATATTAATCAGCAGATTTTCAAATGTTTTTTTTTTATGTTTTCTTGATCTTGTTTTCTGGCATCTCTTCTTTGATTTTCTCATTTTCAAGTCTGAGCTTGTCTACTCCCTCAGCTAAGCTACAAACATCACCTTCTGGGTGCTCACATGATGATATAACTGTCGACTGTTGTCCGTCTACATTTGTTGTTAAAACTTTTTTTATTTCTGACTCATTGGATGGCTTTGCTTCCTCATCCAAAGTTTCCAGTTTTCCATCGCTTCCTTCCTTTTGCAATTTAATTGTGGAAAATTTTATCCCTGCCATGTCACATATGTCTTTAAAAGTATTTCTCAGCCATGAATGAACATTTTCTGCAGCAAGCACACCCCTACCCTGTACCATTAACTTATTTTTCGTATCGTACAGATGTATTACTACTTCAGAAGATATGAGCTGGTCTTCAACATGATTGAGACTTTGATCTGTTCTTCGCTCTATCTTTTCTGCCCCTTTAGGTCTGTAAAATTCAACAGCAGCTTCTTGGAAGGCATTGTACTGCTTTGTGTTGTAGATGTTAATAACAACAACTTTATCACTGTTTTTAAAAGTAACATCTGCTTTTTCTGAGTTAGAAAGCCCTTTTTGTTTTAGTTCTTCAAATTTACTTATGATCAAATAGTAGTCTTTCACTTCAGTAGACTTCTTTGGCGAGCTTCTTGTGCTTGCATGTGTAATCTCGGGTTTGATGCTTTCTTTCTTTTCTGCCATGATCAAGTCTTTGCCACTCCGGTCCACAGCAAGAGTAAAACAAAATCACTAGACAGTCTATGTAAGTTCAGATCAGAAACAACGGTATGAGTTACTTTACTTAACAACAAATGACAAAGAAGTAAATAAATGTATGCAAATTCTAGCAATACTTATCGTACCGAATATTAACAATCAAGCTAAAAATCTGATAGTGATAATTCTTTTGGAATTATTTCACTTTTTATTTCACTCTTCAGAAACAATGTATCTTGTGATGATATTAACCATTAATACTTATGTATTCGTTAAACTATCTATACTGAAATCAAGACATTAAATGATGGAGATAAAGTGTTAAAAATTTAACTAACATGTAATGAATTGTTTAGGCCCTGAAGTATGAGATCACAAAGCCATGTCTTATTTCAGGTTATTCTTTGCTAGCACTTCCCTTTGTTAAATGAAATAATCTGTCCCAGCAATGGCGATTGGTCGCTTTTGACCGTTTCTGGCTTTCTCAAACGACACTCCAGTTGCTGTGATATTCGAAGTGGAGTTGGATTTCTGCTCTACTGGATGAAGGTGCTTGTGTCTTGTGGTGGCTCGTCGCAGTTTGACTGAGTGTGATGTAGATATGGACGTGTCAAATGAGCAGCGTCGTCGTTACTTTCAAGATGGATGTCGGTTCTGTGCACCAAGCAACTACATTAAGTCCTAATGTGCCTCTATGAGCTGTGACTCTTTTGATGAAAAGCCATGATGGTTATGTCTACCTGGTCAATGGTGAACTATGATGGTCTTTGCTTGTCCTGGTTGGGCTTGGCGCCTTGGTTACGGAGTTCGTGCTGACAGCGACACTGACTAGTTTCTCATCACCAAGGACTAATGTGAAGGATCATTGATATTCACTTGCACAGATGGTGGAGCGATTGTGAAATGTGTATCGTCAGCGATGATACCAGGAACGTAATACTGAAACTGAAACTGAAACAAACATTTCAAAATGGGATGGGAACTACTAGAACGAATTAATACATAGGTTTTTAGATCCTCCCATGTCCGTCACGTCTACGTAGTCAAATGAAATAATTTAACGGTTTATTAAACATTTTAAAGGTTGTTTCCACTATTTTAGTATATTTTATTCTTATTTTAATGTTTATTTGTACTTATTTTTATATTGTTTAAACATAGAAATGTTTATACTTCGTACTATGTACTTTTCCTTACGGGTTCATTTCACCACACGGTATATAGCATCACGATGCACGAACTATGTTCACCACAGATCAGATTACAGTTGTCACAGTATTATCAAATTCAGATAATCGAAACCGCTGCTTCATAGTTCATTTAATTTTTAATTTCTTCGAGCGCGAAATCCAAAAGTGTCAAATGGTTAGTCAAATATGAAGCAAGTCAGAAGATCTTACAAACTCGAGAAAGTCCTCTCTGAAGCATTCTTCACAAAATTCTCAAAATCTTCTGAGTTTCACAGAGTGCTATATTACTTGCTAAATCGAAATACTGAACTAGCGTGGTAGCTAGTGTGTCGGCTGTCACTTATACATGTCTCTCCATCATTCTACATTTTTTCTACTAAACGTTTAGTTTCTAGAGAGACTCTGTGTGAGTCTCGGTATCTCTGTCTCTCTCGGATCTTCTGCCTCATCTAAAACTGCTGCTTTTTTACTGATCAAAATATACAATCTGTATATCTTTTTATTTATCAAATTTACTCTTATGACTGTATACTACCACCAACATGCAATGTACTAAAAAAAGAAGTAAACAGTTGAAAAATCACTACATTACTGTAAGCTTCGTAATATATGAGTTAAAACGTAGTTCAATTCTCGTCTGCGCTAAGTCCCTTTCCTCAGAAAAGTTTTTAAAAAAAAAGGAATCCATCTTTCAGTTGCCTCTTCAACTTTGACTAGACTGAGACAGCGGATTCTGTCTTCCTTCTGAAAGAGTGGTCCATGCCTCGAGTAGTGCAGACAGGCAAGTTATCATTCATTCATTCATTTGCATGTCCTTTGCGGAACTTTGCCTCCCTAACAGCACTCCTGTAGGTCTCTCGGTTGTGAGCAAGATGGCCTGCTGCTGATGCATTCATTTTTGGTTTCATACTATTTTCCAGAAGATAGTTTACCATTGCTTTCCATCCGGGCATTGTCCCTGCATTGAGATCATCTGCCTACCATCATAAAATGGTGACCATAACCAACATTATTTGTCGGCTGTTCTCTCATTCCATCCACCACCTGCTCCCATGGCTTCACGTCACCCTGATCGGGGTACTATACGGGTATTCCATCTTGCCCAAGGGTGTCCCGTAGACTGACGGAGGTAAGGAGGCGTCTTACTTCTCCTTTTCGCTTTTGGCGAGATTCTTCAGCTGCCGTGCGTGGAGCGGTGCTCTTCCCGGCCAATGAAGAAAGGTGCAAATGGGGTTGCCGCGCAGCGTCACTGCGGAAAAGGTGGTAGAAAGGATAAAGCGAAGCAAACAGTCAAATCACGGCACCTCTGGTCTGGAGGTCGGCCACGTCCTGAGTGCAGTCATATCGGGTGAAATGCATGAACCGGTTTGTCCCAGAGGTTAAGACACTGCTGGCGAGACTCTTCGAATGCCGCGCGTGGAGTGAAGCTCCTCCCGGTCAAGGAAGAAAATGCGGAAAAGAAATAAAGGTTGCTGTGCGGTGCCGATGTGAAAAGGTGGTGGAAAGGATAAAGTGAAGTTTAATCGGTATGTCCAGTAGTATCGCTGCGAGAGCTATAAATGCCACGGCTCCTCTGCTCTAGAGGCCAGCCACGTCCGAAATACACCTACACTGGTGAAATATGCCTAAACTGGCACACACCAGGGGTGGAACTTGATGGCTAGACATGTCATGCCACCTCCGCTCTAGAGGTCGGTCACGCCTGATATATACCCATACTGGTGAATTTTGCCTAAACCGGCACACACCAGGGGTGAATCTTGAAGGCTATGCATGTCACAGTACCTCTGCTCTAGAGGTCGGTCACGTCCCAAACACGCCCATACTGGGATAATATGCCTAAACCGGCTCAACCCAGGGGTGGAAGTCACTAGTGGCGAGGATTCGTCCTCCTGGACAAAAGCTCCATCCTGGTCACAACTAGGAAAGGTAGCGGCCACGACCGCAAAATGCTGAAGTCGGAGACACTGGACCAGGGAAGTCTAGATAGGCAACCACCTCTCACCCAGCGGGGATGTTTGCGTATCCTAATCAGGCTGAGGTTTTCCGGTGAGAAAGTCCAACTCTGGACTGGATGGGCAACCACCTCTCACCCGGCGGTGATACACGGGTATCTCAAAACACGTCGAGGTTTTCCGGTGAGAAAGTCCAACTCTGGCCTGGGTGGGCTACCACCTCTCACCCAGCGGGGATGCACTGATATCCTAAACACGTCGAGGTCTTCCGGTGAGAAAGTCCAACCCTAGACTAAACTAGTGCAACGAAAACCACGGTGTCACGCAATCCCGCTTCTGAGACCCACCAAGAATACAGGCTAAAGCCCTGTGATACTCTGAACCCCTTGTGGTCCTCACAGGAGACCACGGGACCTAACGAGGACCACAGGCGTAAATTCAGTAGGATCACAGTGCGGTTTTGGTGGTAGAAGCGAACGAAGAAGAAGAAGAAGAAGAAGACTTCTCCTTTGATAGGGGATACCCCTACCCCGCTAGGCAAGTTATATGGACAATAAATATAGACATCTGAAGCTAGAACCATGGAACACAGAAGAAGAAGAAGTCATACCGGTATCTAACTGAGCTGTGGTTATGGGGCTGGAGGACCTGGAACAGATTGTCCTATCCTCCAAAAGGTAATGAAGCGTCTCAGCCATAGCCTGTCATTACCAGGTGAAGAGATTGACGTGTACTCAATACTGTCTACCAGCGCTGATGGCTTACATGTGGCAATATCTACCAGCTCTGATGGCTTACATGTGGCAATCTCTACCAGCAGTGATGGCTTACATGTGGCAATCTCTACCAGCGCTGATGGCTTACATGTGGCAATCTCTACCAGCACTGATGGCTTACATGTGGCAATATCTACCAGCGCTGATGGCTTACATGTGGCAATATCTACCAGCGCTGATGGCTTACATGTGGCAATATCTACCAGCACTGATGGCTTACATGTGGCAATATCTACCAGCGCTGATGGCTTACATGTGGCAATCTCTACCAGCGCTGATGGCTTACATGTGGCAATCTCTACCAGCGCTGATGGCTTACATGTGGCAATCTCTACCAGCGCTGATGGCTTACATGTGGCAATCTCTACCAGCGCTGATCGCTTACATGTGGCAATCTCTACCAGCACTGATGGCTTACTTGTGGCAATCTCTACCAGCACTGATCGCTTACATGTGGCAATATCTACCAGCGCTGATGGCTTACATGTGGCAATCTCTACACTGTATCTACCCGTGTTGCACCTGGTCAACCAGGACCGGTTTTGGGTGCGACCTGAACCAGCAGTGTAACTGCACAGAGTGGCAGATGGACCTTCCTTTAAGATGAGCGGTGCAAACAAACCAAAGGCCCCTAACTGCCCATCCTAAAGTGAGACTCTTCCTATCATCAAATGCTTCCTTTTTCATCTCCTTCTACAAAAGCCCCAGCGGATGAGATGGAATTTGGCTGCTTTCTGGTCCCTCCACTTGGTATGTTGATACACACAATGCCAAAGGTGTTCAAGAGTGGAACAGGCGCAACAGTGACCTTTGTCTTAATTAAAATGGTACGGAGATCCATGCACAGATGCTGCCAGACCAGGACGTGACGACCCTCTGTCTAAACAAGATAGTCCTTACATCGAAGCAAAATATCTACCGGGACTGAAAAAAAAAATAGTTGCCGCAACCCGCTCCCAAGACACGGAGCTGTGCCTCAACATCGCCATGGCATCAGCTGTAAAGAACACCAGCTCGCAGTTCAAGTAGAATTGAAGAAGAAGAAGAAGAAGAAGAAGGAGAAGAAGAAGAAGTCAGTTTTATCGCCTTTAAAGTGGGAAGACGCTGTCTGATTTGCCAGTCAGCGGCTCATAGCTGACATACTAGTTTAAGGGCTGGTAAACAATAGCTGACATACTAGCTTAAGGGCTGCCAAAATTATAGCTGACATACTAGCTTAAGGGCTGCCAAAATTATAGCTGACATACTAGTTTAAGAGTTGGCAAACAATAGCTGACATACTAGGTTAAGGGCTGGCAAACAATAGCTGACATACTAGGTTAAGGGTTGGCAAACAATAGCTGACATGCTAGATTAAGGGTTGGCAAACAATAGCTGACATGCTAGTTTAAGGGCTGGCAAACAATAGCTGACATGCTAGTTTAAGGGTTGGCAAACAATAGCTGACATGCTAGTTTAAGGGCTGGCAAACAATAGCTGACATACTAGTTTAAAGGCTGCCAAACAATAGCTGACATACTAATTTAAGGGCTGGCAAACAGTAGCTGACATACTAGTTTAAGGGCTGGTAAACAATAGCTGACATACTAGTTTAAGGGCTGGCAAACAATAGCTGACATACTAGTTTAAGGGCTGGCAAACAATAGCTGACATACTAGTTTAAGGGCTGGCAAACAATAGCTGACATACTAGGTTAAGGGCTGGCAAACAATAGCTGACATGCTAGCTTAAGGGCTGGTAAACAATAGCTGACATACTAGCTTAAGGGCTGGTAAACAATAGCTGACATGCTAGCTTAAGGGCTGGTAAACAATAGCTGACATGCTAGCTTAAGTGCTGGTAAACAATAGCTGACATACTAGTTTAAGGGCTGCCAAACAATAGCTGACATGCTAGTTTAAGGGCTGGCAAACAATAGCTGACATGCTAGCTTAAGGGCTGGCAAAACAATAGCTAACATGCTAGCTTAAGGGCTGGCAAACAATAGCTAACATGCTAGCTTAAGGGCTGGCAAACAATAGCTGACATACTAGCTTAAGGGCTGGTAAACAATAGCTGACATGCTAGCTTAAGGGCTGGTAAACAATAGCTGACATGCTAGCTTAAGTGCTGGTAAACAATAGCTGACATACTAGTTTAAGGGCTGCCAAACAATAGCTGACATGCTAGTTTAAGGGCTGGCAAACAATAGCTGACATGCTAGCTTAAGGGCTGGCAAAACAATAGCTAACATGCTAGCTTAAGGGCTGGCAAACAATAGCTAACATGCTAGCTTAAGGGCTGGCAAACAATAGCTGACATACTAGCTTAAGGGCTGGAAACAATAGTTGACCAAGGATAGGTTGATCGCGACAGAAATTTGGGTTACCAAGTGTGTCGCAGCCTGAAAAAAAAACCCTTTGGGAAGCAGTAAACTAGAAGATGATATGGTCAGCATCACGCCTGACCGCCTTTACTTCCTGGGATTGATGAGAAGTAAGGGACTGAACCACGGACCACAACATGGGAGATCAGTGCACCTACCACTTCACTTCTCGCCTCAAAAGTTAAACCCGTCAATTTTCGCCCCAGATTTATGCCACTAGAAGAAGCCAGAACAGCAGAAACCGTCCATTTTGTGGCCATGACGCCAAGTAGACTCCCGACTTCCTCCAAAGCGCTGTATAGACCAGGGGTGGTATACAATAATCTAGACACATAGGTAGAGATAGAGTTGACCCCCGATGTGGTGGATTGTGCGAAGAAGCACACAGCCGTAGGCATTTGGAATGACATCGAGTAGTCTTCTTCTGTACACTTCCGGAAACTAGAAATGTCGTGGTTGCAAACTACCACCGTAACACAATCACGGTCTTTACACAGAAAACCACCTGCAGCACTGGAAAAAAAATGTTTTCCTAGCCATCCATTTCTTCTCATTTTTTCCTGCAGTTATATATTGTCATCATTTCTTCTCATTTTTTCCTGCAGTTATATATTGTCATCATTTCTTCTCATTTTTTCCTGCAGTTATATATTGTCATTATTTCTTCTCATTTTTTCCTGCAGTTATATATTGTCATCATTTCTTCTCATTTTTTCCTGCAGTTATATATTGTCATAATTTCTTCTCATTTTTTCCTGCAGTTATATATTGTCATCTATATATATTGGCTAGCAAAATAGGACTTGAAATTAACAAGGACAAAACAAAAATAATGAAAATTCCCATCAATCAAAATGGAAAAATACACATAGAAGGGACAGATATTGAAGAAGTCAATCAATTTGCATACCTTGGCAGCTACATAGACCAGGATGGTGACACTAGAAATGAAGTTAGGATCAGAATTGCAAAAGCAGCATCAATCTTCAAGAATCTTGAGAACATATGGAATTCAAAAGTTATAAGCACAAAAACCAAGTTAAGACTATTCAATTCAAATGTAATATCCACCCTCATTTATGCATGCCAAAGCTGGAAAACAACTAAAGAAATAGAAAAGAAATTAGACTCTTTTGAAAACAAATGCCTAAGGAAAATACTCGGCATCAAGTGGAATGAATTCAAGAACAATGCAGAGATAAGACAGATGACTGAACAACAACCAGTCTCATGGGTGATCAGGAAAAGGAGATGGACATATGTTGGTCACTTCATGAGAAGAAATGATCAGAGAATCCCAAAACAAGCTATCAAGTGGAACACAACAGGCCGAAGAAAAAGGGGCAGACCGCGTGAAACTCTGAAGAGGACATTATTAAGAGAGGCCAAATTAACAGGCATAAAATCCTTTGATGAGGTTGAAGACTCGCCGAAGACAGGAAAAATTGGCGAACTACTTTGCGAGCCCTATGTGACGTTTAACGGCACAGGAAAGATATAAGATATAAGATATATTGTCATCATTTCTTATCATGTTTGGTTGCACAATTGTAAATAGTTAATCATTTCTTCTCATGTTTGCTGCACAGTTTATATATACCCATCATTTCCTCTCATGTTTGCCTGCACAGTTTATATATAGTCATCATTTCTTCTCATGTTTTCCTGCACAGTTTATATATAGTCATAATTTCTTCTCATGTTTGACTGCAGTTTTATATACAAGGTCTGAAACTAAGTAATGAGACTATTTACATAAAAAATAAAACAAACAACAGTTGAAGATATAACCTGTACTTTATTCAAAGTAAGCCCATTGTGCATTGATACAGCGAGTGGCACGATCTAACAAACACTAGAACGACCTCTGCAGTTCTTCTGTTGGTTTGGTCCTTATACTCGATGTTACGGCCCTTTTGATGTCATCAGTATCGTCAAAGAAGCGTCCTTTCAATGGTAACTTTAATTGTGGAACTAGAATATAATCAAGGGAGATAATTCTAGAGAATACGGTGGATGGTTGAGAACACGTTCTTTGGGTCCAAAATTCCTGTACAACTACCGCCCGGTGAGCCGGTGCATTATCATGAAGAAGTAAAAAACTGCCAGCTGTTGAATACTCGGGTCGGACTTGGAGAATCCTTTTCAATTATGTTGTATAAAAACATCGTGATGTTTAGTATAAAATGACAGCTAAGCTTTCAGCCATCCTTGAAGACTGCTCCGTAAGATACACATAGCAATAAGTAAACAGTAAAATCTATCACTGCACATGCATAAGCTGATTATATCCACACACATAAGTATATGCTCTACATACTACAAAATAATATCAACACACATAAGTAATAACTATGTGATAGGATATTAATCAGCAGATTTTCCAATTTTTTGTTGTTGTTTTCTTGATCTTGTTTTCTGGCATCTCTTCTTTGATTTTCTCATTTTCAAGTCTGAGCTTGTCTACTCCCTCAGCTAAGCTACAAACATCACCTTCTGGGTGCTCACATGATGATATGACTGTCGACTGTTGTCCATCTACATTTGTTGTTAAAACTTTTTTTATTTCTGACTCATTGGATGGCTTTGCTTCCTCATCCAAAGTTTCCAGTTTTCCATCGCTTCCTTCTTTTTGCAATTTAATTGCGGAAAATGTTATCCCTGGCATGTCACATATGTCTTTAAAAGTATCTCTCAGCCATGAATGAACATTTTCTGCAGCAAGCATACCCTTACCCTGTACCATTAACTTATTTTTCGTATCGTACTGATGTATTGCTACTTCAGAAGACATGAGCTGGTCTTCAACATGAATGAACTTTTGATCTGTTCTTCGCTCTATCTTTGCTCCCCCTTTATGTCTGTAAAATTTAACAGCAGCTTCTTGGAAGGCATTGTACTGCTTTGTGTTGTAGATGTTAATAACAACAACTTTATCACTGTTTTTAAAAGTAACATCTGCTTTTTCTGAGTTAGAAAGCCCTTCTTGTTTTAGTTCTTCAAGTTTACTTTGGCTCAAATAGTAGTCTTTCACTTCAGTAGACTTCTTTGGCGAGCTTCTTGTGCTTGCATGTGTAATCTCAGGTTTGATGCTTTCTTTCTTTTCTGCCATGATCAAGTCTTTGCCACTCCAGTCCACAGCAAGAGTAAAACAAAATCACTAGACAATCTATGCAAGTTCAGAGCAGAAACAATGGTATGAGTTACTTTACTTAACAACAAATGACAAAGAAGGTACATAAATGTATGCAAATTCTAGCAGTACTTATCGTACCAAATATTAACAGTCAAGCTAAAAATCTGATAGTGATAATTCTTTTGGAATTATTTAACTTTTTATTTCACTCTTCAGAAACAATGTATCTTGTGATGATATTAACCATTAATACTTATGTATTCGTTAAACTATCTATACTGAAATCAAGACATTAAATGAAGGAGATAAAGTGTTAAAAATGTAACTAATATGTAATGAACTGTTTAGGCCCTGAAGTATGAGATCACAAAGCCATGTCTTATTTCAGGTTATTCTTTGCTAGCACTTCCCTTTGTTAAATGAAATAATCTGTCCCAGCAATGGCGATTGGTCGCTTTTGACCGTTTCTGGCTTTCTCAAACGACACTCCAGTTGCTGTGATATTCGAAGTGGAGTTGGATTTCTGCTCTTCTGGATGAAGGTGCTTGTGTCTTGTGGTGGCTCGTCGCAGTTTGACTGAGTGTGATGTAGATATGGACGTGTCAAATGAACAGTGTCGTCGTTACTTTCAAGATGGATGTCGGTTCTGTGCGCCAGGCCACTACGTTAAGTCCTAATGTGCCACTATGAACTGTGACTCTTCTGATGAACAGAAATGATGGTTATGTCTACCTGGCCAATGGTGAACTATGATGGTCTTTGCTTGTCCTGGTTGGACGTGGCGCCTTGGTTACGGAGTTCGTGCTGACAGCGACACTGACTAGTTTCCCATCACCAAGTTGATGACTAAGTTCCTACACTAAGCTACATTCTACTCTAGACTTTCCTTAACGACCACAAAACTCAAACTCTCCAACAAACACAAAAACTAAGGCTCACTCAAAATCTCTCTTCCTAACTAAACCTCTGCCCAGTCTCCACTTGCATGAGTTCCATGGCCAGCATGAGAAGCTGCTGCCAGTTAAAGAGGTACTGAAATTGTAACTATTAGTTAAGACATCTACGGGACATAATTATTAAAACTCAACTTTTAAATACCAAGATGACTAACCTAACCTCTACATTAAAAAAAACTGTCATAAAGTAAAAAATCTTGAAAGAATTATGTTGTATAAAAACATCGTGATGTTTAGTATAAAATGACAGCTGAGCTTTCAGCCATCCTTGAAGACTGCTCCGTAAGATACACATAGCAATAAGTAAACAGTAAAATCTATCACCGCATATGCATAAGCTGATTATATCCACACACATAAGTATATGCTCTACATACTACAAAATAATATCAACACACATAAGTAATAACTATGTGATAGGATATTAATCAGCAGATTTTCCAATTTTTTAAAAATGTTTTCTTGATCTTGTTTTCTGGCATCTCTTCTTTGATTTTCTCATTTTCAAGTCTGAGCTTGTCTACTCCCTCAGCTAAGCTACAAACATCACCTTCTGGGTGCTCACATGATGATATGACTGTCGACTGTTGTCCATCTACATTTGTTGTTAAAACTTTTTTTATTTCTGACTCATTGGATGGCTTTGCTTCCTCGTCCAAAGTTTCCAGTTTTCCATCGCTTCCTTTTTTTTGCAATTTAATTGCGGAAAATTTTATCCCTGCCTTGTCACATATGTATTTAAAAGTATCTCTCAGCCATGAATGAACATTTTCTGCAGCAAGCATACCCTTACCCTGTACCATTAACTTATTTTTCGTATCGTACTGATGTATTGCTACTTCAAAAGACATGAGCAGGTCTTCAACATGAATTAAATTTTTATCTGTTCTTCGCTCTGTCTTTGCCCCTTTTTCTTTGTAGAAATCAACAGCAGCTCCTTGGAAGTCATTGTACTGCTTTGTGTTGTAGATGTTAATAACAACAACTTTATCATTGTTTTTAAAAGTAACATCTGCTTTTTCTGAGTTAGAAAGCCCTTTTTGTTTTAGTTCTTCAAGTTTACTCTGGATCAAATAGTAGTCTTTCATTTCAGTAGACTTCTTTGGCGAGCTTCTTGTGCTTGCATGTGTAATCTCGGGTTTGATGCTTTCTTTCTTTTCTGCCATGATCAAGTCTTTGCCACTCCGGTCCACAGCAAGAGTAAAACAAAATCACTAGACAATCTATGCAAGTTCAGAGCAGAAACAATGGTATGAGTTACTTTACTTAACAACAAATGACAAAGAAGGTACATAAATGTATGCAAATTCTAGCAGTACTTATCGTACCGAATATTAACAATCAAGCTAAAAATCTGATAGTGATAATTCTTTTGGAATTATTTAACTTTTTATTTCACTCTTCAGAAACAATGTATCTTGTGATGATATTAACCATTAACACTTATGTATCAGTTAAATTATCTATACTGAAATCAAGACATTAAATGAAGGAGATAAAATGTTAAAAATGTAACTAATATGTAATGAACTGTTTAGGCCCTGAAGTATGAGATCACAAAGCCATGTCTTATTTCAGGTTATTCTTTGCTAGCACTTCCCTTTGTTAAATGAAATAATCTGTCCCAGCAATGGCGATTGGTCGCTTTTGACCGTTTCTGGCTTTCTCAAACGACACTACAGTTGCTGTGATATTCGAAGTGGAGTTGGATTTCTGCTCTGCCGGATGAAGGTGCTTGTGTCTTGTGGTGGCTCGTCGCAGTTTGACTGAGTGTGATGTAGATATGGACGTGTCAAATGAGCAGTGTCGTCGTTACTTTCAAGATGGATGTCGGTTCTGTGCGCCAGGCCACTACGTTAAGTCCTAATGTGCCTCTATGAGCTGTGACTCTTCTGATGAACAGCAATGATGGTTATGTCTACCTGGCCAATGGTGAACTATGATGGTCTTTGCTTGTCCTGGTTGGGCTTGGCGCCTTGGTTACGGAGTTCGTGCTGACAGCGACACTGACTAGTTTCTCATCACCAAGGACTAATGTGAAGGATCATTGATATTCACTTGCACAGATGGTGGAGCGATTGTGAAATGTGTATCGTCAGCGATGATACCAGGAACGTAATACTGAAACTGAAACTGAAACAAACATTTCAAAATGGGATGGGAACTAGTGGAACGAATTAATACATAGGTTTTTAGATCCTCCCATGTCCGTCACGTCTACGTAGTCAAATGAAATAATTTAACGGTTTATTAAACATTTTAAAGGTTGTTTCCACTATTTTAGTATATTTTATTCTTATTTTAATGTTTATTTGTACTTATTTTTATATTGTTTAAACATAGAAATGTTTATACTTCGTACTATGTACTTTTCCTTACGGGTTCATTTCACCACACGGTATATAGCATCACGATGCACGAACTATGTTCACCACAGATCAGATTACAGTTGTCACAGTATTATCAAATTCAGATAATCGAAACCGCTGCTTCATAGTTCATTTAATTTTTAATTTCTTCGAGCGCGAAATCCAAAAGTGTCAAATGGTTAGTCAAATATGAAGCAAGTCAGAAGATCTTACAAACTCGAGAAAGTCCTCTCTGAAGCATTCTTCACAAAATTCTCAAAATCTTCTGAGTTTCACAGAGTGCTATATTACTTGCTAAATCGAAATACTGAACTAGCGTGGTAGCTAGTGTGTCGGCTGTCACTTATACATGTCTCTCCATCATTCTACATTTTTTCTACTAAACGTTTAGTTTCTAGAGAGACTCTGTGTGAGTCTCGGTATCTCTGTCTCTATCGGATCTTCTGCCTCATCTAAAACTGCTGCTTTTTTACTGATCAAAATATACAATCTGTATATCTTTTTATTTATCAAATTTACTCTTATGACTGTATACTAGCACCAACATGCAATGTACTAAAAAAGAAACAAACAGTTGAAAAATCACTACATTACTGTAAGCTTCGTAATATATGAACTTAAAATGTAGTTCAATTCTCGTCTGCGCTAACTCCCTTTCCTCAGAAAAGTTTAAAAAAAAAGAATCCATCTTTCAGTTGCCTCTTCAACTTTGACTAGACTGAGACAGCGGATTCTGTCTTCCTTCTGAAAGAGTGGTCCATGCCTCGAGTAGTGCAGACAGGCAAGTTATCATTCATTCATTCATTTGTATGTCCCTTGCGGAACTTTGCCTCCCTAACAGCACTCCTGCAGGTCTCTCGGTTGTGAGCAAGATGGCCTGCTGCTGATGCATTCATTTTGGGTTTCATACTATTTTTCAGAAGATAGTTTACCATTGCTTTCCATTCGGGCATTGTCCCTGCATTGAGATCATCTGCCTACCATCATAGAATGGTGACCATAACCTACATTATTTGTCGGCTGCTCTCTCATTCCATTCACCACCTGCTCCCATGGCTTCACGTCACCCTGATCGGGGGACTATACGGGTATTCCATCTTGCCCAAGGGTGTCCCGTAGACTGACGGAGATAAGGAGGCGTCTTACTTCTCCTTTTCGCTGTTGGCGAGATTCTTCACCTGCCGTGCGTGGAGCTGTGCTCCTCCCGGCCAATGAAGAAAGGTGCAAATGGGGTTGCCGCGCAGCGTCACTGCGGAAAAGGTGTTAGAAAGGATAAAGCGAAGCAAACAGTCAAATCACGGCACCTCTGGTCTGGAGGTCAGCCACGTCCTGAGTGCAGTCATATCGGGTGAAATGCATGAACCGGCTTGTCCCAGAGGTTAAGACGCTGCTGGCGAGACTCTTCGAATGCCGCGCGTGGAGTGAAGCTCCTCCCGGTCAAGGAAGAAAATGCGGAAAAGAAATAAAGGTTGCTGTGCGGTGCCGATGTGAAAAGGTGGTAGAAAGGATAAAGTGAAGTTTAATCGGTATGTCCAGTAGTATCGCTGCGAGAGCTATAAATACCACGGCTCCTCTGCTCTAGAGGCCAGCCACGTCCGAAATACACCTACACTGGTGAAATATGCCTAAACCGGCACACACCAGGGGTGGAACTTGATGGCTAGACATGTCATGCCACCTCCGCTCTAGAGGTCGGTCACGCCTGATATACACCCATACTGGTGAATTTTGCCTAAACCAGCTCACACCAGGTGTGAATCTTGAAGGCTATGCATGTCACAGTACCTCTGCTCTAGAGGTCGGTCACGTCCCAAACACGCCCATACTGGGATAATATGCCTAAACCGGCTCAACCCAGGGGTGGAAGTCACTAGTGGCGAGAATTCGTCCTCCTGGACAAAAGTTCCATCCTGGTCACAACTAGGAAGGGTAGCGGCCACGACCGCAAAATGCTGAAGTCGGAGACACTGGATCAGGGAAGTCTAGATAGGCAACCACCTCTCACCCGGCGGGGATGTTTGCGTATCCTAATCACGCTGAGGTTTTCCGGTGAGAAAGTCCAACTCTGGACTGGATGGGCAACCACCTCTCACCCGGCGGTGATACACGGGTATCTCAAAACACGTCGAGGTTTTCCGGTGAGAAAGTCCAACTCTGGCCTGGGTGGGCTACCACCTCTCACCCAGCGGGGATGCACTGATATCCTAAACACGTCGAGGTCTTCCGGTGAGAAAGTCCAACCCTAGACTAAACTAATGCAACAAAAACCACGGTGTCACGCAATCCCGCTTCTGAGACCCACCAAGAATACAGGCTAAAGCCCTGTGATACTCTGAACCCCTTGTGGTCCTCACAGGAGACCACGGGACCTAACGAGGACCACAGGCGTAAATTCAGTAGGATCACAGTGCGGTTTTGGTGGTAGAAGCGAACGAAGAAGAAGAAGACTTCTCCTTTGATAGGGGATATCCCTACCCCGCTAGGCAAGTTATATGGACAATAAATATAGACATATGAAGCTAGAACCATGGAACACAGAAGAAGAAGAAGAAGTCATACCGGTATCTAACTGAGCTGTGGTTATGGGGCTGGAGGACCTGGAACAGATTGTCCTATCCTCCAACAGGTAATGAAGCGTCTCAGCCATAGCCTGTCATTACCAGGTGAAGAGATTGACGTGTACTCAATACTGTCTACCAGCGCTGATGGCTTACATGTGGCAATCTCTACCAGCGCTGATGGCTTACATGTGGCAATCTCTACCAGCGCTGATGGCTTACATGTGGCAATCTCTACCAGCGCTGATGGCTTACATGTGGCAATCTCTACCAGCGCTGATGGCTTACATGTGGCAATCTCTACCAGCGCTGATGGCTTACATGTGGCAATATCTACCAGCGCTGATGGCTTACATGTGGCAATATCTACCAGCACTGATCGCTTACATGTGGCAATCTCTACCAGCGCTGATGGCTTACATGTGGCAATATCTACCAGCGCTGATGGCTTACATGTGGCAATATCTACCAGCGCTGATGGCTTACATGTGGCAATCTCTACACTGTATCTACCCGTGGTGCACCTGGTCAACCAGGACCGGTTCTGGGTGCGACCTGAACCAGCAGTGTAACTGCACAGAGTGGCAGATGGGCCTTCCTTTAAGATGAGCGGTGCAAACAAACCAAAGGCCCATATCTGCCCATCCTAAAGTGAGAATCTTCCTTTCATCGAATGCTTCCTTTTTCATCTCCTTCTACAAGAACCCCAGCGGATGAGATGGAATTTGGCTGCTTTCTGGTCCCTCCACTTGGTATGTTGATACACACAATGCCAAAGGTGTTCAAGAGTGGAACAGGCGCAACAGTGACCTTTGTCTTAATTAAAATGGTACGGAGATCCATGCACAGATGCTGCCAGACCAGGACGTGACGACCCTCTGTCTAAACAAGATAGTCCTTACATCGAAGCAAAATATCTACCGGGACTGAGAAAAAAAAACTGCCGCAACCCGCTCCCAAGACACGGAGCTGTGCCTCAACATCGCCATGGCATCAGCTGTAAAGAACACCAGCTCGCAGTTCAAGTAGAATTGAAGAAGAAGAAGAAGAAGAAGAAGAAGAAGAAGAAGAAGTCAGTTTTATCGCCTGTAAAGTGTGAAGACGCTGTCTGATTTGCCAGTCAGCGGCTCATAGCTGACATACTAGGTTAAGGGCTGCCAAACAATAGCTGACATACTAGGTTAAGGGCTGCCAAACAATAGCTGACATACTAGGTTAAGGGCTGGCAAACAATAGCTGACATACTAGGTTAAGGGCTGGCAAACAATAGCTGACATACTAGGTTAAGGGCTGCCAAACAATAGCTGACATACTAGCTTAAGGGCTGGCAAACAATAGCTAACATACTAGCTTAAGGGCTGCCAAACAATAGCTGACATACTAGCTTAAGGGCTGCCAAACAATAGCTGACATACTAGCTTAAGGGCTGGCAAACAATAGCTGACATACTAGTTTAAGGGCTGCCAAACAATAGCTGACATACTAGGTTAAGGGCTGGCAAACAATAGCTGACATACTAGGTTAAGGGCTGGCAAACAATAGCTGACATACTAGTTTAAGGGCTGCCAAACAATAGCTGACATACTAGGTTAAGGGCTGGCAAACAATAGCTGACATACTAGTTTAAGGGCTGCCAAACAATAGCTAACATACTAGTTTAAGGGCTGGCAAACAATAGCTGACATACTAGGTTAAGGGCTGGCAAACAATAGCTGACATACTAGGTTAAGGGCTGGCAAACAATAGCTGACATACTAGGTTAAGGGCTGCCAAACAATAGCTGACATACTAGGTTAAGGGCTGCCAAACAATAGCTGACATACTAGTTTAAGGGCTGCCAAACAATAGCTGACATACTAGTTTAAGGGCTGGCAAACAATAGCTGACATACTAGTTTAAGGGCTGCCAAACAATAGCTGACATACTAGTTTAAGGGCTGGCAAACAATAGCTGACATACTAGCTTAAGGGCTGGCAAACAATAGCTGACATACTAGCTTAAGGGCTGGCAAACAATAGCTGACATACTAGTTTAAGGGCTGCCAAACAATAGCTGACATACTAGTTTAAGGGCTGCCAAACAATAGCTGACATACTAGTTTAAAGGCTGGCAAACAATAGCTGACATACTAGTTTAAGGGCTGCCAAACAATAGCTGACATACTAGCTTAAGGGTTGGCAAACAATAGCTAACATACTAGTTTAAGGGCTGGCAAACAATAGCTGACATACTAGATTAAGGGCTGCCAAACAATAGCTGACATACTAGTTTAAGGGCTGGTAAACAATAGCTGACGTGCTAGCTTAAGGGCTGGTAAACAATAGATGACATGCTAGCTTAAGGGCTGGTAAACAATAGCTTACATACTAGTTTAAGGGCTGGCAAACAATAGCTGACCAAGGACAGGTTGATCGCGACAGAAATTTGGGTTACCAAGTGTGTCGCAGCCTGAAAAAAAAAACCCTTTGGGAAGCAGTAAACTAGAAGATGATATGGTCAGCATCACGCCTGACCGCCTTTACTTCCTGGGATTGATGAGAAGTAAGGGACTGAACCACGGACCACGACATGGGAGATCAGTGCACCTACCACTTCACTTCTCGCCTCAAAAGTTAAACCCGTCAATTTTCGCCCCAGATTTATGCGACTAGAAGAAGCCAGAACAGCGGAGACCGTCCATTTTGTGGCCATGACGCAAAGTAGACTCCCGACTTCCTCCAAAGCGCTGTATAGACCAGGGGTGGTATACAATAATCTAGACACATAGGTAGAGATAGAGTTGATCCCCGATGTGGTGGATTGTGCGAAAATGCACACAGCCGTAGGAATTTGGAATGACATCGAGTAGTCTTCTTCTGTACACTTCCAGAAACTAGAAATGTCATGGTTGCAAACTACCACCGTAACACAATCACGGTCTTTACACAGAAAACCACCTGCAGCACTCGAAAAAAATAATGTTTTCCTAGCCATCCATTTCTTCTCATTTTTTCCTGCAGTTATATATTGTCATCATTTCTTCTCATGTTTGCTTGCACAATTGTAAATAGTTAATCATTTCTTCTCATGTTTGCCTGCACAGTTTATATATAGCCATCATTTCTTCTCATGTTTTCCTGCACAGTTTATATATAGTCATCATTTCTTCTCATGTTTGACTGCAGTTTTATATACAAGGTCTGAAACTAAGTAATGAGACTATTTACATAAAAAATAAAACAAACAACAGTTGAAGATATAACTTGTATTTTATTCAAAGTAAGCCCCTTGTGCATTGATACAGCGAGTGGCACGATCTAACAAACACTAGAACGACCTCTGCAGTTCTTCTGTTGGTTTGGTTCTTATACTCGATGTTACGGCCCTTTGGATGTCATCAGTATCGTCAAAGAAGCGTCCTTTCAATGGTAACTTTAATTGTGGAACTAGAATATAATCAAGGGAGATAAATCTAGAGAATAGGGTGGATGGTTGAGAACACGTTTTTTGGGTCCAAAATTCCTGTACAACTACCGCCCGGTGAGCCGGTGCATTATCATGAAGAAGGAAAAAACTGCCAGCTGTTGAATACTCGGGTCGGACTTGGAGAATCCTTTTCAACAGACGTTTCAAAATACTTAAATAAACTTTGGCAGTGACAGTTTGTCCCTCTGGAATAAATTCTTTGTGAATAACTCCTCTGCTGTCGTAGAAGCACACCAACATTGTCTTCATTTTCGACTTTTGAAGGCGGATTTTTTGCCTTTTGGTGATGATGATGACTTTCACTGAGCACTTCGGTGTTTAGTTGTGGGATCATAGCGGAAAAACGAGATAAAACAATTATCCCCATAAACTTGTCGCATCAGTTCAACTGCCTCAGTGGCACTTTTTCCGAGTTTTAAACATAATTTAATGTTAGCTTTTTGCTCCATGCTGATTATGTAACAATGCACCTCTGACTAGGTCAACAAAATGGTGGCTTGTTTGTCATCTGCTTATCAGGAGGCGATGAAAAGTTGCCAGATCATAGATGAAGGTTGTCTCTTTGGAATCCATGCTTTGCTTCATAGGTGGCACTTTTTTCTTGGCCATAATAAAATCAGTCTCATTACTTATCGGACCTTGTATAGTCATCATTTCTTCTTCTGTTTGCCTACACCATTTTATATATAGTCATCATTTCTTTTTATGTTTGCCTGCAGTTTGATATATAGTCATCATTTCTTCTTATGTCTGGCTGTAATTTTATATATAGTCATTATTTCTTCTTATGTCTAGCTGCAGTTTTATATATAGTCATTATTTCTTCTTATGTCTGGCTGCAATTTTATATATAGTCATTATTTCTTCTTATGTTTGCCTGCATAGTTTTATATATAGTAATCATTTCTTCTTATGTTTGCTGCACAGTTATATATAGTTATCATTTCTTCTTATGTAAAGAAAATAGAAGAAGTCAATATGGTCCAAGCTTGTTTCAGGCAAGGAAGAGGATCAAGAGACCATATATTCAATATAAGATTAATAATAGAGAAATACAGGGAGTTTAATGTGAATCTATATTTATCTTTTATAGACTACTCAAAGGCATTTGATTGTGTACAACACCAGAAACTTTGGGAAATAATGGAAAAAATGGGATTTCCAACACATTTGATATAATTAACATCACTGCTGTATCTAGACCAACAAGCAGCAGTAAGAATAAATGGTGAAACAACAACTTGGTTTGACATAAAACAAGGGGTCCGTCAAGGGTGCATATTGTCACCCTACTTATTTAAATTGTATACTGAAAATATAATGAGGAATGTTAGAGAAGATGTAGACAAAGAATATTATGATGCCATAACAATTGGAGGTTATGAAATACCAGAGATTAGATATGCTGATGACACAGTATTACTGTCCACAACACAAAAAGGAATGGAAAAACTAATTATGTCAGTCTGTATGAACAGCGAAGAGCAGAACCTCTATCTTAATGCAAAGAAAACTAAAGTGATGACAACTGACAAAACAAACAAGGCAACTGAAATATGTATCAATGAGGAACAACTGGAAGAAGTGGAGAGTTTTGAATATCTTGGATCATTACTAACTAATAATGGAGATACAATGAGGGAAATTAAAAGGAGGACATCTATCGCTCTTCAGAAAGTAAAACAAATAAAGAATCTGTGGAGAGGAGCAGACAGAACCACAAAAATAAGATTTTTAAGGGCATGCATCTTTCCCATCGCAACATATGCCTGTGAGACCTGGACACTTAACAAAACAGCTGAGAAACACATAAATGCCTTTGAATGTAAATGCTACAGAAGAGTTCTTCAAATATCGTGGACACAAAAAAGAACAAATATATCTATACTACAAGAGCTTAATATTGAAGAAGACTGGCTAATAAAGAGGATTAAAGAGAGAAAACTTAAATATTTTGGACACATTAAACGTCATGATAATTTAGAGAAGACTGTATTGGAAGATTATATAATGGGAAAAAGAAAAAGAGGAAGACCAAAATGAAGATGGCTGCAAGACATTGTTGACAATCTGGAAATGGATGTAACAGCAGCAGGCCATCTTGCTCACAACCGAGAGGCCTACAGGAGTGCTGTTTGGGAGGCAAAGTTCCGCAAGTGACATGCAAATGAATGAATGAATTCTTATGTTTGCCTGCACAGTTATATATAGTTATTATTTCTTCTTATGTTTGCCTATATAGTCATCATTTTTTTCTTGAATGGTTCCAGATTGAAACAGGTATGAAACAATGATGCATACTGTCTCTTTTACTTTTTGGAATTGCAATAGACCTCATAATGAAAAATGCTGCACAGGTATCACAGGTACTGACTGGGTACATGGGACCCAACTATAAAATCTTGATTTTGCTGATGACATAACTTTTATCAGTAACAATGTGAATTCCATGCAAGAAAAAACAGCCTGTCTTCACTGGCTAGCAAAATAGGACTTGAAATTAACAAGGACAAAACAAAAATAATGAAAATTCCTCTCAATCAAAATGGAAAAATACACACAGAAGGGACAGATATTGAAGAAGTCAATCAATTTGCATACCTTGGCAGCTACATAGACCAGGATGGTGACACTAGAAAGGAAGTTAGGATCATAACTGCAAAAGCAGCATCAATCTTCAAGAATCTTGAGAACATATGGAACTCAAAAGTTATAAGCACAAAAACCAAGTTAAGACTATTCAATTCAAATGTAATATCCACCCTCATTTATGCATGCGAAAGCTGGAAAACAACTAAAGAAATAGAAAAGAAATTAGACTCTTTTGAAAACAAATGCCTAAGGAAAATACTCGGCGTCAAGTGGAACGAATTCAAGAACAATGCAGAGATAAAACAGATGACTGAACAACAACCAGTCTCATGGGTGATTAAGAAAAGGAGATGGACATATGTTGGTCATATGATGAGAAGAAACAGTCAGAGAATCCCAAAAACAAGCTATCGAGTGGAACACAACAGGCCACAGAAAAAGAGACAGACCATATGAAACTCTAAAGAGGACAGTGTTAAGAGAGGGCAAATTAACAGGCATAAAATCCCTTGATGAGGTTGAAAGACTCGCCGAAGACAGGAAAACTTGGCGATCTACTTTTCGAGCCCTATGTGACGTTTAATGACACAGGAAGGATATAAGATAAGATTTCTTCTTATGCTTGCCTGCAGTTTATATATAGTCATCATTTCTTCTTATGTTTGCCTGCACAGTTATATATAGTTATCAATTCTTCTCATGTTTGCCTTCACAGTCACATAGCCATCATAAGTTCTCATGTTCTGCACAGTATATAGTCATCACTTGTTCTCATGTTCTGCACAATCTGCTGGATGGCAGCTAAATCCACAGCAGATCTACACTTGAAGTCCCATTGTTGTCATTATCCAGTCTCTCCAAGCTGTTAAAAATAGGACCTGGCACAAATATATTAGGGAAAAAAATGTCTGTGCATTTGAATAATGGCTACTTGCAGAGCAAAGCACAAACGAATACACTGGCCACACAACTCTTCAGTGAAGCAACAGAAATTCCTATTACTACAAATATAAATCCTACGTAAACTGGAACATGTCTGAACTAATGGTGATTGGAACATGTCTGAACTAATGATGATTGGAACATGTCTGAACTAATGATGATTGGAACATGTTTGAACTAATGGTGATTGGAACATGTCTGAACTAATGATGATTGGAACATGTCTGAACTAATGGTGATTGGAACATGTCTGAACTAATGATGATTGGAACATGTTTGAACTAATGGTGATTGGAACATGCCTTAACTAGTGGTGATTGGAACATGTCTGAACTAATGGTGACTGCAGAAAGAGAAATATTATCCCACCATGAATTGGAGTGTGGATAAATCTTAAAGTTGCTTGTTTGTTGAGGTTTATCATTGATAAATGACTTAGACTTGCCTATAAAATGAAAGAGTGTGTTCTTCTGTACCTTCAACTGTGCCACTGGCACAGAATGAAAAATGACTAATGTTAGACAGAAATACGGAATGAAGATGGAACACAGTGTGAAATATGACACAGTATGAGCAAAGAATCTGACAAAACTCAAGATACTGATTTTAATATTGTGCATTGTGTATTATAACACGCACATTTTATACACATCATACAGCCTTTCTCATGAAAACATTTTTATAATGAAAACAGATTAATTAATATAAAGTTCTTTCATCAAAAAACAGTTTCCTCATGAACATTCTCTCTCATGATAACAGTCCAGATAAACATCTATGACATCTATGACATCCATGACAAAAACCGTTTTTATACTAGAACTCATTTTCACAGTGCAGCTTCTTATGACAATTTCACATGACAACAGCTTTTTTTCATAGTAAACATTTCTTGCATCATAAACATGTCTCTCTGAGTTAAAAGTGTTTTCATGTCAGAAGTCATTTCACGGCAGTTTGTTTATACGACAGTTCTACGTGACTAAGACAAATAGTTCTCTTATGATAAACTCTTATTCACTACCTCCAGAATTAAAATCTCTCATGATAAACAGTTTTTCCTCACAAACAGTAGCTCTCCATGGTAAAGAAATTTTTTCACATATGGTTTTCAGTTGTTTTTTTTTTTCATGACAAAATTTCTCATATATCATGGTTCTTCTCAGGAAACACATTTTCCCCATGATGCTCTGTTCTTCTCAGGAAACACATTTTCCCCATGATGCTCTGCTCTTCTCAGGAAACACATTTTCCCCATGATGCTCTGCTCTTCTCAGGAAACACATTTTCCCTATGATGCTCTGCTCACACAATCATGTTTAACTGTCTGTATTCCCATTTCCATATACACTACCACATATGAACAAACTACAAAGGGAGGCAACATGTCAAAAGTCCACACATTACATCAACTGATAAGCTAATGGCACTCTGTCACCGGTAAAAAAAAACATGGTGGATATATTTGTTATGAAGTTTTTTGTGTGCTCTTTGAAATTACTGTTACACATCAGTATATTTATCTTTGCAAACACACACATATACATGATGTTTTTAAAGTCTCACTACACTTTCTATGTAAAAATGAAGAAAATGACGTCATTAAAAATGTGCTGCACAGTCAATCGTGAAGAAAAATGCAGTGAATGGTTGCTATCTGCTGGAGTAATTTTTTGCACTCAAAACAGAATGGTGTTATCAATGGAAGAAAGAATTTTTTTGGTTGAACAAGTGTTTCGAAATGGTGATCGATACACACAGATGACTGTTCAAAGATTTATAGCAAAATTTCCTGATAAACAACCTCCTCATCGAAATGGTGATCGATACACACAGATGACTGTTCAAAGATTTATAGCAAAATTTCCTGATAAACAACCTCCTCATCGCACTACGGTTAGAAATTTGTTGAAGTGTCGTGATACGGGAACTGTGAAAGAGGCTCCACAATCTGGTAGGCCTGCTGTGTCTGATGAAAAATGTCTAGATATCCAAGACAGAATCCTGAAAAGTCCATGCAAGTCCTTAAGGAAAATGTTGCAAGAAGTGAACGTATCACTGTGCATAGTGCACAAAATTCTTAAACATCGGTTAAATTTTCATCCATACAAGATTTCTGTTGTGTCTGAACTAAAAGAATGTGACAATCAACCCAGAGTCAACTACTCCACGTGGTTTCAAGTATTTTTAAGTGAAGAAGATGAGTCAATTCTCAATTTAACATTCTTCTACGGTGTGGCATGGTTTCATCAATCTGGATACATTAATAGCCAAAATAATCGTATTTGGAGCAGTATTAATCCCAATGCATTTCATGAGGGCCACTAAACGATGCCAAAATTGAGGTATGGTGTGCCAATTTTCTTCAACAACACTAAAATGCATCGGTACAGTACTGACATTCTGGAACCTTTTTTAGAACAGCTGAATGAACATGAAATTGAAGAAGCATGGTTCCAGCAAGATGGTGCAACTGCATACACAGCTAGAGCAGCACACAGTTTTTTTAAAGAAATTTTCGCAAATCGAACAATATCTTGTGGAATTTGGCCTGCTCGTTCTCCAGATCTAAATCCATTAGATTATTATCTATGGGGTTTCTTGAAAGGAAATGTTTACAAAAATAATGTACAAACAATTGAGGACCTGAAAGAAGCAATCAGAATTACCATTCAAGAATTAACAACAGACACATTGCACAAGGTTGACAATATGAAGAGACGTGTACAGTCACGTCTTGAAGCCCGTGGTGGACATTTCCAACACCTGTTATAATGAATATTTCAGTGGTACATTCCAGCTAATCCAAAACAGTATTGTATCATTGCAGTCACTATTGTAACTAATTAAATGACTTTCTTGAGCACATTTTGTGATGACGTCATTTACTTAATTTTTCAATTTTTTTTTTCATAGAAAGTGTAGTGAGACTTTAAAAACACCCTGTATAAGCCATAATTAACTTAACCAAGTCATATACACAAGAGGTCAGAGTTCATATTTCAGAAAGGGAACATGGTCTGAGACTATCCTGTAGACATCAATGTTGCCATAGTAACGGAGGAGTTTGTGAGCCACACCCCATATGGACATAGCAAATAATGCAATCAAGGAGTTGATGCTTATGTAGAAACCAGAAATTCTGAAATGAGAAAACCGTCATTACAAAAACGCTACAATTCAATAAACTTTACACAAAAGATTTGATGTGAATGTTGTGACGCATGTTCCAGTTATTTCCCTTGACAAAATGAAGCACCCTTGCACTGGAAGCAGCAGAATCAACAGTGACGCAATATCTTGGACTGAAACCAGTGGATTCTATTCCTGCTACTATTACTTCCATTTGACAAGGACTCTTGGTTGTGCTATACAGCAATGGTTCCCAACCTGTGGTCCACACACACACACACATGACAAGTGGTTCTTGCAGCATTATCAGGTGCATTATCAATTTGGTATTAAGTTCATGACTTTGGAAAACACGGGCCTAACACCATATCCCCAATACGCCATGTTGGCATGGAAACGGGAATATTACCTTTTACCTTATTAAGTACTGTCCACTGAATAAAAACAACTCACAACTCATTGCATTTATGACATTACATACAAAATGGTGGTCCATAACTCACACATGGTTGGAGAAATGGACCTGAAAGGTTGAAAACCACTGCCATAAAGTAAGGAAATCTATGTTTCGAAAGTGAAGCATCTAAAGAGCTTTGTCTGAGGTTTAATCCTTAAAGCTATGCTACAATGTTTTATGATTATGATTACCACTGCAGACAAGTTCACTTAGGTGTCATCGACCTTCTCCTCCGGGAAGGTCTCCACATGGTGGTGATGATTCTAAAACGTTTTAACTCTCTTTTCTTTGTACACGCCCTTGATATAAGACCAAACTTTTCATAGACATTTCTCCCAGTGTTCTCTTTCGTTCTTTTTTTACTTTTTCTGTTTTTATTTCCTGCACCTGAGGCAAGCCTTCCTCTTGGCCCTTGCTGATGCGGTAGGTAACTTACCCAATACATAACTGTTGTATGATATGCCTGATGTTCTACACACTGTGGCAGATGTCTCAGATGTGACACATAATGGTAAACATATAAAATGGCATTCTGTGTCCAATACTTTAACAGCATAAAAAATAAATAATAACAAATAATAATAAATTACGGGACAGCATCTGACATCTGAACAGTTCATTCATTCATTCATTTGCATGTCCCTTGCAGAACTTTGCCTCCCAAACAGCACTCCTGTAGGCCTCTCGGTTGTGAGCAAGATGGCCTGCTGATGCTGCGTCCATTTGCAAATCGTCAACGATTTCTTGCAGCCATCTTCATTTTGGTCTTCCTCTTTTTCTTTTTCCCATTATGTATCCCTCCAATATGGTCTTCTCTAAATTATCATGACGTTTAATATGTCTAAAATATTTAAGTTTTCTCTCTTTAATCCTCTTTATTAGCCAGCCTTCTTCAATATTAAGCTCTTGTAGTATAGATATATTTGTTCTTTTTTGTGTCCACGATATTTGGAGAACTCTTCTGTAGCATTTACATTCAAAGGCATTTATGTGTTTCTCAGTTGTTTTGTTATATGTCCATGTCTCACAGGCATATGTTGGGATGAGAAAGATGCATGACCTTAAAAATCTTATTTTTGTAGTTCTGTCTGCTCCTCTCCACAGATTCTTTATTTGTTTTACTTTCTGAAGAGCAATAGATCTCCTCCTTTTAATTTCCCTCATTGTATCTCCATTATTAGTTAGCAGTGATCCAATATATTCAAAACTCTCCACTTCTTCCAATTTTTCTTCATTGATATATATTTCAGCTGCCTTGTTTGTTTTGTCAGCTGTCATCAATTTAGTTTTCTTTGCATTAAGATAGAGGTTCTGCTCTTCGCTGTTCTTACGGACTGACATAATTAGTTTTTCCATTCCTTTTTGTGTTGTGGATAGTAACACTGTGTCATCAGCATATCTAATCTCTGGTATTTCATAACCTCCAATTGTTATGGCATCGTAATATTCTTTGTCTACATCTTCTCTAACATTCCTCATTATATTTTCAGTATACAAGTTAAATAAGTAGGGTGACAATATGCACGCCTGACGGACCCCTTGTTATTAAAGTTTGCAACAAAATACTGCCATTCCAGCTGCTTTTGAAGTCCATTTAGGATATACACAATTACAGCTCTGAAGTCCATTTAGGATATACACAATGACAGCACTGAAGTCCATGAAGGATCTACGCAATGACAGCACTGAAGTTCATTTAGGTTACACACAATGACAGCACTGAAATCCATGTAGGATATATCCAATGAAAGAACAGGTGTAAATATACTCATTTGTGGAATTTAATGTCAGGACTGTTCATACATGAAGAAAAACAAAACATGATTTTTGCACCCTGGGGAATAATTTTAAATCATGATTGTATGACTTTGGAGTAAGTAAAAGCAATGTTAATCACCAATAAAATAATACAAAAATCATGAATCTGAAACTATGAAATAATTTAAAATCATGAATTAACATATATTAAACATCATACCTATGCACCCATGGATAAATCAAAATAATAGAATGCCTATTTAAACATGACAACTGAATATCTATTTAAATCACATCTGAATATCTGTTTAAAATCATAAATGAATACCTAATTTAAAATAATGATCAAATATTTGTTTAAAATCACTATTCAATACCCATTTCAAATCACAAATGAATGCCTGTTTAAAATCACACTTCAATGCCCATTTAAAATCACAAATGAATACCTATTTAAAATCACAACTGAAGACCTGTTGAATGAGTGATTTAATGACACTGTCCTGTGGTCCCTTTTCTTATCACCTGTTCATCTTCTCTGGGGTTGCTACTGAGCCCATTAACTGCTAGTTCAATTGCAGTTTCCCAATAACTCTCTCTCTCTCTCTAGACCTTAAAGGTTTTCCACAAATGCCTGTCCTCTGCTTTTTTAGTGCTATTTTTGGTAGTGAGTTGTCAGTCATTCGGAGCACATTCCCAACCATCGCCAGTGTCTTTCCTCAATAACTGCTGTCAGTGGCTTATCTGCATTTCTGCCAACAAAATGTTATTTCTTATGGTGTTTGGCCAAAATATTTTTCTAATTCTTCATAAACATTTAGTCTGGAAAGAATTCAACTTGTTTTCTATGGTTTTGGTGATTTTCCAGCATTCACTTCCATAGAGTAGTACACTTAGAACATTACTCTTAAATATCCTGATTTTCGTATTTATGCTTAGTTTTTTTGATTTCCATATAGTTTGCAGCATTGCAAAAGCCTGGTTTGCTCTAGTAAGTCTACTGTTGATGTCCTCTGTGCTGTCTCCACTTTCTACTACTCTACTGCCAAGATATATAAATTTGTTGACCTCCTCCACTAGCTTGCTATCTACTCTGAGTACATTTCTGTTGTTCACATTTTGCTTCATTAACTTTGTCTTTCTTACGTTGATCTTTAGTTCTATGTTGTTTGCATTCTGAGTTAGCTTGTTTATTTTGTCAAGATCTTCCAGCACTGTGTCAAGGGTCCACTGTAATCCTTTGCGTTTGTCTGATGTTGCCTCCTTCATTAACCAGTCTACTGCCAAGATAAATGTTAGTGATAGTACACATCTCAGCTTCACTCCTGTTTTTACCCTAAAGCTGCTGGAGGTATGTTCTCCACAGATCACTTTGCACTGAAAACCCTCGTATAGGGCTTTGATTACATTCACTATCTTATGGGGGAGGCCATGCCATCTTAGGATTTTCCACAGTGCATCTCTGTTGACACTGTCAAAGGCTTTCTCAAAATCTATAAACAATGCATATGTTGTGCTATGCCACTCATTTGCCTGTTCTAATATTTGTCTAAGTACAAATATGTGGTCTATGCATGATCTTCCTTTCCTAAATCCTGCCTGCTCTTTCCAAAGTTTTCTATCGAGTGCTGGTACAATTCTGTTGATGATTATTCTGCAAAATACTTTACTGGTGAGTGGCAGTAGGGTAATGCCTCTCCAGTTCCCACAATCTCTGAGGTCACCTTTCTTTGGTAGTTTTACTATAAGACCAGTTTTCCACTCCTCTGGAGCTTTTTCTAGATACCAAATTTGTTGTAATATCCGGCAAAGTTGTTTTGGTGTTTCTGTTTCTTCTGCTTTCAACATCTCAGCAGTCACTTCATCTTCACCTGGTGCCCTGTCTGATTTTAGCTTCTTTATTGCCTCCTTTACTCTACTGCTAGTTTAATCATTATTAATCATGAACTATTACTTTTTTAATCAGTACTGCTAGCTTAACTACTCTTTTTAAAGAACAACTGCCAGTTACTGTAAGAAAGTTGGGGGCAGGCAAAGATGCACTATTCAAGCTGAATGAGATGGGTCAAGGCTGGTGAACCACAGTCATCCAAGGCCCTATTCCACCTCCCAATGGTGCCCCTGGAAACAGACACTAGTCTGGACAAGTGGACGGGGGAGGAGGGGGGGTGGTGTCACAGTAGCAAAAAAAATGAGCCTGGACATAAAAATGTGTCGAGCTCATGTCTGATCTGTTGTGCCAAAAAGCATATACCTGTGACACAATGCAGCCAATGCCTTTTTTTCAAGAGAAAATGACAGAGAAGAAGTAAGAAGGGCATTAACCTCAATCTAAACTTAACTGGTGGGTCAAAATGATATGAAGATGAGATTTTACCTTCTGTCAGGTTCTCTCACATATCCCCAGAAGTACATTTCTCTTCCAAGCAGATACCCAAGGTAAGCTAAAGAGGCTGGAACTGGGAGTGAAGGGAGTAAAAACACTTGATAATGTCATTCACTAGCCTGGTCACAGGAGGTAATACAGGATATGGTCACTGAAGGTAATATCTCTCTCTCTGAACCTTAAGTGCCCAGGGCACATGGGGTTTCCACAAGGGTTTTCCACAAATGCCTGTCCTTCGCCTTTTTTTTCTGCTCTTGCCCAGGTGAGTCCTCTATTGCTCAACATCCTCTCTGTTGTTCTTCTCCATGTCTCTTTTGGTCTACCCTTACTTCTGTTCCCCTGTGGTGTCCATCGTAGTGCTATTTTTGGTAGTGAGTTGTTAGTCATTCAGAGCACATGTCCCAACCATCACCAGCGTCTTTCCTCAATAATTGTTGTCAGTGGCTTCATCTGCATTTCTGCCAATAAGATATTATTTCTTATGGTGTTTGGCCAAAATATTTTTCTAATTCTTCGTATAAACATTTAGTCTGGAAAGAATTCAACTTGTCTGAAGGTAATATACACATGAGGTAATACAGGATATGGTCACTGAAGGTAATATACACAGGAGGTAATACAGGATATGTACACTGAAGGTAATATACATTGTCATTATAGCAGGTGACACTGATTATGGCTATAGCAGGTGACACAGATTATGGCCACAGCATGTGACAAACCATTGTTATAGCAGGTGACACAGAGTACGGCTACTGAAGTGACAGAGAATATGCCCAAGGCAACGTCAAAGAGTAAAGTAAAAAGCTGGTAAAGAGAAGGTGACACATGCAGCAGTATGATAAAGGCATATAAGAGGAAGCTGGGATCTTGCCAAGTATAGCATGAGGACTAGATGATGAGGTGTTACAGAAGGAAGTGACGGGCACTTGAGTAATGCATCCACAATGTGGTCAAAACCAACAACCTGCAGATAGCTGAGTCAGGACCTCGATGAGGTCATCTCCTTCAAAAATCATAAACTACAGAGCAGAAACAACAGCACTTAAACAAGCCTGAAAATATGCACAGAAACAAACAATCCTTCAGAGAAGATTGTATGATTCACCGATTATGAGCCTTCTGGAAGTAATACAAACACACAAAAGTGACCCACAAACACAGGAAATTATATCACAACTAAGGTAGGTAGTCCCATAGCAAATGCTGTAGGGGAGAAGCGTTAGAGACCTCATTATGCTGGGCAATCAGCATATGAGGCAGGGTGGCCAGTTCCTTTCCTCACTGCCTTTCTTTCTCAGATTTTCTCTGGTACCAATTTTACGAGGCTGGGTTGACCTCTGGGCCGTAGCAGTTGGAAAAAAAATCCTGCTCAGCTTGGGATTCCAACCCTCAATCATTTGGTTGCTAGACAAGTGCTCTAACCACTATAGTAGCTGGATCACAACTAAATAAACTCCAAAACGCAACAGCAGTATTACAGTGGCTCCCTTCACACTCTAGGATAAATGATGGAAATGAAAAACCAGATGCCCTCTCCAAGGCAGGGAGCAAAATGGAACAAATTAACCACCCAATAACATACCAAGAAGCAAAAACCATCATCCACAACAAACTAAACACCTGCCAGAAAGCAAAGACGAAAACAGAATCAAAACAAGACCCCATCAATCAGCTACTGAGATACCAGCAAACCACAGTCTTTCACTTAAGAACAGGACACTGCAAACTTAAACCAACTCTATCGCCTCAAAATATCACATACAAATGAGTGTCCCTGTGGTTTCAGTATCCAGACACCAGAACGTATCCTGCAAACCTGCCCAACCAACTCAAAACTCTGTACACAGATCTGGCCTGACAGAGAGGAACTGAAGGAAAAGTTATGCGGCTCCGACTCAAGTCTGAAGAAGACGGCGGATGTCGTCAGAGCAATAGGGCTGTAGATTTAGCATGACCAATTTTTTCCTTGAACACTTAGAAAAAGAAAATAAATGGTTGAAGTACTAGTCTAGAAGGAGAAAGGTTAATTCTCTGATAAATCTGAGGAGTGGTGTACTTTTCTTTCACATCTCTCAGTTTCCAGCCCATTCATTCATTCATTTGCATGTCCCTTGTGGAACTTTGCCCCCCTAACAGCACTCCTGTAGGCCTCTCAGTTGTGAGCAAGATGGCCTGCTGCTGATGCATCCATTTGCAGATCATCAGCAATATCTTCGCCTTGGTCTTCCTCTCTTTCTTTTTCCCATTATGTACCCTTCCAAGACTGTCTTCTCCAGCCCATATGTGGAGAAACAATCAAGAGCAAAGCAAAACTAATAAAAAACAAAACATAATTTGCGTCACACCTGGAAATCCAGAATATACAGCCCAAAACACGAATTCAAATTTTCTTTGACAAATGTCAGAATGGTTCATAATGAAGTACAACCATAGAAAATTGATTAAAACTGAAACACCACAGTTAAAAATTGAAACACTAGAGTGTGAAATGTAAATATTTCTCATTCATTTTTAACCTAAAAAAGAGGGCAACCACATGAAACACCACAGTGTGAAATGTAAATATTTCTCATTCAATTTTAACCTAAAAAAAGAGGGCAACCACATGAAACACCAGAGTGTGAAATGTAAATATTTCTCATTCATTTTTAACCTAAAAAAAAGAGGGCAACCACATGAAACATTGTTGAGAGAGGCTAAATTACTAGGCTGAACTAGATGACAAATATCCATGTGACACCTGGATACGTGTGTATATAGATGGATCTGCACACAATGCCATAAAGAATGGAGGGGCAGGAGCATATATTGAATATCCAAACAACACCATTGACAAGATTTCCATACCCACTGGTAAATATTGCAACAACTTTGATGCAGAAGTTAGGGCAATTATTGCTGCAGTTGAAAAACTATCAGACTCCAGAATTGATACATGTCCTGTAGTAATTCTCACAGATGCAAGATCAGTACTGGAAGCTCTTCAGTGCAACAAACTACCAGACCTTAAAGATGCCTTGTCAAAAATTGGCTTACAACATGGAGTCACTTTGCAATGGATTCCCTCCCACTGTGGGATACCAGGCAATGAGAAAGCTGACCATCTGGCCAAAGAGGGCACTGAAATGGAGCAACCAGACATACCAATCACCTATAATCAGAAGAAAAGCATGATAAAAACCTACAGGAAGCCACAAACACCACCACATGATGACTATCACATGCTAAACAGAAAGGAACAAGTCACCATCTTCCGTTTCCGAACAGGACACAGCCGACTCCGAAGTCATATGTATACAAAGTTTAAGGTTGGTACTACTAAACTATGTACATGTGCCCAGGTGCCCCAAACCGTGGAACATATCCTCCAGAACTGCATCAACTACGAAACACTGAGAAATAATTACTGGCCCAGTGAAACCACTAAAGAAGATAAGCTCTATGGTTCCATACATGAGTTACAAAAAACAGTGAAATTTATCCAAGAGACAGGACTGCAGATATAGACAGACAGTGCGAACGAAGAAGAAGAAGAAGACTAGGCTGAAGATCCCTTGATGAGGTTGAAAAACTCACAGAAAACAAAGAAAAAAAACTCAGAAAAACATGGCAAACTACAATGTGAGCCCTATGTGACATTTAACAGCATGGGGAGGATGTGAGATCTAATTTCATTTATGAGGAGCTTTAGCCATCATATTTCAATTTAAAATATTTATAGGCAGGCAGCTGCACATATGTTAACAAAAGACTGGGACAATAGAAATGATACACAAGAGATGATCAAGCTCTGCATGGACATGAAATATCAAAATAACAGAGAAGCTGACTTTTATATACAAATAATGATTTGAGTTCATATGAAGAATCAAAATAATGACTGATCTAACAAGATACAACAATATAATAAGCTGGCATGATTACTGGAAATGATACTGGCTATCAAAACTGACAAGATTTGGCAGTCGGCAACCCATAGCTGACATGCTAGCGTTAGGGTTGGCAAACCACAGCTGACCAAGATCCTATCCTACCTTTTTGTTGGTACCCCCAGTTACAGTCCTTGCCTGGCTAACGGAGCTATGATAACCATAGTCCCCATGGAGGGGGATTCTGCGGAACAATTATTGTACTCCCCCGGCTTTTTAGAGCCCCAATCAAGGGCTTAAAATATAGCCACCAGTCCAACACAATGATGTACCTCAACATCTTCACTGCATCAGCTGCAAAGAACATCAGCTGACAGTTCCAGGGAGACAGAAGAAGCACTGACAGGATACATCAAAATTATATCAGCTGTCACAAAAGATTAAAATAATCATCAAACTGGCATGTGGGTTATCTCACTTACCTGGATGAAAGAATACAGAGCTTATCCACAAACAAGCCAAGGACAACGTGTAGTATTCAAGTGTGTTCTGGCTTAAGAGATATGACAGGAATAGAAGCATTATAACAGATGGTTAACATTGTTTCTTTTCTTAGTCTCTATAGTTTTCATATGTAAATACACTGTTTTCATAATATATTCATTCTTTCTTGAATATAAATATACTGTTTGTCTTGTAATATTTAGATAGATAGATAGAGAGAGTGAGAGAGAGAGTGTGTGTGTGTATATATACTGTTTGTTTTGTAATATTTATTATTTTCTTGTATCATCATCACCATCATCATCATGTCCTCTGTACTCCCACTGAAGCATAAGGCATCAACAAAGGTTCTCCAGCCAACCCTGCCTTGAGCAAGCTGGGATACCTCAAACCATATCTTTCTCGCTTCTTTTAGTTCTATCTGTATTGTGTACATATACCACTTTTTTGTGATATTCTTAAAGTAAGGCATAACAAATGAAATATTTGAGAGAGATTTTAAATTCTGTTATGCATGTGCCTTGTTTTCAAAGTAAACTGTGAGCCAGCTTTGAGGCACAGATATTCTTTATTCCTTGACTTACATTGATCTGACTTAAGATTTTCAATTTTATGACAGTGTGACAGCGATGTACATTCTTTATTTATTGATAGGACAAATTAGTATTCATTTGTTTATTTTTTTAAATACTGTTATTTAATTAGTTTCAGCAATTATGTGCTTATATACAGTGCTTATTAAATCACATTAGTAATTTATTTCTTTATCATATCATATTCAAAACATCTGGAAAACACATAAGTGACTGTGACTGTAAATGCTGAAGAAGAGTCCTTCAAATATCATGGACACAAAAAGGAACAAATATATCCATACTACAAGAACCTAATATTGAAGAAGGTTGGCTAGTAAAGAAGAAAACTTAAGTATTTCTGACATATTAAACGTCATGAGAGTTTAGAGAAGACAGTCTTGGAAGGCTACATAATAGGAAAAAGAAAGAGAGGAACACCAAGGTGAAGATGGCTGCAAGACATCATTTATTTGCAAAAGCAGGCATCAGCAGCAGGGCATCTTGCTTACAACTGAGAAGTCTTAAAGAGATCTGTTAGGGAGGCAAAGTTCTGCAAAGGACATGCTAATGAATGAACGATCATATTCATATTCAACTGATGATATATGTAACTTATGATTGGCTCATCAGAACATAAATTCATTGTAAGTTGAGGAGCATCCGAATTGACTAACACACTCTCAATTTTTGTTACATAAATGTCATGCTAACAAAAGTTTTTAATTAAATGTAAAATAATTTTTAATTAAATGTAAAATAATCAGAACTGTGCTGTACTTTGAATGAGAATATTTGTTTTACTATCAAAATTTAGCAGCACACTTCTAGTAGTGTGCTGCAACACATCATTCAGGAAACACAGCATTAGATGGTTATGTCTTCAGTATTTGTGCTTGGCAGTCTTTCCTTCCCCAGCTCCAGGAAAGCCAGGTACCTATTTTTATATCTGGTTTGGCCTAGAGACCAACAAGTATGCACTAGCTACTTCACTACTCAGTTGTTCCAGTCTGCCTTGAGTCTGCATCTTCTAAATACATCCACTGTAACAGAAATGAACCTCTCTACTAGAGAGAAGACAGTCACCAGATCTGGGTGTATCATTGATTGATGAAGGCTCTATTCGATCTACTAAAGCAGAGATCCTCTTCTACATTCTCAAACAACAAAATCCAAGACAACATGGAATATCTGCTTACTGCGCTCGGAAAGTTCGGTTGAATTCTGCTGGTCCTGTGATATCTGGAACTTTCACCTGAAACTTCTGCCTGGACTTTACAACTGCCGTGGTGAACCTGACACCTGGAAGGGATAAGTCATAGGTTTTGTCAAAGATGACTTTGATTCATTCCTGCATAAACTGAAAACTCATTTGCATGAATCTGCTTCAATACAAACATTCATGAACTACTGCTTGAGGAGGATTTTAAACATTAAATGGCAGGACAAGATCAGGAATGAGGAGGTCCAGGAAAGAGTAGAACAAGAGCCTATGAACCTATAAAATATATCTAGGAAATGGAGGTGGACTAGCCACACACTAAGGAAACCTGGCACCAGCATAACAAGACAGGCACTGACATGGAATCCTCAGGAAAACAGAAACTGAAGAAGATCTAGACTTACTTGGAGAAGGGAATTTATGATAGTGCTTACAGACAAGGGATACACATGGAAAGTTGAGAACAAATCCAAGAACAGGGATGTTGATGCTCACAAGGGGGTGAAAAGCACTGATTATGATGATCAAAATGAATCTGTTTCAGCATATAATAAAAATCAGTTTTTTTTAAAAGAAATAGTGATCTGAACAGAATCGAAGTACCTATAGCCAGGGTAAGGAAGTCAATGTACCAAACCTTCATCTCCAACTCCTCCATTTCTCTGCTGGATGACTCTGAGGTGGGGGAAATGAGACTCTGTTCTATCTCTTGTTGCTGAGTGGGCATCATTCTATCTCTTGTTGCTGAGTGGGCATCATTCTATCTCTTGTTGCTGAGTGGGCATCATTCTATCTCTTGTTGCTGAGTGGGCATCATTCTATCTCTTGTTGCTGAGTGGGCATCATTCTATCTCTTGTTGCTGAGTGGGCATCATTCTATCTTTTTTTGTTTGTGGGAGGATGTATTTTTATCTTCTCATTGTTGAAAGGACATCTTTTTGTTTGTGGGAGGATGTCTTTTTATCTTCTCATTGTTGAAAGGACATCTTTTTGTTTGTGGGAGGATGTCTTTTTATCTTCTCATTGTTGAAAGGACATCTTTTTGTTTGTGGGAGGATGTCTTTTTATCTTCTCATTGTTGAAAGGACATCTTTTTTGTTTGTGGGAGGATGTCTTTTTATCTTCTCATTGTTGAAAGGGCATCTTTTTTGTTGGTGGGAGGATGTTTCTCATTGTTGAAAGGACATCTTTTTTGTTGGTGGGAGGATGTCTTTTTATCTTCTCATTGTTGAAAGGACATCTTTTTTGTTGGTGGGAAGATGTCTTTTTATCTTCTCATTGTTGACAGGGCATCATTTCATCTTTTTTGTTGGTGGGAGGTCACTCTTATCCTTCCATTGCTAGAAGGGCATTATTCTATCTTTTTGTATTATAAGCCTCAGGAAATGAACCATGACATTCATCATCATTATTATCTTCTGTTATCACTGCTCTGGTAGAAGAGAATATAACTTACTCTACTCAAAAAAAAAAAAAAAGTGCACCTGATTGGCTAGCCAAGACCAATGAGAAAAATGTGATGCTTTTAACAGGTCAGTACAACATGGGGAGGAGGGAGGGGGAATGGTGTGGTGTGTGTGTGTGTTTTTACTGATGAAGGAGTGACCAGCCATACAATTAATCTGTCTCTCTATCTTTCTTAGTCACTCGGACATTCTTGTCTGTAACAGTTCACCTCTAGTTTTTCAGTATCACCACACAGCCTCTCTTATGAGTTGTCATTCTGTTGTGATGAGACAGTTTGTGTGGCTAGAATAATTTTGCTGGTGGGGACAGCAGCTCCTGCAAGGTCAGTCTGTAAGTGTAGGACAGAGAGCACAATTCACCTTAACCCTGCTGCCTTGCAGGATGGCTGGGGACAGCAAAAGAAATATATGCTGAAGGTGGATGTAATGGACCAAGGGTGCAAAGTGATGAAGCAATGCCAAAATCTACAGTAAGTCCCCAACTTACATAAGTGGACCATTACAAAACTTGGCGCATGGTTTATTTTATATATAAATATATATCTTACATCCTTCTTGAGCCATTAAACGTCATATAGGGCTCACATGGTAGCTTGCCAAGTTTTCCTGTTTTTGTCGAGCTTTTCAACCTCATCAGGGGATGTTATGCCCACGAAACTGGCCACATATATATATATAATTTCCAACTTCCATGCCATTAAGGCATATTGGGGAATGCGGTGTTAAGCCCATATTTCCATGACCTTCGGCACATGAAAGTGTGATGTGGTCAGTATCATGCCTGGCCACTTTACCTTCCCAGGTTTCTCTTGTACCAATTTTTAGAGGCTGGATCAACCCCGGGGCCTTTTTGGTGTGTACTAGAAAAAAATCCCACTGTGGAACTGAACCCAGTATCACCAGATTAGCAAATCATGTGCCTAACCACTCAGCTAATGAGGCCATTTATATATGCATATATATCTTATATGATATTTTACGCTACCAGTTTGTTATGTAAAATTCCACGGATTATTACAGCAAGTTGTAATTTTTTTTTTACGTAAGTATGGATCTTCGTATGCCGGAGCTGCGTAAGTCGGGCTCTGTCTGTATATGAAAAACACCGCTAACATGGATTACCATCTCTACGGTTATCACATAAAATACACAGATCGCGGTTAATGATCTTTACTTTATATTAACCACCGTTTTCCTTTGTTTTAATCATCGCTATGTAATGTGGGGCACCTACTCACCAAGTTGATACACTCCGATCAGAGTGACAGCTGCAGGCAATGCGTACTGATCAATGCTATTACTTCCCATGATCTCTGATTCCTCAAAACCATGCAGCTTTCAACATTTAATAAAGTGAAATAACATCAAGAACCTCGTTTGCAACCGAAATACAAATCCATAAATCTATTCCAAAAATGACGCGTGCGTTTATTTAATATATGAACAAGAAGTTGAAAGTTTCTCTCCGGTTCGAAAGTTTGTTCTTCATTATCAATGAGCCTGGGAGCAGTTTCCAGCAGTTTCAAATTCTGGATTCTTTTAATTTTATTTTCACGCCCTTCATGGAAATTATATTTTGACATTTTGAGAGATGAATGAAAATTAAGCTTGTGTAATGAATTCTATTATTTTGTGTGTTATTGTTTAGTGTATTCAGTGCACAAAAATAATGGAAGTCAGCAGACGGCTGGTGTTATCACCAGCCTCTTTAAACTGGAGTATATAGTACGTCATTACAAAAATAAGATTTTTTAAGGGCATGCATTTTTCCCATCTCAACATATGCCTGTGAGACCTGAACACTTAACAAAACAGCTGAGAAACACATAAATGCCTTTGAATGTAAATGCTACAGAAGAGTTCTTTAAATATCATGGACCCAAAAAAGAACAAATATATCCATACTATAAGAACTTAATATTGAAGAAGGCTGGATAGTAAAGAGTATTAGAGAAAACTTAAATATTTCGGACACATTAAACGTCATGATAATCTAGAGAAGACCGTCTTGGAAGAGTACATAATAGGAAAAAGAAAGAGAGGAAGACCAAGGTGAAGATGGCTGCAAGACACCGTTGATGATCTGCAAATGGATGCATCAGCAGCAGACCATCTTGCTTACAACTGAAAGGCCTACAAGAGTGCTGTTTGGGAGGCAAGTCCCACAAGGAACATGCAAATGAATGAATGAATATAGTATGTCATCATCATCATTAAGTGCCGCGCTGTTAGGCAGTGGTGGTCATGTTTCTCCACAAATCTGTGTTCCTGATATTTTCCATCAGATCAGATGGTGATTTTTTTTTTTTTTTTTGATGTGCCATCGCATTAGATTGCTCATTACTTTTTTTTTTCTTTGTCTTCCCATGTCTCTCTTCTGATTTATCTAAATGTATAAACTAGGAAAAAAGTAGGAACAGCTTTAGTTGTGACGTTTCGGCGTGAGCCATAATCACACAAAAACACAGGACAAAGAAATAGAGAGAGGAGATAAAGTATAGATTTACATGAATGTTATGTTTAAAAAAAAAATAAAATGAATAGAGCACTTTGCTGTCAATTCATTTTATTTGATTTTTAAATATTTTATATATAAATTTATACTTTATCTCCTCTCTCTATTTCTTCGTCCTGTGTTTTTGTATGATTATGGCTCATGCCAAAATGTCACTGTTCCTATTTTTTGGTATCACAGCTTTGCTGCAGTGGCTCCATGTACATACTCATTCACTAATTATTCTGATTTATCTTTCCTGTTGTTATGATGTTTTCAATCTCTCCTCTTCTCTTTCTACGTCCAATGAGTGATGACAGTTGTTTTCTTATGAATTTAATTAGGCTTCTGCCTACATTTATTTTTGTTAGACATTCCCTGTTTATCATGTTAGCTGTCCATGGTATTTTTAACATTCTTCTAAGAAACCACATCTCTGTTGTTTTAGTGATTTTTGCATCGTTCTGCTGATTGTCCAAGACAAACTTCATAAAGTAAGATGGGATCAATGTAGAACTCTCTTTCTGATGTTCATTGATAGAGATGCACTGCACAAGATGTTTCACATTTATCTGAAAGCTGCTTTGGCTTGGCATATTCTATCCCTGATCTCAGAGGTGTATTTCCTGTCTAATGTTACTCGAGTGCCCACATATTTAAATGTATACACTTGTCTCAAGGTTGTTCCTTATACTGTAACACGCATTTAGGTGGCTTCTTTCATGATATGACCACTGTTTCTGTTTTCTTGCTGTTTAGAGCGATCCTTTCATCTCACTTTCTTTTGCTAATATATATCTAATAATTTCTAAAGGCTCTTTTCATTTTTGGCTGTTAGTACTGTATCATCTGCATATCATAGACTGTTCATGGTGTAGCATTGAACTCTAATTCCTGGCTCATTTTTTTATTTCTCTCATGATATTTTCATTGTACAGTGAGAACAAGATGTAGTAAAGACAAGTGAGAAAGATGAATTTGTCAAGTTTGATCCTTTAATTACTGAAAGACTAAGTATTTATGACTGATTCATTGCCTAATTTATGATTGATTGGCTGACATCTGAACTAAGTTCCCTATTGACTGATTTAAGAAAAGGACTGTGAAGGTAAGAGCAGGGCTGGCTCTACTGACAGCACAAAATGAGCGGCCTCCAGAAGTTTCGGTTTTTCCCATTTTTAATTGGTAATTTACCAGTAATTGCCAGTTAATGTGATCGCTGATAGCAGTGCAAATAGTGTGAAGACTTGTGCTAAAAACTAAAACATATACAAATTACTGTGGTCTAAAAGCTCTTCGTTTTATATGTGATGAACATTATGTTGATACATTTGTTTCTCACTGTGTAAAAAATTACAATTTATCTCACGATTTTAAAAATTAATTTCTAAATTACTATTTATAAATGTAAAATTAATGGTGGACATGTTGAAGCTTACTAAACAAAATCTTATTAAGTAGGAATCTAAGAACTGGATGGGGCAGCAAGGTATGCTACTGCATGGGGAGGCAAAATTCATAGGGCCAGCCCTTGGTAAGAGTCTGTACTGGGGGCCTCAAATCATGCCACCCCTTGGTAAGAGTCTACTGGGGGCCTCAAATCATGCCACCCCTTGGTAAGAGTCTACTGGGGGCCTCAAATCGTTCCACCCCTTGGTAAGAGTCTGTACTGGGGGGCTCACATCGTGCCAGCCCTTGGTAAGAGTCTGTACTGGGGGCCTCAAATTGTGCCTCCCCTTGGTAAGAGTCTGTACTGGGAGCCTCACATTGTGCCACCCCTTGGTAAGAGTCTGTACTGGGGGCCTCACATCATGCCACCCCTTGGTAAGAGTCTGTACTGGGAGCCTCACATCGTGCCACCCCTTGGTAAGAGTCTGTACTGGGAGCCTCACATTGTGCTACCCCTTGGTAAGAGTCTGTACTGGGGGCCTCACATCGTCCCACCCCTTGGTAAGAGTCTGTACTGGGGGCCAGTTTCTATGGAAATGACATGCCTTTAAAAAAAAAAAAAGCTTTTGTAGGCACTTTTGAATGAGTGCGTCGCTACTAGACTCTTTATTACTACATCTTTCTTCCTCTCTTCTCTGTCCGTGAGTGTGTTGTTTACGTGAAAATTATCAAACACACACACACAAAGAAAGAGAGAGGGAGGTCTGGTCCATTAACTCCGAGATCCATTATAACGAGGTTCATTAAATTGAAGGTTTACTGTGTATTAGGTTTTCATGCAAGAGCACTCACACTGGAGGAAAAGTATGTTTAACCTACACACTAGGGACTTTTGTGTGTGTGTGTATGTGTTTTGCTTTAAGTGCAACCTTCCCTCTGTACTTTTTCTGCATTTTTCTTTAAATAGAATGCATTATCTATGTATGGAGTATTCAACATGTTGCTCTGAAATGACAAACACTCGAGCACATAACTGCCAGACTTCAAAGAGATGACAGCTGGTTTAAAAACAAAAATGAATGAATGAAAAACTGATGACACAAAAATGACTATTGATGGACTGAATAAAAGGATGACTTGAAACAATTTCATTTGGTAGAGCAAATAAAACATAAAACTCTTGAATGACAGAATCAGTCATGATTTATTTGAAAATAAAAATGAATGCATAATATGACTGCTGACATAATGAATTTTTTTTAAAAAATTACTGCTGACATCGCATGTAAAGATAATATAATCGGAGTATAAAACAGAAAATAAAATCTATTTTGTGTAGTTCATCTCTGTCAAAAGATACTACGAAAAGAGTCTTGAAATGCTATATCGAGCCAGTACTACTATATGGAAATGAATCATGGTCTTTAACAAAAACAGTGGTGAGAGTATACAAGGCAACTGAAATGTGGTTCCTACAAAGAATGTTAAGAATACCATGGACAGCTAAAATAACAAATGAAGAAAATAAAGCCAATGAGAAATGAACCTTAATAAACACACTTATGGAGGAAAACAGTCATGGTTTATAGACCATATAATGAGAAGAGAGATAGAAAATATCGTGACAACTGGGAAAATTGGAGCCAGGAAATGGAGAGGTAGACTAAGAGAGAAAATCTTGGATTGACAAAATGGCTTGGGAGAGGCACAACAACAGAATTGATGAATAACATGAAAGATTGGAAAGTGTGGAAAGACTTGATTGCCGGCGGCTTCAGGCATGGCACATGATAATGATGATGATAAAACAGAATAAGACATAGTTATTAGAAAAGACAAATTGTAGCATAAAATGACAGATTTAACTGTATGACAGGGGTTGGCAGCCTATGGCATGCGGAACAACTTACAATAGCACACTGTTTGAACTGAAGTACAGTAATTATGATCTCCTAAAACATTTGACTTTTAATTAAATAGAAGCATATAATTCTTTAAAGCTATTCCTGTTTTTACATCACTTCAAGACGAAAAGTTATTAGGCACTGGAATTAAGACTCTACACTCTAATACAAAGAGACAGAGTAAGTATGGAGCGACAGTAAATTTGACCAAGTTCTATTTCTATCCCATCTTTCCTGTTTCCTCCCCCGACCCCACCACCCCATGTGTAGAGTTCTCTCGACTGTCGTTTATGCATGCCAGTAAAATCAGTCGGTGGACTCAACACAAAATTTGCTGTTGTCGGTAAGTAATACGGCTACAGTGCCCTTACAATGACTGAAAAAAAAAGTAACAACTTGATATCTGCTTGTTTCAAGACTCTCTGACAAACGAATGTGGATTCATAATCCAAATAATGTGTTAAGAACTTGAATTTTGCAAAACGTAGCTTTTGTATTTGTTCCTTTTTATATAAAAATACTGAATAATCACCAAAGAACAACACAGTTATTTCACGTGCTTCAATGGTTGTTGTATATAAAAATATGGTGACTTTGCAACATTACTTTGGCACAACACTGCTAAAAGGTTGCTGACCCCTGCTCTAAGAAATGCATAACTAGAAAAGAATAGTGTATCAAAATATTACTGTTCAAACAATAAATTTTTTTAAAAAAACATGACCGCTGATGTAAGTCAAATAACTAAATGTTGATATTTGCACAATAATAATATAAAAATGTCTGCTCATGTAAAGTCATGACAGCTGATGTAAGTAGAATTAAATATTACTGCTGATATAAGCAGAATACAAAAACGAATGTTGCTGTAAGCCAAAACACAGACATGACTGCAGTAATAAGCCAAAACACAGACATGACTGCAGTAATAAGCCAAAACACAGACATGACTGCAGTAATAAGCCAAAACACAGACATGACTGCAGTAATAAGCCAAAACACAGACATGACTGCAGTAATAAGCCAAAACACAGACATGACTGCAGTAATAAGCCAAAACACAGACATGACTGCAGTAATAAGCCAAAACACAGACATGACTGCAGTAATAAGCCAAAACACAGACATGACTGCAGTAATAAGCCGAAACACAGACATGACTGCAGTAATAAGCCAAAACACAGACATGACTGCAGTAATAAGCCAAAACACAGACATGACTACAGTAATAAGCCAAAACACAGACATGACTACAGTAATAAGCAAAACAGACATGACTGCAGTAATAAGCAAAGCACAGACATGACTGCAGTAATAAGCAAAACAGACATGACTGCAGTAATAAGCAAAGCACAGACATGACTGCAGTAATAAGCAAAACAGACATGACTGCAATTGTAAGCAACATGCAGACATAATTGCATTAAGAAAGAAGCAAACATGACCAGCTATAAGCAAAATACATACATGACTGCAGCTATAAGCAAAATACATACATGACTGCAGCTATAAGCAAAATACATACATGACTGCAGCTATAAGCAAAATACATACATGACTGCAGCTATAAGCAAAATACATACATGACTGCAGCTATAAGCAAAATACATACATGACTGCAGCTATAAGCAAAATACATACATGACTGCAGCTATAAGCAAAATACACACATGACTGCAGCTATAAGCAAAATACATACATGACTGCAGCTATAAGCAAAATGTATATATGACAGTACATGGCTCTATAAGACAACATTTCTGAAAAGAAAAAGCAAATGAAAAAGTTAATGTATGTACACGCTGTTCACAAATACACTATTTACAAACATCAACTTTTTCATTTGCTTTTATTTTTGGTGGTACCAGGCACTGTATCAGGGAGGCAGTGCCTGGTCCAGAAGTTCCTCCAAAAGTGGTCAACTTTTCAGCCAACAGTATCTGAAAATCTAGTTAAGAGTTCCATCATTCTTTTTGTAAAGAATATAAGCATTCAAGCACACAATATCCAGAAGGTAGCGAAGCACTTTCTGATAATACTTTCATAATTTGTTTTGGGAGATTGTGTAGTTCTGAAGCAGTGATTCATTTTTATCCTTTCATAATTTTTTTTCCCTCCTTTTTCAATTTGGCTTTCTTTACAATATCTGGACCATCTTTCTTGTAGCTCTCATGGTACCAACTACATCACTTGATCTGCCAACAAGAGTATCAATAAGTCTGGGGCTAGTGTACCATCTGAATAAATATAGTATACTTTGTCCAATTAGTCATCTGCAAGTTCTAAAAAAAGGTAACCTTAGTGCTTGCAACAACTGGAGAGGAGTAGCTTTAATATCAGTTGTGTCAAAAGTATTTTACAGTTATTCTGAATAGAATTCAAGATGAGAGAAGAACAGGCAGAACTTCAAAAACAGAGAAGCTGTCTTGACCAGATCTTTACTCTAAGAAGTCTTGAAGAACATATTGAAAAGCAAAGGCCAATAATCCTGAACTTCATAGACTTTATAAAGGCATTTGATAGCATACACAGAGTTTCATTGTGGAGAATTTTAAGAATATATGGAATACCATCTAAGATTGTCAACATCATTAGAGGCCTCTACAGTGAATATGTTTGTGCAGTCAACACAGAAGAAGGAATAAGTGAATGGTTCCAGACTGAAACAGGCGTGAAACAATGATATATATTATCTCCCGTGCTTTTTGGAATTTCCATAGACTTCATAATGAAAAAATGCTGCACAGGTAAAACGGGCATTGATTGGCTACATGAGACCCAACTGGAAGATCTTGATTTTGCAGATGACATAACTCTTATCAGTGACAATGTGAAATCAATGCAAGTAAAAATAGATACCCTGTCTTCAATGGCTAGTAAAATAGGACTTGAAATTAACAAGGATAAAACAAAAATAATGAAAAACTTCTCATTAACCACGAAGGACAAATATATGTAGAAGGAACAGCTGTTGAAGAAGTAAACCATTTTGCATATCTCAGCAGCTACATAGACCAGGATGGTGACACCAGAAAGGAAGTTAGAATTTGAATTGCAATACCAGCATTGACCTTCAAGAATCTTGAGAACATATGGCATTCAAAAGTTATAAGCACAAAAGCCAAGTTAAGATTAATCAATTCAGATGTGATATCCACCCTTATTTATGCATGTGAAAGCTGGAAAACAACTACAGAAATAGACACGAAATAGACTCTTTCAAAAACAAATGCCTAAGGAAAATACCCTGTATAAAGTGGAACGAATTCAAGAACAACACAGAGATAAGACAAATGAGCAAACAATAACCTGTCTCATGGGTGATCAGAAAAAGAAGATGGGACATATGTTGGTCATGTGATGAGAAGAAACAATCAGAGGATCCCCAAACAAGCTATAAAGTGGAACAAAACAGGTCAAAGAAAAAGAGGTCAACCACGTGAAACTCTAAAGAGGACATTGTTAAAAGTAGCCATTTCAGTGGGCATAACATACTCTGATGAGGTTGAAAAACTCACTGAAAACAGAAAATCTTGGCGAACTACCATAAAGCCCCTATGTGATGTTTAGCGGCACAGGAAGGATGTAATAAGTTCTAAAACAACGCTGGAAGATATCTGTTATTCTGGATATTTATTGCCATAATCTGTGTCTTTTCCAGTATTAAATTATAAAATTCCAAACATAACCTGAATTACTTTCACAAAGTTTATATATCTTTATACCAAACCTGCTGCACTTTGATGGAAAAAGCCATTTCCACCTAAGTATACCTTTCCACAATATCAAAGATGCATCAACGCAGATGTTTTGTTCAGGGATGCAAAGTGAAGAAAATTTTAATTTTTCATGTTCAAGAATAAACATGATCTTGTAAGGTTTTTTTTTGTTTGTTTTTGTTATGGATGCTCTGATTATATTGTGAAATATAGGCAAAATGTAAAAATTTTAGTAGCAAATGAAATCATAATTTTATAAAAGAAAGGTGTTCAACACCTTCCTGTTTGGAAAAGTACAGTTCATTTGTAGACATGTCTTGTTGCAACAGAAGTCTTCATCTCACTGACAATAATGTCAACCCAGCTCCTAAGTCTTGAACAACGCTTCAGAACAGAATGTGATGCCATAAACTGCATGGCATATAAATTTGTCTGGATGACCAATAACTCTCAAAAGTCATCACCAAGAAATCTGAACAAATATTCAGTCACGTCTCAATCGTTCAGGATAGTTATGAGGATTCCAACCACCACTAAAAATATGAACGCAGGTCAAGTTGTTCTCTCCTGAAACAAAACAGACAACCACTTACTGTGACTCATCGTCATTTTCTCATAAATTCTCCAGTTCTGAAACACTTTCGTTTAAACTGTCCTCATCAGCATCATTTCATTTGCTGCCACTCTCCTCATCAAGACCAGACACAGACTCATCAGAAACAATGCCCACATTTTACCATATGCAACTAGAACAGCCATGATGGCTAGGTTTGCTCAGAAAAAGCTATTTTTGGACACACCTAGTACTGAAGCAGGAAATTCCCTGTTTTCAACATAGAAGAGAGAACTCCAATGACGCATATGTTCATCTTCCCCATGAAAGAAGCACTTCTGGAATAAGAAAGTGCTTCCCAGGCTATAGGTTAAAACACAATGTTCCATGCCAATCTTTCAGCATTAAAGAATGGACAATGTAAATATTCAGCTATGAAAACAGTGAACAAGCTTCACTACAGGTGAACATATTCTTATAAACTTGCTGCCGTGAGCTAGATTTTTCCGACTTTTGGTTGCAAAATGGCGAATACATCAGGAAATCAAAGCAAAAGCTCTCGTATCTCACTGACAGCACTCATCAATGACATAGTCACCATCTAAGAAACTGCCCGTTCAAGACTGACCTCACTGAAGAAGTACTTTCTATGGCATTTTCCTGAAGTCTTCCTCCATGTGGAACTAGTGAAACAGTTAGTCACAACTCGTAAATGAGGAATCAGTGCTGGTGTGATCATTCAAGTTTTTCGTTCACAGATACAAGCTAACCAATTAAATGAAGAAAGATGATCGAAAAAGAAGAGGTAACAAAGAGAGGCTGGGACCTCACTGCCACAGAAGCCCATCATGTCCCTGCAGTTGCCAAAAAAGAGCTGAAGCACACAGCGCAGAAGTTTTTTTATATACTTCTTTAAGTGCAAGGCTATCTATGGATGCTGCAGGCACAAGAAACCTAGGAGTCATCATTTCAGGGAAACAAAATCTACTAGTCACCAACAGAAGTGACAGTCTCAACACAGCCATAGGTAATAAACCACCATCAGCCAATTTTATTTTTCTTATGTTCTGTTAAGAACCACTCAAATTTCAAGCTATTCCGCTAGTTAATGATAATACTATTAATAAATGAATAATTAATAAGAATTAATTAATCAGTAACATAATCTGATGCCTTTTATTTACTTATCAATATCATGGACTGACCAGTAAACTACTAATAATTCGTGTATAAAGTATATAAAACTAAGTATATATTTTTCTTTCTATTCACCAGATTCACTTCTACCAAGGTACTGTCCAATGCCTGACCCTAGTACTGCCAGCAGTGTTGCCCCAGTGTGTACTTCTGGCATTAAGGTCACCACAGAACATCAGTCTCTCTCTCTCTCTGAACCTTAAGTGCCCAGGGCACATGGGGCTTCCGCAAGGGTTTTCCACAGAACATCAGTCTATCACCAGTTAAATCTTCTTGCTCACATAAGAGTCTCCAGTGCTCTTCATCCCTTAGCGAGTTGTATCCTGCATACATATTTATTATATTCCAACACACCCAATCATTACTTGAATGCCTTGTAGTTTCAAACTATCCTTGTCCTACTCCTTCATAATCAATCACTTCATGTTGCAAGCCTGTTTTTATCAAAACTGTTTGCCCATTATGATTTCCTCTTAGACTGGAGTAGCAGATGTGGCCAGGGAATCACAGCTTCCGCAAGCATCTCCTGTAAGAGTATTATGTCAAGTCATAAAGTATGTGCTCCAAGGCAGGTCCCCATTGTTTGAAGCTCCTACAGTTCCAGTAAACTAATTCAGGTCCCCATTGTTTGACACTCATACAGTTCCAGTAAACTATTCAGGTCCCCATTGTTTGACACTCCTACAGTTCCAGTAAACTAATTCAGGTCCCCATTGTTTGACACTCCTACAGTTCCAGTAAACTAATTCAGGTCCCCATTGTTTGACACTCCTACAGTTCCAGTAAACTAAATTCAGGTCCCCATTGTTTGACACTCCTACAGTTCCAGTAAACTAAATTCAGGTCCCCATTGTTTGACACTCCTACAGTTCCAGTAAACTAAATTCAGGTCCCCATTGTTTGACACTCCTACAGTTCCAGTAAACTAATTCAGGTCCCCATTGTTTGACACTCCTACAGTTCCAGTAAACTAATTCAGGTCCCCATTGTTTGACACTCCTACAGTTCCAGTAAACTAAATTCAGGTCTCCATTGTTTGACACTCCTACAGTTCCAGTAAACTAATTCAGGTCCCCATTGTTTGACACTCCTACAGTTCCAGTAAACTAATTCAGGTCCCCATTGTTTGACACTCCTACAGTTCGAGTAAATTACAAAAATATATGAATAGGTTTTTGGAATAGGTATACCATCTGGTTAGTCCTCTTGGCCTTTCTCTTTCCCTTGACTTTTCCATCACTATCATGACATATCCAAGAAATGTAGACTATTTCTTACAATTTTTAACTAGTGTTCATTGTTTTGAAACTTCTTTGATGACCTGTCTTTCTCCAAAACCTCATCCTCTGTTGCTTCCAGTTTCTTTTTTCATTTTTTTTTTTGTTAACTACCTAGCAAGCAAATTCTGGTTCTATATAGCATTTTAATACTTTTCCCCTTACTTTTGTGACACAAAAGTCACATTTGTGACTTATTTCATTTCTGTACTTGTCATCAGCTATTATTATTGTTCCAAGATAATTGAATTTCCAGTTTGAAAGATGTTGCACTTTGGTATATTTACTCTTTTAGATAAGACAATTGTTTCTGTTTAGCTCTAAACCTTCTTAAAGCTTTCCATAAAAATCTTGTTCATCAGTTTCAGCAAACTGCTTTCACTTTCTGCTGTTACAATGGTGCCATCTGAAATGCTGATATTTTAAACCTCACATGATGTTTAAGTGGATGCATCAGCAGCAGGCCATCTTGCTCACAACCAAGAGGCCAACAGGAGTGCTGTTAGGGAGGTAAAGTTCCGCAAGGGACATGCAAATGAAGGAATGAATAAATGATGTTTAATAATGAGAAAGATGGCACAGATGGCCAGTCAATCTCCCCTCTTTTCTCAGTATGGGCTTGGTACCAATCATGGCTGATATGAACAGAGCAGAATATCTTCATGTCTAACTCTGTTAAAAGCTTTAGTATAATCAATAAAGCATAATTATTTTGTATTCTCAAGTTAATGCAAAAGTGGGATAAAAAAACTCCTCACACCAGCTCATGCTCTGTGAGCCGAACATGGCGGTTGAAAATGCCATGATGTCAGCAGGCTCCTGTTAAGTGATCTACATCTGATTATATGGTATTAACACCCACTGAATTTGATGATTTCAACAACCACCCTTACAAACATAAATCGCAACAAGCTGTTTTTATTACATGTATAATTACAAACTGTAATGTGATCTCTCTAACAATACATGACATAGAAAAAAAGTGTCCCCATTTGGAAAGTTGGAGTAAGAAACTTGTATTTCTTTAAAAAAAAGTAATTGCATAACTGCTAAGAACACTCCACTCCCAGCTAGACAAAACATCAAATAACTCACAACATTTGTGCTTTTTTGTTTTATTTGAGAATGTATGCTCACCATCTACAAACTAACTAAACCATGTCTTTTACATGAATATCCATATACTAACATACATCCATATGTGATATGTTTATATTGCATAACCACTAGCATCTAAAATTTATAAACAAACAGCATATTCTCCCAAACACAGAACTTAGTTATGGCACGTATATAATATGATCTAGGTAACTCATACATCAGGAATCTTTGTGGAAAAAATAGGTAATTCCTTTCACACCTTTTTAACATGGCAGTTATATCAAAACTTCAGCATATAAAGAGTGAAGATTTACTTAAAAAAAAAAAAAAAACATCGCACAAATGCTGAATAAACTGAAAGTTAGCAGTATCACATGTTAAGAATAATCATTTTAAAAACATCACACAAATGATGGTGCCACATTTTAAAAAAAAAAAATATATATCTATTGGTGTGGTAGCATTTTTAAAATCTGAATACCTGAGTTGGATACCATTTTTTAAAAAAAAAGTATTTAGAAAAAATGAGAATATGTTGTATTAGGCTGTGCCGGGGCTGTGGTGGGGTCCTCTTTATCACTGGCAACGTTCTTGAATAAGCTGCCACAGGTCTACGCCCTGGAAGTAGCGAACAGCCTTGTGGCCAACTCCTAGGACACACAAAATGATAATGCCCAGGAAACAGTTCTTGCTGATGGCAAAACCCTGACACCTGTGGAATGTTCAAAGCTCTGTGTCAGATCATTACAGACTCATACTTCTTCACTATATCAAAACAGACAGGATACATCCACATGTGATATGTGCTGTGTACTATGCAGTGTCTTATAAACCTTCTGGGGCAGGACATTATTTATGTAAGGATTAACATAACATTCTTGAAAGAAACTTCTTGAACTAAACCTAAGAATGAAAACAAATCACACAAGCTCATGTCTACATGTGACTTGATGTCTGTATTTCAATATCTCCACAACACCTAAAAATATTCTCGCTCTCTCTCTGAACCTTAAGTGCCCAGGGCACATGGGGCTTCCGCAAGGGTTTTCCACAAATGCCTGTCCTTCGCCTTTTTTCTGCTCTTGCCCAGGTGAGCCCTCTATTGCTCAACATCCTTTCTGTTCTTCTCCATGTCTCTTTTGGTCTACCCTTACTTCTGTTCCCCTGTGGTGTCCATCTTAGTGCTATTTTTGGTAGTGAGTTATCAGTCATTCGGAACACATGTCCCAACCATCGCCAGCGTCTTTCCTCAAAAATTGCTGTCAGTAACTTCATCTGCATTTCTGCCAACAAGATGTTATTTCTTATGGTGTTTGGCCAAAATATTTTTCTAATTCTTCGTAAACATTTAATCTGTAAAGAATTCAACTTGTTTTCTATGATTCTGGTGGTTTTCCAGCATTCACTTCCATAGAGTAGTACACTTAGAACATTACTCTTAAATATCCTGATTTTCGTATTCATGCTTAGTTTTTTTTATTTCCATATAGTCTGCAGCTTTACAAAAGCCTGGTTTGCTCTAGTAAGTCTACTATTGATGTCCTCTGTGCTGTCTCCATTTTCTACTCCTCTACTGCCAAGGTATACAAAATCATTAACCTCCTCCACTAACTTGCTATCTACTCTGAATACATTTCTGTTGTTCATATTTTGCTTCATTAAATTTGTCTTTCTTACGTTGATCTTTAGTCCTATGTTGTTTGCATTCTGAGTTAGCTTGTTTATTTTATCTTGCATATCTTTGTGGCTGCTTGATAGTAGACAAATGTCATCCGCAAAGTCAAGGTCCTCCAGCACTGTGTCAAGGGTCCATTGTAATCCTCTGCGTTTGTCTGATGTTGCCTCCTTCATTAACTAGTCTACTGCCAAGATAAATAATGTTAGTTATAGTACACATCTCAGCTTCACTCCTGTTTGTACACTAAATCTGCTGGAGGTATGTTCTCTACAGATCACTTTGCACTGAAAACCCTCGTATAGAGCTTTGATTACATTCACTATCTTATGGGGGAGGCCATGCCATCTTAGGATTTTCCACAGTGCATCTCTGTTGACACTATCAAAGGCTTTCTCAAAATCTATAAACAATGCATATGTTGTGCTATGCCACTCATTTGCCTGTTCTAATATTTGTCTAAGTACAAATACGTGGTCTATGCATGATCTTCCTTTCCTAAATCCTGCCTGCTCCTTCTGAAGTTTTCCCTCAAGTGCTGATACAATTCTGTTGATGATTATTCTACAAAATACTTTACTGTTTGGTGGCAGTAGGGTAATGCCTATCCAGTTCCCGCAATCTCTGAGGTCACCCTTCTTTGGTAGTTTTACTATAAGACCAGTAAAAATATACATTACTAAGAAGTATATATTTCACACTTAGCAAAATACACACAAGAAAAACAGATTTCCTGGAATTTACTGTTCAACAATCCATATTACTAAAATAACACACACACAACAAGAAAAACAAATTTCCTGGAATTTACTGTTAAAAAAAAACACTTCATGTTACTAAAATAACACACACACACACAACAAGAAAAACAGATTTCCTCAAATTTACTGTTCAACAATCCATTCATTCATTCATTTGCATGCCCCTTGTGGAACTTTGCCTCCCTAACAGTACTCCTGTAGGCCTCTCAGTTGTGAGCAAGATGGCCTGCTGCTGATGCATCCATTTGCAGATCATCAATGATGTCTTACAGCTATCTTCATATTGGTCTTCCTCTCTTTCTTTTTCCCATTATGTACCCTTCCAAGATGGTTTTCTCTAGATTATCATGACATTTAATGTGTTCAAAATATTTAAGTTTTCTTTGTTTAATCCTCTTTACCAGCCAGCCTTCTTCAATATGAAGTTCTTGTAGTACGGACATATTTGTTCTTTTCTGTGTCCATGATATTTGAAGAACTCTTCTGTAGCATTACATTCAAAGGCATTTATGTGTTTCTCAGCTGTTTTGTTAAGTGTCCAGGTCTCACAGGCAGATGTTGCGATGGGAAAGATGCATGCCCTTAAAAATCTTATTTTTGTAGTTCTGTCTGTTCAAATCCACAGCTTCTTTAGTTTTACTTTCTGAAGAGCGACAGATGTCCTCCTTTTAATTTCCCTCATTGTATCTCCATTATTAGTTAGTAATGATTCAAGATATTCAAAACTCTCCACCTCTTCAAATTTTTCCTCATTGATACATATTTCAGCTGCCTTGTTTGTTTTGTCAGTTGTCATCATTTTAGTTTTCTTCGCATTGAGACAGAGGTTTTTCTTCGCTGCTCTTACGGACTAACATAATTAGTTCTTCCATTCCTATTTGTGTTGTGGACAGTAACACTGTGCCATCAGCATATCTAATCTCTGGTATTTCATAACCTCCAATTGTTATATATCAACAATCCTTATTACTAAAATAACACATACACACAACAAGAAAAACAGATTTCCTCAAATTCAACAATCCATATTACTAAAAAAAAAAAAAAAAAACCCGCACGCACGCACACACGCACACAAAAAAAGAAAAACAGATTTCCTCGAATTCAACAAAATCATGTTACTAAAATAAAACAAAAAGCTCACCTATTATCAGCATCCTCTATATAACCACGGAAATATTTCTGGCGCCCAAACAAATACCCAGCATACAGAACAGAAGATGGGACTGAAAGTTTCAAGTATATATATATATATACATATGTATGTACTGCACTGATAAGTTACAACTGCTCTGTGTGATATTAATTACAAAAAATAAAAATAGTTCCTTTGCTTCCACATACTTGCTTCTGAGATATTTTCTATGATTTCATGGTGTAAAAATGTATGCACACTCTGTTCCTGCTGAGTAAATGTGTAGACATTATGAGCTAAAAGTGGATTCAAGAAAATTGAAAACCATTTTAATTAAAAAAGTGAATATCAAAAAAACCGGTCCCGACAATAGTGAGATAAGAAAACAATAGTGACATATCATAAAAGCTAGTCCTAGTAATAGTAACATATCAGAAAACTAGTCCTAACTAAGAACAGTGACATATCAGAAAACTAGTACTAACTAAAACAGTTACATATCAGAAAACTAGTACTAACTAACAATAGTTACATATCAGAAAACTAGTACTAACTAACAATAGTTACATATCAGAAAACTAGTACTAACTAACAATAGTTACATATCAGAAAACTAGTACTAACTAACAATAGTGACATATCAGAAAACTAGTACTAACTAAGAATAGTGACATATCAGAAAACTAGTACTAACTAACAATAGTGACATATCAGAAAACAAGTATTAACTAAGAACAGTGACATATCAGAAAACTAGTACTAACTAACAATAGTTACATATCAGAAAACTAGTACTAACTAACAATAGTGACATATCAGAAAACTAGTACTAACTAACAATAGTGACATATCAGAAAACTAGTACTAACTAAGAACAGTGACATATCAGAAAACTAGTATTAACTAAGAATAGTGACATATCAGAAAACTAGTACTAACTAAGAACAGTGACATATCAGAAAACTAGTACTAACTAACAATAGTGACATATCAGAAAACTAGTATTAACTAAGAATAGTGATATATCAAAAAACTAGTATTAACTAAGAACAGTGACATATCAGAAAACTAGTACTAACTAAGAATAGTGACATATCAGAAAACTAGTACTAACTAAGAATAGTGACATATCAGAAAACTAGTACTAACTAAGAATAGTGACATATCAAAAAACTAGTATTAACTAAGAACAGTGACATATCAGAAAACTAGTACTAACTAAGAATAGTGACATATCAGAAAACTAGTACTAACTAAGAATAGTGACATATCAAAAAACTAGTATTAACTAAGAACAGTGACATATCAGAAAACTAGTACTAACTAACAATAGTGACATATCAGAAAACTAGTACTAACTAACAATAGTGACATATCAGAAAACTAGTACTAACTAAGAATAGTTCATATCAAAAAACTAGTACTAAGAATAGTGACATATCAGAAAACTAGTACTAACTAAGAATAGTTACATATCAGAAAACTAGTACTAACTAACAATAGTGACATATCAGAAAACTAGTACTAACTAAGAATAGTCACATATCAGAAAACTAGTACTAACTAAGAATAGTTCATATAAAAAAACTAGTACTAAGAATAGTGACATATCAGAAAACTAGTACTAACTAAGAATAGTTCATATAAAAAAACTAGTACTAAGAATAGTGACATATCAGAAAACTAGTACTAACTAAGAATAGTGACATATCAGAAAACTAGTACTAACTAAGAATAGTTCATATAAAAAAACTAGTACTAAGAATAGTGACATATCAGAAAACTAGTACTAACTAAGAATAGTTCATATAAAAAACTAGTACTAAGAATAGTCACATATCAGAAAACTAGTACTAACTAAGAATAGTTACATATCAAAAAACTAGTAATGTTTTACCAGTAGTAAAGCCATCAATTTGAGTCTTCTCTGCTGGCCATTGTCTACAGAAACTAAAGTAAAAACCAGGAGAAAACTAACAAGAACCTGTTATGTCTCATTATTTATTCATATATTCATTAAACTAAGCATAAATATGAAAATCAGGATATTTAAGAGCAATGTTCTAAGTGTACTACTCTATGGAAGTGAATGCTGGAAAATCACCAAAACCATAGAAAACAAGTTGAATTCTTTCCAGACTAAATGTTTACGTAGAATTAAAAAAATATTTTGGCCAAACACCATAAGAAATAACATCTTATTGGCAGAAATGCAGATGAAACCACTGACAACAATTATTGAGGAAAGACGCTGGCGATGGTTGGGACATGTGCTCCGAATGACTGACAACTCACTACCAAAAATAGCACTAAGATGGACACCACAGGGGAGCAGAAGTAAGGGTAGACCAAAAGAGACATGGAGAAGAACAACAGAAAGGATGTTGAGCAATAGAGGGCTCACCTGGGCAAGAGCAGAAAAAAAGGCGAAAGACAGGCATTTGTGGAAAACCCTTGCGGAAGCCCCATGTGCCCTGGGCACTTAAGGTTCAGAGAGAGAGAGATATTCATGGTTAACCCATGTACCTATAGGTCATACTATCATCTCACCTCCAACATAATCAATGTGTATGAGAAGACAGTCTCCTTCATGTGTGTGCTGCAGGGAGAGAGAAAGAGAAAGAGAGAGAGAGAGAGAGAGAGAAAAAAAGATGCTTTGCTCAAGCTGAATGACACAGTGATCCACAGCTGCTTGTATTCTAGCTTCCAGCAATGCACCCTTGGAACAGACTGCAGGTTGGCTGAGGGAACAGGGATAATGTGAAGCGAATCAGTCCAAAAAAACATAACCCATGACATGATCTGGACAACTACACCACCTGATCTGATATCAAATGTGTGAATCCACACACATGAACCACCATTAAACCACTTCAACTCACTGACATGAATTGGGCCACTATTTAACCACATAGGTGTACCTACCTGGATGGAAGAAAACTGAACCAATCCACAGGCCAGTCAGAGACATTGGGTAAAACTCAAGTGTGTTCTGACTAGAAAAAAAAAAAAAAATTTAAAATAATAAAAACCCAATAAGAAAGAGTCTTAAAAAAGATTATTACATCATATCTTTTAAATATCATTACATGAGACAACAGAAGACACAGTCTGCATGCATTAAGTTCCAGTGGCAAGTTTTACTACAGTCAACTGGAATCCACCAGGAAATGACAAAACACAAATAGTGGAGACACATGTCTCTCTCTCTCACTCTCTCTCTCTCTGTCAAGATGATATATATCAAATACAAGAACATTACTATCTCACATGAGTTGACGAAAATTTAGACTAAGTCAAAAAGTACACCATACTTTCCCAACTAATGCTCAGTCCTTCACATAAACACCGTGCAGGTCTTTATTTCACGACCAAACCTGAACTAAAAAATCAGAGGCAATGACCCAGATTGTCCAAGCATAGTATGTAAACAAAACTCAGGGGCATTAACTTTACATGAGTTTTTATTTTTCTTGAGAAAAATATCCTGTTACACTGATAACCTGACAAGTCTTCTATAGCATGGCATGGATTTGATATACAAGAGACCAGACATATATATATATATATATATATATATATATATATATATATATGCACACACACACACACACACACACACACACATATAACAAGTAATTCAGAGAAAGCAAACATCAAAGATGAACAGCATTAAGTATTTGCCTTAGATGGCCAAGTTTATCATTCCATCAGGTCAATTCATGTTTAGCTCTTCACACTTTCATGAGAACAAATAAATGTTCACACAACAACTAAACTCAGAATTGCTTTAAGTTCCAGCCAAAAATTATTTGGACTCCACCCAAAACTGCTTCAAACTCCACCCAAAACTGCTTCAAACTCCACCCAAAACTACTTCAAACTCCACCCAAAACTGCTTCAAACTTCATCCAAACTGTTTCAGACATCATTCAAAACTTATAGCTGTAGCTCTTATGTGTGGTTCCAACTCCATAAATGAAGCAGTTCTACTGCCTCTGATTTCACACAAAAAATTGCCTCCATTCTGGTTCCAGAGTCCCATGTAGCTGTGAGCCTAACAGTCTGAGGAAAGAGAAGATGTGCGAAAGTGCCACTTACTGAGCCCTGAAAGTCCTCATAAACTCTGGGGGACCAGTTGTTTCAGGAGCCTTGACATTGAACTTCTTCCGTGCTTCACCCACAGCTCTGGTGAAGTTTACTGTGAGTAAATAATGTGAAACATGCACCAGAACAAGACCACCCATTCAAATTAAAGTATACGATTTGACACTGATTAGTTGGATGATCCCAAATTATTGGCCAACTTTACTCACTGTATCAAATTAGAGTGCTTTTTTTCTTTTACCCCATGTAACTATTTTTCACATAACAATACTCCTCTACTTTATTTACTTCACATTTATCTCTGTGTAACAATATCTCATTGTTTCTGGTGTTAACCACAAGCTGCTAGAGGTTTGCTGGATTACTCCATATTTTATCAGTGCTGAACCAATATGCAGTGCAGTTACTCTCCGTACTTGCATGCCACATCAATACTGCATGCAGAAGAAGACTTGGAGTGACTCACACAAGCCTAAATGAAACACATGCAGCAGAAGACTTGGAGTGACTCACATAAGCCTAAATTAAACAGTAACTGAAAATTATGCAATACTACTTGGTGTAACTTGCATTCAAAATCAGGGCATCTAATTTCCCTACCAAAACCCCATCAGTTTTGTGATTTGATGTATGTGCTGATCTCTTAACTCCCAATTTTATGACAATATTATTTACAAGATGTAACCTGTCAAAAAATGATGAGAGAAGAAATGAAACTAAGATATTTACTCAGAATACTTATTTTCTGCAGTTAAATTTTACTACCGCCCAAGAACAGAACCAACAATCTCAGAACTTACTGCCTGTTTTAACCCTCTGTATGCTTTGTGACGTGTCCTTCATGGTTGTTTTACCCCTCAGAACCCCATTCTCTGCACAGTGCTATGATAGTTTGTAGCTCTCTAATTTTGAAGATAATCAAAGTATACTTAAAACCAGCAGTTGCTTCCTTCCGGAATCCATTTGTTGACATGAGGCGCATGCTTCAGTTGAATACAGAGTGGCTGTGTGTTAATTTAATGAGTTTTTGTCAAAAGTTTATTGTCGCTTGGTTTTTCTTTTATCAACAAATATGGCCTCCAGTGGTAATTTATTTCGTCCAGAGCTGCGTAGTTCTGCATTACAAGCTCAAAATTTAATTTTAAAATGTCTAGACTGCGGTGAAGAGAATGCAGTAGTAGAGATTGTGAATTTTCGGACCCCCACGTGGTGCAGATTCAAAGGATGAGGATGATGTTTCTTTTTGGTCCAGCAGAAAAATGTACTAGAAGGGTAGCTGGTGATACTACTTCTCAGCTTTTTGCTAGTACTAGCTGTATTATCACAGTAAGTAATGCTGCAGACTGTGTAATTTAAAAAATTACATGTTGTAGAATGCTTCAAATTTTAAAAAAAAACAAAAAAAAATAAAACACAATGGCCTGTTTTCTGGTAAATATTAGTCGCCACACGCCCACTTGTTTTCATGTTTTACCTACCCACTTGGTGTTTTTAGTTTACTGTAAATGCATAATTAGTGTATGTTTTCATGTAAATTTTGGAGGACATGTGAAGAAAAGGTGTTTGTGTACATTTTGATTCATTTCGGATAGATTGGACCAACTACAGCAGATGGGTAAGTGAAAAAAACATTGTTCCAATTTCTTCATTTTCCATTCTTTCTTCTCAGTTCTTAGCTCTTTTTTCTGTTGTATACTAATAACATACTAACAATTTTATTAGAAAAACAAAATACATTTTTTATTGTTTAAACTAATGTATAATATCTCATACTACAAATCAGATTATGCCTTTGTCATTCTTTTAAATGTGACAACCACATTGTGAAATTTACCCCATTTGGTATTTTGAGGGAAAAACCCCCAGTATACAAAGAGTAAAAAAAAAAAAAAATGACTTCCATCACATCAGTACTACTCAAACTCCTGTGACATGATTCTACCTCTGCTCTCAAAGCTATCAATGCTAGTTCTTCACTCATTCACCATCTCTCTCTCTCGCACACACACACACATGCATGCACACCGACACACACACATAAAAAACTCTCCCCCATTATTACCCTGTAATGTAGTGGAAGCCTCAGTCAAACTTAGTAAAATGGCAAATGATGATTTGGTTCTCCGAAGACGTTAAACAATGGAAAGAAAATTTTAAAAAACTAAGATAATATGGTAGATAAGAAAGAGACTGGACCAATCAACAAAACTCAACAGTTCAAACCGTCACTTTCCTATCATCCAAATCTCACCCTTTCTCCAAGAGACATATAGGGAATTACTCTCATATGGCTGCTGGTACTCACAGCAGCTCTCCTACAGAAAGAGGTGGCTCTGACTTAACTTTCATACATCAGACAGTTCATTTTGTGGCGTTTCATACCTACCAAGCTGATGTATCCCAGCAACTGTCACCACTGCAGGCAAGACATAATTGTCAATTTCTTTTGACATCGTTCACAATCTTTTGATGGATTTAATCACACCCAACTGAAAAGAAAAAAAATGAACCCAAAAAAAAAGCCCTGGATAATTACTGATGCATCTGGTGCATGACTTCCAATTAACTAAGAACAATACATCAGGGGCAATTTTTTAAATAAACTAGAAACAAAGAGGCTTTCATACTGTAAAGAGAACACAGTTTTGTTGAATTAGACCTTGAAAAAATTGCAGACAAAGCACTTTAGTGAGACGTGAGAGAAAGAGAAATCACAAAAGAATTATCTGGGATTTGAACCACGGACTCCAGTAGGACAAGCAGTTGTCTAGCCACGAGAGAACAGCGTATTAATGAACTATGCTATCTCGCACCTTCGAAAAAAGGCGTTTGAAAGCGAAATCATTAGTAATTGTTCAGCTGACATGAGGATCGTGACACCTAGAAAGAAAGGAGGTCACGACACTTTTCTTTACTTCCTGGGACAAGACTATGAAAGTCAGCTTCTTAGCAACTCCACCTACATTTTCCCAGAAGAATCTATATCACAACAGCTCTGTACTCCAGAACATTTTGTTCAAACAGGACAATCTCTTAACCAGCTCTGGTCTGATAAGCTATTCTTGAATGCACTTTTACCATTCCAAAGCAAAAAACAGATATAAACACTATAAACTCTCAAGAAACGAATAAGTGACAATCTTTTGACTGAGAAAAGGACACTGCAGGCTGAGATATCATCTATACTCCATGCTGAAAACTGGCCTAACAAGCATATGGTGTCCGCAACAATGAGCAAGAGACGCTACACCACATCCTCCAGAGACATAACACACACAAGGAAAGGGCCCAGTCAGATTCCCAGCTCTCTTCAGGAGCTCTACAGTGATGTTGTAGATCAGCCACATTTGTTGGAAAGATTAGTGTCGATGTCTCAGAAAATGATGAAGAAGAAGGTGTACATCCATGCAAGTCTAGGCTAAACAGTAATAGGAAAAATTATACAAGGCTACTTGTAGTAACTTGCTATGAAAAAAAAAAACAAGGTCTAGCTAATTTCCCTACCAAAATCCCTACATCATGTAATCAACCAGTTTATAAGCATGAAAATGTACAACAGTGATGTACACATTTTTATAATGAAGGAAGACAGAAGAACCACCTAAATGCAATGATAAAGTACAACGAACAACCTTGACATAAATGCATTCATTCATTTGCAAATCCCTTGTGGAACTTTACTTCCCTAACAGCACTCCTGTAGGCCTCTCGGTTGTGAGCAAGATGGCCTGCTGCTGATGCATCAATTTGCAGATCATCAACAGTGTCTTGCAGCCATCTTCGCCTTGGTCTTCCTCTCTTTCTTTTTCCCGTTATGTACCTTTCCAAGACAGTCTTCTCTAGATTGTAATGACGTTTAATGTGTCCAAAATATTTAAGTTTTCTCTGTTTAATACTCTTTACTAGCCAGCCTTCTTCAATATTTAGTTCTTGTAGCATGGATATACATAAATGAATACACTTAAATATCTAGACAAGCCAGTAACATCAAGTGGAAAGTGTAATTTTGAAATCAAGAACTGACTACACCAAGCCAGAACAGCTTTCAAACATACAAGAAACATCTTATACACTGCATCTCTATCACTAAAAGAAGAATTCTAAAATTCTACACTGAGCCCATGCTACTCTATGGAAGTGAGTCACTGACACATCAGTGCAAAGATCACTGGTAGCAACAGAGGTGTGGTTTCTTAGAAGAATGTGCAGAGTATCTTGGACAGCTAAGATGACAAACAGGGAATGTCTAAGAAAATCAAATGTAGAAAGGAACCTAATTAAATCCATAAGAAAACAACACTCATCAGACATACAATGAGGAGGGTTTGAAAACATCATAACAATGGGGAAAATAAACTGGATGAGAGGCAGGGGGAGGCCAAGAGGAAAAAAAAAATCATAAACAGTCAATTAAAAAAAAAAAGGTCACCAGTTTTGCTGAATCAAGGACCAAGATTTGTGGAGAAGCTTGACAACCAACAGCTGCTGGCACAGCACCTAATTATGATGACACTGAAAAGAAATATTGTTTGGTGATAACAGCAACATGAACAGTTCAAGAGAAGAACTTGTGCAGAAGAACCATGAAAAGAAGAAGTCTGAGACTGACTGCAATCAACTCTCTCAGGGGAGATGACAGTTTAGAAAAATGCTGGAGATATTTAAATGACTCTAAAAAAAAAAAAAAAACATTGCTTCCTAGTTTTGTTTGCTTGCTCTGTGGGTTTAAAGTGCCACACAAGCCAACTATGGGCTTCTGGTTATTTCCTGGTGACAGCATGGCAGCTGTGTTTATTATAATTTTTGCACATGCTTGTGAAAATTTATTTCGTTGAAAGAGAGTTTATAATGGCTCTTTTTTTTTTTGTCTCAGTAGATGGTTTGTAGGCAGATACATGTTAGCTGTTTGTGAAACTGTCAAGCATCAATTTGCTGAGCCATTTCTTTTTACAGGCCTGCTTCTGTCAATAACTGGATGGTGTAACTGGCCCATTAGTAACAAACCAGGTCCATGTTCCAAATAACTGTCTCTTATATTTTCTGTTCCAATTTTGGGCACTATGTTGTTTCTCTGGATAACATAACACCCTACTCAAAAACCATTCCCCATGTCACACAAGCTTCTGCCAGCTCTTCCAATTCTTCTGGCTTTAAAAACAGCACAACAATGAGAAAGATAAACTGGAAAGATTCTTTCAGGTGTCTTACAAATATCTTTATAAATAAAAACAGATTTATTTATGATTCTGGAAAAAGTTTAGCTATTACACATGTCAGCTATCAGTAAACTCTGGCAAAGGTCAGCTATGACACATGTTAGCTATTAGTAAAAACAGCAGTTAAGAAAATAAAATTACTAATGTCCTCACAATAATCACAGAAGGATCTTTCATCAAATGATCACTGTTTTTCACTGTTAATAATTTGGCCCTTTCTTGTTGAAAGATGATTGTTGATACAGGGAATTTATATACAAAAGTGACAACAACAAAAAAATTAAGTCAGTGCCTTTATGTTCAGGAAGAATGACAGAGTCACTTCATGTGTGACTGACAACAGAAATACATTGATGTAAATGTTAATGTAATTGTGAATTAGTTATTTAAAAAAAACAACAACAACACATGCCCAAGGCCCAGAGCAAAGTGGAACAGAATGGTGTGTTTACACTTTCAGGCAGTTAACATGACCTCTCTTAACAGCAAGAACTTCCCTTATTTGCAGCCAATGCCTTGATTTTGGAAGCATACACATCTTATGGGGCAAAGAATGAAATGGTACAATTCAATCACATTTATGTTTCCATGTTGGGGGGAACTTGGTTGTAACCTGCCTTTATCATGATTCTCAGTGGAAGTGCAAAAACTTAACAGTCTGCTGCATGATGATGTTGAAGAACTGACTGCCTGAGTGGCCTTATCATGCTGAGAGTGGTCTTATGCTGTGAGTGGCCTTATCATGCTGAGAGTGGTCTTATGCTGAGAGTGGCCTTATCACGCTGAGAGTGGCCTTATCACGCTGAGAGTGGGTCAAGAAGGCGTAGCTTAGAAATCTGGAATGGGTACAAGAAGTTTCCTGGCATATTCTGCCACCAAGTGGACCATAGAGAATTTTACTTGCTAGCGAGCCGACATGGCACATACAGGCCATGTGGGAGAGGGTTCCGACCAGTGCATGTCTCTGGGTCCCAGATTGCTCTCCCTGTTTCAAGGAAGTACCCAAATAACTTCCGGGGAGGGGGGGGGGGGTTGCACTATAGTGGAATAAAGGATGAAAACAGAATAACTAATCAGCAGCTCAAAGTGGGCGCGTATTTGGGTTTGAAATTGCTTTGCAACGCTTTACTCGGAGACCCTCAACACATTGAAGAAGCACTTTGTTCAGAGGAAGGATAGTATCTTGAAGATCTGTCGTTCGCCCGCCCTGGTTTCCGCGCCATTATTCTAGCATTCATCTTTGCTTCTCGGGCCCAACTTGCACGGAAACAGATAAGGATCTTACAGCTGGGTCACAAACTAAACCTTAAAATGTCCTGCGTCCAGTAAAATTTGATTATTTCTGGATCCAGGGTTATGTACTTACCATAAACTGTCTGATTTCTCACCGTTTATGAAAGCAACGATGTTATGTTTTGACCTTCGGACTCCAGGTAAAGCGAGCAGAAGTGAGAGCCCCTGTTGTTTGTTTAGTGCGCCATGACAAGGAAGTTACCAGGTGTTCACATAAGCTAGCAGCTGAAAAAAGAATGTAATGATTTTACAGGGTTTACAAAGTACGGCGTTCTAAATTGTGAATAGATTTTGTTGATAATATGTTAAAAAAAAACAACATAACTAATGTTGTTTGCTGTTTTTTTTGTGTGTGTAAACTAATATCAGCGTATTCAAAAGTTGTCTCGATTTATTTGAGAACAGGTAATTTAATACTTGCTTTCAAAAAGTCCAAGTTGTACCTGCGTATGAAAACGTAACTTGAGAGCAGTGGTTGTAAAATTTTATAAGATCGAGGCACATTCTCTCTCTCACTCTCTCTTTCTCTCCCTCTCTTCCCCTCCCCCTCTCTCTCTCTCCTCTCTCTCTCTCTCTCTCTCTCTCTCTCTCAAACACACTTAGATTACTGTTCCACAATCTGGGATGACTGCTCAGTCTCAAACACAAAAAGGCTCCACCCACTTCACAAAAGAGCATTAAATCTGATTTGTGACAAACACCCAGTACAGACTGTAGATCAGCACAAACAACTTAAAATTCTACCCCTCAAATATAGAGTCATTTTTAACAAAGTTAAGTTTTCCCACAGAATTCTGTCGCACAATGCACCGCCTTACTTGTGGTCACTATTTACATATAACACTAAACATAGCCAGAGTTTAAAAAACTGTCTTCTTCCTAAACCCAAGATTGATCTTTACAAGAAAAGCCTTCAAACTCTGCAGTACAGCTCTGGAACACCCTCCCCTACCATTTAAAATCCGTTTGTAATACTTCATCCTTTAATTCAAACCTGTTCCATTATTTACTTGCTTGTATGCCTCCATAGAATAACCAGCACTCTCTCAACCCATGACTCGCCAGACATCAAGTACTAAAATGACATAGTTCGAAAAGTAACTTGTTAGATATTGTTAGAAATTATTTTAATGTTTGTTAAAAAAAACATATTAGAAGATATGCACTGAAAATGTATTTTTGTTTATGTACATGTGTGTGTGTGCGTGTATGAGAGCTATTTTATTAGGTTAATTACTTCTTCACTTTTACTTTGAATGTAATAGTTTAATCTTCTCTGAACCTTAAGTGCCCAGGGCACATGGGGCTTCCGCAAGGGTTTTCCACAAATGCCTGTCCTTCGCCTTTTTTTCTGCTCTTGCCCAGGTGAGCCCTCTATTGCTCAACATCCTTTCTGTTGTTCTTCTCCATGTCTCTTTTGGTCTACCCTTACTTCTGTTCCCCTGTGGTGTCCATCTTAGTGCTATTTTTGGTAGTGAGTTATCAGTCATTCGGAACACATGTCCCAACCATCGCCAGCGTCTTTCCTCAATAATTGTTGTCAGTGGCTTCATCTGCATTTCTGCCAATAAGATGTTATTTCTTATGGTGTTTGGCCAAAATATTTTTCTAATTCTTCGTAAACATTTAGTCTGGAAAGAATTCAACTTGTTTTCTATGGTTTCCAGCATTCACTTCCATAGAGTAGTACACTTAGAACATTACTCTTAAATATCCTGATTTTCATATTTATGCTTAGTTTTTTTGATTTCCATATATTCTGCAGCATTGCAAAAGCCTGGTTTGCTCTAGTAAGTCTGCTGTTGATAGTTTAATCTTACACTCTTTTTATATGTTTTTTTCCTAATGTAATTTGCATATTTGTATTAAATCGAGTGTGTGGGAAGAATGAAAGATGGAGTGATGAAGGGCAGAATGTAAGACGGGTCTGCGTGCCGAATTCTTTACCCTTTATAAATAAAGATCATTCTCTCTCTCTCTCTCTCTCTATCTCTCTCAGTTCAAATCTCATTGCTGCAGATAAAATATGTCTCCATCTCTGTTCCTGACGTTCTATTCAGTTGATTTCTCCAAGTGTTTACAAATCTTCCATATTGTTTCATCGCCAGTTTCTTTATCTGCCGTTTGGTGTTGTCCCTTTAGTCTACTGCATATATGCTAGTTTCGCTGACTCTCTTCCGCTCTTTCTGCCTGACAACTCTCTTCTGCTCTTTCTGCCTGACAACTCTCTCTTTCTGCCTGACAACTCTCTTCTGCTCTTTCTGCCTGACAACTCTCTTCCGCTCTTTCTGCCTGACAACTCTCTTCTGCTCTTTCTGCCTGACAAATCTCTTCCGCTCTTTCTGTCTGACAACTCTCTTCTGTCCTTTCTGCCTGACAACTCTCTTCCGCTCTTTCTGCCTGACAACTCGCTCTTTCTGCCTGACAACTCTCTTCCGCTCTTTCTGCCTGACAACTCTCTTCTGCTCTTTCTGCCTGACAACTCTCTTCTGCTCTTTCTGTCTGACAACTCTCTTCTGTCCTTTCTGCCTGACAACTCTCTTCTGTCCTTTCTGCCTGACAACTCTCTTCTGTCCTTTCTGCCTGACAACTCTCTTCTGTCCTTTCTGCCTGACAACTCTCTTCTGTCCTTTCTGCCTGACAACTCTCTTCTGTCCTTTCCGCCTGACAACTCTCTTCCGCTCTTTCTGTCTGACAACTCTCTTCCGCTCTTTCTGCCTGACAACTCTCTCTTTCTGCCTGACAACTCTCTTCTGTTCTTTCTGTCTGACAACTCTCTTCTGTTCTTTCTGTCTGACAACTCTCTTCTGCTCTTTCTGTCTGACAACTCTCTCTTTCTGCCTGACAACTCTCTTCTGCTCTTTCTGTCTGACAACTCTCTTCTGTTCTTTCTGCCTGACAACTCTCTTCTGTTCTTTCTGCCTAACAACTCTCTTCTGTTCTTTCTGCCTGACAACTCTTCTGTCCTTTCTGCCTGACAACTCTCTTCTGTCCTTTCTGCCTGACAACTCTCTTCTGTCCTTTCTGCCTGACAACTCTCTTCTGTCCTTTCTGCCTGACAACTCTCTTCTGTCCTTTCCGCCTGACAACTCTCTTCCGCTCTTTCTGTCTGACAACTCTCTTCCGCTCTTTCTGCCTGACAACTCTCTCTTTCTGCCTGACAACTCTCTTCTGTTCTTTCTGTCTGACAACTCTCTTCTGTTCTTTCTGTCTGACAACTCTCTTCTGCTCTTTCTGTCTGACAACTCTCTCTTTCTGCCTGACAACTCTCTTCTGCTCTTTCTGTCTGACAACTCTCTCTTTCTGCCTGACAACTCTCTTCTGTTCTTTCTGCCTAACAACTCTCTTCTGTTCTTTCTGCCTGACAACTCTCTTCTGTTCTTTCTGCCTGACAACTCTCTTCTGCTCTTTCTGTCTGACAACTCTCTTCTACTCTTTCTGCCTGACAACTCTCTTCCTCTCTTTCTGCCTGACAACTCTCTTCCGCTCTTTCTGCCTGACAACTCTCTTCTGCTCTTTCTGTCTGACAACTCTCTCTTTCTGCCTGACAACTCTCTCTTTCTGCCTGACAACTCTCTTTCTGCCTGACAACTCTCTCTTTCTGTCTGACAACTCTCTTCTGTTCGTTCTGTCTGACAACTCTCTCTTTCTGCCTGACAACTCTCTCTTTCTGCCTGACAACTCTCTTCTGTTCTTTCTGTCTGACAACTCTCTTCTGCTATTTCTGCCTGACAACTCTCTCTTTCTGCCTGACAACTCTCTCTTTCTGCCTGACAACTCTCTCTTTCTGCCTGACAACTCTCTCTTTCTGTCTGACAACTCTCTTCTGTTCGTTCTGTCTGACAACTCTCTCTTTCTGCCTGACAACTCTCTCTTTCTGCCTGACAACTCTCTTCTGTTCTTTCTGTCTGACAACTCTCTTCTGCTATTTCTGCCTGACAACTCTCTTCCGCTCTTTCTGCCTGACAACTCTCTTCTGTTCTTTCTGTCTGACAACTCTCTTCTGTTCTTTCTGCCTGACAACTCTCTCTTTCTGCCTGACAATTCTCTTCTGCTCTTTCTGTCTGACAACTCTCTTCCGCTCTTTCTGCCTGACAACTCTCTCTTTCTGCCTGACAACTCTCTTCCGCTCTTTCTGCCTGACAACTCTCTCTTTCTGCCTGACAACTCTCTTCTTTTCTTTCTGCCTAACAACTCTCTTCTGTTCTTTCTGCCTGACAACTCTCTTCTGTTCTTTCTGCCTGACAACTCTCTTCTGCTCTTTCTGTCTGACAACTCTCTCTTTCTGCCTGACAACTCTCTCTTTCTGCCTGACAACTCTCTTCCGCTCTTTCTGCCTGACAACTCTCTTTCTGCCTGACAACTCTCTCTTTCTGTCTGACAACTCTCTTCTGCTCTTTCTGTCTGACAATTCTCTTCTGTTCTTTCTGCCTGACAATTCTCTCTTTCAGTCTGACAACTCTCTCTTTCTGTCTGAGAACTCTCTCTTTCTGCCTGACAACTCTCTCTTTCTGCCTGACAACTCTCTTCTGTTCTTTCTGTCTGACAGCTCTCTTCTGTTCTTTCTGCCTGACAACTCTCTTCTGTTCTTTCTGCCTGACAACTCTCTTCTGTTCTTTCTGCCTGGCAACTCTCTTCTGCTTTTTCTGTCTGACAACTCTCTCTTTCTGCCTGACAACTCTCTCTTTCTGTCTGACAACTCTCTCTTTCAGCCTGACAACTCTCTTCTGTTCTTTCTGTCTGACAACTCTCTTCTGTTCTTTCTGTCTGACAACTCTCTTCTGTTCTTTCTGCCTGACAACTCTCTCTTTCTGCCTGACAACTCTCTTCTGCTCTTTCTGTCTGACAATTCTCTTCCGCTCTTTCTGTCTGACAACTCTCTTCCGCTCTTTCTGTCTGACAACTCTCTTCTGTTCTTTCTGTTTGACAGCTCTCTTCTGCTCTTTCTGTCTGACAACTCTCTTCTGTTCTTTCTGTCTGACAACTCTCTTCCGCTCTTTCTGCCTGACAACTCTCTCTTTCTGCCTGACAACTCTCTCTTTCTGCCTGACTACTCTCTCTTTCTGCCTGACAACTCTCTTCCTCTCTTTCTGCCTGACAACTCTCTCTTTCTGTCTGACAACTCTCTCTTTCTGCCTGACAACTCTCTCTTTCTGCCTGACAACTCTCTCTTTCTGCCTGACTACTCTCTCTTTCTGCCTGACTACTCTCTCTTTCTGCCTGACAACTCTCTCTTTCTGCCTGACTACTTTCTTCCGCTCCTTCTGCTCTTTCGCTTCCTCTAGGGGACCCAGCAGATAATCTGCTAGTTTTCGGGCGGCACGAAGTAGAGCCGGCTAGCGTAGTGGTTAGAGCACTCGTCTAGCAACCAAATTCGAGGGTTCGAATCCCCAGCTGAGCGGGATTTTTTTTCCGACCAATACGGCCCCGAGGTCGACCCAGCCTCGTAAAATGGGTACCAGAGAAAATCTGGGAAGTAAAGGCAGCGAGGAAAGGAACTGGTCACCCTACCTCATACGCTGATGACCCAGCATAATGAGGTCTCTAACGCTTCACCCCCTACGGCATTTGCTATGGGACTATCTTTACTTTTTCTTTACGAAGTAGAGCTGGACAGGAACCGAATTAGGAACCAATTCTTATTCTGGTAAAAGCGCGTACTCGGTTCATACAAATAAATACCAAATACAGACAGATTTCAGATACCGAGTTGTACCCACTTGACACCGATTTATACGAGATCGTGACACCCGGAAAGAAATGATGTCATGACACAGACGTTCCGTAGCATAGATTCAGTCTCTCTAGCAGGTACCAGCTTTAAACAAACATACACACGGTCTCCTGCCATGTTTAGTGCATAATACAACAACAACAATAACAACAACAACAACACACGAACGAACGAATACTTTTTTGCATGAAGTTAGTTTCAGGCAAAGTTTCAGAAACAATATTTTTGTATATAAATAGGAAACAACAAGGCTTTTCTACTGTAAAGTAAGAGAACACGGATTAGACATCGAAAAAAATAATAGATCTCTTGTGGACTGAACAGTTACTAATGACTTCGGTTTCATAAATCTTTTTTGGAGGTGCGAGATAGCGCAGTTTGTTAGTACGCTGTTCTCTCGTGGCTGGATGGCTGGTCGTTCTACCAGAGTTCGTGGTTCGAATTCCAGGAAATTCTCTTGCGATTTCTCTCTCTCTCTCTCTCTCTCTCTCTCTCTCTGTGTGTGTGTGTCTCTCTCTCTCTTTCTCTCTCTCTCTCTCGTCTCACTAAGGTGTTTTTTTTTTTTGTCTACGATTTTTTCGATATTGGTATCCCCTCATAAAACTGTTGTATTTATAAGCCTGTAATTCATTCCCCCCCCCCCCCCGAATCACTGCTTCTAGATTTAATTCATTCATTGCCGTTCGGTGTGTTTTACTGCGAACGTGGAAGACATGGAAAAGTATCTGGAAATTGTCGTTTATTTGCAAATTATCACTCACATTTACCAACACTCGAATAACTTTTGGGTATAAAGCAGCATTAACCTTCAAGAATCTTGAGAACATATGACATTCAAAAGTTATAAGCATAAAAACCAAGTTAAGATTATTCAATTCAAATGTAATATCCACCCTCATTTATGCATGTGAGAGCTGGAAAAGAACTAAAGAAATAGACAAGAAATTAGACTTTTGAAAAAAAAATGCCAAAGGAAAATACTTGGTATAAAGTGGAACGAATTTAAGAACAATGCAGAGATAAGACAGATGAGCAAACAACAACCTATCTCATGGGTGATCGGGAAAAAGAAGATGGAAATATGTCAGTCATGCGATGAGAAGAAATAATTAGAGAATACCAAAATAAGCTATCAATTGGACACAAAAGGCCGAAGAAAAAGAGGTCGACCACTTGAAACTCTAAAGAGGACATTGTTAAGAGAGGCCAGTTTAGTAGGAATAACATCCCTTGATGAGGTTAAAAAGCTCGCCGAGAACTGAAATCTTGGCAAACTACCATGAGTGCCCTATGTGACGTTTAGCGTCACCGGAAGGATATAAGATGTAAGATAAACAATAAAAATATATCAAACATACATAACGCCACTGCAGTAAAGCTGTGATAACAAAGTGTTAAAACTGTTTAAAACAAAAGTAGGAGCAACTTTATAAGTTAACGAGCTAGGTAACGACTTAGTTAGAAATTCAGCTTTTCTCTTCTCCTTTTTCTTTGTACGATTTTGAGGTAAACCAAGTCTCAGCTACGTGCTCGTTAATAAAGATGTTTCTATTTTTGTTTTTGCTTTCGCATTTGCCAAGAGCAATAACTCGAGGAATTGGTTCATGGAATCGGTTTAATGAGTACTCACTAAACAGGTACTCGAAACTGAATAGTGCCCAGCTCTAGCATGAAGCTTAAAAAAAATGGATGGGGCTATGTTGTCTCTCTCTCTCTCTCTCTGAACCTTAAGCGCCCAGGGCACATGGGGCTTCCGCAAGGGTTTTCCACAAATGCTTGTCCTTCGCCTTTTTTTCTGCTCTTGCCCAGGTGAGCCCTCTATTGCTCAACATCCTTTCTGTTGTTCTTCTCCATGTCTCTTTTGGTCTACCCTTACTTTTGCTCCCCTGTGGTGTCCATCTTAGTGCTGTTTTTGGTGCTATGTTGTCTACCTTAACGGTAAGCCGGCTGCGAGTAAATCGGGAGTCTTATCCAACAACCACTTCGAGCTTTAGAATGGATGTGGTTACAGCATCAGAAGCAATTTCCTGGTTGGTGGAGCAAGACGACTCGTATGTTGTCATTGTAACATACTCCCAAAGCATGTTACGGAGAGTCACAAGCTTCTAGAGGGCTCTCGGTTATCAAGTGTGACGTGGACATACTGCTTGGGTCATGCCGGAGTCAAAGGCAATGAGAAAGCGGACAAGCTGGCAGCCATGACATATTAATTCAGGGAACCTTAAAAATTAAACTGCAAGAGACACATTGAATAGGCTGCGTATGGAGGACAGCATCGGGTTGAATGACAGCAGTCACATCAGGATGATGATCCAGTTGCGGAGAAAAGAGGGTAAGTGGAAAGGGGTTTTTTTCCCAGAAAGAAGTGGTTTAGCTTGAGTTACCTATAACCAGTGTGTGACTGGCTCCATCAGCAGGCGCACGCTTCAGTGAGTGTTGGAACGGAAGGCGGAGCACGTATAGGAATGCACGGAGTGGTGGGATGCCAGTCTCCGGTTACAGTGAAGGTGATTATTAGCGACTCTTTATTGTGCTGTAGATTGCTGTATTGTGTTGTAGATTGCTGTATTGTGTTGTAGATTGCTGTATTGTGTTGTAGATTGCTGTATTGTGCTGTAGATTGCTGTATTGTGTTGTAGATTGCTGTATTGTGTTGTAGATTGCTGTATTGCGTTGTAGATTGCTGTATTGCGTTGTAGATTGCTGTATTGTGTTGTAGATTGCTGTATTGGATCTGAGCCTTCAAGGTGCATTGTTATATATTCTATGAGTCCAAGAATTCTTAAGGTTCAGTTTTCAAAGCATTTGTTAAAACTTTGATTGTTGTAATTGGCCACCTCGTAACAATGGTCATTTGATTATTCATCATTCATACATTCCGCAGGCTCTTTGTCCATTATGTAGGAAATCACGTTATATATCACACAGTCACCCGTGTCTGGTGTCTACAAAACACATAAACAGCTTTAATACATGAGGGCTGCAGATGAAAACAAGCATGGTGATGAAAGTCTAGTAACATCTCACAACTGTAACTACACGCATACACGAGCAGAAAACAAGGAATCCCCGGGGCATGAAATATTGTGACATACAGAACAGCTGGTCTTATAATGGTTCTCGTATGGGGTTATTCTGGCAAAAAGAACCTATAAAAGACCGAGTCATATGTAGAGCTACTCTGCACACATGCGAGGCACCATTTAAGAAGGAAATGAGGACTAAACTTGGAATCAGAAGATGCAACGTAAATACTGATTGCTGTTACTTTGGACCGCTATGCAATCAACAATGCTAGAATCATTCAGGAGAGAAGTTGCTCATCATTATGATACTTGGCAAAGCCCACAACTGTACTGTCAAAAAAACGCATAGCTTATATAAGCTTCATTTTTTATATGTTATGACAAAAAATTTTTTCCCGGGTATCTCACACCAGAGCAAAAATTCTCACCAAGATATCAGTTCCATGATTTAGTGTGAATTTTGCTATTCTCATGTATAGTCAGAACGCAGTAGCTGCCCTTGCTAATCACGCATTTTTTAAAACCATAACTCACGCTGCGTTTATGGAAAAGTCGTGATTTTTGAGGTGAGCACAACTCACTTCCCACGCAAATGAAACCCTATAAAAGGATGAGGTTACAGGAACAAATTAAGTTAATTTTCAAGCATACAATTATGGCGCTTCTATCGCAAAATTTACGAAACATTGTCAAAGTCAGGTTGCCAGGCATTTAACTCTTTGTATACTGGGTGTGTTTCCCTCAAAAGACCAAGGGGGGTAAATTTCACAATGTGAAATGGGATGGTTGTCAGATTTAAAAGAATGACAAAGGCATAATCTGATCTGTAGTATGAAGTATTCTACCTTATTTTGAAGAAGAAAAAATGTATTTTGTTTTTCAAATAAAATTTTTACCATTTTGTTAGTATACAACAACAAAAAAGAGCTAAGAACTGAGAAGAAAGAATGGAAAATGAAGTAATAAAATAAATTTTTTGTCACTTACCCATCAAGTTAATCCACTGTAGTTGGTCATATAATTCCATAATGAATAAAAATGTACACAAACATCTGTTCTTTAACATATCTTACAAAATTTACATGAAAATATGCACTAGTTATGCATTCACAGCAAACTAAAAACACCAAGTGGGTAGGTAATATTTACATGAAAACAAGTGGGCGGTCGTTGACTAATATTTACCAGAAAACAGGCCATTGTGTTGTGGTTTTTGTTTTTTTTTTAATTTGAAGCATTCTACAACATTTAATTTTTTAAATTACACAATCTCCAGCATTAATTGTTGTGATATTACAGCTAGTACTAGCAAAAAGCTGAGAAGTAGTATCACCAGCTACCCTTCTAACACATTTTGCTGCTGGACCAAAAAAAACACGAAAAATTCTTTCAATCACTGCCACGTGTGCCGAAAATTTACCATTTCTACTCCTACATTCTCTACACCACAGTCTAGACAATTTTAAATTAAATTATGAGCTTGTAATGCAGAAATATGCTGCTCTGGACGAAAGAAACTAGCACTGGAAGCCATATTTGTTGATAAACAAAGGCCTAGCGACGATAAACTTTGAAAAACTGGCTTTAAATGAACAAAGAATCGCTCTGTTTTCTGCTCAAACCACGCGCTTAATGTGGACAACTGAATTCCGGAAGGAAGTCAACTGCTGGTTTTAAGATACTTTGATTATTTTTAAAATTAGAGAGCTACAAACCATCATCGCGCCTCGCGTCTATAAGTAGTTCGTAATGGGGATACAACCACGCAGGACGCGTGTCCAAATACCCAAAGAGTTAAACGTGCAGCAGAGTACCATCAGTCCACTTTGGCACCGTTTCAAAGCCACTGGCTCAGCTGAAGACCGGCACCGCAGGGGACGATCCAGGGTGACAACAGTAGCTGATGATCGCTTTATTCTGGTTCATCACCTCAGAAACAAGTTTACAACAGCTTCCTCAAGTGCCAGTCATTGCTTGCAGGACGTCGTGTGTCTGATCAAACTGTACGGAATAGACTGCATGAAGCTGGACTGGTGGCACGACGACCTCACCGAGGTCCTGTCTCAATGAGACGCCATCGCCAAAATCGACTTGTTTGGACCAACCAGCATCGGCCCTGGACAACTGACAATCAATGGAGATGTGTCTGGCTTAGTGACGAATCTTCCTTTTTGTTGCACCGCCATGATATGCGGAGAAATGTCTACAGTAGGCCAAATGAACGTTTTGCCCAAAATTGCGTTGATGAAGCTCCGCCGCACTGTGGTGGAGGTGTAATAGTATGGGGAATGATCAATTTCAGTGGAATGTGTCCATTGGTGCAGAATGAAGGAGGCTAGAATGCGCAACGATACGTCAATGAAATTCTTTGACCCCCATATCCTCCGTTTTTGGCTGCGCAAAAGTTTGTGTTTCAACAGGACAACACCAGACCCCATTCTGCACGGTTCACTACGCAGTTCCTGACTACCAACAACATTCTCACCCTTCCCTGGCCATACCTGTCTCCAGACATGAATCCCATCGATCACTTGTGGAATGAGCTGCAAAGACGTGTTTGTCGCCGAAACGTTTCTCCAGCCAATCGTCGTGATCTGTGGCAGGCACTCTATAAAGAGTGGGCAGCCATCCCACAGGCGCACATCAGACATCTGATCACATCTATGCCCAGGAGATGCCAGTCGCTGATCGATGCAAGGGGAGGCCACACACCATACTAACTTGAGAACCCTTGGAACTAACAAATTCTCGTCACACAGATGCAAGAAACGGTCAAGTGAGTGTTTAAACCCTCAGGTATTATTGTGCGCAATTTGAAAATTTTATTCATTCAATCTAAAAAGCAATAGAATATCAAAGTTATGGCTAAAATTGGGTCATCAGTAGTTATGCGTTTCTTTTTTTTGGACAGTATATTTATGTCTGCTTCCCACAAAACAATCTTCTTAAACAAAACGTGTTAATATATAATATTTTGGCTTTTACGAAGCGTTAAAGAGCACAGTAAATTTTATTTTCTGTATATTGTGCTTGTCAGAAAGATAAGAGAGAGACAATATACTTTCATAGGACATGCAATGAGAAGAGGGGGCATTGAAAATATTATAACAACAGGAAAAATAGAAGGAAGAAGATCAAGAGGAAGACCAAGAGAAATGATACTGGACAGTCTGACGGGTTGGTGTGAGAGGAGATCACCAACTGAACTGATGGCCTGCATGAAGGATCGGGTACTCTGGAGAAGCATAATAGCCAACGCCAGTCGGCACGGCACCTGATGATGATGATGATATTGCGAAAGATGTATGATACCAGGGGCGTTCAGAAAGTAATGCACCACATCGTGTTTTTCAGCTAATAATGAAGATAGAAGCATGAAATTTTGCACACTTTAAATATGGCATGTGCCGATTGTTTGAACCAAATTGCACTGCAACCACCTAAAGAATATGGCTGCCCTAACCGTTGAAATGGAGTGTGTTAGCAACTTGCGGTATAAGCAGCAAATTGTGATAGAATTTCTCGTTGCAGAGAAGTAAACTGTTGTGAACATTCATAAGTGTTTATGTGATGTGTATGGAAGATTTTCAGTCGATAGGAGTAGAGTCAGTCGCTGGGTTCAGAGAATCAAAGAATCAATAAATGGGGATAAGGAGTTGCATGATCGGCGGCGCTGTGGACGTCCCGCCACAGCCGCCAATGCAGAAATGTTGAAATGCGCCGAGGGCATTATTATTACTGATAGGCGTATCACTACTCAACAATTGGCCTTAAAGCTGCCATTCAGCAATGGTAGTGCAAATGCAGTTTTAAAAGCTCTCGGATTTTCTAAGGTTTGCGCAAGATGGCTTCCTAGAAATCTCACAAATGAACATCGATTGCAAAGGAAAGCAATTTCTTCTGAATTGTTGGAGTGTTTCAATGCTGAGAGAGAGAGAGAGAGAGAGAGAGAGAGAGAGAGAGAGAGAGAACTTTTTGGCTAAGATCGTAACAGGTGACGAAACCTGAGCACATCATTTTTAACCTGAGACAAAAAGACAGTCAACCGAGTGGCATCATCCGCAATCACGACGAAAAAAGAAATTCAAGACAACTCCTTCAGCTGGAAAGGTCATGATCACTGTCTTTTGGGACATTGAAGGTGTGACTCTTGTGGATATTATGCCAAGAGGAGAGACAATCAATTCGCAAGCTTGCATTAAGACATTGAAAAAACTCAATGAACATTTTCGCAGAGTTCGGCCGCACAAGAATCCAGCAGAACTGCTTCTCCTTCATGACAATGCTCGCCCTCGCACAAGTCTGACAACACGGGAAGCAGACACCAAATTGGGTTGGACTCTACTACCCCATCCACCCTATAGTCCCGATTTGGCACCCTCTGATTTCCATCTGTTTGGTCCACTTAAAGATGCACTCTGATGGGTAAGATTTGAAGATGACGAAGGAGTGATTCATGCAGCAAAGAAATGGCTACATAATCAAGAGAAAATCTTGTACGGGCTAGGAATACATGAACTTGTTTCCCGTCTGGCGTAAAGCCGTACAAGTTGATGGGGATTATGTTGAATAATACCGATGTTTATATGACATATCCGTGTATATCGTGTGTAAATTTCATGCTTTTTTTAAATAAACGGTTCCCGAGAAAAACGATGCGGTGCATTACTTTCTGAAGCCCTTCCTCGTATATTCGTATATGCCCGATGTGAACAAAGAGTGCAAAACTAATACGACAATAAGAATGGTAAAACCGGCTATACAAAACAGGGTGTGGATCTTGTTACGTTGAATAATAACCTCTTACTGTGAGACATAAAGATAAATTTCATGCACTTGACAAACGAGTGCGAAAGCTCTTTGAAGTAATTAGTGGATAACCAGACATAAAAAAATGAGTGTACTGTAAGGAGTGGAAAAATAAGCAAGCAGTGACCCGGTTTCGAGTCCGGCGCTGACCAGGTATATAAGACGAGAAGAGAAGAAAAGGCGTATAAGTTGAGCACGTGGAAGTCCAGCGAGCAGTCGTGGACGAAGGATCATTCGATAGATGGAGGCTGACGTGTATAATTTAGTATGTGCATTGTAATCAGGATTGAAATCATATTATTGAAGGAAATGTTTCTTTTTATGATTTTTGGTAATGCATGTTGGAAATATATGGACATCATGTGCATAGGATTCGTTGATTTGTGTTGCCTTATGGATCAGAAGTTTTTGTAAATACAAGGATCGTGATTTTATAAAAAGGATTGTTGTTTCGTGTTCCTGTTATTTACATGTAAGGTGTGAACGTATGATGTAGTCACCCTTCCACCACTCAGTACGACGGCGGCAAGACAGAAATAAAAGATTGAATAACAATTCACATCAAAAAAGTAAAAATAATATTACTACAGTACCAGAGTGGGTGGAGGAATGTTAAACAACACCTTGCCACGTTTAGCATGTATAGATATCTTGGTAACTGGGATCATTATTTTTCAGCGATATGTATGTTGTTATATACTGTGCACTTTTTTTTTAAAACCATGTTTGCATGTCAGATACAATATTACTGATACGGATAATTTTTCGTTTGATTTGCATTGTGTTAAGATTATTACATAATAAAGTGTATTGTATTTATATGCGTAATTTGGTCAGTGGAATTCCTTGTTTTACCCAAGAGAGAATTTATAGAAGACTGTCTTGGAAGGATACATAAGAGGAAAAAGACAAAGAGGAAGACCAAGGCGAAGATGACTGCAAGACATCGTTGATAATCTGCAAATGGATGCATCAGCAGCGGGGATTCTTGCTTACCAACGAGAGGCCTACAGGACAGCTTTAATGGAGGCAAAGTTCCTCAAGGGACATGCAAATGACTGACTGACCCAAAAGAGAAGATGAGAGTGATTAAGGTTAGGAGACTACAGAACCTGTGTTAACTGGAATTATAAGGTGGAGAATTGAATTAAAGAAAGCAGTAGTTTTAATTATCAGAGAAGAGAAGAAGAATTAGTTATGGGAGGGGTCTAAGGAAGAGAAGCCTCAGAAGAATAAGTACCGAGGATATAGGTTTTGTCGCACTGCAGTACATTACGATAAAACAAATAGGGAACAAATAATAAAGAATGGGTTTATAGTACTACTGTACATAAGATAAAACAAACAGGGAACAAATAATAAAGAATGGGTTTATAGTACTACTGTACATAAGATAAAACAAACAACTAAAAATAATAAAGAATGGGTTTATAGTACTACTGTACATAAGATAAAACAAACAACTAAAAATAATAAAGAATGGGTTTATAGTACTACTGTACATAAGATAAAACAAACAACTAAAAATAATAAAGAATGGGTTTATGGTACTACTGTACATAAGATAAAACAAACAGGGGAAAAGAATAAAAAATGGTTTATGGTACTACTGTACATAAGATAAAACAAACAGGGGAAAAGAATAAAAAATGGTTTATGGTACTACTGTACATAAGATAAAACAAACAGGGGAAAAGAATAAAAAATGGTTTATGGTACTACTGTACATAATATAATCCAGAAGCATCCGCTGGGCGGAAGAATCAAAGAGAGAAAATAAGGTGATAGATAGATAGATAGATAGATAGATAGATAGATAGATAGATAGATAGATAGATAGATAGATAGATAGATAGATAGATAGATAGATAGATAGATTAAAGTAACAGAATATAATAAATAACTCAAAACCCTACAATATCCAGTACGTATGACGACAAGATCACGGACCAACTTTAGAAAATATTAGAAAGTATTTCAAAGTATTAAGGGGTAAAAAACCAACCACTCTTCCCCATTTAAGAAAAGAAACAAATAATACTCTGTTAAATGTGAAAATAGAAATAAATGTAACTCATAAGCACATCCAAACAGAGATGACATCAATTCTTTTATTAGTTCACAGTATATCCTGGGTGTTTTAAAATTCCCCTTTATTGCAGCTTCTGATGGCTGCACCGAGATTTATAATTCTCTTTTCTTTTTCCCCTGGTATCAGTTTCTAGGGAGAGAAGATGGGGAATTCCAGCTCTAAAATTAGAATTAAAGCATGATGGGTCCCCCCCACCCCCACCCCCAACAAACTCAGTATTTCTATTTCATATATATAGATATTTTGTTATTGTTGTCATTGTTGTTGTGGGTGGTGTATAATTATGTGTGCATTTATAAGATATATATTTGTGTGTGTGTGTATGTGTGTGTGTGTGTGTGTGTGGTGTATGTGTATGTATAATTTTGTTTCTAGTATTTCTAGAATACTTGACATATATTGCTTTTCCGAAAGTCGAACATTATAAATTAAAATAAAATGGCTTCTTATCGAAAATAAACTCTACTAACGTAGATTTTGAGTTGGCTAGGGATAAATACCTAAATACAAGGACATAAGAATATAAAATAAAAGAACTACATAATAAAGGTAACATCGGTAAAGTGTTTGTATGTGTGTGTGTTTTTTTTTCTGGTAACAAGAATTTTTTTAATGGGTGAGAAAAGATTCACAGTTTGAAAATTCCGCAGCGTGAAGCCCATGCTGTTACTAGGCGAAGCGCAACATTTTACGACCGAATACCCCCCCCCCCTCTCTCTCTCTCTCTCTCTCTCTCTCTCTCTCTCCTGTTTTGTGTAGGAGGTGCTCCCTATTTAAAGCTTCTATTTCAACAAGTGCATGATCAGTCTGTGCAAGTTTTAGTCCGTGCCTCGAGTATACTTTAGTGTGCTCAGCCAGAACAATCATGGTGGTTGCTTGGTATAGGGTAGACGGTAGCAGTGACGAAAACTGCCTCTTGCCTGACCCAGCGATGTTCATCTCTTCGGAAGAAGTTCGCGAAAAAACAGGGATAAGATGCTTAAAGGTAATTGTTCAGTCTGAGCTAATATTTAATTTTCTGAAAAATTAGACCACTGATCAACGTCTCTATAACACTTGACAACAAATTTTCACAAAAGCCATACCTTCTTATAAAATTAGTCATTTCTTATAGATTTTAGGATTGCTTAACACGAATATGGCAATCATAATGCAAAGCTGGCTTTTTTTAATAAGAAACGTCCAATAGTCACTTACTAAATAGAGGACTATAGAGTTTAAAGCGTACCATTGAATGTCAGCTTCTATGTTCAACGTTTCTTTACCTGCCGCTTGTACAACTGCCCAGGATCATCTCTAGTTAATGTCCAACAGCAGTTAGCCAACAAGGAGGTAGACCACTTGCCATGATACCTTTTCTTCATGCTGTCCCTGATGGAAGTGCTCATCACTAACCATGCCGCAGTTGTCAGGGAAGAAGTCCAAGCGGGAATGAAGGAAGTGCAACTTTAAGGACAAAAGGCAGCCACGTTTGTGATGCAGAGACAACATATTCTCAACCGGTTCTTTGCAGTTTTCTCTCTTGATTTTTTTTCAGGCAATTTACATGACATCAGAGGAAACGAATCCCTGGCCTATTTCTCATTACTCTGAGGCAGGTTGTCAGATTTCTCATCTTTACTACCCTGTAGCAGGTTGTCACATTTCTCATCTTTACTACCATGTAGCAGATTGTCAAATTTCTCATCTTTACTACCCTGTAGCAGGTTGTCAAATTTCTCATCTTTGAAGAGATGTCAGATCTGTGGACGCATAAAAACTCCCTCTTTGATTTTTGCTTTACTGATCGAGAGAATTCGTCCGCCAGGTATACTGGCTTGGCATGGCTTTTACATACTTCGTAATTCTTCATCAGATCAAGTTTTACGTACAGAGATAGTAATATATGTTTACTGTGTGCCTCTGTCAATGCTAGGTGTTGCACATTCTTTTCTCCAATTTTTGAACACTCTCTCTCACACACACACACACGCGCGCGCACGCGCTCACACACACCAGCAATACTTTGCATATACAAAATTGTTTCGGAGCTTCAGGCACAAGAAGTTCTTCACTTTGCGGAACTGGTCTGAGAGTGGATGGTATATATGAATACGTTGCTGTTCATTTCTTTTTCTTTGTGATGCCTCTAGAAAAAGGTAGTAGTATGCAGAAGTAATAGTTATTTACACGATTGCTTGGACTCCTTCAGCAAACGGCATCGACACTTTCCCATCTTTCAGCCACTAGGGAAGAATTCTTGTGCCCGTACTGCGGCATGTGTGTGTGTGTGTGTGTGTGGTGTGGTGTGGTGTGTGTGGTGTGTGTGTGTGGGGGGGGGGAGGGGAGAGCCCTTGTCCTGGTCACCAATTCTGCATCCAAAATAAAGTTCATAATTCCTTTTTCACTAATGGAGTGGTAGTTATTTTCTAGAGTTTCACTTTATAAAAGAAGGTGTTTGAAGGCATTGCAACTGCTGTATAATACAATATGAATTTCTGAGAGTGATTTTTAGGATTGGTTTATGCAATATTTAGGATTGGTTGATGCAATATTTAGGATTTTCTGACTCAATACAACTTCTGCTGATGTAATACAACTTTGGCTGATGCAGTGCTACACTTGCAATTAATAACTATACTTGCCATAAGGCACAATAAATTATTTTACAATCAAAGACACGGCACAGCCCATTGATAGCTATGTAAACAATGCGGACTGAGTGTTTCCTAAACTAGAGCCAGTCGGTAAGTTTCGTTGTCTTTTTGTGTGTTCTGCACATCAAAATTAATAAATACTGGCTAATTTTATTTCATGACCAAATTGTGTGTTGCCCGGTATAATTAATTATTTTATTAGTGGTAATAACTCAGTCATTCATTCTTTTGCGTGTCCCTTGAGGAACTTTGCCTCCCTGTCAGCTCTCTTGAAGGCCTATCGGTTGTAAGCACGATGCCCTGCTGCTGATGCATCCATTCTGAAATCACCCACAATGTCTTGTTGCTATCTGCGCCTTGGTCTTCCTCTCTGTTTTTTTCCTACTGTGTACTCTTCCAAGGCTATCTTCTCCAAACTCTTATGAGGTTTAATATATCCAAAATACTAACGTTTTCTCTGTTTAATCTTTTTTACTAACTAAATAGTAATGATGAATGATTAAATGATTACTACCATAATGTATTAATGATATACGCTAAGATTATTCTAGGTTTGTTATCGCTAAAGGGAAGCTACCGCCGTACCGTCATTTGCTTTTCAAATCATGCAATCTGCGTGTAAGATATTGTTGCATGGTTGTGAAAACTTGGACAGTTAACAAAAAGATGACAAAGACATTGACAGAAACGGAGATGAGGTTTTAGAGAAAGGTTAAAAAAAATACTCTGGACAGACAGACAAAACAAAATAAGAGGAACAGTACTTCAGAGAAGTTTGAGAACAGCGGAAGCTAATTAAAGATTACGAGACAAAGACAGTCAAAGGTTTTTGGACATGCTATGAAAAGACAGAAGTTGGAGAATTTAGTAATGACTGGAAAATTAAAGGGGAAAAAGGAAGAGAAGAAAGCCAGGAGAAAAATATCTCAGCTGACTTAACAGGTAGCATGGAAAAAAAAAGTATTTTAACTCATTGGAAACAGCAAGGTCAGCACAAGATTGGGAAACATGATCATCAACGCTACCCAACACAACATATAATAATAATAATAATAATAATAATAATAATAATAATAATAATAATAACAGTAATAATAATTGCTACTGTAGTTTATAAAGTTAATTTGCATAACTAAAGTTTGGATAACTACCGCTGTTGAACAAACTTCTTTTTCGATTATGGCGGATTCCATGTCGTACATTATAAATGTTGAAAAATTTTGAATGCCATATGTTCTCAACCAGGCATAAAAATTGGAGGATACAATATTAACAACCTTCGGTATGCTGACGACACAGTACTGATAGCGGAGAACCAACAAGACCTGCAAAATCTCTTGGATAAAGTCGCCAAAGAAAGTGAACAGAAAGGCCTTACTTTGAACATCAAAAAGACAGAGACTATGGTTATATCTAAGAAACAGAATCCACCAGCATGCAGTATTAAATTAAACGGAACCATTCTAAAGCAGGTGCAGAAATTCAAATACCTTGGAGCAGTAATAACTTCAGATGGGAAATGCAAAACAGAAATTAGGAACAGAATAGGCCAAGCAAAGACTGCATTTCAGAGAATGAGAAACATATTAGCTAACACATCTTTATCAATGAATGTTAGAAAACGAGTCCTAAAATGCTATATTGAACCTATCTTGTTATATGGAAGTGAATCACGGACAATAGGCAAGTCTGCACAAAAATCATTGGAAGCAGCAGAAAAGTGGTTTATTAGAAGAATGTTGCGAATCCCCTGGACAGCAAAAATAACTAATGAAGAATGTATGAGAAGAGCTGGAGAGACAAAAAACCTTGTCAAAAAGATAAGAGAGAGACAATGTACTTTCATAGGACATGCAATGAGAAGAGGGGGCATTGAAAATATTATAACAACAGGAAAAATAGAAGGAAGAAGATCAAGAGGAAGACCAAGAGAAATGATACTGGACAGTCTGACGGGATGGTGTGAGAGGAGATCACCAGCTGAACTGATGGCCTGCATGAAGGATCGCGTACTCTGGAGAAGCATAATAGCCAACGCCAGTCGGCACGGCACCTGATGATGATGATGATGTTCTCAAGATTCTTGAAGGTCATTGCTGCTTTTGCAATTCTAATTCTAACTTCCTTTCTGGTGTCACCATTCTGGTCTATGTAGCTACAAAGGTATGCAAACTGGTTTACAAGAGAAATATTTCAGTCACGATCTGGGACGAAAACCTGCAGACCCGCCGAGGAACCATGGGGTACCGAGAAATCCGATTTAAGAAACACAAGATTTATATGCTTGGTAATATGTTTTTATCCCCCCCCCCCAAAAAAAAAATGTAGTCCAGCGTTAAGCTATTGAAACACATACTGTATTTATAGTTGTTGGTGTCCTTTTTCATTTGTGGGTACACTGCAAGATAATGTCAGGTCATTTCTGGCGTTTTTCTTTCCCAGCTCCAGTTTTTTTAAATTTCGTTTTGAAATTGTGTGTGTGTTTTTTTTGTTGAGAATTTCTTAACTGAATAAATTAAAACTAAAAATAATATGGCACCCTGCGTATGCTGTGCTCAGTAGCAGGGCTCCATCCATTTTTATATCCATCAGAAATCAACAGACTAGACTACACAAGTTACGTAAGATAAGTTTGTAACTACTTCGTTAATTTTCCGATGCTAATTTTGTAAATCAGGCTCGTGGGATTTAACTCATTCATTACAAAGCAACACTGGCAGTATTGGAGACTTATGTCTATCAATGCTCAGATCTATATTTAGGCAAAGTCTAAATAAAATGAAAAGTAGCAAATTTGTAACATAACCCATGTTTTTATATTATAGAGTAACTAGCTTCCAGTTTCTTTCTGCCAAAATTTGTCATCAAAATGTATTTGGAAAAGCAGGAAAATTAATTCCGGAGTGAAAGAGTCAAAATAGCGTAGAGAACTTTCTCAAAAAAAAAAAAAAAAATGTTGACTCTGTCTTCTAAAATTTCTTGTAAAAAGTTTTGTGGGGAGTCCTGAGTAAAATGTTTGGAAACTTAAAGATTTAGATTTCCAAGATTTCGACTTCCACAGCCTTCGTCAAGAAACAACGTAAAAATAAAGCAAAGAAACAAAAGTAAAATACATAAAACTTTTAGATATTTCTCTGAATCTTTAAGTACCCAAAAACATTTGGGGCTTCCCCAAGACTTTTTTTAAAAAAAAAACTGTGTTTTGCTGTTTTCCAGTTCAGCGCGGACACGTGGAGCACAGACAAAAACTACGCAGACCTCAAGGAGAGAAACGGTTTTGATTATGAAGACACTTGTGAACTGTCTCGGACGGTCCTTCCAGACTATGATGAAGTGGTGAGTTATTTCAGTGTGGGCTCTTCATTTCAAGGTTGTGTTATTTATTACTGGGGGTTGGGGGAGGGGAGTGGGGGGGGGGGGGGTGGGGCTCGTGATTGTGGGTTTCGAACGCTTGTGTCTCTCTCAGGTTCGAACCAGGGCAAGATCTGAGGGTTAATCATCTTTAATCCATCAACATCAAGAAATCCCCAAACTATTAATTTGCTGAGAAATCGGCATATACCATGAGTGTCAAGATGACGGCCCGTGTACTATATGCTGCACCAGAGAACGTACGGCCCTCGGGGTTATTATGAAAATGCGGGTTATTTGATTAAAATTAAATTTTCTTTTCCAGTAAAAGATGTAAAAAAAAACTTTTTAAAGACTTGAAAAGCTAATTAAATACAATGAATTCGTCTTTATTTCACAGCTGTTATTTTGTTTTCTCATCTATGTAATCTGACAAAAGAAAAAACTAGTTCACTTAGATGCCGCCCCCACTCCATTTCTGAATACGGATGTGCCCTTGAGTCATTTTAAGTTGGACATCCCAGGTATTTTGCTGCATGAATAATCTAATGCAATAAATCATCCAAAATAATGATGACCTTTCTTTTGCATGTATGAATATGTCTTTATATGAATATGTTTTTATATGAATATATTTTTACATGAATATGTCTTTATTTCCAGACTCAGATGTTTTTACTTTAATTATATGTTGTTGAATGACACACATCAGTGAGAACTACAGGCAAGCTTAAGCTTTAGAACGTAATCTATTGGAATGGCCTCGTTTCATCTTTTCATCTACGCCCTAAAAAGTGAGAAACATTTAGATTCAGCGCTCATCCTATTCTGTTGTCATCAATAAACTATAAGTAGATGAGGTGCTTCCGTTTCAGAATGCAAACAACATAGGACTAAAGATCAACGTAGGAAAGACAAAGTTAATGAAGCAAAATGTGAACCACAGAAATGTACTCAGAGTAGATAGCAAGTTAGTGGAGGAGGTCAACGAATTTGTATACCTTGGCAGCAGAGTAGAAGAAAATGGAGACAGCACAGAGGACATCAACAGTAGACTTACTAGAGCAAACCAGGCTTTTGCAATGCTGCAGAATATATGGAAATCAAAAAAACTAAGCATAAATATGAAAATCAGGATATTTAAGAGCAATGTTCTAAGTGTACTACTCTATGGAAGTGAATGCTGGAAAATCACCAAAACCATAGAAAACAAGTTGAATTCTTTCCAGGCTAAATGTTTACGAAGAATTTAAAAAATATTTTGGCCAAACACCATAAGAAATAACATCTTATTAGCAGAAATGCAGATGAAGCCACTGACAACAATTATTGAGGAAAGACGCTGGCGATGGTTGGGACATGTGTTCCGAATGACTGATAACTCACTACCAAAAATAGCACTAAGATGGACACCACAGGGGAACAGAAGTAAGGGTAGACCAAAAGAGACATGGAGAAGAACAACAGAAAGGATGCTGAGCAATAGAGGGCTCACCTGGGCAAGAGCAGAAAAAAAGGCGAAGGACAGGCATTTGTGGAAAACCCTTGCGGAAGCCCCATGTGCCCTGGGCACTTAAGGTTCAGAGAGAGAGAGAGAGAGAGAGAGAGAGAGAGATGAGGTGCAGTTTACATAAGAAAACGGAGGAGGATGACAATATGCGAGGGTCAAAGGCAGAGAACAAGAAAAAGAATAGATGATAATTAATTAAATAAGAACAGACTGATATTTGGTCGGAACGGCTTAATGGCAGACAACGTTTGGTACAACAATAAAAGTGAAGGCCACATAGTTTAAACAGAAAGGAGATATACCTTTAGTGTGTGTAGGGAATTACTTTACTGTTACTAATGCACCACATTCAGCTTATCTTGTCGGGGAACCCCGAAACATGAACAGGAATAACACACGAACATATAATACACGCACGAACAAGTATTTACTTTCACACTGTTTTGTATTTTAGATAAAGACAATCTCAACAGAGCACATCCATCCTGATGATGAGATTCGGTTTGTTATCGAGGGCAGCGGTTACTTCGATGCTCGAGACTGGGACGATCGTTGGATCAGGCTTCACATCTCGAGAGATGACCTTATTATTATTCCTGCAGGACTGTATCACAGATTTGTCCTGGACAAGACGGTAAGCTTACGTAGCTCATTGGGAACTCTATGAGATCTCATCAGTTGTGGCTCAGGCAGAATGAGTTAGAAATGAGTTACAAGTGACGTCCTATTTTCCCGTTGTCCTCTGACATCAGCATGTGCAGTTTAATGCGGTTTCTTCCCACACAGCCAGATTGTTCTTAGTTTTCATATGCAGCTTTCCTCAACACAGCTTGCCAAGTATCAGTTTGTGCAACGGCAACAGAAATAAAAATCCACGACCTTTGGCCCCAGCAACCACATAGTTATCGATTCGACCTTTTCTCATTCTCTTAATGAATCGCCCGATTCTAGCAACTGCCGAAGAGTAAATTTGCTAATTGTCCGTGTCTGAATTTGAATATGACACTCTCTGTTACGTCCTACCATTAGGCATCTCTTTCCTCGTCTTTTCATTACTCTATTTTCACATCCTGTAGACTGGGATTAAACTCTGATAATTTATATATAAAGTTTTGTTTTGAAATGAAGGTAACAGGGAATTTTGGATGAATACACTGGGGGGGGGGGGGGGAGGGTAGTAATAACACTAGGGCTAGTCCATCAAAATTTGCCCAATCGTATCATATCGCCTTGTTGTGTTTCTAGTACTTGGCTGCTGTGCTACCGACATCTGGATAGTGGGGCACCTTTCATGGTGGATGAGTTCTCCGAGAAACCTTCTGTCTTACCTTGGCTTCGGACATGCCACTCTAGCTTCATTTCCAGTCGTATGACAGTTTTATTTGAAGTTATTCCAGCCTTCAGAAGAATGTAGAACCTGAAGGACAACATCAACTTGTTCGGAGTGTAAGGATGATGTAAGGACCTGCTTGTCCTACAACGAAAACTAATCAGCCTATTTACTTCTGATGGAGTCTAGCGGCCACATCTTAGTGTTAGGAGGTGACCTAAAACAGCAGGTGCGTTTGGCGAAGACAAGCTGGTAAAGCATCACGTGATTAATTATGAATCCACTCCGGTTTTTATCAGAGCAACCAGAGGGTGTCGGACTTAGAGGGACCTTGGAGGTACAGTGTGCAGGATCCATTGGCGCGTAATAACGTTCTCATGCTAGTCAGATCCGTGAAGTATGAAAATATCACTGTCACTCATTAGCGGAAGACTTGGCAGTTAATTATACTCTCTCTCTCTCTGAAGATTTTATTTTTGATATGTGATATTTTCTGCCATTGACCTCACAACACACACTAGAGGGTGATGTGGTCAGCATCATACCCCCCCCCCCCCCCAGGGAATCAGTTACCCATTTCTACAGCTGGGTGACCGGCGCGCCTCAAGCAGGCTTCATTTCAGACCACGACATTCGCCACGACATGCCAGTACATTATCCACTTTGCTACCCAGGTGCTTTATTCTCCAAGGTACAGAATTTTACTGCATTGTTTTCTACTGCTTAACAGTCAAGACCGCGAGATAACCGCCCTTAAATGATCTTATATTTGAAAGGTTTTCATAAGCAATATACTGTGCAGACTCCGTAATTACTATATCAATGCTTGCATAGTGCATTAATTTGTAGTTAAAGGGGTTAAGTGACAATAATTTGAAGATGCCAATTATAGTTTTTAGTATAAAGCAACTTTATCCAGTCATTTGTCCTCAGACTTTTAACTGAGGATATCGACTTAACTTTATATAGGTTTCCTTTTTTGGTTTTGAATATAATAATCTCCCTGTGAGACGGGATGAGAAGAAAAAAGACTTGATGAGTGAGTTTAAGTATATTTATGTATGAGACAGTAGGAGAGAGAGAGAGAGAGAGAGAGAGAGAGAGAGGGAGAGAGAGGGAGAGAGAGGGAGAGAGAGGGAGAGAGAGAGGGAAAGAGTAGGAGAGAGAGAGAGGGAGAGAGATAGGGAGAGTAGGAGAGAGACTGATTGATTGATTAATTGACTGATTCAACACTGTTTGAAAAGGGTGAAGAATTGATTATGCAGGCCCGTCTGACATTCTCTTCTTTGTCTCCCATCAGTCCCTCTTTCCAATCATTCAGTTTGATTCCAGTATATAGAAACATAAAGAGAATGAATAAAATGTAGAATAACAAAACAATTATCATCTTATCCATATATTCACAAATACAGAATAACTAATACATCGGCTTGACTTAATATCACATTCTTACGCACACTTACAGTGGAATGGCATCACTCGTTGGAGAAAAACACAGCGCGTGGATGGATGGATGGATGGATGGATGGATGGATGGATGGATGGATGGATTCACAGAATGAGTACACAGGCGCGTTTAACATCGCACCCTTCGTTACTTAACATTAAACCGCCACACACAATCACTATCAGATTGTACTAGATGGACGTAACAAGAATGCGTTAAACATTTAATTAACACATTCTCACATTCATCCCTTAATCACATATTCAGCAGCAGAACCTTCTCGCACAGTTCTTGTGTACATACGTTCAACAACACGAACTTGTCATGTACATATAATAAAATACTCAAGGGTCCATTACAGAATAGTATTTTGTAGTGCGTTTGTAGCGTTACAGAGAAAATGTATAGTAAACAACAGCTACTAGACACTTGTCCTAAGTCTGCAGCTACGAAAGAGAGAAAGAGAGAGAGAATGAATGAATAAATGAATGATCTTTATTTTTAAAGGATAAAGAATTTGGCACGCAGGCTCTTCTTACATTCTGCCCTTCATCACTCCATCTTTCATTCTTCCCACACACGAGAGAGAGAGAGAGAGAGAGAGTGAGAAAACGAATGAACGGATTTTATTTTCAAAGGGTTAAGAATTGGGCACGCAGGCCCGTCTACTATTCTGCCTTTCATTATAAAACGTTCACTCAGTCACAGTCATTCGGCATAATTTGTAACTGAGCATAATGAGCATGAAGAAGCAAACAAACAAACAAACAAACAAACAAACAAATAAGTAAATAATAAACCATTTCTTGTCTGTCCATACACTCCATGCTCTGATTTATGTAACTACATGAAATAAACGCAATTACACTCTCACGTTCATTCTGAACTAACAAACATATAGAAAAACAGTATGAGATACACAACAATCAAGTCATATTTTAGATTAAACTAATTTAGACTTTGACAGTATATATACCTATACTTTTCATATATGCAAATACAAACATATATATATATATATATATATCACACAAAGCAGAGAGACTGAGTGAGTGAGTGAGTGAGAGAGAGAGAGAGACTTTTAATAAGAAAATTTGATTTGCTAATTATCATCACTCTAGAAATTCTGTCACAAAAGAATACTGTTTTTCACGAGCAGTCGCGCCTGCAGCAATCCTGATGTTCATGGTCTGTTGGTTAGACATTTCTTTGCCTAGAACTGCCATTAAAAATGGACACATGTCACACACGACAAAACATAAACTAGTTATAAAAGTTGTCATTTTGAAAGACTATTGTTGAGCTTCAGTTTCTGTATAATTTTAGATGGAACGGGGAAGTACATTTTGTGTGTGTGTGTGTGTGTCCATTTTTTTGTTGTCATTTAGGAAACGTGGCTGTTCTTTCGTTATAAACACCAAGCGGCTTCTTGATGTACATACAAGTTACCAATAACAAGCCACTTCTTGATGTACATACAAGGTACCAATAACACATCACTTCGTGATGTATGTACAAGTTACCACTAACAAGCCACTTCTTGATGTTTAAATATATATAAACTAGGGAAAAAGTAGGAACAGCTTTATTACTTAACGTTTACAACGATGTGACGCTTCGGCATTAGTCTTCATCATACAAACACAAACAGGACAAAGAATGAGAGAGAGAGAGAGAGAGAGAAGAAAAAGTATAGATTCACATGAATCCTATGTTAAATAAATAATTTTTAAAAAACTGAAAGAAATTAATGAATAATGGAACTTAGCTTGGAAGAACAGAAGTTGAAACTCATATTCACACATATTGATGTTTGTGCAGTTTACCGACGCCAAGCGACTTCTTGATGTTCTTCCAAGTTACCACCACTGTTCCCTCTAAGCTGCGCGCCTGCGCGGCCGCGCACAGAAGAAAAAAATCATACCGCGCACAAAATTGTTGGAGCTGTGCAAAAAAAAAACAAAAAACCTGCTACTTTTATTTTCCAGTTTCCAGATATTACTCCGTGCCATAATTGCGGTCAAGAAAACTACAATGATGGTACATGGTTTGTTTTTTTCTTTACTGTTTCTTTCTTGTTAAGAAATTACTTTGGACTCATATGTTTCAACTGGTTTTTTATCGCGTAGTTTCAGTAGTATTGTAGCAGAATCATGACGAGGCAAATGGGCACACAGAGAATAGAGGGGAATTATAATAAACAGGCAGATGAAATTCCACTGCTGACAAGTTCAGCAGGTCTATCCTGTTATTAAATGTACAGGCCTTTACAGTATATATATATATATATATATATATATATATATATATATATATATATATATAATACTACGCATATTTGCACACACAATATTTTTTTGCACATGAGCCTAACATTTTGCACACAGACCCCAAACCTTTAGAGGGAACATTGCATTGGTTATACTGACAATCGACTTTTTGATGTATGTACAAGTTACCAGTATCAATCGACTTCCTGGTGTATATAAAAGTTACCAATGTCAATCGACTTCTTGGTGTATGTACAAGTTATTAATAATAACTCATTTCGTGATGTATGTACAAGTTACCAATAACAAGCCACATGTTGATGTATGTACAAGTTACCAATAACAAGCCGCTATTTGATGTATGTACAAGTTACCAATAACAAGCCGCTATTTGATGTATGTACAAGTTACCAATAACATGCGACATCTTGGTGTATGCACACGTTGTCAATACCAAACGACACTGAAAACTTGGCCAGTGCAGCGTAAGTGTCGATACGTTAAAACTTGTCTCGCCATATTACACACACTGGCCAATGTCGTTGAAATCATTACGTTCATCTTAATCTTGCGATATTATAAACCTGGCCATAATGTAAGACTATTTAAAACAAAAAATATGTTATTATTTATTAATGAAAATATGGGCAATAACACCATATCCCTATGTGCCTCTAAGGCATGACAGGATTTTTTTTTTAAAGTTAACGACCATGCAGTTGTAATGTTCATGCTTTACTTTAATCACACGAAACCATGCAGAAGAATAAACAGAAAAAGAAGCGAAAATATAAATTCACATGAATGATATAAAGCAAATAAAAATTTAAAAAAAAATAGTAGACAAGAATAATAGAAAAAAGGGATTCCTTAGCCGTAACTTGCAAGAAGTTGAGTCTGATCCGTTCTGTATATAAATTTCTTTTTTAAATGTAAAATGACAGATTAATAACCCCTACACATAATAGCCAAAAGCATCCCACGGTGTTTCCAAAATGTCATACACATAAAATGTAAAAAGGAGAGAATATTACTGTAGTTATTTATGAGTTCAAGCACTCAATTCAATAAAATGTGTACACTTTATACGACTGTCACGTGGTGCGGGGGGGGGGGCCTTGTCGTGGCGTGACAGCTTGCGTACCCTGACCACCCCCAGAGCTATACCAGAGGGAGTTTTACTCCTGGCACGTCCAACCAAGCTGGGAAGGTCTGCGAGGCTATGGGTCAGGTGAAACGTTCACCCTGGTCCTCCAGGTTGGGGGGGTTGGAGCATGGGACCAACCACCCCATCTCCATAAAAAAAGATTAGTGTTACGGAACAGATAGAGAAACCTCGAAATTGGACGGATAAAAACGGATTACGACCTTGGGACGTCAAAAATATTATGAGATTTGGAACATGGAATATAAGAAGCTTAGACAGACAAGGAGGAGCTAAAGAATTATCAGATGAACTATGTAGGTATGACATGGATGTTGCAGCATTACAGGAAATTAGATGGTCTGGAGAAGATATAACAGTCATAGGAGAAATGGTATTGGTATACGGAGGTATTACCAATGGAAGACATGAACTTGGGACAGGTTTTGCTGTCAAGAGAAAAGTATGAGATTTAGTGATGGACTTCAATGCCACCTATAAAAGAATCAGCAGCCTTCGCATCAAGGGAACAAAGAAAAATATAATAATGATTAATGTGCATGCACTAACAGAAGATACAGAGGATGAACTCAAAGAAGAATTTGACAACACGTTATAGAAAGTAATAGAGAAGACCCAAAAAAACATGATATACTGATAATACTAGGAGCTTTCAATGTAAAGATAGGAAAGGAGGAGTCACACAGACACATCACAGGAAAAGAAAGTCTGCATGAAACATCTAATGATAATGGATGGAGACTAATAAATATGGCAAAAGCTTATGGAATGAGAATAAGTAGCACACATTTTCAAAATAATAACATCCATAAACAAACATTGAAATGCCCCGATAATCTAACTTGCAACCAGATAGACCATGTTTTAACTGACATCAAACACACAAAAAACATACTTCAGATCAGAAGTTACAGAGGGGCTGAATGCAGCAGCGACCATTATCTTTTGGGAGCTAATTTAAAATTCAGACTGAAGAAATATTTTTATACTAAACTAAATAAAAGCTCAGTAATAAACAGAGATGCTTTGAAAAGAGAAGACGCTAAAGAAAAATTCAGAAATGAACTAAAACATAAGATAAACGCAAGAGGGAATGAAGTAAGTAATAGCATTGATGACAGATGGGAAGATATAAAAATCATTATAAAGAACACAGCGGAAGAATGCCTGGGAGTCAAGACCACAACTAAAAAAAAAAAAAGAACTGGTTCGACGAATTCTGCAGAGAGGCAGTCATAAAGACAAGAACAGCAAGACAGATATGGTTGAATGACATGAACAACAAAACAAATGAGGAGAAGTGCTACACACAATGTAAAGAAACTCAAAAAGTTATTCATCAACAAAAACGACAATGTATGAAAGACATAGTAAGCGAGATGCAGACATGCCATCAGAATAAGAAAAGCAGGGAATTCTATAAAGAATTGTTAACAGTAAAGCAAGGGTATAAACAACCTCTACAGAGCTTGAAGGATAGTAATGGAAACGATAAATAATGAAGAGAAAATCTGTATCAGATGGTAAGAATCTTTTGAAAAGCTACTAAACTGTGAAGAGCCTATAAGCACATTACCATGCGAAGAAATACAGACTTGGGAACTTGAAATAGAGGAACCAGACTTAGAAGAAGTCATCTACTGTATCATGTTTCTACGAAACAACAAAGCAACTGGTTCAAATGGAATTGCTGCGTGATTGAGGAAGGAGGTCTAAACCTACATGAACAGATATGTGCACTAATACAACAAATACGGAGAGAAGAAAAATTCCCTAGTGAGTGGAGAGAATCATTACTGATCCCAGTATTCAAAAAAGGCGATAAGAGCAAGTGTGAAAACTATAGAGGAATATCATTACTACAAACAATGTACAAAACACTATCTATTATACTTTTAAATAGATTAAAACCATACCGCGAGAACATACTGGGAGACTATCAAGTAGGTTTGAGGAAGAATAGATCAACCACAGACCAAATATTTTGTCTACGTCAAAGAGCAGAAAAGTACTGGGAATATGGAAAAGAAGTATATAATATCGTCATTGATTTAAAGAAAGCCTATGACAGCATACATAGAAGCAGCTTATGGAAAATTATGAAAGAAGAGTATTGAAATACCTAATAAATCAATCAATCTGACCAGAATATGTGTGGAGGATGCACAAAATATAGTAATGTATAAAGGAAGAAAGTCAGAACCCTTCTCTATAAGAACTGGTTTAAAACAAGACGATACATTATCTCCATTACTATTCAGCCTAGCACTAGAAAAGGTAATCAGAAAAGTGAAAGAAGAAAGCAGTACAGAAGAATAAGCTAAAATACTAGGATACGCTGGTGATATCGACCTAGTGGGGAAACTATGCAAGAAGTCATCAATACCTGCACACACCTGAGAGATGTGGCACTAAAAGTGTACTTGACCATTAACCAAGATAAGACAGAGTATATGAAGATATTAAGAAACCAGAGGCAGAATGATCCAGATTATATAAATGATGGAGAGATGAAAAAAAAGGAAAGCATAAACATACAAATATCTAGGCACAATCTTCAACAGAAGCAACACAGTAAGCGAGGAAATTAAAATCAGAGTATAGATAGGGAATAAAATATACTTTGGCTTGCGACACCTGTTAAAATCCAAAATCCTGTCCCAAAACACCAAAATAACAATCTACAAAACTATAATAAGACCAGATGTCATGTGTGGATGAGAAACATGGAGTACAACAAAGAAAGATGAACAACAATTGCAGATCTTTGAGAACAAGATCTTAAGAAGAATCTTTTGGCCCATAAGGAGAATGGAGAGCTAGAAAGAACAATGAACTGAACAGCTTATTTAAATCCCAACGAATTATAAATGTCTTGAAACTGAACAGACTACGCTGGCTGGGACATGTAGAAAGAATGGAAGAGAACAGACAAACGAAAATGATGTATGTACAAGAGGTGAGGGAAACAAGACCAAGGGGTAGACCAAGACGGAGATGGAAAGACAACATAGAAGAGGATATAAAAGAAATTAGTGTCACCAACTGGAGAGAGAAGATTAGGAATAGAGAGGAACTTTATCTGCAGCAGTGAGCCTTAATGGCTCGGAAAGCTGAAGAAGAAGAAGAAGAAGAAGAAGAAGAGGAAGATGAAGAAGAAGAAGAAGAAGAAGACGACGACGAAGAAGACGACGAAGAAGACAGACGACGACGAAGAAGACAGACGACGACGACGACGAAGACGAAGACACTTTATACGGGACAACATATCGTCAGTTTCCTTGCTGTAGATCAGCTTTGGTCATGTAGGAATATGCGTAGCAAATCTTGATTTTCGATTAATTTTTAAAAAAAAGTATTTTCATATGACAAAGATCCAAAGTCTACAGGTTCTCAGAATAGATCATTTGACGTTTTTATTTACTACCAAATGTCCAAGTGCTGGGGGAGTGTAGGTAGTCTGAAACGAAGTTTCAAAGGTTTCATGGGTCCACAACCACAAAAAAAAAAAAAAAGGTTGGGAACCACTGCTATGCTTTTATGTGAAAGATATGGAAACACCAACATCTGAATGTTTGGCGTATTTCAGTTCACTTTTGTCAAATTATATACGCTTCTATAATGTGAAGTACAGAAAGAACTGGACATTAGTAGCAAGATCTCATTTCAAGCATAAATTGCTCTTTACAACAATTTCGTGTTGACTCTTTCACGCCAGAACAACACTGGCAGTATTGGTTGATCTTGCACGCCTATTGCTAATCGGTGTTCAGTGCAGCACCTGTAAACATAAAGTAAAATGAAAAAAAAAAGAACATTTCTAACACAATCCAAGTTTTTTAAATTACAGAGTAACTCCCTTCCAATATCTGTCCACCACAGCTTCTAAACAAAATTTATTCTGGTGTAAGATGAAAATAATTCAGGAGCAAAAGAGTTAAACAATATTGTAGATGCTGAAGAAAAACTATATATATATATATATATATATATATATATATATATATATATATATATATATATATATATATATATATATATATATATCAAGGACAGTACTATATCTCGCAATGAATACTTTACTTTGAGACACTTATTTCACAATGAATCCGCGAAACTATCATTTCATGTGAAGTGAATGAACAATGCACTTGAAAGCAATGTTTTACATTTACCCCATTGCCTTTGTTATTACTGTCGAACATTTACTCGTAGACGGCTTTACGAAGAAAAAAAAACTACAGATAAAATAACTGCGTCTTTATGGTTTTGTTTCGTTTATTTGGATCATATTATACATGATTTTGTTACAGCAAAATATTGGGAGAATTTAAGGGTGATTTTTTAAAGAATAAACACATAATGCATGATTCTGTAAATGGGTAACGCTTTTTAATATGATACAGATTTCATGAAGTAATTCATGTGGGAAGACGAAGGAATATCACCCTTTTAGAAAGTTATGTTATATTTCGGCGTTTGTGTTTCGTCTTGACTTATTTTGTTGATTGGCTGGTTAACTGATTGATTGGCTGGCTGGCTTATTCTGATAATATAATAGCAGCATGGATGCAGAGAAATGCACGTTATAGATTGCAGGCTCTAATGATATTTACATTGATATGTTCATTGTCCATGACTCACTTTCATAGAGTAAAAGAGGTTACATTTTAGAACTCTCTTTTTGAGACACAAAGATACATTACACAAGATGTTTCTCATTTATTTGAAAGTTGTTTTGGCATATTCTGCTCTTAATTTGAGAGATACATTTTCCTCCTGATGTTACTAGCTTGCCGAGACAATTTAAACGTATGCACCTGTCTCAAGGTTGTTCCTTGTACCGTAACACTGTATTTAGGTGGATTCTTCCTTCGTGACATAACCACTGTTTCTGTTTTCTCGTTATTTAGGGCGAGTCCTTTCTTCTCACTTTCTTTTACTACAATATCTAATAAATTCTACAAGCTCTTGTAAGTTTTGGCATTTAGTATTGTACCATCTGCATATTTTAGTATATCCTTCACCTTCTTAACTTTGACCGTCTGAAATATACAGTATTAATAATTGTTCACATATTAAGCTAAAACATCGTAAGCAGTTCTTCAGCTGTACAGTGCCCTATGTCCGGCCGACGCAGCCACGTTATAAGCTCTGCCTTCATTAAGTCAGAAATTATGTATTTCATTTGTAACATTTTCCCTTCACTCAGTCCCGCAGTATTTTACTCTACCAAACCGCAGCGTCAGCTTTGTCATGAAAGGAGAAAAAAATACTAAACAAATACCAAACCGCAGCTTCAGCTTTGTCCTGACAGGGAAAAAGAATACTAAACAAATACCAAATCGCAGTGTCAGCTTTGTCCTGACAGGGGAAAAGAATACTAAACAAATATCAAACCGCAGCGTCAGCTTTGTCCTGAAAGGAGAAAAGAATACTAAACAAAACTGAAGGTGACTGGAATAAACTGAAATGATCGATCCCAGGCTGGCTGTCACTGACGCAGAACAGGACACGAGTGAGAAGAAAGGACTCACCCTAAATAACGAGAAAACAGAAACGGTGGTTATGTCACGAAAGAAGAATCCACCTAAATACAGTGTATAGGTACACGGAACAGCCTTGAGACAAATGCATAAATTGTCTCGGCAAGCTAGTAACATCTGGCAGAAAATGCACCTCTCAAATTAAGAACAGAATATGCCAAAACAACTTTCAAATAAATGAGAAACATCTTGTGTAAAGTATCTTTGTCTCTCAAAGTAAAAAGAGAGTTCTGAAACTGAACCTCTCAATCTATGAAAGCGAGTCATGGACACTGAACATGTTGATGTGAATGAAGATCATTAGAGGCAATATAGATGTTGTTTCTAAGAAGAATGTTAAGAATACCGTGGGCAGCCTAGATGACAAACAGGGAATATCTAACCAAAGCAAATGTAGAAAAGAGCTTATTTAAATTCGTAAGAAAGCAACAGTCATCATTTATTGGACATACAAGGGCGTGGCTTGAAAACATAATATCAGCAAAAACAAATGGGAAGAGAGGCAGGGGAAGACCAAGAGAAAAAATCATGGGCAGTCTACCGCGATGGCACAGTTAAACGTCACCAACTGAGCTGATGGAAAATATCAAAGATCGAGATCTAAGGAAAAGCATGACCACCAAAGCCTACCGGCACGACACATGATGATGATGATGATGATACACACTGCTTTAATTTTGCTACACCTCTAAGGAGAATCAGCCAAGGAATGCGGAGGGTGTTGTAAGCAATGACAAAAGAATCTCGCATGACGAGATCACCTGTCTCGTTGTAACATTTGTAACACGAACAGTTTGTAACACAAACTGCCTACAGCACAAAAATGAACATAACTACTCTCAGCCATTACAATCCACACAAATCAATACTACGAATTCTAAATGAAGATATTTTATGAACACTGAAAACATATGCAAATAACATACATTTAAAACAGAAGTTAATAAAATAAACAATCACTTAAAAAAAAAATAACTGACAAAATTATCTTAGTTTAAAATCAACCCTTTGTGTTACTCGCAAGAAACTTGTAAAATTCATTTTCTCATATCACAAACACATCATAATCAATACGATCCCCTCGCGTATCACGGGCGGTCATTATACGAGTTACTCGTAAACCGGAGATCTACTGAACAAATATGAGATTTTTATCGTGACGACATTCTGTTAGAACTTACATCTGTGAAATTTTAACGCGACTGAATACATACAGAGTTTTAAAATTGACTTTTGATGCTATGAATTGATCTGAATTCATGAGATGTGACGTTTTCATGCTAAAAATTGTTGCAGGAATACATCAATGTTAAACGTCTTTTCTCTGGGACTCCGGTCTGGACGGCCTTCTTCAGACCAGATGGGGACATTCATCCTGTTCGCAAGGAATACTTGAAACGAATGGAGGAACTCAAGAAGAGAACAGGTCGCAAGTAATCAGTTCAGGAATCATGGCATCCTAGTTCCAACAGATCAGTCTGTTGTACCACTTCGAAGTGCAGTGATTGGTTTTTAAATCTTTAATAATAATGTGAACGTATTTTAAAAACCATTATTTCGTTTCGTTTGTACGTCTTATTTTTTAAAAATGTAACCATGTATACATACATACTTGCGTTTTTGTGTCTTGTCTTGTCCCCTTCCTTATATACCTTTCGGTGTTAAAGTGACAAATAGACGTCTTGATTGGACTCGACGATTTGCTTCATATAATGGGATATTAAATGCTTCTGTAATTTCTTCTCTCCATCTCTTGCGTGGGCTGCCTTTTCCTCTGTTACCAATAAATCTTAGTGTGAATGTTTTCTGCGTTATACTGTCTGGTATAGATGCAATGAAGGAAATTAAAAGGAGGACATCTTTTGCTCTTTAAAAAAAAACCAATTAAAATGCTGTGAAGAGGAACAGACAGAACTACAAAAATAAGATTTTTAAGGGCATGCATCTTTCCCATCGCAACATATGCCTGTGAAACCTGGACACTTAACAAACAAAACAGCCGATAAACACATAAATGCCTTTGAATGTAAATGCTACAGAAGAGTCCTTCAAATATCATGGACAGAAAAAAGAACAAATATATCTATACTACAAGAGCTTAATATCGAAGAAGGTTGGCTAGGACAAAAGATTAAACAGAGAAAGCTTAAATATTTTGGACATATGTCATGATAATTTGGAGAAGACAGTCTTGGAAGGGTAACTAATGGGAAAAAGAAAGAGAGGAAGACCAAAGCGAAGATAGCTGCAAGACAACATTGATGATCCGCGAATGGACGCATCAGCAGCAGGGCAATCTTGCTTACAGCCGAGAGGCCTACAGGAGTGCTGTTAGAGAGGCAAGTTTCCGCAAGGGACATGCAAATGACTGACTGACTGACTGTCTGATGGTATCTGTGTAACATGGACAAACCATTTGACTTGCGATTTCTGGATGTAATGTAATACTGGTGCTACTCCAACCTTTGCCCTAATGGTGTCATTCCTTATTTGGTCTGTTCTTGTCACAGTTACTGTTCTCCTTAAACATCTCATTTCTATCATACCTGCATTCATAAAACTGTATTTTTAAAACTAAAAAACAAACTAAGTGAACTATATGGAGGAGAAAGACCAGAATTAACACCAGATACTGAAACTATGATGGACCACCAATACTTGAAGATGAAATCATAGATGCATAAATCACATTAAGAAAGGAAAAGCGATTGGACCTGATAGTATAACAATAGTCGAAACAGAGGCGCTAGAGGAGATATGAATAAAAATAATAACCAAGTTATTGAATGACATTTACAATAGTGGTTATATGCCCAGTGACTTGCTTAAATCCACGTTTATAGCACTACAAAAGAAAACAGGTGCAAAGGAATGTGATGACCACCGGACTATCAGCCTCTCATGTCACATAAGAAAGCTACTTCTGAGAATTATTATGAGAAGAACAAGGGAAAAGATAAAAATGGAAATAGCTGATGAACAGTTTGGATTTGTTGAAGGAAAGGGAACACACAATACCATTTATGCTTTACAAGCATTAACAGAAAGAGCATTAGAAGTATAGAAAAATCTCTACTTATGCTTCATTGATTACACCAAAGCATTCGATAAGGTGAAACATAATGAAATTATTTAAATGCCTGAAGACATCAATATAGACGGCAAAGACCTGAGGATTGTAAAACATCTATACTGGCAGCAAGAAGCAGCAATTCGAGTTGAAAATAAAACTGGAAAATATCAACCTATAAAACAAGGGGTGCGACAAAGATGAGTACTATCTCCAGACATTTTTTCTCTGTACAGCGAAAATATTCTAAGAATGATCATCACAGAACCAGGCATAAAAATTGGAGGATACAATATTAACAACCTTCGGTATACTGACGACACAGTACTGATAGCTGAGAACCAACAAGACCTGCAAAATCTTTTGGATAAAGTCGCCAAAGAAAGTGAGCAGAAAGGCCTTACTTTGAACATCAAAAAGACATAAACTATGGTTATATCTAAGAAACAGAATCCACCAAAATGCAATATAAAATTAAACGGAACTATTCTAAAGCAGGTACAGAAATTTAAATACCTTGGAGCAGTAATAACTTCAGATGAGAAATGCAGAACAGAAATTAGAAACAGAATAGGCCAAGCAAAGACTATTTCAGAGAACGAGAAACACATTATGCAACACATGAATCAATGAATGTTAGAACACGAGTCTTAAAAATGCTGTATTGAACCTATCTTATTATATGGAAGTGAATCATTGGCAATGGGCGGGTCTACACAAAAATGATTGGAAGCAGCAGAAATGTGGTTTATTAGAAGAATGTTGAGAATTCCCTGGACAGCAAAAATAACTAATGAAGAAAGAAAGAGAAGAGCTGGAGAGACAAACAACCTTGTCAAAAAAAATAAGAGAGAGACAATGTACTTTCATAGGACATGCAATGAGAAGAGGGGGCATTGAAAATATTATAACAACAGGAAAAATAGAAGAAAGAAGATCAAGAGGAAGACCAAGAGAAATGATACTGGACAGTCTGACGGGATGGTGTGAGAGGAGATCACCAACTGAACTGATGGCCTGCATGAAGGATTGTGTACTCTAGAGAAGCATAATAGCCAACGCCAGTCGGCACGGCATATGATGATGATGACGTACAAATGCCATAAAAAATCATTATTTTATTTTGTTCTGTTTACTTGCAAGCACAGCATGTATTACATGTACACCAATCAACCAAGTGCCGTGCCGTGTGGCGTAGGCGATCATTTCTCTCCAAAATTCCCTGCCTTTAGACTTGATTATGAGATCTGCCGGTGACTTTCTTCCTAGCCACTCCGACAGCCCATCCAGTAACTTCTCTCTCTGTCTTCCTCTGTCTCTTCTTCCTTCAATTTTTCCAGTTGCCACATTGTGTTCCAATTTTCCTCTTCTCAGAAAATGTCCTACAAATCTCGCTTGTCTGCCTCTGATCTTTGCTGTAATTTGCCTTTTAACTCCAGCCTCTCTTAAGACTTCTTCGTTGGTTTTCTTAACTGTCCACGGTACTTTCAACAGCCTTCTTATGAAACACATTTCCATGGCCTCCATTTCTTGTTGTACTCTTTTATTCGTGGACCATGCTTCAAATCCAAAAAACAAAATTGCCTCGATGTAACATTTAAGTACTGGGAATCTTGTTTCCATTGATATGGATCTGTTGCACAAGATGTTTCTCATTTTCTGGAATGCTGACTTGGGACGTGTACATATCCATGCTTAAATCACATGTATTTAGCCTTGAACATGGACATAGATTTTCCAAATGGTCGGTTCTATAACCAGATTTGTATGCCCCATTGTGTTTCTTTGTATACATCTGGTTTACACGCTACGTTATAAAAATCTCTATAGCGTGTGACGTTTTTTTTTAAACGAAAGGGCATTTTCAAGGTCGCGGAGTTAAACTCAGTCTGTGTAACGGAAGGGAGATAACTAATACAAACGCTGCTATGATTGCAGTACGAGAGTCAAGGTTCTTAGTATATCTAGTCTGTCTAGCATTATCAAGGAGTAATAGCTAGTAGTACAGACAAGTCAAGGAAAATATGGGCACTAACACCATATCCCTATGTGCCTCTGAGGCATGACAGGGTTACCTTTACCTTTCTACACAAAGTACACATCGCTGAAATATTAACACTACTGCTACCGGTGGGATGACACGTTCTGCGGGTAGTTTTAAATATTAACAGTGATGACAAAATTACTTATAAATCAAACAGCTTAAACATCCCATGGTAATCTTTATTATTATTATTGCACTGTTATTATTGTGATCACTAGATTATGCCACGCAAGACTGTGTCGAGTTATCTCACATTCTATGATATGACATCAAGTTTTTTTGTTTTTTTTTTCAAAATGTTATCACCGGACTAATTATTAATTAACTGCGTACCACAGGGGTTCATATACTGTCTCTCTGTATACTCCCAGCGGGATTCATATATTCTCTCTCTATAATACCAAATTACTAAAGAAATAGACAAGAAATTAGACTCTTGAAAACAAATGCCTCAGGAAAATGCTTGGTATAAAGTGGAATGAATTTAAAAACAACACAAAGATAAAACAGATGAACAAATAACAAGCTGTTTCATGGGTGATCAGAAAAAAAAAAAGATGGACATATGTAGGCCATGTGGTGAGAAGAAACAATCAGAAAATAAAAAAAATAAGCTATCAAGTGGAGCACAACAGACCGAAGAAAAAAGAGGTCGACCACGTGAAAGTCTAAAGTTGACATTGTTAAGAGAAGTCAGTTTAGTGGGCATAACATCCCTTGATGAAGTTGAAAAACTCGCTGAAAACAGGAAAACTTGGCAAACAACTATGTGAGCCCTGTATGACGTTTAACGCACTGGAAGGATGTGAGATGTGAGTTAATACCAGGAAAGGGGGGGGGGGGCATAAGGCCAACAATCTTATCCTGAGACCCATCCAGCGGGATTCACATATTATCCCTCTGTATAATACCAGCGTGATTCATAATTTTGGATTAGTAAAGCTATTTTTACTGCAGATCACTAAACATATTCTAAGGGAGAATTCAGAAATTATTTTATATATGTGAAAAAAAACCAGCTCTGTAATGATAAGGCTGACCGCGTGAAACTCTGAAGAGGACATTGTTAAGAGATTAATTAACAGGCATTGTTAAGAGATTAATTAACAGGCATAAAATCCTTTGATGAGGTTGAAAGAATCGCCGAAGACAGGAAAAATTGGCGAACTACTTTGCGAGCCCTATGTGACGTCTAACGGCACGGGAAGGATATAAGATATAAGATAAGATAAGAATGATAAGGTTAACTTGGTTAAATGCGTGGAATACATTTTTTTAGCATTATATTTCTCGTCATCTCTAGTTTATTAATACAACTGTTCTGTAAAATCATTCGTGGCAAAGCTAGTTATATACAAACATGTTCTCTCCATCCCTCCCTACTCTCTCTCTCTCTCTCTCTCTCTCTCTCTCTTTCTCTCACACATAAAATATAACCCAAAAACATAGCCAATCGTCTAAACAACTGTGTTCTTTCAAAAACCTAGGTTAACGTGTATATAAAAAAAAAAAATGAAGCCTTGCTAACTCTGCTGCTCACTTCTAGAATACTCTTCCATTCCATCTAAAACACATAAGCTGTATTGCTTCTTTTCAGACTTTTCATTGCTTGCTTAACTATGATTACACGTCTCCTGAAGAGGACCAATTTTCATTGCTACTTAGCAATCAACGTATACTTAGAAAGTGACGTAATGATTCTCGTACGCCATTTGTTTATTAATGTGACTGTAGTTAATGCATGAGAATGTGAAATTATTTTATTGTATATTTTATTTGCATATATTGTTCAATATGTGGATAAGAGATTACATGTAATAGTTTTCAATTCATAAAATGTTTTTGAGGGGGGGGGGGAAATGAAGTCAAGCTGGAGATTAAGACGAAGTCCAGGGTAGAACCATAGCCTGGTCTCATTCCCTACAACTCCTGTCTGACACATCGTCATCATTATCATCATCATCATCACGTGCCTTCTCCAGCACGAAGGTTGACGTTAATGGATCTCCAGTTCCCTCACTCCCTCGCCTTGATGGTGCACCCAGCCAGGTCGTGTCCTGTCCATTCTCGTATGTTATCTTTCTATCTACATTTCTATCTTTCTTCCTTCCACATTTCCTTCTGATATGTTCTTCAGTATATCGTTATATCTTTTGATATGGCCAGAGTATTTTGTTTTCTTCATCTATATTTCTTTGAGACGTTCTCGCATTGAACTTGAAACTGTTCTGACATCTGACACGTAAGATGATTTTTTTATCCCTCGCACTTTCGTCGCTTTTTTGCTTAAAACAACACAACAACAACAACAACAACAACGAGGTGTCTGGCTTATTGAGTTTACGGTCGCTAAATCTTTAGTGAGCAAAAGGTAACCGTATCATGTATTAGAGGCATCTAGATATATTATGTTAGTGCCCATATTTTCCTTGACCTGTCAGCACACTAGAGGGTGATGTGATCAGCATCACGCCTGGCCGCCTTTCCTTCCCCAACTCCAGAAGAAGTCAGGTACCCATTTCTACAGCTGGGTGACTGGGAAGCCTCCTGTCGGATTGGAACCCCCGACCTTCGTCATGAGAGACTAGTGCACTAACTGCTTCGCCACTCGGACGTCCTTTAGCGAGCAGTACAGATTCTAAATGGCTGCCCTGGTATTCTATGCCCTAATCCGACATTTCTCAAACTTTTTACCCGTCTATGAAACCTCATTTTAAAACTCTTCGACGTCCGCGTCATTTCAACGTCAAGTAAATTCGTATCCTACAAGGCACATATTTGTGGTGCAGCCATGTGCTGTGTCGATGTGTACAAATTTACTAGAAAATCAAGTCCTTTCACGTGATCAAAAAACGGCTACACAGACAATTAACCTTACATGTCAGTGTATACAAAGTGGAGAGAATGTTATGCTGTGCTTAACGATGAAATCCTTCAGTTGAACGAAACGAAGCAAAACCTACAAACGAATGTTCTACTTACATATAAAAGAAGGTCATGGCGATTTAGGAGCATTAGGGTTTATCTTCTCTATTTTAGGAAGGTCAAAACTAGCACGCTTGATTTCTGCCAGCTTTAGTAGGGCTTACAACAAGAGACGCTTGCAGTATTGCTAAAGCCGTTCATTCAACTTCATTGACCCAGATTGAAATGATTTCCAATCGAGTCTCTTGTAAAATTATTTCCCTTGTTGCTTGCCCCAGATAAAGCAATTGAACACCTCTCCTACTAATTGACCCCCTTACTTCTCCCCCTACATAAAGTGAACATATCGCACTTTAAATAACCATGATAGTCATGTTAACAACGAGGCTTACGTACGCTAACATGTAGGAACAAAGGTTGGATGATTAGCCTAGAAAATGTGTAAGCAGACCGCACTGAGAAAGAAGAATGGCAAGAGAAATGGCCGTGATTAAAGTCCCGGACTTCAGTATTACGTGCAAACACTTAGCCACGAGAAAGCAAGGCACTATCAACTCAGCCAGGAAGCGCTTCTAACATAACCATACATTCTGGAGTGCTGTTTGGGAGGCAAAGTTCCGCAAGGGACATGCAAATGAATGAATGAATGAGCTCTTTAAACTCAGTCCTTTAATTTGGCAGCCCAGTATCTAGACTGGGTAGCATAAAGCAATGTTAGGACTATCTGCTAGGCACACTTCTGGCTTCACTAAACTCTCTAAAGTACTATCTGTCATCTAACTTCTCGACTTTATTGTACCCCTTAGAACTGCAGAAAAAGAGAACACTTGTTATAATTTTTTTAGGTGACGTTTTTTTTTTTTTTGGCCTGTGAAATACATTATGTGGAATATTTTGTTAATTAGTTCACCTAAAATATACGCCATATATATCCACTAGTAGTTACATGGGGCATATTGCAAATCTTATACTGTAATAAACAATATAATATTATATTTGGCATCAGTTTTGCGTCATTGACTGGAAGACAGTGAACTTAATAATTCAATACAGAAAGTCAAAACGATTTATGAGCACTGGATGGGTTCACATTTTATTCTGGTTTTTCAGTCTCTCGGTCTTGTACAACTTCTTACTAAGATGTTTTATGGGACAGACAAAAGACACACACACTCACACACACAAAGAGATATACACATTAAGCATTTGTCTGTCAGTGAAATTTGTTACATCACGAAAAAAATTGATTAATATTTATAACACGCATGTTTATTAACATTTTCACAGTTAAATTTAGGCGGAGTGTTTCATGGCCAGGCAGCGATGTGCTTCCAGCCCGAGACAAGCGTGGGGTGCCTGGGCAGGATTGACTCTGGAGTGATTGACTGATCCGTGGCTTAGTAGGGAATGCTTTGTACCTATTACACCAGCACTGTAAGACGATTGCCCTAAAGTGAGGAAAAATTACCGTGCTGTATAAAACTAGCACTGATATATATGGTTGTTAAACTTGGACAGTTAACAGTAAAGATAACAAAAAATTGGAAACGCAGAGATGTGATTTTCGGAGAAAGATACAAGAAATATCCAGGACCAAAACGCACATACACACACGCACGCACGCACGCACCACACACGCACGCACCACACACGCACGCACCACACACACACGCACGCACCACACACGCACGCACGCACCACACACAAAGAGGTTTTCAAAGAAATTTCAGAACAACGAAAACTATTTAAAACTGTAAGAAAAAGACAATCAAAATTTCTCCGACATATCATAAGAAGACAGAAGTTAGAGAAATAAGTAATGACTGGAAAATATTCAAGGGAGAAAAGAAGAGAGGAAGGCCAGTAGAAAAGTATCTCAGTGGAGCGACCAAGTATCATGGTAAGAGAAACGCATTTGAACTGATTAGAAACACCAAGGTCTGCACAATACAGAGAAACCCACGCTATCCGGCATGGGACATAATAAGAATAATGAAAACAGTCGAAAGAAAAATTGAAACAAAATGAGCAAGAGGTCGACAGCTATATACAGACTGGTGGACAAAATAACAAATAAAAAGCAGAGACTAGACGGAGCTTGACCAGGTTAACGGGAAAACCAAAGAGAACAAGGAGGGCCATTGCAGCCAATCTTCTTGGGGAGAACGAATGCTCTTTAAAGCAAAATCTCTTGGATAAAGTCGCCAGAGAAAGTGAACAGAAAGGCCTTACTTTGAACATCAAAAAGACAAAGATTATGGTTATATCTAAGAAACAGAATCCACCAAAATGCAGCATAAAATTAAATGGAACTATTCTAAAGCAGGTGCAGAAATTTAAATACCTTGGAGCAGTAATAACTTCAGATGGGAAATGCAGAACAGAATAGGCCAAGCAAAAACTGCATTTCAGAGAACGAGAAACATATTATGCAACACATCCTTGTCAATGGATGTTAGAAAACGAGTCCTAAAATGATATATTGAACCTATCTTGTTATATGGAAGTGAATCATGGACAATAGGCAGGTCTGCAGAAAAATCATTGGAAGCAGCAGAAATGTGGCTTATTAGAAGAATGTTGAGAATTCCATGGACAGCAAAAATAACTAATGAAGAATGTATGAGAAGAGCTGGAGAGACAAAAAAACCTTGTCAAAAAGATAAGAGAGAGAGACAATGTACTTTAATAGGACACACAATGAGAAGAGGGGGCATTGAAAATATTATAACAACAGGAAAAATAGAAGGAAGAAGATCAAGAGGAAGACCGAGAGAAATGATACTGAACAGTCTGACGGGATGATGTGAGAGGAGATCACCAACTGAGCTGATGGCCTGCATAAAGGATCGTGTACTCTAGAGAAGCATAACAGCCAACGCCAGTCGGCACGGCACGGCACATGATGATGATGATGAAAGAATTGAGCACGCAGGCCCATTTTGCATTCTGACCTTTAACACTCCATCTTTCATTCTCCCCACACACTCAACAACAAACAAAATACATTAGGAAAAAAAACATCAAAAGAGTGTAAGATTAAAACTATTACATTCAAAGTAAAAGAGAAAAACTAATTAACCTAATAAAATAGCACTCACACACTCATGCACGCGCACACACAGACATATACATAAACAAAATACATTGTAAATACAGATCTTCTAACATATGTTTTTTTAACAAACATTAAAATAATTTCTAACAATATCTAACAAGTTACTTTTCAGACTGTCATTTAAGCAAAATGAGAGGGCAAAATGACTGTAATCATTCCTCATCATCAGTGCTCGGCTGTAGAGAACAAGCGTTACAGTTTCAAAGATCTCGGAGCAGTAACACAAACAACAACAACAGCGAGAACTACAACAACAACAACAACAACAACAACAACAACAACAACAACAACAACGACGACGATGCAAACATTTGCCAAATTGTTTATTTTCCCACGACGACACATTTCTATCTACACCGTAAATCAGGTCAAAGTTCAAGCCTCCCGTTGAGGCGAATAAATCGTCACGGAGAAGGTGGGCAGCTCTCAGTCTCACAAACAACTTTCCTACTCTGACGTTCTCCCTCAGAGCAAAGTATTTCTTGCAGCAAGTAAAGATGGTTCGTGCCTGGTTTTACAACGACAGTAACGAGGACCAGAGGGAACCTCATATGCCTGAGCCCCCAGTTTTTCTGAGCCTTGATGAACTCTACGAGAAGACGGGGCTGGAGTATTTTAATGTAGGTCTTTGCTTGTTTGTACTTTTCCCGATTTAGGTAAGGAGACAAGATCTCATAGGAAGACAGTTTTGCTTATGGAGTTCGCTTTAGTTGAAAGATAGTTAGTTTTCATTTGTAGTAATAGTTATAGTGTATAGAATTTTCAAAGTGTCACAGTCCACGCTGTGCTGTTGACCATATTCGAGATGAAATCCTAAGCAGATCGGGCCAACAATACGCTACAGATAAGAAAGTTGGAGACAAGAACAAAAAAAAAAAAAAACTTAATCAGCTGTGTTGTTTCTTGTTGGGATTCATTTGTATGTGGGACCCAATCCATGGCATGTCATTGAAGAATGTTGTCGAATAGTTTTTAATGTCTTGTATACATGTGACATGTGAGTAGATAAGTGTTTTTGGTGTCAGTTACGTGGTTTAGTTCACTTAGTATATACACACCTTGCACACAGTGGAAGGTTAAAGATAAAGGATAGGGAATATAATGTTAGTGCCCATATTTTTCTTGACCTGCTGACCTATCAGCACACTAGAAATGACGTGGAGATCGTCCTCATGCCTTGGACCCCATTTCATCCCCAACTATTGGGAGTAGAGTACCCATTTTGAATCTAGGCTGATTGGGACATGATTGAACTCTCATCCTTCAACATAAGTGCACATCCACTTCACAGATCAGGTACACAAGAAGAGTGTGGTCAAGTCATATTTTGTGGCTACCATAGTTCACTTGCCGTGTTTGATCAGAAAAATAGAAATTTGGAATCATTGATATTGTTTCAGTTCAACGCAGACACCTGGGAGACTAACCCTGATTATGCGGAGCTGAAGAGAAAGAGGGGCTACAGTTACGAAGATGTCTGTGAGATTGCTCGAGACACTTTGCCAAACTATGATGAAAAGGTAATCTGATCTCATTCTCTGCTCCAGGTCTAAGAGCTTAGCTGTTGAGCAAAGAAGAGCAGCAATTAAGTCTGACTGTTTAACTCTTAATATTCCTTAAATCTGTTGGTTTAACTTGTAATTTCTTTTAAATCTGGTAGCTTAACTTTAATATTCCTTAAATCTGTTGGTTTATCTTGTAATTTCTTTTAAATCTGGTAGCTTAACTCTTAATATTCCTTAAATCTGTTAGTTTAACTTGCAGTATGAAGATCACATGAAGAATGGAGACTAAATCAGAATGCATGGATATTTTGATTTAATCTTCATCTTTCTTGTGATTTTCAGTGTGATATCAGTATTATTCATAGTTCACCTCTTTAAATGCGTTGGACCCAAGAATTTTAGTGGGCTGTCTACATCTTTCACCTTTATTAGTGATTTTCCTGTTGTTTGTTGTTCTCTAAATATTTTCACTTTGTGGTATCAGCCATTTTATTTTATGATGCGGCTTCAGATTAAGGATGTACAAGGACTGATCAAGTAAATGCACTACCATATCACAGCTAGGAGGTTGTCCAGTAGGAATTATAACTATCAGATAGTTTGCTTCTAGAGTTACCACTTAAAGAAGGGATGATTGTCTCTGTCCAGTTATATTCTCCTGGTATTCATGTATTTGGTGGCCTGGTTAGGTGAGCTGATCAGTAACAATCAGTTCATCAGAAGACAGTGTTGTATCTGTAACAATCTTTTCATCGGAAGACAGTGTTGTATCAGTAACAGTCACTTCACACCTTCTGATGCACTGATTTTCTTCATCCTTAGATCTTGAATTTTAATTATGTGAAATTCACATTACATTCATTTATGTTTAAATTCTGGTACAGTGTTGCATTTATTGCTCCATTTTTTTCTGATATATATTCCATTTTTTTAAAGGTATTCATAACATTTTTTCTGATATATATTCTGTTTTTTTAAAGGTGTTCATTAACATTTTTTTCTGATATATATTCCATTTTTAAAAAAGTGTTTGTTAATATTTTTTTCTGATATGTATTCCACTTTTTTAAAGGTGTTTGTTAACATTTTTTTCTGATATATATTCCGCTTTTTTAAAGGTGTTCATTAACATTTTTTTCCCCTTTTCAGATCAAAACTTTCTTCACTGAGCACCTTCACTCGGATGAGGAGATACGATTTATTGTTGGCGGCAGTGGATACTTTGATGTGAGGGACTATGATGATAAGTGGATTCGGATAGAGGTGGTGAAGGATGATTTGTTGATCTTGCCAGCCGGGATTTACCACCGATTTACTCTGGATAAAGCTGTAAGAGAACATTATAAACCTTCAACCAGTTTTCTTACTTGAATTTCTCTAGGTGTTCTGTTTGTCTTTAACTGAAGTAGAAGTTTCTAATAATGTTTTAACTAATGTAGTATTTTGTGGATAATATTTATCTGATGTAGAAAAGGTAAAGTTAATGGTAACCCTGTCATGCCCTAGAGGTACATAGGGATATGATGTTAGTGTCGTTATTTTCTTTGACCTGTCAGCACACTAGAGGATGATGTGGTCAGCACACTAGAGGATGATGTGGTCAGCACCATGTGCCTTCCTTTCCACAAGTCCAGAAGAATTTGGTTTCCAGTTTCTACATCTGGGTGACTGGGCACCTCTGGCTGGATTCGAACCCCCCCCCCCCCCCCCCCCAGTCTTTGTCATGAGAGACTAGTGCACTAACCACTTTGCTACTCAAGCGATCTATGTAGAAGCATACGGTTAATGTTTATCTAATGCAGTGCTTTGTGGATATTTAACTGATGTTTCTGGATAATGTTTAACTAATTGAGTATTTTGTTGATAATATTTATCAGATGTATATATATATATATATTTCTGTGTAATATTTAACTAGTATGGTGTTTTTAAGAACACACAATAATTAGTGTATGAGTTATATACTATACACGGAGCCACTGCAGTAAAGATGTGATACCAAAATGTATAAACTAGGAACAGCTTTATTACTTAACGAGTACACAGTTGTGACGTTTTGGAATGAGCCTTAATCATACAAAAACACACAGGACAAAGAAATAGAGAGAGGAGATAAAGTATACATTCACATGATGCTGTGTTAAAAAAAAAATAAATAAAATGAATAGAGCACTTGGCTGTAACTTGTAAGAAGCTGTGGCTTGTCTGACACTGTGTATCAGAAATGCTCATAGCGGAGTGTAGAGAGTATTTAAATGGAGATTTGGGATGTGTGATAGGTGGATCGTAACTGAGGATGGTGGGTGAGGAAACTGGAGGGGAGAGAGAGTGATACAATGGTAATCTAGCTGGGAGAAGGTGAAATATGTGATTATAGTTGGGGTAAAGGGGTTGTAGTGTGATGCTGTGAAGAGGTTCTAAGCTATGTGTAACAAGTCAGAAGGGAGTGGAACTTAGTGGGGAGGGATTGTGGAAGAGGAGAATATTAGGTGTGGCTGAATAACAAGTTCAAACTGTGTGGTTCCAGTGTCCCATATTCTTGAATGTAGCGGTTCTCAAGCAGTAGGCAGCTTCTGTCATCTGCATGACATTGTTTGATGGCTGTTACCAGAAAGTCAGATTTGCCTCTATGGATGGGGGCATTTAAATGATTTGGAACTGGTTTCAAAGCATGCATGTGATATCGTACTGATGTTTCTGCACGCAGGACCACAATATATTTAAATGATTTAGTAATTCCTGGTTAATATTTAATTAATGTAATAGTTTCTGGATCATATTTAAGTGATGTAGTAGTTACTAAATAATATTTAATATGTAGTAGTTTTTAAAATATAATGCACTTATTTAGTGTCAGTGGAGTTCACAGAAAGTGTTAAAATAATACTTCTTATTATCCAAAAGCATTAAGATAAAAAAAACTTACCAATATAACTGCATAGATATACTGGAATCTCCCAAAGTTCACACCTCAAAACTAAGTGGCTTCAAAAGACATTCATGTTCTTCACTTTGGCTGTCAAGACCTTTGAAATTTCAAGAAAATGGAGATCCAGCAACCAATATTATCATCAGACGTGATCAGATAGTGCCATGCCAAATGTTGCATGCATGGTCATCTCTCTCCTTCTCACTGTATCCTCCATGTCTCGAATCAGGTCAGTTCCTGTTTTCCAACCAAACCATGCAGTCAGGCCGTTTGGGTATTTCTGTCTTTTCCACCCTCTCAAGTCTTTTGCCATGTATCTTTCCAGTTATGACCAATTTTTACAGACCTTCACATCTCTAATATCAGAGAAACTTTGATTGTCTTCTTCTTCGCATGGCACAAATTTGAGATATTCCTTTACCTGCTGTAATACTTCTTCATTTGTCTTTTTGGCTGTCCATGGTATGTGAAGCATCCTTCTTAAGAACCACATTTCAGTAGCTTTTATTCTTTATTCTAGCTGTTAATTCATAGTCCATGTTTCACTTGCATAAAATAGAATTTCCATATAGGATCTTCCGATTCTCTTATTGGCAGTGGCAGTTCTTGATTTGTTAATATGTTCTTCATTTTTCCAAAAGCTGCCTTTGCCATTGCTGTCCTAGTTCTGATTTCTTCAGTGCACGTGCCGTCAGATGTTACGACTGTACCTAAATATTTGTACCTTTTGATTGTCTCAATATCTTCCCCTGCACTATAATTCTGCATTCTGGTATTTTCTTTTTCTTGGATATTACCATTATTTCTGTTTTGTTCATGTTTAACTCTAACCTCTATCATCATCCCCAGTTTTTTTTTTTTTGTTTGTGATAAAATATTCCCATGGTTAACTCTTTCCACCCGTGTTACTTCCAAGATGTTTCTTACTTTCCTGACGACGCAGACATTTTGGGGAAGGGGGTCCCTGTGTAAAAGTTATTGTACCGAATAAATTCCATAATCACCACTTGTGTATCACACATTAAAATAAGTGGAAATGAATGAAGATTCCATAAATGAAGTTATTGTCATAAAAATAATGATGGAACGATTTTTGGCACTAAAAAAATTTTAAGGCTGAGCAATAAAATCTTCTTTATACTTACCTTAACTGTGTCATAATCCAATATAGAATACATGGTCATTCAAATTTCAACAGAGAAAAATCAATATTTATGGATGTATGTGACATCCAATAAACCTAACAGGTCTACAGCTATGAGAAACACATATAGTAAGATAAGTCTAGTCGGTCGGTGTGACCATTCTACCACTCGATCTCGAAAAAAACTTGCATTTTACACTGTCATGATATTCAGTGTGGCTCCTTTTATCAGGTGTGCTAAAATACTAGTTTAACTTTGGATTCAGAAGAGCTCTGACTGGTTAAATGAAAAGTTACATCGTGTTTTCATTGAAAGAAAATCCAAAACCTAATAGGGCTGCGTCGTTGGGAGCAGCATATATTGGAACATGCCTTTCAGGGCTGGTGTGAATGGGAACAGTTAATTTTGAAAACAACTCAGGTGCTAGATTTGAGAGTGGGATTTTTTGAAAATGTTCCAGCTCCTGAAAGCGAGAGTAGCAGGTTGTAGATCATTTCTGTCATTTCCCAGTCAACTCGGCTTGTAAAAATGGGTGCTTGACCTTTTTTTTTTTGTGTTGAGGAAACCAGCTCTGAAGCTGATGAATATGTGCCTGTAATCTGAAAGGTGAGGCATGCCAGAATACATTGAACACATGGCAGTTAGTGTATTAAAGGGGAGAGGGGGAAACATCCTGATATTGTAAATATCAGTCCTGTGTATATTAGGCCTTGTTTTCGTTTGATCTTGTTTTATATTAGATCTTTTTTTATAATTGGACATTGCTTGTATTAGACCTTGTTTATATCATACCATACATTAGACCTTCATATTTAGCCTAGCTTATGTAAGACCTTGTTTATATAAGGGTCAGTCGAAAAAGTAACCTAAATTATTAATTTTTTATGATTGAATACTCCTTATCACTTTTCAACATGGTTCCCCCACCACATTCAGTGCAGGTCTGCCCTGGCTTCATAATGCCAGGACTCCTAAAGGAAAAAAAAGAAATTTGTGACTGACTGTGGCCAATTATATATGGCCTCTTTAATCTCTTTGTATCTAGACCAACAAGCAGAAGTAAGAATAAATGGTGAAACAACAACTTGGTTTGACATAAAACAAGGAGTCCGTCAGGGGTGCATATTGTCACCCTACTTATTTAACTTGTATACTGAAAATATAATGAGGAATGTTAGAGAAGATGTAGACAAAGAATATTACGATGCCATAACAATTGGAGGTTATGAAATACCAGAGATTAGATATGCTGATGACACAGTGTTACTGTCCACAACACAAAAAGGAATGGAAAAACTAATTATGTCAGTCCGTAAGAACAGCAAAGAGCAAAACCTCTATCTTAATGCAAAGAAAACTAAATTGATGACAACTGACAAAACAAACAAGGCAGCTGAAATATGTATTAATGAGGAAAAACTGGAAGAAGTGGAGAGTTTTGAATATCTTGGATCACTACTAACTAATAATGGAGATACAATGAGGGAAATTAAAAGGAGGACATCTATCGCTCTTCAGAAAGTAAAACAAATAAAGAATCTGTGGAGAGGAGCAGACAGAACCACAAAAATAAGATTTTTAATGGCATGCATCTTTCCCATCACAACATATGCCTGTGAGACCTGGACACTTAACAAAACAGCTGAGAAACACATAAATGCCTTTGAATGTAAATGGTACAGAAGAGTTCTCCAGATATCGTGGACACAAAAAAGAACAAATATATCCATACTACAAGAGCTTAACATTGAAGAAGGCTGGCTAGTAAAGAGGATTAAGGAGAGAAAACTTAAATATTTTGGACACATGAAATATCATGATAATCTAGAGAAGACCGTCTTGGAAGGATACATAATGGGAAAAAGAGAAAGACCAAAACGAAGATGGCTGCAAGACATCGTTAATGATTGCAAATGGATGCAGCAGCAGCAGGCCATCTTGCTCACAACTGAGAGGCCTACAGGAGTGCTGTTTGGGAGGCAAAGTTCTGCAAGGGACATGCAAATGAATGAATGAATGAATCTCTTTGTCCGTACTGAACTTCTTCCTGGTACTTCTCTGATGGGTGAATAGACAGGATTTGGAAGACACTTCAAATGCAGATTCATGATCTGTTGCATACGCTGCATGAGGCCACATGTTAACATGCTGTAATAACACACCAGAACTGAGCAGAATGCGATGTTTTCAACTGGACTGTATGTTTCAAGTGTTTGCCAAGCAGATCACAGTATGTTTCGCTGCTGACAGTGGTTTATCAGGGCATGTAATGTTCCAGGTTTGGCCTTTACACCCAGGAAAATAATGAGCATGAATTTTCAGGCCAATGGAGTTGTGTGGGACTTCTTTGGCTTCAGCAAGTAAGGTCATCACAGCTTTGTAACTGATTAAAAATAGTGTCCCCCAAGAAGTGTCTCCAGTGGCTGTATGTCAAGAAAGCCTTTCCTTCAGATGAGAAACATTAAACACCAAAGAAACAAATAGCTGCATGATGTTCTTCTCTCATGCATGCTTCAGAGGTTTTTGTTATTATCTGGTCTATTGATGTCATTTTTCCAAAATGGCCTATATGCCTCTGTGCAGATACATCTAGAGAGGCGTGGCGTAACATATCTGTACAAAGCCGTCTACTACTCGATTCAGATTCTTTTTAGAGCAAAATTAGACGCCTTTTGACTTGCCCTTGTATCAGGATTTAGACCTTTTTATGCAGACATTTATTCTTATTAATGTTTTATAACATACCTTGTTTGTATTAGACCATATTTATATTAGACCTTGTTTGTATTATATCTTGTTTACATTAGGCCAATTATTAGGCCTTTATATTTAGTCTGGTTTATATAAGACTTTGTATATATGAGACCATCTTTGTTATACATCTGTTTATATAGCACCTTCTTACTATTATACTTTGTTTTTAACATACCTTGTTTATATTAAATTTTGTTTGTATTGGAGCTTTTTTCATATCAGACCTTTTGTGTGAGTTAGGAAAGAGTGAAAGCAACAGACGACTGTGCTGTTGGCACATGCATCCTTCATTATCTGATAAGTTGTTTCTTTTTTATTTTTTCTTTCAGAACTACATGAAAACCAAACGCTTGTTTGTGGGGGTGCCGGTCTGGACCGCGATAAATAGACCTGGGGCTGATGAGCACCCAGTTCGAGCAGAATACATCAAGCGTATGGCGGCTGTCCAAAGTTAAAAAAGAAAAACGGGAACATCTTTATGGATATAGCACAGGAATATGAGTAGGAGGATTTATGATTTACCATCTCTGCTACTCTTGCCCTGTGTGGCAACTGGGATCTTGTTTTTTTTTTTTTTTTGGTCTTTTAAACACTTACCACCAAAATGAGTGCTGTTTAAAAAAAATTAGATTTTATTGTTCTTTGATGCTTCACTCACTGAAGTGTTTTGTACTTTTGGCTAAACAAGTAGGAGACTATGATGACCTTGGAGTCTGATGAAATAATAATAAAGAAAAAAACTTGATTCATTCTTATATTGGTTCATTTGTTGTAGTCAGAATTGATTGCTTTATTTTGACGCATATAACACACATATTGAACATAGTTTTTGCAAACCATTGACCCACTTGTATGTTTTATTTGTACATGCATCATACACAGACTTTTTTTAAACAGACATACATGTTTATGAGTAAAATATAAACAAGATATTGTCTACGAAATCAGACAGTAGTTGGACCATTACCTTTCAGTGAACAGCAGGACTTCCGGTCAAGATGGCGACGGGCGTACTACACGCTGTGAACTAGTGAAATAATTCTTGATGTTTCGCACACGAATTATAATCTAGTGATATTATCTAGATGCATTTGACAGGTCCTCACTAAAATATACTCTTGTGGTGAAATTCTAACCAGGTTTAACGGCCAATTCAAACCTGTATCGCTAATAAACGGAGTGAACAGCAACAGAGAAAAGAATTTACGCAGAAAACTAAAGCAAGAAGAGAAGATTTAAACGTTTGACTTACTGATATGGAAAATACAAATTAGTAAAGAATGAAGATTGAAGTAATAGGTAACTGCTTTTTGTTCAGGTGGACGATGGTCAGCTAGTTCATGGATGTCCAAAAATATGTGGCTTGATCTTTTGACGAGAGTGACTGTTAAACAATACACTGCTGAATGTGTACGAAGTGAAATAATAGCAATCCTTAGAGACCCTGTCCGATCATCCTTTATTGATAGCGTGTTTCTTTCAGTTCTTTGACTTTGTAATGAATTGTTTTCAATTTGTGGATGTCTGATTCACGGATTATAAATGTCTTGAAACTGGATGGATTATGCTGGTTGGGCCATGTAGAAAGAATGGAAGAGGACAGACAAATAAAAATTATGTATGTACGAAAGATGAGAGAAACAAGACCAAGAAGCAGACCAAGGCAGAGATGGAGAGATAACACAGAAGAGGATATGAAGGAAATAGATGTCACCAGCTGGAGAGAGAAGATTAGGAACAGAGAGAAATGGAGGCAAACTTTATCTGCATCAGTGAGCCCTAATGGCTCAGAAAGTATGTGACCAAGACCATATGTGAAATCTCTCTTTAAACATGATTCTGTTCTCTCTGTCTCTCTAATGCAAATTTGTATATACATCCCGGCATATTATACAGTTATTTTTACGGGAAAGTGGATTTATCTCATGTGTGTTGTATATATGAAAATACGATATCTTGTCTGGTAGCAAGAGGAATAGGAGGGGCATCCTCAATGCTTTCTCTTCATTTCCTCGTAGAGGATACGGATAGATGGATCTATCTTGTCAGGCCTCTCCTTACCCTGCTAAGTTGTTTGTTTTTTTTCCTTTTAAATAGTTTTCAGTTGTCATTAATTAATTTTGTTTTTTTTTTTGGCCAGTTTTTTTTTTCATGCTTCACGAGTCTTTCTAGAATTTATTTGAGCTCTTTGTGTATTGAGGGTTTTTCCCTCAAATGACCAATGGTCATCTCAGTTGGGTAATTTTCTTAACGTGGAATGGAATGGTTATCACATTTAGAAGGATCTCAAAGGCGTAGTCTAATTCGCAGTATGACATATTATACATGTTTTTAAATAGGAAAAGTTGTATATTGTTTTTCTAATAACATTTTTATTAATATATTAGTATATAACAGAAAAAAACGAGCTAAGAATTGAGGACAGTTGAGACAAAAAAATGGAAAATTATGATGAAAAATGTTCTCTCTTACCCCGCTCAAGTTTCCTCTGTAGTGGGTCCAGTGATATCCAAATTGAATAGAATTTTACACAAATACCATTTCCTCACATAAAATATACATTAATTATTTATTTACAGTTAATTTACAGTCTACAATACACTAATAACATGGCAAGACCATAGGCTGTGGCCCATAAACTTAGTAAAACATTTTAAAAATTAAATTTTTGTATCACAACATGGCTCTCAATTCACACACACGACCTTGTATTGACCCTTGTATCATGCCGGAAGTGATTTCTACATCTGGTTTTTGCCAGATTTTAAGCATTGTATGATTAAATTCACTTTTAGAGCCCAACTCATTACCGGCACATGACGTGTACATAAGGCAAAAAGTGTCCACCGGATCATCACACAGTGTGACGCGAAGTATAGAAAGAGTTAATAAGGTGCAATGGAGATATTTCTTAAAGACTTGGGGTGTGAAAAGAAAAAAATTTGTTTAAGGTCTCAGTTCTGAAATACAGAATATAGATCTACAAAAGTCCAATCTTTCCTTCTATTTTTATTATTTAACATGTTTGTTAGATTAGTCCAAAGTCCTTTTATGTTTGTTGTGAGTTATATTTCAATTGAAAAGATTAAAGAGAAACTATGGGCATTACTGTACAGAATCAATAAAGAAATGACCAGTTGTCATCATCATCATCACCATTTTTTTAATTTAGCTGTTGCGTAGCTTGAGTTCTGAGCTGATTGTCTTCGTACAGTCCCATAAGTGGGTGCTCATTGTCATGATCCCTTCATTGGCCATTCCTGTCTCCTCTCCACTGACATCTCAAACTTTCTCTTTTGTGATTCAGGGACTGAGTTTGTTGTGCAGTGGTGGTGGTAGAGAGAGTCTTCAGTGTTTGGTCTACCAGTGCATCTTAGGATCTTTCTTTCATACCTCAGACCATAAGTGCAGGTATCAGTAAATGATAGGTTCAGTATTTGAGTTTCAGAACAGGAGCATATTATACAACATTTGTGTTGACCTTCTAATGTAAAGTGACCAGTCATCTCATATTATATGGGATAGTCCTGTATGTTAAGGATTTGTTCTGGGACACCTAAATGTTCCCTGCTTCAAAACATGTCCCTTGTTGTACTGTATTTTCATCTGGATCCCTGCATATTAGGAAATCCACAGAATTTTTTGATTATCTTCTGTTGCTGTTTTGAAGAATTCAGTGTGTGTATATGTCCCATCCTGAGTGTCCCATATTTGAACTTGGAAAGAATGGCCAAGTTATCTGATGGGTCTTCTGATATCCTTTTTTTTATAAGTGTTCATAGGTTTACAGCTGCAAGGGAGATAAAATGAGTTTCTTCTGCTCAGGCAAGAAGTTTGTATTCAGCAGTTTAGTTTTCAACTCAGGCAAGAATTTTGTGTTTAGCAGTTTAGTTTTCTACTCAGGCAAGAATTTTGTGTTTAGCAGTTTAGTTTTCTACTCAGGCAAGAATTTTGTGTTTAGCAGTTTAGTTTTCTACTTGGGCAAGAATTTTGTGTTTAGCAGTTTAGTTTTCTGCCCAGGCAAGAATTTTGTATTCAGCAGTTCAGTTTTCTATTTGCGAGAGTGACGACCTGGTGGCCAGTATTTCCTTGCAACAATTGACAGGCGTATGTACAGTATAATCAGTCAGGTATGATCATGAGGATGATAACCCCTGTTGCCAGAGACTGGTTTTCCTGTCACTAGTTTAACAACTACCATTTCCTTATCCAGGTCGACAGGAAGATGCTGATAAAGCAGGTAGGAACCCACAGCCCTTTCAGTGAGAAGAGATCTCTCTATTGATTAGGCTTCCATTTTTTTTCTATGCTGTGATATTCACTTGCAACTTTGTACATGAATCAGCTTCAGTTAACAGATGTGTTGGCCGCAAGTTTACTGCAATCAACAGTAAAGAAATATTTTATACAGTAGTAGTATTACCAATTGTTGACATGAATGAAATATTTGATCAACATTTGAACTTAGTTTTCTTTAAGATTTTTATTCACATTTTCTTAGCTTGGGACAGAAATGAAAATCTGATAAAATTTCCTTGAAATTATAAGTTGATGTGATGCATGTAAGTATGGTTTCTCTTTTTTTTTTTTCATTTTCAAGTATTTGAATTATGTACTGGATAGCTCAGACATTGGGTAGATACTCGTATGTATTTCTTAGCAAATGCTTTATCACTTGCTATGGTTCTAAGGACTGTTATTGCCGGAGGTGGGGTGGAGAATTCACTCTTCGCTCCAACGACGTGCGTCTCAAATAGCCTCTGGCAGTCAAGTCCAGCTCCTGGCCTTCTCGTGGCAGAACTGTTTAAACTGACGGGAGAAGGGGCGAAGGCGAATACCTGGCGCCTGAAAACCAGATACTTAGGGTAGATGAGAGGCACGTTTGGTAGCTCATCTGCCGCTGCTGGCGAGATTCCTCAGCTGCCGTGCATGGAGCAGTGCTCCTCCCGGCCAATGAAGAAAGGTGCATATGGGGTTGCCGCACGGCACCACTGCGGAAAAGGGGGTAGAAAGGATAAAGCGAAGCAAACAGTCAAATCACAGCACCTCTGGTCTGGAGGTCGGCCACGTCCTAAGTGCAGTCATATCGGGCGAAATGCCTGAACCGGCTTAACCCAGAGGTTAAGACACTGCTGGCGAGACTCTTCGGATGCCGCGCGTGGAGTTGAACTCCTCCCGGTCCAGGAAGAAACTGCAGAAAAAAGAAATAAGGGTTGCTGTGCGTTGCTGATGTGAAAAGGTGAAGGAAAGGATAAAGTGAAGTTCAATCTGTATGTCCGGTTGTATCGCTGCGAGAGCTACACATACCATGGCACCTCTGCTCTAGAGGCCGGCCACGTCCGAAATACACCTACACTGGTGAAATATGCCTCAACTGGCATACACCAGGGATGAAACTTGATGGCTAGGCATGTCATGCCATCTCTAGAGGTCACTTGCTATTGTGAGTACAGTGTGTAGCTCAGAGAAGCAAGCTGTTGTCATGCTTTAGGCATTGAGGTGGAGGCATAAATGAGCATTTAGTTAAAGAATCTGAAAAAAGGGATTACAGTATAGGTCAGATATCTCAAAAGATTGTCCAGGGTCAGGGACACATTGGGGTCACTGAGTTTGTTTTTGTCAGTAGAATTGCCAGTCCTATTGAAATGACTGGGAAATTCGGGGGGGGGGGGGGGGAAGGAGGAGGAGAGGGAGGCAAGAGACAAATATCTCAGTGGAGTGACAAATTGACAGGAGGAAAAAAAACAAGAAGAGAGGTGTTTGAAGTAATCAGAAATGCCAAGGATTGCAGAAGCATGATCACCAATGCTGTCTGGTACGGCACATAATCTAGGTTACCACAAGAAGAAGTTTGGGAAATAGGTCAGTTCACTAATACAGTACACAAATTTTCTACATGAATTCAAGTCAGTCAATATATCTGAATCATTAATGATCCTGTTTGTTACTTTCTATGTAGTTCTTGCACTAACTGTCAGTTTTTTTTTTCCTTTCATTTACTGGCTTTGTTGAGACACTTTGTTAAAAGGGCATAGACAAAGTGGGATTGTTTTGATTTGTCAGTATTTTAAGTAGCTAGAAATGCTATTTTTGAAAACATACTCAAGACTTGGTCAGTGCAAGATTTTTATTTTGTTCGTTCATTTGAAAGGCCAGTTTCAGTTTTTACATGTACATATTTTGTGAATTTTTATTATTTTAATACAAGGTGTTTCATAATGATGGGACACATTTTAAATGCAATTATCTAGGAATGGAGCAAACACATTTAATATTGAATGTGTATAATATATACCCAAGGTGCAGGAGTTCATAACGATGTTCAAAGTTTGAATATCACATCCCTTAGAAGTTTGCCACCTCGTAGAGATCATTCTTTGACTGTGTTTATCATCCCCATCAAAACTTGGTGCAGCACATCAGCTGGAATGGCCGCTGTTTTCCTTTGGATGTTTTCAGTTACCGAACTGTACAGGGCTTTTCAGCATACACCTTTTCCTTTAGATAACCCTACCGGAAATAGTCTGGTGGGGTTATATCCGGTGATCTGGACAGCCAGTGGATTTCACCAGATCTGGAAATGAGGCATCCTGAAAATTGCTGTCAAAGGGTTGCCATTGATAGTTGTGCTGTATGACAAGTGGCACCATCTTCTTCCTTCCACATTTGTGTAAAACCAATCCATTGCAACTCAGAAATGAAGAAGTTGATTAGCATGTGGTTGTAGCGCTGAACAATGAATGTTATGGCCGCACCTTGGAAGGACCAGTCACACATGCATGAGTCGCTGTTTACCACACACACATGAGTCGCTGCTTACCACATTGTTATTTCAAAGCTGTGCAAGGCCTTTTCATGTAAGACTTGTGGGCTTTCCCACATGGTAAAAGGTCAACATTAACTCCAAATGTTGGACATTTGAAATACAATAAATTAAAAATGGCCAACTATCTACACTCTTGTAAATAAGAAACTAAAATGTGACCCATCATTACGAAATTCCCTGTATTTCAATTTATTATGAACCATGGTTATACGAGTTGGACTTTTGTTGATGCTGACTGTTTTTTCACTGCTGTCAGTGTTATTGTTCCTTTATTTTTTTTTTTAAGATGTACATTTTTTCAAATATCTTTCTGTTTTGCCTGTAAATTAGTTTGACTTCCACATGTCTCAGAATATCATAGTGATTCTGATGTTATGGTTTGAATTTTTAATGCACAGTTATTTTAAAATACTTTTTTTTGTATCCACTAATTTTAGTTTCTTTGTATTGCATAACCTTGTAATTATTATAATACTTAATGACAAATATGTTCTCTTGTATCTTTATCAGATAAGATAATCATTTCCTTACTGGTTTCTAATATTATGGTGTTAATTTAGCTCAGGGATTAGTGAAAGATAGGTGGATGAGGGATAACTTCTGAACTCCATAAAGAATTAATTATTGATAAACTCCATCAGCAATTGCCTTTTCATCAGAAGAATTAGGTTCTGTTAGTTTCAAGTTCGGAACTTATTATTCTGTTAGTTTCAAGTTCAGAACTTATTATTCTGTTAGTTTCAAGTTCGGAACTTATTATTCTGTTAGTTTCAAGTTCGGAACTTATTATTCTGTTAGTTTCGAGTTCCGAACTTATTATTCTGTTAGTTTCGAGTTCCGAACTTATTATTCTGTTAGTTTCAAGTTCAGAACTTATTATTCTGTTAGTTTCAAGTTCGGAACTTATTATTCTGTTAATTTCAAGTGAATAGCTTATTATTCTGTTAGTTTCAAGTGCATAGCTTATTATTCTGTTAGTTTCAAGTTCAGAACTTATTATTCTGTTAGTTTCAAGTTCAGGACTTATTATTCTGTTAGTTTCAAGTTCAGAACTTATTATTCTGTTAGTTTCAAGTTCAGAACTTATTATTCTGGTAGTTTCAAGTTCAGAACTTATTATTCTGTTAGTTTCAAGTTCAGAACTTATTATTCTGTTAGTTTCAAGTTCAGAACTTATTATTCTGTTAGTTTCAAGTTCAGAACTTATTATTCTGTTAGTTTCAAGTTCGGAACTGATTACACTTGAGAGCAAGTGAGCAGGGAGATAAGGAAATGAAAGATAATAATAAATAATAGTAAAATTTAGGACACTATAGTAAAACAGTGGCAGCATTGTTGGCTGAGTGGTTAGACTCTGTCTACTAATCCAGTGGTACTGGGTTCACTTCCCAGCAGTGGGGATTTATTTCTGGTACCAAATGCTCTAGAATCCACCTAGCCTAAAAAAATTGGTACCAGAGAAATCTGGGAAGGTAAATCCAGCCAGGCGTGACACTGACCACATCACAGTTTCATGTTTCTTGGAAATACAGGAGTAACACTGTATCCCCAGTATACCTAAATGGCATCTAAACTGGTATATTAACCTTTACCTAGTAAAGCAGTGACCAGATGAATTTTTTTTACTACTAAAAGTAAAGAATTTGGCATATATGTCTTCCATTCTGCGCCGTATGTTTGTCTCATTTCTGTGGCTGATTCACTTTAAAATACAGTCAACATCAGTTTTGATGTAGGGTATGTCAGCATAAGTAAACAAGAAATAATTTTAAAATGGCCAGAGAGATCATGAAGAAAAGACTTGGTTTAGTTTTGAGTAATATCCAAAACATTTATATGAGTATTGTTCTGAATTGGCTCGGCATAATATGACATATATATGTCCGTAAGTAGGTGAGCATACAGACAGTCATGATCATGAAAGCTGAGGAAAACCACTTAAATAGTAACTAAAGTTAAGCCACTTAAATAGTAACTAAAGCCAACCCACTTAAATAATAACTAAAGCCAAAAAGGATCATCATCATCAGGTGCCGTGCTGACTGGCATTATGCTTCTCCAGAGTACATGATCCTTCATGCAGGCCATCAGCTCAGTTTGTGATCTCCTCTTACACCATCCCATCAGACTGTCCAATATCATTTCTCTTGGTCTTCCACTTGATCTTCTTCCTTCTATTTTTCCTGTTGTTACCCAAGAAGGGTACTTGATCTTATCATGTGATAAAGATATAAGCTATAAAATGCTTGCTTTATTTGTAATATGATGATGATGTGGTCTCCTTGGTACTTGCCTTGAGTATCTGATGAAGGTGTAGGTGAAATAACACATCATTGTATTGTTATTATAAATGAAACTACTTGTTATATTTTTGTGCCTGTTCAAGCTTGAGGAGATGATAGTTACTTGCATCTCTTGTGGGTCTGTCAGGTATCTCTTGTGGGTCTTTCAGAGACGGAGCAGAAAATAAATGTGATACTTTGTCACTTGTGTGAAGGTAGGAGATGAACTGGTGTAGTGGTTAGTGCACTTGCTGATCAGAAGGTCCCTGGTTCGATTTCGCTTTTTGGCGGAATTTTTTCGGACCCACTGGCACTGGGGTCGACCCAGCCTAAAAAAATGAGTACCTGGGGTTTCCATAGGAAAACAAAGGGCAGTAAGGACAGATGTTGGCATCCCTACCTCAAATGCTGTAGTGGCCTAGAAATGTGAAGGCACTAACATTTCACATCCCATCTGCATGCAAGTGCTACAGGACTCAGAATAGGAGATGATTATGAGACATAATCGTTTGGGTAAAGATGAATGTCAATCCAGTGCCTTATTGCATATTACCTGTATCTGCATAAAGATAAAAGTGAGTTTGATACTTGCTTATCTGTGTAGTGCAGCAAGTAGATGTATTGCTTTGTTATCTGTGTGGAGACAGAAAGCGGGCTTGATACTTGATTATTTGCATAGTACATACAGTAAATTACTTTGTCATGTATATGAAAATTATACAGCCTTGCACCATCTGTGAAGTCTCACTAAGTTTATTACCAGAATTATGGTTGGCATAATAGGAACCATTGTCTTGTAATCACTAGTTGATACTGTCTTTGTGTCTAGGTAACAGGTGTTTTCTTTGTCATGATTAACCAGATGTTACTTTGTAAATAAAAATCAATAACAGTGTGTGGGGTTTGTGTTTGGTATGTTTGTAGTTACTCACACGGAGTCATGTGAGGAATGCTGAACAGAACGTGTTTTGACTTGATAGAGAGGGAGTTTTCAACCTGGGGTACCCATACTTCATTTATATGTAAACCCAGCTGGTAGCTAAGTCCACATACTGGGGACAATTAAGGGCAGGACAGGACCAAAGCTCATCTGAAACCCATAGATCCATGGCCAATGTACTACCATACTGGGGTGGCCATTCCTAAAACCAACTCTACAATCCAGGATTCCCCTCCCAGGATACTGTATGTCAGTCATGCATCAGATCACATTCATGTACATCCATACTTCACAGGAACATGAAATACACATTTCCAGGTCCAGTATCAGATTACATCCATTTTATTTACTCTCTACATATATCACGTGGCACCATTACAGACATGACATACACAGGACATTCACATATATCATCATGATAACCAGCATGACATAAATATGTGTATAATCAATACAACATATTCTTATCTTATATTCTTCCCGTGCCGTTAAATGTCACATAGGGCTCGCAAGGTAGTTCGCCACTTTTTCCTGTTTTCAGCGAGCGTTACAATCTCATCAAGGGATTTTATGCCTGTTAATTTGGCCTCTCTTAGCAGTGTCCTCTTTAGAGTTTCACGCGGTATGCCTCTTTTTCTTTGGCCTATTGTGTTCCACTTGATAGCTTGTTTTGGGATTCTCTGACTGTTTCTTCTCATCGAGTGACCAACATATGTCCATCTCCTTTTCCTGATCACCCATGAGACTGGTTGTTGTTCAGTCATCTGTCTTATCTCTGCATTGTTCTTGAATTCGTTGCACTTGATGCTGAGTATTTTCCTTAGGCATTTGTTTTCAAAAGAGTCTAATTTGTTGTCTATTTCTTTAGCTGTTTTCCAGCTTTCGCATGCATAAATTAGGATGGATATTACATTTGAATTAAATATTCTTAACTTGGTTTTTGTGCTTATAACTTTTGAATGCCATATATTCTAAAGACTCTTAAAGATCGATGCTGCTTTTGCAATTCTAACTTCCTTTCCGGTGTCACCATCCTGGTCTATGTAGCTGCCAAGGTATGCAAATTGATTGATTTCAGTATCTGTCCCTTCTGCGTGTATTTTTCCATTTTGATTAATATATTACAGCAAGACATATATCATCAATGTAACATAATAACTCTCTAGAGATAAAACTAAGCCTATACGTGCCTGATGCTGGCCTGGGCTCCGTTGGCTCCTCTTCCCTTAAGCTAAGTCACACACATTTATCCATTGGTGCCATGGCACTTATTCTAGCCTTGCCTGCTGCTGATCTATGAGACACTCATTTTCCTGGATCGCAATGTGCAACTACACTTGCAATTACAGCACTGTTGCCATGCCCTTCTCCACATATATACCTAATCTCCTAGTGTGCTCATGTACTGGAATAATACTACACATCTCCCAGTGTGCTCATGCACTGGAATAATATTACACATCTCCTGGTGTGCTAAATGCACTGGAATAATACTACACATCTCCTAGTGTGCTAAATGCACTGGAATAATATTACACATCTCCTAGTCTGCTCATGCACTGGAATAATACTACACATCTGCTGATGTGCTAATGCATTGGAATAATACTACACATCTGCTGATGTGCTAATGCATTGGAATAATACCACACATCTCCCAGTGTGCTAAATGCACTAGAATAATACTACACATCTCCTGGTGTGCTAAATGCACTGGAATAATACTACACATCTCCCGATGTGCTAATGCACTGGAATAATACGACACAAATTCTGGTGTGCTAACACACTGGAATAATACTACACATCTTCTAGTGTGCAAAAGCACTGTAATAATACAACACAAATTCTGGTGTGCTAAATGCACTGGAATAATGCTACACATCTCCTGGTGTGCTAATGCACTGGAATAATGGGACACAAATTCTGGTGTGCTAAATGCACTGGAATAATACTACACATCTCCTGGTATGCTAATGCACTGAATAATGGGACACAAATTCTGGTGTGCTAAATGCACTGGAATAATACTACACATCTCCTGGTGTGCTAAATGCACTGGAATAATGCTACACATCTCCTGGTGTGCTAATGCACTGGAATAATATGATATAAATTCTGGTGTGCTAAATGCACTGGAATAATACTACACGTGTTCTGGTTTGCTAATGGACTGGAATAATACAACACATCTTCTGGTGTGCTAATGCACTGGAATAAAACGACACAAATTCTGGTATGCTAATGCACTGGAATAATACTACACAACTCTGGTGTGCTAATGCACTGAAGTATTCACTCCATCTCCCCGCTTCACACTTTCCATTATGCTAATCGCCTCATTGAGACTAGATGCTGCAGCCAGGTTACGTATCTCCAGAATGCCATCTCGACATATACATATCTACTAGCCATGCGAAGGCCTTGATGGACTAGATATATGCCCATACAACTGTGACGATCAACCATGAATCTGATAGAATTTTCTCATGCTACGAGAAAGAATTAACCCACAACACATATTATTTTCATAGCACAGTATAATCAAAGAGTGTGAGTTGGCAGGCGCTGAGTATTTCACGATACATAAGGCAAACAAACACAGCCCGCCATAAAACTCTCAAGCTACTCTCTCTTGTGCCAGCAACTTTTCCAATTATACAGCACTCACGTTTTGCTTGGGCTAGACTCTACGCCTACTCGCTCGCGGCATTCTGGGCCATGCGTCCTCGCTCACAAAGGAATGAGAAACAGGATGAAGGCTTGGGATTCAACAGAGAATGAGAAACAAAGGATGAAGGCTTGGATTCGACAGAAAATGAGAAACAAGGGATGAAGGTTTGGATTCGACAGAGAATGAGAAACAAAGGATGAAGGCTTGAAATTCACCAGAGAATGAGAAACAAAAGGAAGAAGGCTTGGGATTCAGTCTCACAACATTTTACAAATAAATGGTGTTATACTTGAATTTTCTGTTTAATTCCCAGCACATTCATCGTCATTATCCTGTGCCGTCTACTCCCTGAAGTTTGGCTGAAATACTTCTCATATATTCGTAGTGCGTCTTACCAAGCTGGACCGCATGTAAAGTAAAACCGAGCACTTGGCATCTTCTGAGATCATGGGAACGACTTTAGTGCAGTGGTTTAATCACTCGCTCGCCGACAAGGTGACCTGGTCACCACAGTGGTGATCAGACCGTGGCTCTCAAAAAAAAAACCATGGGTTCACCCAATCTCAAGAAAAAATGCGTACCAGAGTTAACGCTCTGGGAAGGAAGAGGAGTGACGCCGTTAGCTACAGAGTTAGTGCTGATGGCGACACAAGTTGATAGTTTCTGGTCAGCTGTTGACTAGGCAGCAGAGCACTTATCACGCACAATGACTCTGGTTCACAGCTCATACCTTTACCTTTTTTTTTCGAGATCATACTGATGCTAAACAGGGTTGGTAGTGATGCCAGCTATATGTCGCTGACAGTCTATCCGTCGTTCTAAGCATTGATTGGTAGGTGTAAGCAAGATATATTAAACACGGCCAGTGTTGTTTTGACGTGAAAGAGTTTGAGAGTTATGTGGCGCTGCAGCTGCTACTGCACGCAGAGGCAAAGTTCCTAGGGCCGGCTGCGTTTGTAACTTGTCAGAACGACTGGAGAAAGAATGAATTTTTTAAAACTTAAAGCATACACAGAACAAACCGCTGTATGTGATTGAACACAGAAACAAAAAAGGTAAGAAATGTCTGAAAGTTCTCTGTAACTTACTACAGAGAAATTATCTTTCATAATTTAATAATTTACTCTGCATATTCTGACTAAAAAAAAAAAGGTGTAAAAATACGAGTAATTGTATTTGCTCTAGTGTCATTTTACAATTTGGAGTAACAAAGTAATAAAGGTGATACACTTTACAAGCAATATCTACAAATATTTTTTTGACTCTCTCTCTCTCTGAACCTTAAGTGCCCAGGGCACATGGGGCTTCCGCAAGGGTTTTCCACAAATGCCTGTCTTTCGCCTTTTTTTCTGCTCTTGCCCAGGTGAGCCCTCTATTGCTCAACATCCTTTCTGTTGTTCTTCTCCATGTCTCTTTTGGTCTACCCTTACTTCTGCTCCCCTGTGGTGTCCATCTTAGTGCTATTTTTGGTAGTGAGTTGTCAGTCATTCGGAGCACATGTCCCAACCATCGCCAGCGTCTTTCCTCAATAATTGTTGTCAGTGGTTTCATCTGCATTTCTGATTTTTTTGACTAGATCCATATAAAATAGATTTGTGAAATGTTGTTAATTACGTGTCTTATATCTGAGAAAACAATTTCGCATAATAGCTTCAGTGTGAAAATATTTCACATTCTTGAGATTCAAATATCCAAAAATAAATTACAAAATTCCCAAAGACGTGATTATGATGATGATATCTAAAATTATTAATTGTCGCTAACATTGACGAGAAATTATGTAAGGTATCTGTGTAACCATGAGTCTTTTCTCACTGCGTGTGGATTAAGTTACTGGAGAATTGGAGAAAAATCATTTTAACTCAGACATCGGTCTGAAGTTGGTATTGTTGCAGGCATTTTTTTCTAAAGTGTTTTCAAAAGTGGGGTGCAAAGAACAGGTTATTTTTTTACACAAGGTAATGTTTTTATGCAGTTTCTTTACAGCATTATCTCGCAAATCTTAGTTAATGTACAAGTAACAAAACTGACTCGTTCAAGACATATTATCAGTAACTGCAGATTTAAAAAATGAGTCAAACTTACGTTGCGTGATTCTTAAAACAAAAAAAAAGTGTTCCCAGGCATGATATCCCTCCCCCCCCCCCCAACTTTGAATGCGGCAACGAGAATCGGGAAGCGTGAAGCGAACAGAAGGACAAACTGTGAGCTAGGGCATAGACACTTGAAGCCAATTTAGTCACATGATGATGTTTTGTTGTTGATGTTTTGTTGTTTTTTCGTGATCCGCTTTCGCCTACCTTACCACCCCTGCATCATAATCTTCGAACCAGCCTATGTTATGGGAGGATCTCGCACCTTTGTTATTTTAGACTGGTGTATTAGTCTATTTTTTAAACACTTGCATATTTTTGTCCAATACAATATATGAAGGGGAGAATACCAGTTATTAAAAAACAGAAATGGTAATTTAAAAAAAATTATAAAGGATAAAACTGAGGCTGAAATTATGATGTTCATATTTTTTCCAATATTTATACTCTTTCAATATAAACAGCAAAACTGGGCACACTTTATCAGCCCTAACGCCTGTTCTTAGTCTTTATATAAAAATATTGCCATATATAAATATGAACAAAGTAGAAACTTTATGAAATATGAACAGCTAAATTACGTAATAATTCTTTTAACTAAAAACTAGAAATCTCTGGTTTCATTCTTTGTGTCAAAATTGTGTCGTAGTAACAAATTGTCCGCAGAATCTTTATGAAAAGAAAACCAGTGACATTAAGACATTAACACTATATAACTTCGACCAGTATCCACTTTAATTTCTTCCTTAAAAGAAAAAGAGTTTATATGATATAGAAAGATAAATGCGACGGTGATGATGGCCAGAAATTGTGCGGACAAGTCGGTGACGGGAAGGAATTATTTCTACATTTTAAAATCAGAATATCTAGAGAAAAACGGTAAAAAACTGCAAAAGCAAATTTCGCTTCAACGAATTGCAGTAATCTTTCAAGTATTCTTCGTCAGTCTATGCACCAACTCGTAATTTTACACTTCATCTTTATGACGACGAAGATGATGATGGTGATGAGGAGGAGGAGGAGGAGAATGAAACTGTGTTTTTCACCCATTAATTTATAAATTTTTATTTATGCTATTTTAAAATGAATGACTAGACATGTTAAAAATTACTTAACATAATAGGTTTTTAAAATATTAAATGTTAATTTGAGAACTGAGTGTGGCGGCAAGATATGGTACTGCACGGAGCGGTAGAGTTCCTAGGGTCGGCCTTGCTTGTTATCTCCAGTCAGGGACTGAAAGTAAAAACAGCCGCTGCAACCAGCTCCCAGTCCAACTCCCTGCTGTACTGCAAAAGTCTTCACCGCTTCGGCTGCAAAGAACAAAATGCTCGCAATTCCAGGGAGACAGAAGACTTCTTTCTCCAACCTCCAATTTCTTTGAACATTGTAGACGTAAATGAAAAAGACAATGGGTAAAAAACAAATACGAACACCGGTTCGACTTCTTCGTGTTTAGTCTGCAAGGTTACAGCACGGTCTGGATTTTGTTGCTCGCCTGGTCGTGACTTGCAACTTTCAGCTCTCAGTGACCTGACATTACGCGTACACTTGCACTAACGCAGATAACAAACGCAGTTTTGTCTTCAGTCATAGAACTTGTATCGTTTTTGCTATCTAATGCACCAATAAGGCTTTATTTTTCATGAGCCTTCTAATTTGCTTGCGACTGATTTCATTTTCACTCATGGGATTAGATGTAATCCGTTTAAATATGACGGGAGAATAAATTATGTATATTGTAAAATGACCTAGCTTTATTGAACTATGAAATCTCATAAAACAATTTTTCACAAACACTTTCGCATATTTTGATTATTACATCTTCATCAGAAATACAACTTTTCGCGTGATACACACCTGTAAGGCAACCCGCACGTGATAACTATTCGCGTGACACGCGGCATAAGCGTGTTGACCTCATGAAGTGTTGGCTAATCTTTGACTATAGCCATTTTATTTCCGATAATAAAGGGAATTAAACACGGTGTAAAAAAAAAAAATCTCGGTAGGCATATTTTATGACTGAACCAGCACAGAAAGGAATGTGTTTAATAGTAAAAACAGGTTTCTGTAAAGTTTCACGAGGCTTCTGAAATATCGTTTTCTAAATGTTTTTGTGTTACATGCGCTGCGTGTTTTGTGGAGGCTGGTTATATAATAAATGCTATCTTAAGGTTTTTAGATATGTTCCATCACCGACCTTGTCCGACGCTGTTTCTGGTAGTTTCAGTCTTGTGAAAGTAAGAGGAGATTACTGGATGGGTTTATCTACCGCTGTTGTAGAACATGCTAATGACTCATCTTTGTAGACTGTCGAGTGAGAATAAAGCAGGCTATATCGCTTTTCTTTCTTCCTCTCTCCGTCTCTTCCTTTCTCCCGTCTGTTCTTTCTTCCTTTCGCGTGACTTTATCATAATGTTTCTTCCGACTCCAAATTCATTCACTCATTACATAACATGCTGAACAGTGTCGACAGTAGCGCTTCGTCATGTTGTGCTTTATCTTGGTATCCCCAATCAATTCATATAGTGATATTTCTCTTCCTTTTCCTTTAATGTTTCAAGTGATTACTAGATTTCTCTATCTTCTACGTTCTCATGAAATTTCCAAGAAATTCCTACTACATTTTTCTTATTATCTGAACTAGTTGTCATTTGTTCTGCCATATTTTAAAGAATTTCCACATTCGTTTTTTGTTTTTTTCTGGCTGTCCTTGGCATTTGCCCCATCTTTCTCCAGAACCAAATCCTAAATAAGATCTATGTCACATGTAAGCTCTCGATAAACAGTACGTATTTACATACTCGTATATCCTAACCTGTAAACATTAGCCTAATTTTTGTAGTTCAGTAAACTCAGGAAATAACAGTGGTGTTCTGCGCGTGACGATGCACAATCTACGCTGTGCTTTGCCAGAAATTAAATGCGTCGCCCGCCACAAATTCCACAAAGGCTCATTCGATTTGACCGTAAAGATGGCGACTGTTCTACGCTACACAGAAGTGGTACTTTGCACTTTGAACCGTGTGTTTTGTTTCGTAACAGACAACTGTTGTCTTAACTATTTTTTTTTTCTCTTCCCTAGAAAAAGTGAACTATTTATATGGTATTAGTGTCTTTCCTTGAGCTTCTTCTCCTTCGTCGTTCGCTCAGACATCGTCACCAATCTCTCACAACTGAGGCAGTTGGTCGCAGGTTTTCAGCACCACAGTAGAGCTTCTCTTGTAGGGGTCTGGCCATGTCCTTTGTCTGAGTAAGATGTGTAGCTGGCAGCTCTGGGGGATGTGATGTGGTGTCTGTTGCTCTTTGCTGCAAGGATAAAGGTCTGTTTGGCCAATTTTAGCTTCCCTGAGCTGACGGCCACACTGTAGGGCGATGTGGTCAGCATCACGCCTAACCACCTTTCTTTCCCTTCCCCCAAGTTCCGAAAGAAGTTGAGGACCAATTTCCACAGCTGCACGACTCAGATGTCTCTTGCCGGACGTGAACCACGAACCTTTGCAACAGAGACGAACGCACTAATCACTACGCCACTTAGAAACGCCGTATGCTGGAGGCAGTTTCCACTCGAAACATCCAGTTTTGTTTGTTTTTAATTCATCATCGCCGTCATCACGTATAAAAATGATGGTAGGTGGAACTGGCAGTGGAAAATACAGAAAATGGGATTGAGGGGGGTTGGTATAAACATTAACATATTTTATTATTAATCCTGCCATAATGGTTGCCGATGATGAAAGCGAGCATACAGTGGCTGATGATGCCATAGTTACGAGTGGCTGTGTAACAGTCTCTTTGGTAATAACAACGTACAGGGACTTCTTCACTTCAGACTGGGTTATGTACAGGGACTTCTTCACTCCAGGATTGGTTACGTACAGGGGCTTCTTCACTTCAGACTGGGTTACATACAGGGACTTCTTCACTTCAGACTGGGTTACGTACAGGGACTTCTTCACTTCAGACTGGGTTACGTACAGGGACTTCTTCACTTCAGACTGGGTTACATACAGGGACTTCTTCACTTCAGACTGGGTTACATGCAGGAACTTCTTCACTTCAGACTGGGTTATGTACAGAGACTTCTTCACCTCAGACTGGGTTACGTACAGGGACTTCTTCACTTCAGGATAGGTTACATACAGGGACTTCTTTATGTCAGACATTATGTACATGGATTTCTTCACCTCAGACTGGGTTATGTGCAGGGACTTCTTCACTTCAGGATGGGTTATGCACAGGGACTTCTTTATGTCAGACATTATGTACAGGTATTTCTTCTCTTCAGACTGGGTTATGTACAGAGACTTCTTCATTTCAGACTGGGCTATATACAGGGATTTCTTTACTTCAGACTGGGTTATGTACAGGGACTTCTTCGCTTCAGACTGGGTTACGTACAGGAACTTCTTCACTTCAGGATGGGTTATGTACATGGACTTCTTTATGTCAGACATTGTGTACAGGGATTTCTTCACTTCAGACTGGGTTACATACAGGAACTTCTTCACTTCAGACTGGGTTACGTACAGGGACTTCTTCACTTCAGACTGGGTTACATACAGGGACTTCTTCACTTCAGACTGGGTTACATACAGGGACTTCTTTACTTCAGACTGGGTTACATACAGGGACTTCTTTACTTCAGACTGGGTTACATACAGGGACTTCTTCACTTCAGACTGGGTTACATACAGGGACTTCTTCACTTCAGACTGGGTTACATACAGGGACTTCTTTACTTCAGACTGGGCTACATCCAGGAACTTCTTCACTTCAGACTGGGTTACGTACAGGAACTTCTTCACTTCAGACTGGGTTAAATACAGGAACTTCTTCACTTCAGACTGGGTTACATACAGGGACTTCTTTACTTCGGACTGGGTTACATATTCTACATCTCCCCTGCAAATTTAAATTCGCACATAATGTGAATCACCACAAAAATGTTGTAAAAGCCCAGGAGAGCAATTGTCTCAGTTCAGCTGTATTAGTCCACTATTTCGGCAGCTTCATTTTTTTCTTTGACTGGAGAAATGCGCGCTTGGAGAACAAAAACAAAACATTTGAGCATTCAGTGATTCACTTCACCAGGGACAGCAACTCAGTGAAACAAAATTTAACTTGTTGAAAGGGACGTAACTTGCCTACTATCAGGTTCTTTTTAAAATCAATGGTTCCCAAGATTTTCCAGCTGCTGCTCCCTTCCCTCCAAGGCCATCTAAAGAAACCACACTTTCCCTCTGCAGAGCTCCCTCCCTCTCCCCAATTTTTGTTTTGTTTTGTTTTGTTTAACTGGCCCTGGCATCATCTGCCACAATCTAGGAACCACAGATCATCATAAAAGGCGCGAATTTACTCTGCGCATGCACAGTATCAATATTACAGATAAAAGAGATAACGACTGCAGTAAAACTGGTTCTAGTGATACAGGTAGACAGAGGTGTATGGTACGGTTTTACAAAACGATAGAGGGAGTGAGAAAAGTGAGAAAAACAAATGATGAAAAACATACAACATCCAGTATTTCGGTGTGAGCCTTTTTCAAGGATTACATACAGAACAAATAATAAAAGAATGAAAAACTTAGCTTTGTGGCATCCCGCCTTGTACACAATAACAACAGGATGCGCCCTAAAGACAAAGTTGAGAGACCACAAAGGAAAACAAATTGAACCAATCGGATGTTAGTGGTGGTGAAAGGGAGAGAACGATGCGGGTGTGGGGACGGGGATCGGGAAAGAGATCAGGGGGTAATAAATACCTCTAGAGAAGAATGTTGGGGGGTGGGCGGGAAGGGAAACTGGGAGATGATGTGAAACTGATGAATGAAGACATGCAGCAAAATACGCTGGGCTGCGACAAGAAAGTAGAGTATAAATAGCAGAAAATATGTAGAAATCTAAAGAAGTTTAAAGGAAGCTAAATATATTGTTAATTTCCGCTGGATGGAGACACCCGGCCTGGAAAATAAGGCGCTGTTCTAGAGCCTTCCGAAATCGTACATCAGAAGAACATGAGCCGATTGCACTAACAGAAATGTCACGTTTTCCCATGTGGTTTCTTTAGCAAAAGTGTTTTGCCACAGGGGTCCATGCCCTCTTGAAAATATCGTTAAGATATTGACGAAGCCGGTCTCCCCGGTCTTTATACCGCAACATTTACACATAATGGCATAAATGACATTGCATGAAGTGCAGGTGAAGCCCTTCTGAACTGATAACGTGGACTGAGAGAAGGAGATCTGGCTAGCCTCAATAACAAACGGGCAAGTGTTGGATCTACAACGTCTGGCACCATACAAAAGAGTCCTCCGTCTTAAGGCGACTTTTAACTAACAGATCCCTGAGGTTTTTGTCCTGTCTGAAGGCCACCAGTGGGGGTTCCCAAAGAGTTCACGTGTAACAGGCTCAGTCTGGAGGAGATGGAGATGGCGAAACAGTATGTCCTTAACTGCCAAATTATGGAGGTGGTGCGTGAGTACCAGTTTGACTCTTTCCGACCTACAGGGCGGTGTAGGAGTGAAGGTCTGTTGCCGGGATATATAACTTACGCGGTTCCAAGACAACGTGAGAACATATTCTGGTTAACCGTTGGCGGAAGAAATCTAACATACTGTGAGCTGGATCACGGAAATTGCAACCTAAGAAGCTGGGAGAAGGGAATAGAGTCTTTACACGATCTGGGGTAGGAGGAAGAGTACAAGAGAGAGTCTGTAGGTTTATAGTGGACAGAAGTGGTAAGTCCGGAGGACCGATAGTGATGCCAACGTCGAGAAAGTTAGCAGAAGTTGTAGAGACATGGGAGGTGAAAGAAATGACAGGACTGAACTTCTTAATGAAACCAATGAAGTTGCCAAGGGCTTCCTCTGACACAGATGTGACCCCAATGCCATCATCTATGTAGCATCTATAGAAGGCTGGAAAAGGATCTCTATAGGATTCCAGAACCTTGTGTTCGAAATGACCTATGAACAGACATGCGTAGCTGGGGCCCATTTTGCCACCCATGGCCACACCGCTAATCTGGTCTAAGTACAGGCCATTGAATTCAAACGAGTTGAGTTCAAGAACAAGTTATGTAAGGAGCAGAAGACACGGGAATAGTGTCTGCACCCAGCTGGAATTAACAATATATTTAGCTTCCTTTCAACTTTAGATTTCCGCTATTTATTCTCTAGACTCAGCGCCGCCCATTTCTTCATTCATCAGTTTCAAGTAATCTCACAGCTTCCATTCTTAACCCCTACCCCACCTTCTTCTTTAGCGTCCTAGAGGTATTTATTGCCTCCTGATCTCTTTCCCGAGCCCCGCCCCCTCCCCACACCGTTCTCTCCCATTCACCGCCGCTAACATCCGATTGGTTCAGTTTGTTTTCCTTTGTGGTCTCCCAACCTTGTCTTTAGGGCGCATTCTGTTGTATACAAGGAGGGATGCCACAAAGCTAAGTTTTTCATTTTCATTTTTCTTCCAGCTTCTTGAACATCCTCCTTATTCCCCAGATTTGGCCCCTTCGGACTATTATATGTTTACCAAACTCAAAAAGGTGCTCAGTGGTCGCAAATTTGCTTTAGATGATGATGTCATTCATGCTGTAGACCACTTCTACTGGCACAAGATGCTGACTTTTACAAAAAAGGGATTCGTGCGCTCCAGGATCGCTGGACTAAGTGCATAAACTTGCAAGGGGACTATGAAATAACCCAAAAAAGTTGTCCACAAATAATCCGTTGTACTTTATGCCGAAAACTTTTCAATCACCAATCGTACATCAATAAATCTTGACACACTCCAGGATAGGAACACTGACATCAACAAATCTTTTAGCATATTCATTCTTAGAAATAAATACTCTAGGAAATAGCACCCACATCAATAAATATTATTCTCTGGGAAATGACACCTACATCAATAAATCTTGACACACTCCAGGATAGGAACACTGACATCAACAAATCTTGAACAGAAGTTCATGTAGAGCATTATGTATTTATTCTGCAACATGAAATATTCAAGAATTTAGATAAACAACCCTTGCAATGTACTTAAAAAATAATCAAGGATAATCCCCTTTAAAAAAAAAAAATGACAGCTCCACAAGGACAAAATAACAACTGCTTCACATATGCAGTGAAACAGGTGAACACTGGCATATCACACATAAAAATCACATGCAATGTTTGAATGTACACATTTGCACAACGCAAAAAAAAACCATATAAAATGATGATAACATTTAATTTAAAAAGATGTTTAAAAAATAAAATAACATGGAGTAATATGGAGTCTATGCACATTCCACTCGATTTATAATCCACATGCCAAAATACAGATTTTGATGATATACTTTTTTTTGGTTAATGTTTTAAGAAGAATTTATTTCTGCCAGCGAGAAGAAGGTACAAAAACTCCATACAGACATTCTTGCTTGGACCTGAGTGGGAAATGAAGGCCAAAAATCTCAAGACAAACCATGTACATACAAAGAGACTGAGCTTCTACAACACGAAAATTGTGTGCTGTTGGTGTGGCTGATTACTGATAGAATTACCCACATGAAAAGCTGCTCTATAACTTCCATGGATAAAATATATCATACATCAGCCAGTGATGCTCCAAAGATGTATAGGCATATATCCTAGTCCAACTGTTCCACAGTAATACAATCCTCAAATCCATCACAGCAGCTCTTTCATACATTCCTCAGTTCAATTTGAGGGACTATCAGGGATCACAAACTCTCGTACTGTGTGATATCTGTTCATTCCTCAGTTCAATCTGAGGGACTATCAGGGATCACAAACTCTCATACTGTGTGATATCTGTTCATTCCTCATTTCAATTTGAGGGACTATCAGGGATCACAAACTCTCATACTGTGTGATATCTGTTCATTCCTCAGTTCAATTTGAGGGACTATCAGGGATCACAAACTCTCATACTGTGTGATATCTGTTTTATGGTGACATAAAACTATTACCTACCCTCAGAGTCGAATGCTAAGGGGTCGAACTGTTAGTCCAGCACAAAGTGACAAAAGATGACGATGATGCTCACCGACTTGTAGCTATCCCTGTGACCTGAGGCTACATGGCATGATGCTCTCCCTGCCAGAATCTCATTAAGCTCCACCACCCACTCCTCTCTTCGTTCACCAGGCTGCAGCACCCCACACGTTCCAATAATCTAAACCACAGAGACTGCGTAGTCTTTGACAGGGGCACACCACTCTCAACAAATACAAATTTAGCCAGCTCCTACCACATACACGTAAGGACATATTCAGCATAAAACATACTTGGTTTAGAAATATTCCAGGACAATCTTTTATAAGACAAGAATGTTGGTAAAGATGTAGCCATATGAGTGTATTATATATATATATATGATACATAAGAAACAAGATTTCTGTTACAAATATCTTCTTCACCTGAACAAAAAATGTTCTGAAGGTAAAGCTGCTCTGTACCAATTTTTCCACAAGAGCTGGCAAAACTGGCAAGCCACTATCACATCTGGCAGTTCAGTTTCTCCTCTCTCTTTCGCTGCTTCATATTTTTTCTTTTGATGTGTCCTCATTTTTTCATGCAACTCACCCAAAATCTAATTCTTCACTTTTTTGTTTGGGGGAGGAGGGGATCTTTATAAGTGTTTCGAAATTTGATGTTGGTAAATACAAATAATTTTCTTTTTGATTGCTGGGTGAAACTGCTGAAAAGTAACACTTTACGATAATGAACTGATTAAAGATGTTCTTTTAGAGTCATCCACTTTTGTCCTATAAAACTGTCACAGAAAAAACAAAGATATTTCCAACAAAGAACAAGAAATGGTCAAATCTGCTTGAAATACAGAAGGATATACACAGAAGCAAACATGGAAAAGAGAAAGAGAAAATAATACAAGGATAAGAGAACAGGAAATGGAGAAAAAGATTAAGATGATATTTATAACTCTGGACAGAATGGAGCAATGAGCACTGGATGTAGGCTCATCATCTTCACAGACTAGTGACTGCCTAAAGGGCATTGGTATATTACTCCATACGTTCTGCTGGGACAGAGGCAGTGTCCATATCTCTCAGGTACATCTTATTTGACCTTATTAACTGCTCATCTCAGGTACATCTTATTAACTACTCAGGTACATCTCATTAGACTTTATTAGCTGCTCATCTCAGGTACATCTTATCTGACCTTATTAACTGCTCATCTCAGGTACATCTTATTAACTACTTATCTCAGGTACATCTTATTAACTACTTATCTCAGGTACATCTCATTAGACTTTATTAACTGCTCATCTCAGGTACATCTTATTAGACTTTATTAACTGCTCATCTCAGGTACATCTTATTAGACTATTAACTGCTCATCTCAGGTACATTTTATTATACCTTATTAACTGCTCATCTCAGGTACATCTTGTTGGACCTTACCCATACTCATCTCAGGTACATCTTGTGGGATCTTATCCAACACTCATCTCAGGTATATCTAGCTGGACCTTACCAAATACTCATCTTGGGTACATCTTGCTGGACCTTACCTAATACTCATCTCAGGTACATCTTGCTTGATGTTATCAAATACTCATCTCAGGTACATTGTACTTAATCTTATCAACTATTCAATACAGGTAAACTGTACATGATCTCCTCTCATCAATAAATGTTTTGTCCAATGGTTAAAAAAACATGTAATCATGTTCACAGCAGTACTCTCTCTACACACAATTCACATCTATTAATATCTACAAAAGAAATATATGTCCCCCTTTAATATATAAAACCAGATAGACTTAAAATAACCATAAGAAAGCAGGCAAAACTGAAATAAAATCAACAGCCTCATACAGATACCTTGTTTACATTTAACACATAAAATGTAGACATACAATATGTATACAGCAAACACAACACTAGACGGCCACTTCTGTAATGGTATAAAGTAACCACATGTTTGTCTTTACAATAGTGAAAGAGTTTAACAATTGGGATATCTCAGTTTAAAAATATTTGTAAGTTCTGAGTTGTGCCAAGATGCTGCTGTTTTAAGTTGTGTATACTTGCTGTGTAAATGGATGTGATTATTTCTCCAAAAAAAAAAAAAACAAAAACACCTGATAAAACCAGTCTCACACTTTGGTACATCTATCTTCTTGTACTGGTCACAGATATGATGAACCAGTACATTTTTGTCATTTGATTGGACACGATAAAAACTGTGTTTAAGAACAGCCAAGACATCATCCTGTCAGTAAATTTACAAGACAGAAACTCTGCATACACAACACTTTTGTACATGTACAAGGCAGAAACTAACTGTGCATGCACAAACTTTTGTACACGTACAAGACAGAAACTCTGCATACACAAAACTTTTGTACATGTACAAGGCAGAAACTAACTGTGCATGCACAAACTTTTGTACATGTTCACACATACAGGGTTGTCTGCGAATGCCTTTCTTTCTGGATTTTTACAGAGCAGGAATGGAATGGACATGCTATTTATTCTTTTAGAAAAACTTTTTTTTGACCCTTCTGACAAAACATGATTCTGTCAAATGAACAATGCAGCAAAACATTATCATTACAGTGACAGCATCCACGTAACTGACAGGACTTTACACATATAAAACCATAACCAACCATAAAATACATATCATAAAACATCTCTTCATAGATTTGAAGAATTATATACATTTATTGAACTTTATGACACATTTCTGAAATATTTTACTATATTACAAAAGTAACAATACCAGCATGTTACTTTTCTGTGTTATTACACTATTCAAGCCCTGAAAATAACAGAATGTTTCTGTGATATCTGGGTTAAAACACTATGTCTGACGGCTCAACACAATTACGGGTCTAATCAAATGGCCAGAGGAAGGACTCTCACAGTATCAGTTCTGACAGCAAGCCTGAGACAGAGGCCGTGTGGGTTGAACAAGGAAAGAAGGAGAATGATCACTTGCACAGCTAGCATCACACCCACGCACCCTGTGGGGTTCCCCGAAACTGGATTTTGCACTAGAAACAAAAAATTAAAAAAAAAGAACTGGGCTACTGCTTCAGCTTCGTGGTATGCCACAGGGGAGGATAACTTAAGAAAGGTTTCCTTCAATCGTGGTGAATAAGGCTAAGCACATTAAGTGAGAGAGATCTGATCAGACAAGTGGCCCATAACGTACTTAAACCAGCAAGTTTTGGTGGCTGATGAATAGTGTATGACCATACAGGAGAGACTCTAGGTTTACTCATAGATGATGACAAGTGCTAAATATCATCTTTCTCAACAGACCCAGTTAAACACAACTCAAAGTTACTGCAGTAACCCTAATTTCTCATTAAAAAAATCAGTACAAATTTTCTTCTACAAGAAATTTCAATATAAAATAGTTAAGTTTTTTGTTTTTTTTTTCCGTGTTGTGTTGTCATTGCATGTAATCCTTGAAAAAGGCTCATGCCAAAATATTGGATGGTGTATGTTCTTCATTTATACATTATCATCTTCCTTATTTTCTGGCATTTCTATTTCTGCTCAGTTTCCTCATCTCCTTTGTTGTTTTGTAAAACTGAACCATTCACTTCTATCTACCGGCTCACACCAGGGGTGAATCTTGAAGGCTATGCATGTCACAGTACCTCTGCTCTAGAGGTCGGTCATGTCCCAAACACGCCCAGACTGGGACAATATGCCTAAACCGGCTCAACCCAGGGGTAGAAGTCACTAGTAGCGAGGGTTCGTCCTCCTGGGCAAAAGCTCCATCCTGGTCACAACTAGGAAGGGTAGTGGCCACGACCACAAAATGCTGAAGTCGGAGACACTGGACCAGGGCAGTCTAGATAGGCAACCACCTCTCACCCGGCGGGGATGTTTGCGTATCCTAATCATGCTGAGGTTTTCCGGTGAGAAAGTCCAACTCTGGACTGGATGGGCAACCACCTCTCACCCGGCGGTGATACACAGGTATCTCAAAACACGTCGAGGTTTTCCAGTGAGAAAGTCCAACTCTGGCCTGGGTGGGCTACTGCCTCTCACCCAGCGGGGATGCACTGATATCCTAAACACATCGAATTCTTCCGGTGAGAAAGTCCAACCCTAGACTAAACTGGTGCAACGAAAACCGCGGTGTCACGCAATCCCGCTTCTGAGACCCACCAAGAATACAGGCTAAAGCCCTGTGATACTCTGAACCCCTTGTGGTCCTCTCGTGGATCTCATGTGGTCCTTTCGGGGACCACCCAGGAGACCACGGGACCTAACGAGTTTTCTAATAACTGTCCCTCAAAATATCTATGACACTCGAATGAGTTTTCTAATAACTGTCCCTCAAAATATCTATGACACTCGAATGAGTTTTCTAATAACTGTCCCTCAAAATATCTATGACACTCGAATGAGTTTTCTAATAACTGTCCCTCAAAATATCTATGACACTCGAATGAGTTTTCTAATAACTGTCCCTCAAAATATCTATGACACTCGAATGAGTTTTCTAATAACTGTCCCTCAAAATATCTATGACACTCGAATGAGTTTTCTAATAACTGTCCCTCAAAATATCTATGACACTCGAATGAGTTTTCTAAACTGTCCCTCAAATTGTCTAAGACAATGCCACCCCCCCCCCCCGTGGGTGTTGGAAAGGACCGGGTGTGTATGTGTGTGAGAGAGAGAGAGAAACAGGGTCAATAGGGGAAGCAGTGGAAGAAAAGGGGCCAGTGGGGTGGGGTGTGGGCACTGAGAGAAAATGAAGCAGCAGACAGGGGCAGTAATATCTTCCTTCTTAGCACTTTTCAACCTGATACTGAGAAAAACTTGTGTTTCTACTGAAACTCATCCATCACATTAAAAACTGAGAAAATAATGCTGTAGGTGAGTTATAAATGTACTATTAAATAAATCTGTTAGCTGAAATTTTTAGCTGTGTAATGCATATCCTAGTTAAATAGGATAATTTTACAACACGACTTCCCCCACATTGGGGGGGGGGGGGGGGGGGGGAGAGAAGAGAAACAGTTGCCTTGAGGACGTGGCGCGGGAGGAAAAGGGGGCAGCAGCTCAAACAAGCATGGGAAACACTGGTCAACTTGCACAAGACCGCGCTGCATTCAGGAAGGCAGTGACAGGGGACAGCATTCTGGAAAGGGCACATCACCATGACAATCTCTAAGCAACAGCCAACCTAGAATTTATTGCCAGATCATGCCACTGTAAAGAACTCTGGCATCAAATCAAAAACTGGGGTATGCTGTAGTGACCACTGAACTCATATATAGTTCAGTTCAAGGCTAACTGCACGGATGCCTGGCAAACCATTACACATGAGGTGAAAATGTCTGCAATCAGTAGCAGTTTCTCATGACCATAGGGAACATTTCCAGTATCTAACAGTCTTCCACCCCAGTCCCCAAACACATAAACAAGCCCACATTATACGACATTTGCAGGAATACCATCCTTCTGTGGCTCATGACGTGGATGATAAACTGGAATGAGCAATCAGAATTACATATACAAACAGAATATACTTATTAAAAAAAAAATTATCCATACCAAATCTACCACAAAGAAAAAAAAAATATATATATACTGTTAATGTAAGCTAAAGTACTACAACCCCAGATTTGTACATTTGTGTAATAGTTTTCCCAGTTTCAGATAAACTCATGGCTGCTAGAGCTGGCCACATTGGCTATTTTGTTTATGGACTTGATAATTAATGTGGTTACATAATAAAATCATTATAAATAAGAAATCAGATGAACTCAGGACATCTGTAACATACCATCACATATTAAAATTTATATATATATATATATATATATTAGTTACTGGGGTCCACATAAGATAAAACAAAATTTCAACATACTACAAATTTTGGCTAAAAAAACAACTTGCAGCTAATCATTTGAAAACTTGGTTGCCAACGTACAAGCAGCAAATGCTGTAGCATCAATTTGATTTTCTTTAAAAATAATTTTATGACCACCATTTCCTTTATTTTCATTGGTGGACTTCTACTATTAGAAAAGCAACACATGAAAGCTGACGTCCAGAGTAGTACAAATATTTCACGAGTGGGTGCTCAAGCCACATATAACATATTAAATGTATCAAAAACGCCAATGAGAACCATCACAGAAGAAAATAAAATTAGTGGGGGAATGAGGGAAAAAAAAAACATACAAATAAAAGCATTGTACATCTCTAAAAAAAAAGTTACGTTTTCTGGTATATGGAACCCACATTCTCTCCAAAACCTCAAATACGTGCCTGGATATATTCCCTCAAACTCCCAACACACAGAGAACCTGCCACAAAGGGGCAACTGCTTTCTGCATGATTACCATTGATGACAACCTACACAGATTCACCACACAACTAAATACATCTTAGACATGTCTCAACTATTCTGTATGACTACCCACACAGACTCATTACACAACTAAATACATCTTACATAATATGAATGAAAATAAGAACGCAAGCAACACTGAGACAAATCCAGGCACATGCATACATGCACACATACACTAATGATACTGGATATCCTTCAGAGAAGCTATCCCAATATGCCCCTGATGTGGCTTTTCAGCAAAGGTTAAGGTCACTTGATGGCTGCTCACACACACTAAAGAGTATCAGGTGCCCGTGGATTGACAAACTTCACATTCTCAGCACCTGTAAGATAAAATGAAAGAAGTCAGAAGTTATCAAAACATCAACAAAATAATTAAACACTCTCCATCTCTACACTGGAGACCAGGGTTCAACTCCCTCTGGGATAAATTTTTTTTTGTTTTTGGCAGGTCACTGTGACTGCTACAGTATGACATGTAAATGGCTGGCAGGTCACTGATGCTACTGGCTCTGTCAAGACAGAGAGTGTAGATCCCGATAGAAAAATCTTTAAAAGTTGGACCCTGGTATAGATGACATCGAGGTTCTTTTCCATCCATCTTCTGACATTCCTATGAGAATTAGCCGTAATATCAGCTTCTCAGAGAATGATGATGCTGGACAAGTTCTACAACCTATCTACAAAGAACAAAAGAGCCTCTGCATCACTCTTCATCTGACTACCATGAAGAAAATCCTCATGAAAAGAAATATGATGGACTAGTTTATACAGCTGTGACTTAGTAACAAACATAACAGGAGAATAATTCATGTGTGTGTGTGTGTGCTTGCTGTTTCTGACCACATGATGTATCTTCACAGAGCTGCAAACTGCTGCCTCTACAGCTGATATGATGAAGATGTTGCGATGTGATGAAGATGTTGCGATGTGATGAAGATGTTGTGATATGATGAAGATGTTGTGATATGATGAAGATGTTGTGATATGATGTTGTGATATGATGAAGATGTTGTGATATGATGAAGATGCTGTGATATGATGAAGATGTTGTGATATGATGAAGATGCTGTGATATGATGAAGATGTTGTGATATGATGAAGATGTTGTGATATGATGAAGATGTTGTGATATGATGAAGATGTTGAGGCACAGCATCACTTCACACTGGGAGCTGGTTATGGCAGCTCAGCCCTCAGTGGAGCTGAGCATGCAGGGGATGTGCAATACTTCTTTAGCAGACTCAACCAATATGTAGGGGGAACTAAGGTGATTTCTGTCCTTCTAGCCTGGGTTGGCCAGTTTCTGAGGGCACCAATGGAGACAAGGTTTTGGTTGGCTATGGTATGTCAACCCTGATGCTAGCATGTCAGCTATGGGTTACTGATTGTCAAATTTGACATCATCTTTGCCCTCTATTCCCCCCTCCCTTTTCTTCTTTTTCTGCCACATACACTGCATCATGTGATCAGATGCTGAAATAATGTTTTACATATTAATTCTACCCCCCTCCCCCACCACACATAAAACCAGCACAACCTGTATAAGAACACAACTATGTGGAATTCTGGGTAAACAAGGAATCATGCAGACATAATTCACTGCAGTCTTCCCAGAATTTATTAACCACATGCTGATGAGCATCTTGTGTGTGTGTGTGTGGGGGGGAGGGGAGAATAGTTTTAACAGAAAAAGCAGAGAAAATGTGCCGCTAAATGCATCTACTCTAATAACAACTGAGCAACTATCATTAACAAAGCAAGCAAATAAAAACCAAAAAGTCCATGATACAAGTTAAGGATAAGTAAATGAATAAATCAATTCTAGAAATTAGTGGAAAAAAAATGTATCAAAGCTGTATGGAAATCTGATTAATCTAAAGCATACATTTTAAATTCTTTTTCTTTCAAATTATTCTCATTGTTAAGAGTTACAGTTTAAGGACCAAGACGTACTGAAAAGAAATGCCTCCTATATAGAAAACAAGAATGTTGTAAGACACATACTCAAATCCTCACTCATCATTAGTACCAACTTAAGTGTCTTCCACCACGAGGCTCTAGTCTCTCATGGAGAAGGCTGGTGAGTCAAACTAAGCTGGAGGCACCCCAGGCACCCAGCTATTGAAACAGGCCCCTGGCTCTTCTTGGAGCTGGAGAAGGCAAGGCATAATGCTGACCACATCAGCCAGCCTCATGCTGATTGGCCAAGAACGACATCATCACCACCAGGATCCTTCATAGAAAGATAAGGCTACCATTGTCCTTTCACTATGCAGTTCTGTTATGGCAACATGAGAAACTACAGTGCTAGATAAAGTACTCTCTAGGCTTGTCTACAGTCTGAGGTATGTCTGCTTCTAACATCTTCATATTTCAACTCGTTCCGTGTTACATCTTGTCAGCTGCTCCAAATATTACCCCTGAACCTATCACGTGGAGTTTAAACGGCTTTTTAAAAAAGAACTAAAAACAAAATAACTGCGGTCATATAGTTTTGTTCCAACGCTGGACGTCCGTCATTTTACATTTCTGTAAACACTAAAAATATGTAATGTGTTGTCCATGATGTTTGATGAGAGAAAAAATTTGTAGTGTCATGGATGTTGTTTGTTAAATGATTACAGCATTGGATGCAGGACAAAATATGAGAGAGTTTGGGAGTAAACTTAGACTGTGGCATACTGCTCTACAAGTTAACTTTGCCCAATGTCTCTCACTTCTAGCTCTGTCTAGTCTCATGCTCATGCACAAAGGAGCACAATGTAAATGAAAACCTAAAACACTTCTACAAACTGCCTCATTTTACTAATCCCACAACTCACAGCCCAGGATTAATGAAGAAGCTGTTGAGTATCATTCTGGCACAGAAATTTAATAAGGGGCTCGTGCTTCACGATAGCGAGGTCAGAACATTGTTCTTTTATGTCTAGGCAGTCACCTGTTATGCTCTGTTATTCTCATACTGTCTTTCTTTCACATCCAAAGTGCTCATTAAATTTTCAAGGTTACTCAATTTTTTTTTCCCCTTTTCAGTCTATTCTGCTCTTACTTTATGTTATAGATGGATCATCATTGCACTTCAGACGTGTCCGTAGGTGCCCCAATCTCCTCCTAAATATACTATCCCCTCAGCGTACAGTGACCAAGTGTGTCAGTTCAGTTGTGACTGATGATTCCTTTCATATTCTGAGAATGCCGCTCAGTCCTTGTGATGCCACTCTTCATTCTCAACTCATACATCCGAGACGGTGATATCAAGTCATCTCTCTTAAAGTTATCAACTCTTCCAAACTCTCTGAGGAAATTAACAATGTCTACACGATCCATCAGTTGGCCATCATCTGTGGTGATTAAACCATCTACTGTCTTACTTCCCTGGACGCCAACATACTGTACAAAAGTGAAGGTGATGCCGCAAATTTTTTACCTCTGCAAAAACTCCAGCCACTGCCTGCGCACCACTTCCACCTGAACCTTTCAGATCATGCTAGGCATGCAGACATGGATGTAATCCCATGATTCCCTTACTACTTTGCAAGCTGATCACAGTGTGTTTTTTTTTTTTAAAAATTTATTACCAACTATGATGCCAGAGTAGTATTAAATTCTGCTACTAAAATAACTATTCACTCATATTCTGCAGATTACTTTCTTATTATTCCTGTAAAGGATCAGAATTAAGTGACAGGGAACTAGCTTCTCTGGCTATTGAGTGTAGAGTTGTAACAGTCTGCATTACATCCTATATCTTACATCATTCCCATGCTGCTACACGTCACAAAGGGCCTGTATGGTAGTTCGCCAAGATGTCCTGTAGTCGGAGAGTTTTTCAATCTCATCAAGGGATGTTATGCCCACTGAACTGACCTCTCTTAACAATGTCCTCTTTAGAGTTTCACGTGGTCGACCTCTTTTTCTTCGGCCTGTTGTGCTCCATTTGATAGCTTGTTTTGGTATTCTCTGATTGTTTCTTCTCATCACATGACCAATATATGTCCATCTTTTTCTGATCACCCATGAGACAGGTTGTTGTTCACTCATCTGTCTTATCTCCGCATTGTTCTTAAATTCGTTCCACTTTATACCAAGTATTTTCCTGAGGCATTTGTTTTCAAAAGAAAAGTTATCCTACATAACTAAAAAAAAAAAAAAAAAATTGGGTGCTTGATTCCAGTGTTATGGAACAAAAGAGAACATCTATCTTCAAGGTTGTACACATTATAGTGTATTCTACCAACAGAAACCAATGTGTTATGGGGAAAAAATGATCATACTCACATATAAAAACTAGTCCCATGAATACAAGACCATGTCTATGCTGAAAGTCAGGTCAAGGTTAGCCAAAGAAGCATTAATGGGATATAGTGAAAGTGCTCACATTTTTCTTGAGCAATTTTCAAACTGGAAAGTGACGTGGCAGTATTCTATGTCAGGTCAACAATACTTCTCAAGTCTAGTACCCATTTATACAGCTGTCACACCTCTGTTCACTGTCTCCTTGCAGAGGAGAAAGCTTGGGTTCTGTGCATCAGTTGTTGCTGCGGTGAAGGTCTTGTAGAACCGGCATCATATAAGACAAAGTCTCTTGTTGTTCTCTTTAATTCCCAGGTAGGATCTAAGGAAGAAAGTTCCATTACTTTCAGATGACACACTAGCTTCTACCCAAACGGTGCATGCTGCAGAGTTACAAGTACCTCTTGCTGAAACACTACTTAATTGTATGCCTCAGATGGCAAATCAGTTCTCTCTAACACAGTGATTCTTAATTAGGGGTATCAATACCTCTTGGAGGCATGGGAATCAAATAATGGGGGATGGGACCCCCCCCATCTCTGAACAATTTCTATCTTTGAAAAGCTGTCGCTAGATTAGAATTTTCTTTCAGTCAATCTGTTACTAGCTATTTGTGTGAAGTAAAGCCAAGCTATGGACATCTTTTGAATCCAAACTGGTACTTAACAGGGCTGGTGAGGATTATAATTTAAACAGTTTGCCAAAATGGGTATAAGGACATATTGGGCAACTCACTGGGGTTTTTTTTAAATAGTTTAAGAACCCCAGCTCTTAGACTATCATCTTTTTCTCTCTCATTATAGACTTAAACAGATGTCAAATCTGAGCAACTACAGAAACAACTAGTTAGCAAATATTAAAATATGATAGTAGGCTGACAGGCAGTGCAGGCTGCAATATATGATATAACAAAGTGCAGGTGTGGATTGCAGTATGTCATATGAGTTCTAGTCTCACGTATACTACATACACAGAAGCTTATCTGCAAATGTAGGTGAAATGCCAGTTAGTAGTAAGGACGTTACATAATGAGACTAGATTCTGTAATGAGAATACAGAAGGGTGCGGGTGCCAAATTGACAAACCGCTCCAGGAAAGACTTTTTCTGAACCAATTGTAATTGATTTATAATAAACTAAAAATCTGGAACTGTGAAACATGAACATGGGTAATAAAATTACAGGACTATAATTAATAAAATAATTTATGAGACAGCGCCTTACTAAACAAATTATGGAACTACATCTGGCCAAATAAATTCTATGATCAATGGCACTTTTCATTTTTTAAGACCATTTTGAAGATGGTAGATACTGTATCTGTACTGCGCATCAACAACTGCTCAAGCACTCCAAGAAATGAATAGATACCACATAGATGTAGTGGGCACCAGTGAAGTGCGATGGCCAGAACAGGGAAAATAATGGCAGAAAATTTTAAGTTAATAATACATTGAGGCAGAGATGATGGGAAATACCAAGGAGTGGGTATAATTATGTCAAATGTAGCAGCAAACAGCCTAATAGAATAGGAACCAGTGAACAGTCGAATATCAAGAGCACAAAACTAAGGCACAAAAGAATGACAATCATACAATGCTATGTACCCATGAACAATGCTGATGATGAAATAAAAGATGATTTCTATCACCAACTACAACTCATTAACAAAGTCTTAACATAGTCTTTGTGAAACATGGAACATAGATCTGTTTGCTTAAAAATTCTGACCTACTTCTGTAGCCAAGAAACCTGTTGCAATCAACACTAACTGTAATTGTTATTTTTGTAAAATATAATGTCAGGTTAGTTGGTGGATGGGGACATGGTGATCACCAACAGCGATGAGAAAAATCTGGTGTGAAACCAATGAATCCAGGATGTGACAAGCTTATGGGTCTTTACAACAATGGCCATCAGAATGATGTAAACAAAACAGAGCCAGCAGACTACAGGTGGCAGGGAATGGATATCACTGAGGCACTCACTGGATTCCTCATACCTAAGTCAGAGTGTCTCTGTGGAACTATCTCAAAGCCATCTGGCCAGTCAGCGTTGCATGCTGGATCTGATATGGAGGAGGGGCTTAAGTACAGCCACCAGAGGCTGGAAAACAAAGTTTTGGCCAGGCCAGCTTACACCACTGTCTTCATGGCGGTCCGAGCAAGACCACAGTCTTATGTGACCACACTATGTTAAGATAAGTGTGTTCTTAACACAGCTGTTCACAGGGTAATTACTCAGTATAAAGTGGAACGAATTCAAGAACACTGCAGAGATAAAGCAGATAAGTGAACAACAACCTGTCTCATTGGTGATCAGAAAAAGGAGGTGGACATATGTTGGTCACATGATGAGAAGAAACACTCAAAGAATCCCAAAACAAGCTATCAAGTGGAACACAACAGGCCGAAGAAAAAGAGGTCGACCATGTGAAACTCTAAAGAGACACTGTTAAAGCAGGTCAAATTAGTAGGCATAAAACTCTTCAATGAGGCTGAAAAGCTCGCCAAAAACAAGAAAGCCTGGGCGAACTACCATGTGAGCCCTATGTGATATTTAACAGCACGGGAAGGATGTAAGAAGATACTGTATCCTACTTCAACTGGTCAATTGGTATGCACAAAATAGCTTGCCCATTCTGCATTATTTCTCCCCCTACCCCCAACTAAAAAAACTAACAATTGCCTCCAGAGCAAATTCACATAACAGTAAATGGCAAATATCGTGAATTTCCTAGAAAAAAAAAACCAAACGACCTGAGTAAATCAGCAAAGAATGTAACAAAACATGAATAAAAAAAAAATATGACACAACAAGAATGTCAGTGAATGCCAAGTATATTCAACAAGCGTGCGACTGGACTATATGACCAAGCAGGAAAAACCTGATTAATGTATAGGTTTGCATAATAATCCAATTTACTGTGCGTATTATTGGGAAATATAATAATTACTAGAATATATAACAGCTACATGGCACACTACTGGAACATATAACAATTACAGATCATATAAAAATTACAGGGTACACTACTGGAATATATAACAATAACAGGGTACTTTATTGGAATACATGAAAAAAAATTATTGGAATTATGCTGCATGGCATGAATAAATGGCATCATACAAAGGTGATGTTAAAACTACTGGATTATATATTGGAATCTGAATAAATTATAACAACTAAACAAAACTTTGTTTGAAATACAAATGAAGCCACATACTGGATTTCAAGCCATGCAGCTGGATAAAACTACAGGATCAGACTAAGATGAGACTACGACTTCATGCACCTAATGGAATAATTGTTCAAACTGTTACCAATGCACTCTCTGTGTATCTTGATTTAATAAACGATCAAATTCTATGACCAGTATGCTCAAGTCATTGACATAAGATCTCAAGTGAAGATTTAATATATTTACCAACAAAAAGAAGGGGGGGGGGGGGAAGAAGGGCTCTATTTAAAAAAAATCTATAAACTGGTCAGCTTTGAAATCTCAACACTCTATAGACAATAATAATCAAGCAAAAGAAAAAAAACATACTGTTCATATCTGAATAGTTTCACCACTGAAATGGCTCATGATATTCACTAGGTTGTTTTACTTCGGACTCTTGCATTCGCATGTATCACTCAACAAATGTGACACTGCACCACAAAATGTGACACATATCAGCAGAAACTATTTAGTCACAGATGCTTATGATATCTTTAGGTGACTGCTGAATGCGTAAATATTTGTAATAGCATGTGAAAAAGGGTTTCCTCAAGAAAAATGATGTGATGAAATACATAAATAATTCTGTACGTGTAAGGCTCTTGTGAATAAGTTCTACAGAAAATCAATATATGATGGTGCCTCCAAGGCAGCTAAATACATTTAACTTGAAATGACATAGTTTTCAAGATACAATATCTTATAAGTGGACTACAGAAACATGCAAATATTAAACCATGTAAAACAGTGTAACACTATGTTATCTCTGTACACTTCAACAACAGTGTAACATAATGCTATCTCTGTACACTTCAACAACAGTATAACACTATGCTATCTCTGTACACTTCAACAACAGTATAACACTATGCTATCTCTGTACACTTCAACAACAGTATAACACTATGCTATCTCTGTACACTTCAACAACAGTATAACACTATGCTATCTCTGTACACTTCAACAATAGTATAACACTATGCTATCTCTGTACACTTCAACAACAGAGTAACACTATGCTATTTCTGTACACTTCAACAACAGTATAACACTATGGTATCTCTATACACTTCAACAACAGAGTAACACTATGCTATCCCTGTACACTTCAACAACAGTATAACACTATGCTATCTCTGTACACTTCAACAACAGTATAACACTATGCTATCTCTGTACACTTCAACAACAGTATAACACTATGCTATCTCTGTACACTTCAACAACAGAGTAACACTATGCTATTTCTGTACACTTCAACAACAGTATAACACTATGGTATCTCTATACACTTCAACAACAGAGTAACACTATGCTATCCCTGTACACTTCAACAACAGTATAACACTATGCTATCTCTGTACACTTCAACAACAGTATAACACTATGCTATCTCTGTACACTTCAACAACAGTATAACACTATGCTATCTCTGTACACTTCAACATGTGTAACATAATGCTATCTCTGTACACTTCAACAACAGTATAACACTATGCTATCTCTGTACACTTCAACAACAGTATAACACTATGCTATCTCTGTACACTTCAACAAGTGTAACATAATGCTATCTCTGTACACTTCAACAACAGTATAACACTATGCTACCTCTGTACACTTCAACAACAGTGTAACACTATGCTATCTCTGTACACTTCAACAACAGTGTAACACTATGCTATCTCTGTACACTTCAACAACAGTGTAACACTATGCTATCTCTGTACACTTCAACAACAGTGTAACACTATGCTATCTCTGTACACTTCAACAACAGTGTAACACTGTGTAGGAAATAACCAATTTCTTTTTTAGTATTAAAAAAAACACCAATAATTATATTACTGTCAGATTCATACTTTTAGTGAACAGCTCTGTTCACTGAATCTAGAATTCACACTGAAATGTTTTTTGATACCAATAAAATTGAATATTTGTAATTAGAAAATATTCTTAAGACTCTGCACTGGGTACATTTCTACTTTAACATACTGAACATGGGTCTTCTTATTACTTTAATGTAATGAATGTGCTGGTGATATAAATACTGTAAAGTACTGAATATATGGGTCTCATAGTTACTTTAATGTACTGAATGCATGGGATGTACTAATACATAGGTCTCACAATTACCTTTATTTCCTGAATATGTGGGTCTCATAATCAGTTCAATGAAGTGAATGCATGGATCTCATAATGATTTTAATGTACTGAATACATTGGTCTCATAATTATTTTAATGTGCTGAATACATGGGTCTCAAATTATTTTAATATACTGACTACATGGGTTTTACAATAACTTTAATGCAGTGAATATATGGGTCTCATAGCTGGTTTAATTTGGTGAATATACAGGTCTCATAATTACTTTAATGTACTGAATACATGGGTTTCATAATCATTTTAATGCAGTGAAACATGGGTCTCATTACTGCTTTAATACAGTGAATACACAGGTCTCATAATTACTTTAACATGGTGAATCTACAGGTCTCATAATTACAGTTGAACCCACTTAATATCACATTGCTTTATGTCACAACCCAGATATTGTCACAGAAATTTGTATCCCTGGCCAACTACCTTAAATAAGTAATGGCCTTTACTCCGGTTGCTATAACTCTGTTTATTTGCTCAAATTGGTTAATGTCACAGTATTTTTGCACCCGGAAGAGTTAAAGACTCCACTCTGTATCACAGACTGGGCAAGTCCAAGCTATAAACATCTCAAAAAGCCTTATCACATTCGTGACTCATCAAAGAAGGGGCCGGCCGTTTGATCACCTGCCGCATCAACCTTTTGAACATGTGGGCATCAAAACTCAGGTGGTGTTAATGAAATTCTTACCACGGCTGCCTTTTCATGATTAAAATGTGGCTTATTTTGGTCATTGTCTTCTTTATCGAGACATTGGCGATGTAAAGTTGGCAATGCGAGTTGAAAGCTGGTCAGTCTCAAATAGTGTACTGTGAATCGTATATCCGGGAAGTTCTCTCTGTGATAGATAATGGCTACTAAATGCAAATGATCTAGATTTGAGCACTAAAATGGATATTCTGAAGCAAGTTGATGAAAAAGTTACAAAAAAGGACACAGCAGATAAACTTGAAATTGACGTTTCAACTGTATTGAAACTTGTTAAAAACTGAGACAAAACTGAACGAGACATTCAATCGTCTTTAGTTAGGTCAAACTGTAAGCAAAAGCATGCAAGTTCCTACAAGGATATTGAGTGTACTCTGCTAAAATGGTTCAAGCAGACACAATCTGCAAAGTTGCCTGTGTGCAGTTCTATGTTGGTGGAAATGGCAGAACGCTTTGCTAAAGAAATGGATATGCCTGACTGGAAGTGTTCAAATGGCTTTCTTGAGCACTTTAAGAAATGCCACAACATAACACTTAGGTCGCTTCAGGTGAAGCGGCCCGAGTTAACACCAATGTCATTAATGAATGGATTTTGCACTTGCCAAAAATTCTGCATGCGTACAGTCCAATGACATTTTTTAACATGAATGAAACTGGCATATTTTATAAACTGCTACCAAAAAGGACTTTGTGGTTTCGTGATGAGAAGTGCCACAGTGGCAAACATTCTAAAGATTGCTTAACAGCTGTCGTGTGCTGTAATATGTCTGGCACTGAGAAGACTCTGCTCCTTGTTATCGGAAAGTCATGAAATCTGCGGTGCTTCAAGAACGTAAAGAGCCTACCTGTCACTTACAAGGCCAACCAACATGCTTGGATGATAAGTGAACTTTTAGAGGACTGGGTCATTTCCTTCAACAAAATGAACTGAATGAACAGAAAAGTTCTGTTCACTGATAACTGTCCGGTGCACACTGACGTTGCCAATCTGATGGCTACATAGATTGTTGTCCTGCCACCTAACACAACCAGCGTGCTGTAGCTGTGCGACCAAGGTATCATTTATGCTTTCAAGCAACAGTACAGAAAGTGAATAGTGTGTTGTGTTGCATGCTGTGGAACAAAAGCATGTCACCAAGATCAACATCAAGATAGCGATTAATTTTATGCATGCTGCATGGAATAGCATCGGTCAGTCAACAATTGTAAATTGTAAACTGCTTTCATAAACCGCAGTTTATTTTCTTGCCCAAGCCAGTGATCAGCACAAATGCCGGTGATATTTGTGACGTTCCCCTGGACTTGATTACAAATAAAGAGTGGGCTGCAATTTCTGACGGAAGTGTCACGTTTGATCAGTTTGTTTCAGCTGATGATGGCTTTCTATCACTGGAAATGTACTCAGTCGAAGAGATCGTTGCTAGTTGCAGTAAAAGCAAGATATAGCGACACCGAGGATAGTGCTGATGATCTGTCACAGACCAGATGCCCACCAAATCTGTTTCTTATGCTCAGCCTGTAAGCACATTCAAGACTGCTTGTTCAGTATGCCTGATGTGATGCAGGATGTTTTTAGTGCTTTTAGTGCTGTATCGTGTTTAAATGACTTTTTAAAATTAATACACCAGTTATCACTACACAACACAAAATCACACATTTTTTTAGTACTACTGCTGACAAGTCAGATGCTGCTAGATTATAGTGTTTTGAATACTGTAAGACTAGGACTTACTGTATTTTCTGATTAATATATTTTGTGATTAGTGCATATTGTGTCCGATGATGATAGCTTTGGCTGTGCTGTTTGTTATGTGTTTAATGTAGCAAATGTGGGATGGATGGACACACATGCACACATACTGGCCCAGTTAAATCCCTTGCAATGGACTCTGCTTTATGTCAATTCCGCTTATTGTCATCCTATTTTGACGGTCCCAACAATGTGACATTAAACAGGTTCGACTGTACTTTAAAGTACCAAATACATATGGGTCGCATATTCACCTTTATGTATTTAAATTTATCTTAGCTGCAGCTGAAAATATCAGGAACAAAAATCAGTTTTATTAAAAAAAAAAAAAAAAATATCTTTGTGCATCCCTCACTCCCTCCTTCCCTCTCACTCACTCACAAATAAAAACAGCAATCTGGTACCACTATGGCAAGTGAGCCATTTCAAAATGGGGAAACTTTTCCAGTTTTTTTTGTTTTTTTAGTAAAATCACAGGTGAAAGATTAATAATGAGATTTGTTTTTAGAAATGACCCAGTGAGTTTAATCTTTACAGAACTGTTGTAGGCAGACAGGGAAATGTTCAACTACGGCATAAACCTGAAGGAGAGTTCTTGTCAATGAAATAAGTTAAATCTTTTGCTTAGTTATTTAAATAGGAAGGACCATCTATGCACTCCTGACACATCCACAGATGGCCAATCTCCTTTTCAACATCTCTTTCAGTGTACAGTAACTGGTTAGATTCATTGTGTGTTGAATGACCAACCTTCTGAGGCTAATTAGTCATGTTTTGCCACACAAAGTTTCACTCTAGCCCCTCTCATTCTTGACAATAACAATGATTCACAGTTGGCAATGAAGTATTTTGTCTGACCAACTTCTCTTACAGCACAGATGATGAAGGCTCAGTCTACTGCCTGCCCTTTCTCTACAGTAACTGAGCTGGCCAACACTCTTTCATGTCCCCTCACGCCTGCATAGCCTGCTACAAAAAGTGGAGGTCAGTTGATGGATCTGTGACGTCTGCAGAGACTCATGCCTCTGTTGCCTTCAAGTTAGCTTGAATTTTCTTTACTTTCTTTAGTATGTTCATCTAGTTCAGTGTTTCCCAATGTGGGTGATAACACCCCCCCTGGACTAGGGCAGCAGTGAAGGAAAAAGGGTCAGTAAGGGGGAAGTGGAAGAAAAGGGGGCTGTATGTAGGGACTGAAGGAAAACAAAGCAGCAGACAGGGGGGCAGCAATACCTTCCTTCTTAGCACTTTTTCAGCCAGATATAGAGAAACTTGTGTCCCTACATGAAACTCATCCATCGCATAGAAAGTTGAGAACATAATGCAGTAGGTGAGTTATAAATGTACTCCTTCAAACCATTAAATAAATTGGTTTGGTAAGTGAAGTTTTCAGAATGCATATCCTAGTTTATCAGGTCACTGTACAAGTTGTATGTAAGGGGTTTGGGGGGCACGCTGAGGATGTGACCTGGGAGAAAAGGGGGGCAGCAACCCAAACAAAAGCCTGAGAAACACTGGTCTAGCTGCTTAACGTGGATGCCTGCTTGTAGCCTCGTGACCTGAGCCAGCTCTGCTTCTGTCACAGCCATGGTCTCCATTGTGAGGCTGCTTGTTGTTACAGGAAAAGCACTGCTGGCTTCTTTGACTGTTTGCCGTACAAGTTGACTGTAAAGGTCTGTCACACCTCTTGCACCAAACACTGACCCATTTGTATATAAAAGAAGTTTCATTGCCATCTCTGCTTTTTTTCCACTGCTGCTTTTACCTCAGCATTTACTGTGGCAGGAATATGTACTCTGCATCTTATGTTGTAATACAAACTGAAAGAATTAATATGAATTTTGGTGATGTGGAATGTCCAGGACCTACATTCTCAAGAGGACACACCTTATCTTCATCTTGGCCCATCCATGATTGTGTCATCATGATTTATCTTTAGAGACAATGAAGTGCCCATTATCTTTATATATAGAGACAGAATTGCATGATTACTGCACAAGGATTAAAAACAAGATCAGTGTTAAATTATATATATATATATATATATATATATATATATATCTATTAGTCTTTCACCTGTGTTTAGAATAGTATGGATGTGGTTAAAGGTAAAAAAAAAGGTAAGGTAATCCTCTCATGCCTTAGAGGCACACAGGGATATGGTGTTAGTGCCCATATTTTCCTTGATCTGTCAGCACACTAGAAGGTGATATGGTCAGTATCACGCCTGGCCGCCTTTCCTTCCCCAACTCCAGAAGAAATAGGGTACCAATTTCTACAGCTGGGTGACTGGGGCACCTCCGGCCGGATTCGAACCCCCGACCTTCACCATAGGAAACCAGTGGTTAAAGGACATTATAAAAATATTCCTCACATAAAACTAAAAAGTAGAAGTGCAGCAGGAAAAAAATAAATGTTAAAAGCATATATTAAAAAAAAAAAAAAAGGAATAATAAGAAATAGTAAATCTTTTCTTCTCAAATCTAAATAAAAAACTCCACCCTCCTATATATCAGACCTGAGAATATAAACATGGCCTAGAGGGGAAGAGGCAATCTCCCCCTTAATTGGCATCAGCATCCTCGAGGGCCGCCTCCTTGTTTTCTTGGTTGCCCAAAGCATCGCGGAAGCGATCCACGTTTCTTTCAAAGTCACCCTCGTTGCCTTCATCACGCTCTTCTTCCTCCATTCGTTGCCGCTCCTCCTCGTGTTGCTGCTGCTGTCGAGCTTCCTCCTCCTCCCCAAAATAATGGTTGTCTAAAGAATGGTCAGGTTAATGTAAAGGGTACTGAATACCAACGGGAAATAAAAAGAAAACTGATCAAATCAATGGATTATGGGACCTGGTTACATTCTGAGATTATGGTTCTTGAACAAGCCGGGACTGGAAAGAATCATGGGATAAAAATAAGTGACAGGACTGTAGTAATTATAATCAACAGTGGATTATCAAATCAGAATCACACCATTATGGTAACAGAACATAAGATACTGGAATTTAGTACATGAAAACATGGGATCTGAATAAATCATAAGACTGTGGAGCATGAACAAATTGTAGAGCTGAAGGAACTGAATACAGCACTGCCAACATGTACACATTTCACAGACAAATGACTTTTTTATGATTTCTCTATCCCATGAAAGTAGGCATATGTACAGTTATGCTATCTCTGAAACTTTGAAGCATATGTATATTATTATTGTTAGCATCCCATCATGATATATCCCATTTTCAGATTAAGAAGACAACATTACTGTTTGATGTGAGGTTCAGACACCATTTATTAACTCTTTAACCTGTTCAAACATTTCTTTTGTTCTAGCATTATGTTTTTCCTTCCTTTCTCTTGTCTTCTCTGTTGCTATGGACATCTAGTGAAGATGCCACCAGACATATTACACTGTTGAGCATAGGAGTAATTAAGTCCATAATGAATCAGCTTCTCATGTAAGCAAGCCATTACATCCCACTGACTCAGTTATAAAACTTGCTACTTAGAACACTAGGAAAGTGAAAAAAAAAATTGCTCCTGAAATTTGAGAATGTTTGCCTTACAGGGTGAAGCATATCAGAACAAACTCTACAGCTGTCAGCGCATAAATTATATGAACAGAAGCACATATGAATATGGGAGTTATGCCTTATTTAAACCTGGTGACTATGGAAAAAGATCCCACATTTTAAAATGGATTAAAGCTTGTTTCCGCTGCATGCATCATGAAGCTATTCCTCCAACTTTACCACTGTAGCCCATGTGGTCTGTTCACAGTTATAATTACATGCTTGTGGTGATTCACATTTCAAAAGTGCCATAAGGAAGACAAATATGGACTTAATCTAGAAGCTGAAATAACGTTTCTGCATCAAATGTGAAAGAGCTCTTAACAACTTATTTTGTGACAGGAAACACAGCCCCTTAAGAATCTTGTGATGGCCTGAGGAGCCGTACCAGAAAAAAAAAAGCAAGTGATTTTTCAGCACTTCGTCCAATAACTCTGACCCTTCGGCAACATTTTTTTTTTTTTTGGTTCTCTTGTATACATTACTCCACTTAATTGTTTATTAAGCCCATTTATGGTTCCAGAATGCCAATGTCCAACCTCTTCTTTTTCTCCAGGAAGTTTTCCAGTTTTCTCTTACCTTTTACAGTGCAGATGTTTTTAAATTTATAAAGTGTTTCTTATATGCACAGCTCACATTCTGGTATCAAATTACATGCATGACTTCCTCTGTCAGGCAGGTTGCTCCACTGGAGCGCTCCATTACATCATCACTTTTATCCAGAAAACTGTGAAAATCATCAAGCTCTGAAGCAGCATCCCTTGATTTGCTGCTGGTTTGCATACACTCTTCTATATCATCCTTGTCTAAACAGATATGGCTTAGGGAACCTGTTACTGAACACTACTATTAGCTGTGATATCCTTAACAAATCTATACGATAACAGCCCACTTCACTATTCACACCCAATGGACTTGCCTGGAAGATGGAGAGACTCTTTCTAAACACCCGTAAAATTTACACCAAACCTCCCCCCCACCAAAAAAAAACCCAAAAACTTAACTGACTTACGAAAACTAAACTTCAGCCTCTTTTACACATTTTCAATTTTGTTATGGTGAGATGCCCCATCTTGATCTCACTGCTTCTGTTTCTCAATACAAATGTACAATACTCATTTTCCTAGCACTTTAGGTGTTAGACTAATCATTAATTTCAGCTGGTGTGACAAGCTATAAGTCTACCACTTCACCACTGCTACACACATAACAGCACAGATTTAAACTTAACAAAACAAAACAAAAAACAAAAGATAGAAAGAAAAAATCCTAAAGTAGCTTGGTAGAAGAACTAGAACCTGATTATTTTTTCTTTTTAAATTGTCACTATTTATATTTATGCTCTTCCTAATACTTAAATCAACCACAAGTTAGCTCAATCTTTGAAAACAAATCAAGGATATATATATATATATGTTACCCCACATTCACTGACACATAAACTACAAAGGAGCTCAGAAACCCAATACCAATACATAAACAAATACCAATCCAAAACTAGACACTTCAAGGTATAAACAAAGTGCACTCTGAACAATCAACAAAACAACAATACAATGATTCAATTTTCAACAATAACAATAACAAAAAAATGACAAACGAGTAATGTTATTAGTCCATACCACGCTTATTCAGCAACAATTTCTCTGCAAAGAAATATTTAGAAATAACAAGATAGACAACCAAAAAAACGCAAACAATTATTAGGAAATAACAAATCTAAATCCAGTAGTATTTGCATGACATAGGGGTGTGAAGTGTTAGTACCTTCACATTTCCAGGCCACCACAGCATTTGAGGTAGGGATGCCAGCACCTCACCTCGCTGCCTTTGTTTTCCTAGGGAAACTCGATGTACCCATTTTTTTTTTAGCCTGGGTTACCACCAGTGCCAGTCAGTCCGAAAAAATTCTGCCAGAGTGCAAAATCAAACCAGGGATCTTGTGAATGGTAGGTAGCACTAACCACTACACCACTGCGACTACAAATAACAAGAGAGGTAACAAAAAAATAAAAATATACAAGTCTCACAAATGATGACAGATATGACACAAAAAATATACAAAAAATGGAATAAAAAACAAATGAGTGAATCAAAACTGTCTAAAGAGTTATATATATGATTCATTGATACATTTATATAAAATGAGAGATGAAACATAAACAACAACTATCTATCTAATGCCCTGCCAACTGGTGTTGGTGATCATGCTTTTTCACAATCCTCTGTTCCGAGCACCCAGTATAAACTGAGCTGGTGTTCTCGGTTCATGCCATCTTGTTAGTCTGTTCAGCATTTTCTCTCTCACAGAACAGGATAAATTTATAACTCAGGTCTGTTTAATGACCAGAGAAGTTTGTTGTTTCATTTTCTATGATAAAAAGATTTTCTGTATACAGACAGTGAAATATCTAACCATACAATCAGCGACACACAAAAGACCATACCAATAACACTGAGCCTATCGTGTAAACAGCTTCTTGCATCTCACATCATTCCCGTGCTGTTAAACGTCATATAGGGCTCGCATAGTTGTTTGCCAAGCTTTCCTGTTCTCAGCAAGTCTTACAACTCCATCAAGCGATGTTATGCCCACTAAACTGGCTTCTCTTAACAATGTCCTCTTTAGAGTTTCACATGGTCGGTCTCTTTTTCTTCGGCCTGTTGTGTTCCACTTGATAGCTTGTTTTGGTATTCTCTGATTGTTTCTTCTCATCACATCTTCTTTTTCTGATCAACCATGAGACACGTTGTTGTTTGCTATCTGCCTTATCTCTGTGTTGTTCTTGAAGTCTTTTCACTTTACATCAAGTATTTTTCTTAGGCATTTGTTTCCAAAAGAGTCTAACTTCTTGTCTATTTCTTTAGTTGATTTCCAGCTTTCGCACGCACAAATGAAGGTGGATATTACATTTGAAATGAATAATCTTAACTTGGTTTTTGTGCTTATAACATTTGAATTCCACATGTTCTCAAGATTCTTGAAGGTCATATGCTGCTTTTGCAATTCGAATTCTAACTTCCTTCCTGGTGTCACCATCCTGGTCTATGTAGCTGCTAGGGTATGCAAATTGGTTTACTTCATCAACAGCTTTTCCTTCTGCATATATTTTTCCTTCTTGATTAGTTTCATTATTTTTATTTTGTCTTTGTTAATTTCAAGACCTATTTTGCTAGCCAAAGAGGACAGGGAATCTGTTTTTTCATGCATCGATTTCACATTGTCACTGATAAGCGTTATGTCATCTGCAAAATTAAGATCTTCTATTTGGGTCTCATGTACCCAATCAATGCCCGTTTTACTGACTGCACAAATATATCCGTTGTAGAGATCTCTCTAATGATGTTGACAGTATAAAACACCCGAATGATATTGAAATGTGACTGAAAAATGTCACAAAGTAGCAGGGCTGAAGAAATTTTTGGATGCAGTCTGTGTCAGGCAGCAGAAAAATGTCAAAGGTTTGGTGTGCTGATACTAAACCCCCACAAAGTAACAACACTGATGCAATCTAACTGCATAAGCAGTGGCAAAGTGCAGCTAAAATAAACAACAGCACAAGATAACTATACACAAAAAATAAAAGGATACAACATATACACATCACCAAAAACTGTACCTACAAGGATGAATGTGTTGAAGTTTTGGCATATTTATCAGGGTCAGTGAACTAGAACAGGTCTAGATCCTGTCCTATCAGGTTTTCTGGAACAGATCAAGGTCCTATCCTATCCTATCTAGTATGTTTATCAGGGTCAGTGAACTGGAACAGCGAAAATCCTACCATGTCTAGTGAATTTATCAGGCTCAGTAAACTAGGACAGATAAAGATCCTATCCTATCCAGCATATCTAACAGGGTTAGTGAATTAAAACAGCCCAAGATTCTATACAATCCTATCTGGGACATTTATCATGATCAGTGAACTAGAACAGATCAAAATACTATCCTATCCAGGGCATTTATCATGATCAGTGAACTAAAACAGATCAAGATACCATTCTATCCAGGGCATTTATCAGTCAGTGAACTAGAACAGATGATACTTTATCTAGGATATTTAAGACAGATAAATGGGATGGCGACTGCAGTAAAACTGGTTTAAATAAATAAGGTAGTCAGAGGTGTATGGTGCAGTTTTACAAAATGAGAGAGGGAATGAGCAAGGTGAGAAAAAAAAACGAATAGAAAGTATGAGAATGTATAAATGAAAAACATACAACATCCAATATTTCGGCGCGAGCCTTATTCGAGGATACATACACAACGAAATACAAACATGAAGAACTTATCTGAAGTGTCTTGCTCCAAGTGGGATGCAGAAATGTGTGTGGAAGAAGGGAGAAGGAAAAACCACGCTGCCTACAGACAAAAGATTCCCGATAGAGCCAATCATAACGAAGAAGTGGAGAGAGAGAGGAGGAGAACAAGTGGGAGAAAGGGGTGGGGGGGGCAACAGAAACATGATAGCCACTAGAGGTATCGGGGGGGGGGGAGGGAGAGAGAGAGGGGAGGGAAAAGGGGACGCGGAGAGATAATGAATGAAGAACATAAACACCTGCCGGGAGAAAATGTGAAACTGGTGAATAGGACAAGACCAATATGTTGGCAGAGAAGGAAATAGGACGGTGGTAGGGAGGGGTAGCACAGAGAAAGAAAGTAGAGTATAAAAAAGGCCAGTGGAAAAATAAAGAAGTTACAGAAAGCTGAAGACATTGTTAATTCCAGCTGGGTGGAGACAGCCAGTCTGGAAAATAAGGCGCTGTTCTAGGACCCTCCGAGATCGTACATCTGCAGAACAAGAGCGGATCGCACTAACCGAAATGTCCTGTTTGCCCCTGTGGTTGCCAAGGCAAAAATGTTTAGCCCTCTTAGGAATATCATTGAGACACCTGTGGCTAAACATTTTTGCCTTGGCAACCACAGGGGCAACAGGACATTGCCTTCCCCCCCCCCCCACCCCTTTCTCCCACTTGTTCTCCTCCTTTCTCTCCACTTCTTCATTATGATTGGTTCTATCGGGAATCTTTTGTCTGTAGGCAGCGTGGTTTCTCCTCCTCCTTCTTCCACACACATTTCTGCTTCCCACTTGGAGCAAGACACTTCAGATAAGTTCTTCGTGTTGTATTTCGTTGTGTATGTATCCTCGAATAAGGCTCGCGCCGAAATATCGGATTTTGTATGTTTTTCATTTATACATTCTCATACTTTCTATCCATTTTTTTTCTCACTGTGCTCACTCCCTCCCTCATTTTGTAAAACTGCACCATACACCTCTGACTACCTTAGGATATTTAAGAGTCAGTGAACTAGAATAGGTAAAAATCTTGTCCTATCCTAGAACAGGCAAAGATCCTATCCTATCTAGCATATTTATTAGTCAGCAAATTTATCAGGGTCAGTGAACTAGAACAGATGAAGATTATACCCTATCTAGCATGTTTATCAGACCCACTGAGCTGGAACAGGCCAAAATTCTATCCTATTCTATCCAGGGCACTTATCAGTCTGTGAGCTAGAACAGGTGAAGATCCTATCCTATCTATAGCATTTACAAGTCAGTGAACTAGTACAGGTGAAAATACTATCCTATCTAGAGTATTTATCACAGCCAGCAACTGAGAACAATTCACAATCCTATCCTATTTCCCTTAGTGATCGTGGGAACAGGCTATATTACTTCAGCCTAGCCAAGTGTTACACTTGGCAGTGGCACCCCCACAAAGGAGATTACTCTGGAAACAAAAAGAAAGCTATCATTCATGAGACTATCTAACCATGCCAAGGATTGCTACAGTCTAGCAACAACCAGTGAACCACTTGAAACTTTTAACTGTTGATTTCTGCCTGCCAAAGTACTAAACTGGATGGACAAGAGTGCGTGATAGATGTTTGAAAACTCTAGGCAGAATGCATCATTACTATGACTAAGTCATGTTTATACCATTAGCCTGGGTGTGTCAGCATGATCAACCTGCTATAAACAGCATCACCAAGAGCTGACACAGGGTCAGTGCTAGCTAGCTCTGGTCTGTTGGCCCTGAAGACTATGCACTCCCTGTTGTACAAACATCTCTGCTTCCACGAAACAGATCTAGCCATAAAAGGAGTGATCAAGAAATGACACAAAACCATATAAGGAATAATCATGAAACACTAAATAAAGAGTGACAAAATAACAATTAGTGATCTGAAAAGAAGTCTCAAAATCAAGAATGCAGACACCATTGTTTTGTCAGTGAACCAAGAGAATCCAATGGGACAATAGATCAAAGAAGCTGAAACACACAGACCTGGTAAACTTGACTGACTTCCTAAATGAAAGTAGCCACACCTGACTAGTTCAACTGCATCAGCTTTTGTTTTTCTTTTAGGATTAAACTATTTAACTTTATTATAACAAACTTATGTATTCTTTTATAATTTATAAAATAAATATGGCAGGTATAGTAGTAATACTGGTTGAGACAAATTTATGATCTGTTAACACAGGACTGTTCAAATTTATTATCTACACATCCAGTTCATGCAAGTTTTACTGCTAAAATTTTCAGCAAAAATAAGTATTTCATGATTCTGCATCACAATTCACGTTTTTTAATTGTCTCTCATGTCACCTGGGTAACATTTTTCTTCAGGTTTCCATGACAGGAGCTTCTGCTTCAGGTCCAACCCTTCCAACCATATCTAGCAAAGTAAACTTGCACGCGGGCCTGACACTGCACAGATGCCTCAAGCAAACAAATTTATTATCCGCAAGCCATTAATGAGCAGTTTGTTATCCAGACACCCTGAATAATTAACATCCTTATTCACAAGCCCATAACCTGTGACTATGTGACACCTTTATTCACAATTATCAAAATGTTATCCGCATGCCCCATTACATAAAGCCTTTTAGTAATTTAAACTTTTGCCCTCACTCCTTTAGAGTAACACTTTCAAAAGCTCAAACACAACTGATTTACAGACACATCATTGAAAAGCAAAATTCTTTTGTCATACAGAAAACCTTTCACTTACCTCCACGGTCCTGTTCTTTCTGCTCATTCTGAAATGACAAAGTTTACAGGATCACTTGACATTTGATATGTAAAGTTTACATCTTCAATCAACTAATGTCAGCTCTCAGATAGGAAGTGTTTCCCTTGTGTAAACTGCCACTGCATGTGAAAGCAGGGAGAGGCATTAGAGGTAGTTCAGCTGGGTGCTCAAGATGAGGTCAATTCAAACCAAACTCTGGGTGCAGTCCAGTATTCCTAGATGTAGAAAAGGGTACCTTACACTTGTGTTGGGGAACTGCCCCTGAAAACATAATTTCTGCTTGCAAGGGGAGTCACGTCACTTCATGCCGCCTTAACAGAATGTAGGATTCTCTCATGAAAATCAGTCTTATTCACAGGGCTACACTCACACTGAAAACAGGCAAATGAATAAAAGAAAAAAAAAAAAAACCACACACACGCATGCGCGCTCACACACACGCTCACACAGAGAGAGAGAGTCAAGAAATGACACGTATAATGATTTCACTTGGACAGAATGATCAAAATCTGCAACCATAAGACAGACTGACATTCTACACACATCCAACCACAGTTCCGTCTAAGCCGCGCACCTGCATGGCCACACACAAAATTTTTGGAGCTGCGCAAAAAGAAAAATGAAACTGGTACTTTTATTTTCCAGTTTCCAGATGTTACTCTGTGCTATAGTTGTGATCAAGAAAAACACAATGATGGTACATGTTTTTTCCTTCACTGTTTCTTTCTTGTTGAGATATGACTTTCAGATTGGATGTTTCAATTGGCATTTATCATATCTCTTGATATAATATGGTAGTACTGTAGCAGAATCATTGAATAAGTAATATGGGAAATGTTACATGGGATATATGAAGGGTCTTGTGGAAGTCCATGTAGGGTCTTGTGGAAGTCCGTGTAGGGTCTTGTGGGAAGTCAGTGTGGGGTCTTGTGGGAAGTCAGTGTAGGGTCTTGTGGGAAGTCAGTGTGGGGTCTTGTGGGAAGTCAGTGTGGAGTCTTGTGGGAAGTCAGTGTGGGGTCTTATGGAAGTCCGTGAAGGGTCATTGTGAGTGGTCTTGGGGGTGGAGGTCTGTGAAAGGTCATGTGGGAGTCCGTGAAGGATCATCTGGGAGTCCGCTGTGGAGGGGAGGGGGGGAGCCTCGTAAGGAAGGCGTGGTTATGAATTATCACTGGTTTCAGGGGTCAGCAACCTGATTAAAAAAAAGATGTGAGATTTATATTAACTAAATTCTGATAACTGAAAACTACAGCAGGTTTATCTTAAATGTATAGCCCTTTACAGTGTGTATATGCTACGTTACTATGCACATCTGCACACACATTATTTTTTTTGCACATGAGCTGAACATTTTGCACACAGACCGCAAACCCTTAGAGGGAACATTGCATCCAACATATTTGCTGTACCTCATCATTTAACAAAGGTGGCACCTGTTGGTCATCCTTGCCCACCTGTCCTGCTTGTCTGTGCAGGTCATTCAAGTCTCCTGGTATCTGGATCTGACCAAGTGCCAATGGGTCCTTATGGAGATTCTCAGTCTCTTCCTCTTTCACATCTTTCTCCCTCTGCTCTTCCTCTTTTCTAGCATTCATGTTAACAACTCCAGCCTCTCCACCACCCTGGTGTTTGTCATTAGGTTCAAGAATGGGTTCTAAGATCTGAGCCTTTTGCTCATCATTAGGGTTCACTTCTGGTCGATTGATGACCTAATGAGGATAAATTTATATTCAGATATATTTGACTTCATGTGGAAGCAATATCATAAATTTATATACATTTCACTTGAAGAAATCAAAACCATAAATTTATGTAAAGATTCATTTAACTTCATGGAGGCAATCCTGTAAATTTATATACAGACATATTCAAAGTCTTTTATGATACTCTGTAATTAGATACAATAACACTTGGATGTGATATAAAGGCAATTGGTCACATTCACACTTATATAAGATATGCAGACATGTTGCTGCATTCTTGCTCATCTATGATATACAGGAACATGGTAACTTTTACATATGATATACAAGCACATGGGTCACATTCACATATAAAGTTATATTCACACATAAAGACACAAGGTTACATTCATACAAACATACATACATATGATATACAGGCACATGGTCACATTCACACACACACATATGATATACAGGCACATGGTCACATTCACACATACATATGATATACAGGCACATTCATACATACACATGATACATTCATACACTATACACAACAGCCACTTATGTATGAACTAAACCAGTAACAACAGTTCAGTTCTATATAAACAATCATATCTACAATCGGTGAGATATCTATGAAACAGTATTCAACCTTCAAGACAAGAAATGGCTACACATGAACATTATGCATTATACAGTATAGCTTCAAATAATACAAACAAAAGACATCAAAAGGCAACAGAAAAAAAGTAATGCACATGCCACATACTTAATGCAAGATGGATACAAGCAAAATATTTCTACATAAACATCTGTAAATGACTGAAACATTATACTTTTACAACTCGGACTGCACATACAATTTCATCTACGGCTAGTCTTGGCTTCACATGAGAAGTTTACGAGTCTCAAACAACCTAAATGGTGAAATAGCAGTAGCTCATACACATAAAATCTGACTGAGAGTTACAAACATTAATCTGCACATCGACACCCAATTCAGCAAAATATATATACTCACTGCATTACTTTCTTTCTTCCCAGCATCATCATCATTATCACCACCGACACCAATATTGCTGTTATGCGGGGGCAACACTTGATGCTGAGCATTGAAACTGTCATCTACTACATTCTTGACACCTAAATCTGTTGAGAATATTTATCCAAACAAAGATGAAAGACAAAATTACCTCAATGTCTACTAAATAGGTTAAAAAAAATGTTCATTTACTTAACAATAACAATTACAGATAAAATGGCCAGAACATTGATAAATCTGTCAGAAAATGTTCATTCATGTAACTGTAGACAATACTTATTAGCAGTAACCAGCATCCTTTGAAATGGCTATCTTGTAGCACAAACAGCCAATGTAATATGAATATTCACACACAAATTACACATGCCCAATTCACTCACCCCTCCCCATTCATTCAATCATTTGCATGTCTCTTGCGGAACTCTGCCTCCCAAACAGCACTCCTGTAGGCCTCTCCGTTGTGAGCAAGATAGCCTGCTGCTGATGCATCCATTTGCAGATCAACAATGTCTTGCAGCCATCTTCACCTTGGTCTTCCTCTCTTTCTTTTTCCCATTATGTACCCTTCCAAGATGGTTTTCTCTAGATTATCATGACATTTAATGTGTGAAAAATAAGTTTTCTCTCTGTAATCCTCTTTACTAGCTAGCCTTCTTCAGTATTAAATTCTTGTAGTATGGATTATTTTGTGTCCATGATATCTGAAGAACTCTTCTGTAGCATTTACATTCAAAGGCATTTATGTGTTTCTCTGCTGCTTTGTTAAGTGTCCAGGTCTCACAGGCATATGCTGCGACGGGAAAAATACATGCCCTTAAAAATCTTACTTTTGTAGTTGTCTGTTCCTCTCCACAGATTCTTTAGTTGTTTTACTTTCTGAAGAGCAATAGATGTCCTCCTTTTAATTTCCCTCATTGAATCTCAATTATTAGTTGGCAGTGATCCAAGATATTCAAAACTCTCCACTTCTTCCAGTTTTTCCTCATTGATAATATATCAGCTGCCTTATTTGTTTTGTCAGTTGTCATCAATTTAGTTTTATTCGCATTAAGATAGAGGTTTTGCTCTTCACTAATATAATGGACTGACATAATTTGTATTTTTGTACCAAATCAAGTGTATGGGAAGAATGAAAGATGGAGTGATGAAGGGCAGAATGTAAGACGGGCCTGCGTGTCCAATTCTTTACCCTTTAAAAATAAAGATTATTCATTCATTCATTCATTCATTCATATAATTAGTTTTTTTCCATTCTTTTTTGTGTTGTGGACAGTAATACTGTGTCATCAACATATCTAATCTCTGGTATTTCATAACCTCCAGTTGTTATGGCATTGTAATATTGTAATTGTCTACATCTTCTCTAACATTCCTCATTATATTTTCAGCATACAAGTTAAATAAGTAAGGCGACAATATGCACCCCTGACGGACCCCTTCTCCTACCCCTTCAAATTCATGGTATGCAGCAAGTACCACATGACAAAGTTATCCCTGGCTAAATGTAAGTACTTTAAGAAGACTAGTACAATAGACAGCAGAGAGTTGTGGATGATCTCCTAGCACTGTAAACCAGTTTATGACACTTGGTAAGATCTCGAAAACAGGCAGTATGGAGGATCTGGAGTGAACTTGTTCATGGTAGTTGGTAAGATCTTGAAAACGGGCAGTATGGAGGATCTGGAATGAACTTGTACATGGCAGCTGGTAAGACCTTGATGACAGGCAGTATGGAAGATCTGGAGTGAACCACAGTGATCTCTTTTTAATTCATGAAACCCTAACTAAATGGCCAACAAATCGATCCCTACAACCTCTACCATGCTGAAATAAGCCTGCTTCTTAATGAAGGCTGGATAAGTGCATTAGTACCTGAGACTAGCTTTAGCTCATCAGCTCCAATAACAGTCTAATTCTGTATTACAGAAACCTTTGCTTTGATCCTAACATCTTACATCCTCCCCGCATTGTTAAACGTCACATAGGGCTCACATGGTAATTTGCCAAGTTTTCCTGTTTTCAGTGAGCTTTTCAACCTCATCAAGGGATTTTATGCTCACTAAACTGGCCTCTCTTAATAATGTCCTCTTTAGGGTTTCACACGGTCGACCTCTTTTTCTTCAGCCTGTTGTGTTTCACTTGATAGCTTGTTTTGGGATTCTCTGATTGTTTCTTCTCATCACGTGACTGACATGTCCATCTTCTTTTTCTGATCACCCATGAGACAGGTCTTATCTCTGCATTGTTCTTGAATTCGTTCAAGTATTTTCCTTAGGCATTTGTTTTCAAGAGTCTAATTTCTTGTCTATTTCTTTAGTTGTTTTCCAGCTTTCACATGCATAAATGAGGGTGGATATTACATTTGAATTGAATAATCTTAACTTGATTTTGTTCTTATAACTTCTGAATGCATTGTGTTCTCAAGATTCTTGAAGGTCAATGCTACTTTTGCAATTCTAACTTCTTTTCTAGTGTCACCATCCTGGTCTATGTAGCTCGAGGTATGCAAAATGGTTTACTTCTTCAACAGTTGTTCCTTCTGTGTATATTTTTCCTTCGTGATTAATGAGAAGTTTCATTATTTTTTTTTTTTTTTCCTTGATAATTTCAAGTCCTATTTTACTAGTCAGTGAAGACAGGCTATCTGTTTTTTCTTGCATTGATTTCACATTGTCACTGATAAGAGTTATGTCATCAGTAAAATCAAGATCTTCTAGTTGAGTCTCATGTACCCAATCAATGCCCGTTTTACCTATGAAGCATTTTTTCATTATGAAGTCTATGGCAATTACAAAAAACAAGGGAGATAGTATACATCCTTGTTTCATGCCTGTTTCAATCTGGAACCAATCACTCATTCCTTCTTCTGTTTTGACTGTGCAAACATATCCATTGTAGAGATCCTTAATGATGCTGACAATTTTAGATGTTATTCCATATAGTCTTATAATACTCCACAATAGATCTCTGTATTTGCTATCAAATGCCTCTTTAAAGTCTATAAAGTTCAGTATTAATGGTTTCTGCTTTTCAATACGTTCCTCAAGTATTATTCTTAGAGTAAAGATCTGGTTAAGACAGCTTCTCCTTCTCAGCCTTCTGGCTAAGAAGTTTTTAAACCAAACACCCTCATCACCACCAGGTGGTACAATTATCTAGCAGCACCATGCAGTGTACTAGAAAAAAAAAATCCTGCCTGTTCTTCTCTCTTTTCAGTATCCACTGTATCTTTAATTCTATTCAGAATAACTTCACAAAACACCTTTGACACAACTGATAGTAAGGTTACTCCTCTCCAGTTATTGTAATCACTAAGGTTGCCTTTTTTTTGGTATTTTAACAATGATTCCTTTTTTCCATTTAGAAGGGACTTTTTCTTCTTTCCAAATTTTATTAAACATTCTCTGTAGCTGGCTCATACTGTCATTGTTAATAACATTTTAACATTTCGCCTGTTATTTCATTTTCACCTGCAGCTTTGTTCTTAGCCATTAGATTCACTTGCTGCTTCAATTTCATTCAGTGTGATTTCATCTAGGTTGACATTTAGTGGGACTCGTAAATCGATTTCAAGACTGATTAATTCATTTGAGTGTGGTCTATTAAGTATTTTTTGGGAGTGTTCGGCTCATCTCTGCTTTTGGTCTTTACTTGATGTTAACAGGGTGCCAGTTTTGCTGAAGACTGGTCTTTCTATGGATGCAATAGTACCTGTTAACTTCTTTTGTATGTTATATATCCTAACATAATCCACATAAAATAAGTGAATTGGTACAAGATATTCACATAAGGTAAAAGGTATCAGGATAAAAGTAATCTGTTCAGGTGCTAACAAGGAACATGTTGTGAGAAAATTAAGTTAAAAACTAGAACGATCTCCAGATTCCAGAATACATCCCATCTAAGGAGATTCAAAAGACAAAACCTGGCCCTTCTGCTCCCCCCCAACCCCCCCCCCCCCCCCCAGGAAAAAAAGCACGAGTGGGAAAACTGTGAAGAACTCCTGCTGACATTCAGATTCATTCAGCCAACTCATCTCCTTGTCTAGATGATTTAGGAGGATGCGGAGATGAAGAAGAACAAGAGAAGAAAAAGAAGATGATGATGAAGAGGAGGAGGAGGAGTAGAAGGAGAAGAGGAGGATGAGGAAGAAGAAATAAATGAAAAACTCCTTCCTAGAAACTGCTGACTGAAATTTCATGCACAATATAACTGAAATGCTGAAGAAATGACAAGCTTAATATGAAAATTAAAAATGGACACAACTTTAAAAAAAATAATTAAATGAACAGTTGAAACTATTCTAACCAAGAAAGAAATGGCATAAGCCTACATTTTTTCATTCTCTTTTTTTTTTAAAGAAAGAAAGGAAAAAAGAAAGAAAGAAAGGAAAAAAGAAAGAAAGAAAGAAAGAAAGAAAGAAAGAAAGAAAGAAAACTGGGCAAAACTGGAACTAGAGCAGACATCTCTGAGTTATAAAACAGAAACTACAGGTCTTTGCCTAACACGAAAGTCAGAGAGATCAGAACAAAACCTGCACTGATGTAAATCTGAACCCTCAGGGAAGAAAAAAAGAACTCACAGTGATGTAAAACTGAGGGCACATTCATGAAAACAGAAACTCACAGTGATGTAAAATTGAGGGCACATTCATGAAAACAGAAACTCACAGTGATGTAAAATTGAGGGCACATTCATGAAAACAGAAACTCACAGTGATGTAAAACTGAGGGCACAGTGACAAAAACAAACAAAAAAAAACAACAGGAAGCACACTGCCAAAATAACATAAACCATGTTAAAAAAAAAACAGCAGTGTTATTTGGAAAAAACAAAAAAGCAAGAGCCATTTATTTTCTTTTATGAATAGAACACAGGAGTCATTAAAAAGAAACAAACTGTAGCTGCTGTGACAACAAACAGAGACTAGTGACATGATCCTGAACACTCCCAAAGAAGGGAACTCCTGCCCATGAATATCAAGAGATATAACAGACCTGAGCTCTACCATCAGGTTTACCAACCTTTGTTCTGTGTGTCTGCTGTGCCAGTGACAAGATTCTGGTCTAATTTATTGTGTGTATCAGGTTCAAACTGCAAGGGATGTGACTCACGCTCATCCTGAAACAAGATGTGCACAATGTGAAAACTATTTAAAATGAAAGTAGGAACAGCTTTAATAAATAATGAGCACACAGTTGCAACATTTTGGTTTATACCTTAATTATAAAAAAAAAACAAAACATACAAGACAAAGAAATAGGGCAAGAAGATAAAATATAAATTCACATGAATGCTATACAACAAATAAGAATGGAAAACAAAAAACAATTTTTTTAAAAACCCAGAAAAGAAATGGAGCACTTAGCTGTGACTTGTAAGAAGTGCACATTGCAGAGCGTTTCAAATGAAGACTTGGGATGTGTATTAAATTGGTAGTGAAGTGGGGGTGGGAAAGTTTACGCCCAAATTATTCTCTTTGACGAAGTATGACCATTAAAACAAAGACTGCGAAACCACGAAGCTTTGCATAACCAAAACATAAATGCACTGAGACATATCTGCACAACGTTAACAACAGGAATGTCTCCATATGAGCTACAACAAAACAATAAGACTAATCCTGTTACAACAAATAACAGTTACAATGGTGTAACAACAAATAATAGACAGAAATATAACAGTTACAATGATGTAACAACAAATAATAGACAAAAATATAACAGTTACAATGATGTAACAAAAAAAAAACCGAGTTTCAACAATGCAACAATAAACAAGAGACAAAAAAATTAACAGAATTACAATGATGCAACAACATCTAACAGAGTTACAACAAGAAATAAAAGGGTTACAATGATATAACAATGAGCAACAGTTACAATTATGCAATAACAAATGAGAAGTCATGTTACAACAAATAACACAGCTTCATTCACACAATAACAGATAGCAAGCTACAACAGTATAACAACCAACATGAAAACTACACATGTTATGATCACAGCAAGTTTTACATCATGTATACGACCAAAAAAAAAAAAAAAAGAAAGAAACTACACACAACCAAAAAAAAAACAAAGAAAGAAACTACACACTGTGTTGCAATACAGAACAAAATGAAACAGACCAGATACAGCTACAAACAGAAACAAGATGCACTATCACATAATGATCACTAACAATATCTATACTTAATATAACATCTGCTTTACACATATCTCTTTACCAAACAAAAAGGTAAAGGTAACCCTGTCATGCCTTAGAGGCACATAGGGGATATGGTGTTAGTGCCCATATTTTTCTTGACCTGTCAGCACACAAGAGGATGATGTGGTCAGTATCACACCTGGCCACCTCTCCTTCCCCAACTCCAGAAGAAGTCAGGTACCCATTTCTACAGCTGGGTGACTAGGGCGCCTCTGGCCAGACTCAAACCCCCAATCTCGACCATGAGAGACCAGCACTACAAAACAGTCTAATAAAATTACTTGCCAACACATTAATAACTATCAGCTTCAAAACTCAACTAATGTCATTACAAAAAAAAAAAATGTTATGATTAGTTTCTTATGGCTCCCTGCAATGTCTATTTACATGAACATTAACATATGTATAAAAACAAAATAAACATACGAACTGACTAAATGTATGAGTGAAAATTCAATATACTAAGCTTCTATATTCTCCGCATAGCTATTATAAAAGGATTCAGTATATATACTGTTTCCAATACCTGATTTTGTACTGCTGCTATATGCTGTGGTGTAAGTACACCATGATTCTGTTGTTGTAGCTGATGTGACTGCTGCCTATTCTGAAGCTGCTGCTGCAGCTGGATGTTCTGATCCTGAAGTTGCTTGTATGCATTCTAGGAGAAAGATGAAAGATACATGCCAAACAATTATGAGGTTACTTCACCATAATCAAGCAGAAATGAGAATGATATACACTGTGACGGATGACTGTTGACCGATAGTGAATATACCAGTTCTGAATATCAGTCGTTCAGTACGGTGCATTATTCATATGATCCATCACAATATGTTCAGCTTCTGCAACAAAGTCTGGTTCTGCCAATCGGTGTGGCTGACAAGCATGACGAAAATCAGACACAAAACCCAGGCCCTTTTGGAACTTTTTTACTCCATTCTTAAATCTGCTGTAATAACAGACATGCATCACCGCACTGAACCTTCAACTGCTGATGAATTCTGACAGGTTTTCAAGTTAAATAAAAAAAACAAAAAACCAGATGACAGAACACTATTCCACTTTCGCGCATGTCTCTAAAGGTGTGGCCACGACACTGCTACCATGACATCAAGAAGGTCATTGCCACCACCTGTAACATCAGTAACTATGCTGGCAACTTACACAATGACGGGATGGTGCTCAGAATTTCTGTTACAATTTTAAGGTTTTCATCTGCTAGACAATGATGAGGTAACTTTACTGAACTCAAGGAGAAACAAGAAAGACATATAACAGACAACAATGGGATAACTTCACTGAATTCATAAAGAAAATTTCACACTAATAGAACATCTAAAGAAAAAAGTCACAGTGGTATTGGGGGGGGGGACACGAATGGTTAAAAAGATGGATGAGTTATAAACTTCAGTAAAACTTGTTCCAGTTGAGCAGTTGGAGGTATATTGTTCTGTTTTACAACAAACAAACAAAAATTAGAAAGAAGAATAGGTGAGAAAACAATAAAGGCAATGAGATGAGCATGCAGAACTGCCAAACAAACAGTAATAAACCAATATTTTGGCATTATACATTTATCAAGGATGATGACAATAACAAAACAATGAATATGACACAAACATTGCATCTATCTGACATAGATTCTCTTGGTCAGGACACAAGCAATCTCTAACCAAGAGGATCTCTGTCAGATTAACACCTTTTATTTTTATTATTCCATTACTCGGCCAATAATATTCCTTCATTCGTTCCTACAATGCTCCATCTAGGCATGTTTCATGCACAACTTTCACACCAAGGGAATCTCTGACAGTCAAGTACAGACACAACACCATACTTATTTGTTGTTTTGCCATTTGTATGGTCCTTGATAAAGACACACTGCCAAAATATTGAAACGTTACTGTGTGTCTTTCATTTCTACATGCTCATTCTATTATCTCTATCTTTACCCTTTTTCCCTTTATCCTTCAAATCCTACCATAAAACCAAACCATGCACCTGTCTTTCTCTAAACTAAATAACATCACTCTGCAGCAACATCTTGTAAGCAGCACTAATATATATTCTACAAGAAAAATTTACTAACATTTACACACTACTGAAAAACAATATAATGCATTTGAGAATTAGGAAATTGAAAGATGCTTTATACTGCAATAAATCTTTTTTTTTTTTTTAAATGACCCATCCTTGACACCAGCACATAAATGTTCACCAGCGCAACAATAAGATAAACGTAAAACCAGAAGACACAATACGTTGAAATTCCCATATATTTCCCCTCAAATCTTCAGCTATGAACCTGTCATGTCACTACTGCTAGGCAGTAGCTAAGTTTGTAGTAAAAAAGATTAATGCGACAAATGAACTAAGCAGAGGAAGATAATAAAAAGAATTTTATAAGAAAAACAGTGAAGGGGGAATTCTACTCTTTCACTAAAAAAATACGGTATATTTTCTCAAGTAAGCGGCATAACAAAGACATACATTATATTTTCTCAAGTAAGCGGCATAATAAAGACATACAGTATATTTTCCAAAGTAAGCAGCATAATAAAGACATACATTATATTTTCCAAAGTAAGCAGCATAATAAAGACATACATTATATTTTCCAAAGTAAGCAGCATAATAAAGACATACAGTATATTTTTCCAGGTAAGCAGCATAATAAAGACATACAGTATATTTTCCAAATTAAGCAGACTGATAAAGACATACAGTATATTTTCCAAAGTAAGCAGCATAATAAAACCATACAGTATATTTTCCCAGGTAAGCAGCATAATAAAGACATATAGTATATTTTCCAAAGTAAGCAGCATAATATACAGTATATTTTCCAAAGTAAGCAGCACAATAAAGACATACAGTATATTTTCCAAAGCAGCATAATAAAGACATAAAGTATATTTTCCAAAGTAAGCTGCATAATAAAGACATACAGTATATTATCCCAGACAATCAGCACAATTAAGATACAGAGTGTATTTTCCTGGCAAGCAGCATAATAACCAGCACAATAAAGAAAAACAGTATATTTTTCCAAGTAAACAGTACATCAAAAATTCCTGGTGAAATCTGAAAACTAATGTAAACCTTGGCATAGAGACAGACAATACAGTTACCTCTGAACAAGTCAGTAAACCTGGGCATAGAGACAGACAATAGTTACCTCTGAACAAGTCAGTAAACCTGGGCATAGAGACAGACAATACAGTTACCTCTGAACAAGTCAGTAAACCTGGGCATAGAGACAGACAATACAGTTACCTCTGAACAAGTCAGTAAACCTTGGCATAGAAACTGACAATACAGTTACCTCTGAACAAGTCAGTAAACCTTGGCATAGAGACAGACAATACAGTTACCTCTGAACAAGTCAGTAAATCTGGGCATAGAGACAGACAATACAGTTACCTCTGAACAAGTCAGTAAACCTGGGCATAGAGACAGACAATACAGTTACCTCTGAACAAGTCAGTAAACCTGGGCATAGAGACAGACAATACAGTTACCTCTGAACAAGTCAGTAAACCTGGGCATAGAGACAGACAATACAGTTACCTCTGAACAAGTCAGTAAACTGGGCATAGAGACAGACAATACAGTTACCTCTGAACAAGTCAGTAAACCTGGGCATAGAGACAGACAATACAGTTACCTCTGAACAAGTCAGTAAACCTGGGCATAGAGACAGACAATACAGTTACCTCTGAACAAGTCAGTAAACCTGGGCATAGAGACAGACAATACAGTTACCTCTGAACAAGTCAGTAAACCTGGGCACAGAGACAGACAATACAATTACTAAGTCAGCAAACCTATCATAGAGACAGACAATACAGTTACCTCTGAACAAGTCAGTAAACCTGGGCATAGAGACAGACAATACAGTTACCTCTGAACAAGTCAGTAAACCTGGGCATAGAGACAGACAATACAGTTACCTCTGAACAAGTCAGTAAACCTGGGCACAGAGACAGACAATACAATTACTAAGTCAGCAAACCTACCATAGAGACAGACAATACAGTTACCTCTGAACAAGTCAGTAAACCTGAGCAGATAGAGATGTATGGTGCAGTTTTACAAAGAGAGGGAGGGAGTGAGTAAAGTGAGAGAAAAAATGAATAGAAAGTATGAGAATGTATACATGAAAAACATACAACATCCGATATTTTGGTGTGAGCCTTTTTCAAGGATTACATGTACAACGAGACAAAAAAAAACCAAAAAAAAAACGAAGAACTTATCTTAATGTGGCCTCCTCCAGAAGTAGAAAACAGAGAAATGTATGTATTAGAAGGAAGGACCACACAGACCACAACAAAGGATACCCGATAGAGCCAATCGTAAAGAAGAGGTGGAGAGAGAGGAGGAAAACAAGTGGAAGAAAAGGGTGGGGGCGAAGGCAATAGAAACATGATAGCTGCTACAGGAGGTGTCGGGGGGGGGGAGGGAAAAGAGGACGTGGAGTGATAATGAATGAATGACATAAACACCTGCAGGGAGAAAATGTGAAACTGGTGAACAGGACACGACCCTATAAACACCAATATGTTGCCAGAGGAGAAAAGAGGGTGGTGGTAGGGAGGGGTAGCATAGAGAAAGAAAGTAGAGTTAAAGAAAAAGAAAAGGGGAGTGGAAAACTAAAGAAGTTACAGAAAGCTGAAGACATTGTTAATTCCAGCAGGGTGGAGACAGCCAGTCTGGAAAATAAAGTCGCTGTTCTAGGACCATCCAGGATCGTACAATATCATTAAAATGCTGGCAGAATCGATCTCCTAGGCATAAGCCAGTCTCCCCTATGTACTTCAAACCGCAACATTTGCACATGTTCTGCTGATGTACGATCTTGGAGGGTCCAAGAACAGCGACTTTTATTTTCCAGACTGGCTGTCTCCACCCTGCTGGAATTAACAATGTCTTCATCTTTCTGTAACTTCTTTAGTTTTCCACTCCCCTTTTCTTTTTCTTTAACTCTACTTTCTTTCTCTATGCTACCCCTCCCTACCACCACCCTCTTTTCTTCTCTGGCAACATACTGGTGTTTATAGGGTCTTGTCCTATTCACCAGTTTCACATTTTCTCCCTGCAGGTGTTTATGTTCTTCATTCATCATCTCTCCGCGTCCCCTTTTCCCTCCCCCCCTCTAGCAGCTATCGTGTTTCTATTGCCTTTCCCCCCCACCCTTTTCTACCACTTGTTTTCCTCCTCTCTCTCCACCTCTTCTTTATGATTGGCTCTATCGGGTATCCTTTGTTGTGATCCGGGTGGTCCTTCTTTCTAATACACACATTTCTCTGTTTTCTACTTCTGGAGAAATTCTGTGTGTTTTTTTTTTGGTCTCGTACATGTAATCCTCGAAAAAGGCTCACGCTGAAATATCGGATGTTGTATGTTTTTCATTTATACATTCCCATACTTTCTATTTATTTTTTCTCTCACTTTACTCACTCCCTCCCTCACTTTGTAAAGCTGCACCATACACCTCTGTCTACCTTTTTTATTTAAACCAGTTTTACTGCAGTCGCCATCCCTTTTATCAGTAAACCTGGGCATAGAGACAGACAATACAGTTACCTCTGAACAAGTCAGTAAACCTGGGCATAGAGACAGACAATACAGTTACCTCTGAACAAGTCAGTAAACCTGGGCATAGAGACAGACAATACAGTTACCTCTGAACAAGTCAGTAAACCTGGGCATGGAGACAGACAATACAGTTACCTCTGAACAAGTCAGTAAACCTGGGCATAGAGACAGACAATACAGTTACCTCTGAACAAGTCAGTAAACCTGGGCATGGAGACAGACAATACAGTTACCTCTGAACAAGTCAGTAAAAGCAGAAAGTGAAAATTATACTCCACAAAAAAACCTCTTCACAAAGCCCAGGACTTCAGAGTTGATACATTAAACCTTTCGAATCTCATGGCTCCTCTATTTTACTGCTAACATTCATAAACTGTACACTTCTACCAACTACACCAAAAATTATCTATTTTCCAAACTCTCCAACTCTGATTCCTTCAAATATGGTACATCTGAAATGAATCTGGCTCTGCTTAAAACTGCTTCAGACTTCAATTCTAACTCCACTCCCCTGGAAAAGTCATCAGTTAATCCCAGGTCAGTGAGAGAGAGAGAGAAAAAAAATTATGGTGACATCCCACAATGAGCAAAATGATTATCTCTCTGTTAGAAAGTAGTCCAGTAAAGTAACCGCTCATCTGTAGGACTACAGAACACCCTAGTCCAAAAGGTAATAAATTCACCTTCAGTCAGTCAGTAGCATGGTAAAAAAAAAAAACAATAAATTCACATTCAGTCAGTAAGTAGTATGGTTAAAAAAAACCCAATATATTCACATTCAGTCAGTAAGTAGTATGGTAAAAAAAATCCCAATATATTCACATTCAGTCAGTAAGTAGTAAGGTAAAAAAAAACCCAATAAATTCATTCAGTAGTAAGTAGTATGGTTAAAACCCCCCAATAAATTCACATTCAGTAGTAAGTAGTAAGGTTAAAAAAAAAAAACCAATAAATTCACATTCAGTCAGTAAGTAGTATGGTAAAAAAAAACCCCAATATATTCACATTCAGTCAGTAAGTAGTATGGTAAAAAAAAACCCCAATATATTCACATTCAGTCAGTAAGTAGTAAGGTAAAAAAAAAACCCAATAAATTCATTCAGTAGTAAGTAGTATGGTTAAAACCCCCCAATAAATTCACATTCAGTAGTAAGTAGTAAGGTTAAAACCCCCCAATAAATTCACATTCAGTAGTAAGTAGTAAGGTTAAAAAAAAAAAAACTCAATAAATTCACATTCAGTCAGTAAGTAGTAAGGTTAAAAAAAAACAATAAATTCACATTCAGTCAGTAAGTAGTAAGGTAAAAAAAAAACCAATAAATTCACATTCAGTCAGTAAGTAAGTAGGAAGGTAAAAAAAAAACAACAATAAATTCACATTCAGTCAGTAAGTAGTATGGTTAAAAAAAAACCAATAAATTCATATTCAGTAGTAAGTAGTAAGGTAAAAAAAAACCCAATAAATTCACATTCAGTCAGTAAGTAGTATGGTAAAAAAAGAGCAATAAATTCACCTTCAGCCAGTAAGTAGCATGGTGAAATGGCAATGAATCTGTCACCAGCCAGTAAGTAGCATGGTTAAAAAAAAAAAAGGCATTAAATTCACCTCAGCCAATAAGAAGTATGGTAAAAAAAAAAAAAATTCACCTTCGGCCAGTAAGTAGCACAGTAAAAAGGCAAAGTAAAAATAAAATAAATTCACCATCAGTCACCAAGTAGCATTTTAAATCCTCAGTCAGTCTAATAAGACAATCAATAAAAGTCCTTAGTCCAAAAAAAAAAAAAAATACAGGAAATGTCCCTCAAATCAGTAATTCTACAAAATGTTAAAAACAGAGGCTCTAATCTTCAAGTCAATAAAGAATACATACAACAAGGCAATTAAAAAAAAAAATGAAAAAAAACAAAAACTTTAGCAAATTTTATAATAAAAACAAAAACAATTCCACCAAGGGAGGTAAAATACTGCATATGAAGTCATAAAAGTAAATGGCAACAAAAGGAAGCATAAAATAAAACAAGTAAAGCCCTGGTTTGACTCACATCTACATTCTGGCTATGATTTCAATATTTATAAGACACAGCAAAACCCTGCTATCATGAACTGGCTGAATTCTTCCTAGTCATTTCCCTTATTTGTCTCTCTACCAAGGCTTGACAAATGATACTGTACGGCACTGCTGTGTATATCAAAATACTGACTACAATATGCAGGACATCTGGCTTAGTCAGACAGGAGAAATAACTTCAGGGTATCTTGCATCACACCCTTTTTTTTTATAAATCAGTTTCCTCCTGCACTTTTGGCAAAAAAAAAAAAAAAGAATCTGAACTGAACTGTATATGATATCCTATTCTCCTGTCATCCACCGACAGCTTTCAGTCTTCCGTCAGTAAGTAGCATAGTTAAAAAGGCAGTAAATTTGCTTTCTGTCAGTAAGTAGTGATACACAATGTATCTGACCACACAAGAAGATATTCATCATTTTTGGAGGTAGTTCTTCTCTGCATAGAGACCTGACAAGTAAACTTTTTTTTTTTAAAACAAAGGACAACAGCAGTGACAAATGAACCCACTGCTTACAGTCTGAGAAACAGTGGCTGTATTAATCTGGCCATTCCCACTTTCTAGCAGTCATGTAAATCAGATTACTAGTCTTATAGCATATGAAACTGCAAAATTTATCTAAATAAAGTCCTTGCTGCTGCTGTTCTTGCAGAACTTCACTGAAGCTCTTGGTAGATGTGCTGAAGATTTTGAACATACACATCTTAATGGATGGGTCTTTTTACTGCTAATTAAAATATTTAATGGACCTATAAAACTGACTTATCAAAAAGCTCCACTACCGTGAGGAAATCACAAATCCAAAACATGATGCTCCAAAATGATTACCAGAAGCATTTCTAGGAAACATGATAGGATCTTCATGACTGTAACTGTAATCAGAGACTGGCATCCCCGCACTCCAGGCACTCCCATATGTGCTCTGTCTTCCGTTCCAAACACCCGCTGAAGTGTGCACCTGCTGATGTAGCCAGTCACACACCGGTTGTGGGTAACACATGCTAAACTTCTTTCAGAAAAATATCCTCTTCCCCCCTTCTCCCCAATACAGTCAACCTCCTGATGAGTTTTAGCATACTCTGGTTCTGACAACAACCCTCTCAGTCTGGTTATGACAACAATCAGGTTTTTATGTGGCCTAGTTCTAATAACTATTGTTAAGAGAAGCCAGTTTAGTGGGCATAACATCCCTTGATGAAGTTGAAAGACTCACTGAGAACAGGAAAACTTGGCAGACAACTATGCGAGCCCTATATGACATTTAACGGCATGGGAAGGATGTAAGATGTGAGTTCTAATAACAGTCAGTTTTTAGCTTGCTGTGGTTATGACAACAACCCACTTTAACTGGTTCTAATAACAGCCTAGCTTTAATAACAGTATAACAGTCAGTTTTAGCTTACTGTAGTTATGACTATAACCCCCAATTTAACTTAGTCTGGTTCTGATAACAGCCAGGTTTTACTCTAGTCTGGTTCTAAAAGTTTTAGCTTCCTGTGGTTCTGATTAGTCAAATTTTGTTTTAGTCTGGTTCTGATAACAATGTTATCTCTAACTTCTTCTTCTGCATTCAAGGTTGTTAGTCACATCAGATCCTGATCCCTGTTGACATGGTAAAGCCTACAGCCCTCTCCAGATCCTGATAGAATCCCCAAGCTTTTGACCCAAGCTTATCTCTAACATATTTGTACACACACACACACACACACATACATATGTTAACCACCAATGGGAGAAATATGAAAAATATCCTTAATAAATTGCAAGCACCTTTTTATGTGAGCAAGGCAGAAACAAACATCACAGATGGGCCATGGCAGAAACAGAATCAATGCAAGAAAAAACTAATGTGCAAATATAGAAACAGAAAGAGCACCTGCAGTGAAAAGAAATTTTGCTCCATATTTTGGTACTGGTCTGTAAGGATTTGAACAGCACCCTGTTCAGATACATCAACACAAACACTTTAAAACAATTCTCAACATGTCTACTTCAGTATAATAATTCTGCAGTATCTATCTGCACTAAAAGTATGTAAGTGTGTGTATGCATGTGTGTAATGTATCTATCTCTCTCTCTCTCTCTCGTGTGTGTGTGTGTGCGCGCGCGCACGCGCGTGTGATAGAGAGAGTGAGAGAATGAATGAATGAATTATTTAAGTTAAAAAGTTGTATTTTTTTCTTTTTTGTCACTGGATTTTACACTCATAAGATTTTTCTGATCAAATTCAGGCCAGTTTCCAAGTAGATAAATGCCGGTCAAGTCACATTAACTCTTAGAAATGGCTTTTTAAAAAACAAGGAATACTAATAATAATAATTGCAATTACATGGCAGTGTTCCATAGTTTGATGGTTTTACTTTTACACTGCTATAAACAATAATACAAATAACAAGTAATATAAATAATAAACAAATAATAAGTGACGAGATGAAAAGAATGGGAATACACATATTTGGGAATCTGCGAACATCCACTTCAAGAGCGAGAATAATAATATCTTTATATATTCTGGTGGAGAATTAGGAGGAAAGAAGGGAGTGGCTTTTTACTTCGACAAATCAACATCAAAAGCATTACTAGGTTACAATCCATTAAGTGATAGAACCCTCACTATCAGACTTAAGGGCACTCCTAGAAATGTAACAATCATCCAGATATATGCATCTACATCAGCAGCAAAAGAAGAGGAAGCAGAAGACTTTTATAACACGCTGCACACAACAACAGACCAGGTATGGAAAATGATACTGTATTAATAATGGGGGATTTTAATGCAAAGATTGGTACAGAAAGAGCAGAAGATGAAGGATATATTGCGAGGAAATTTAACATAGGACACAGAAATGATGTAGATGACAATCTAATGGCATTTTGCATGGAAAATGAGCTAATTATCGCTAACACACTATTTAAACAACATCCAAGAAGACTTTACACATGGACATCACCTGATAGGAAAACCAAGAATCAAATAGATTACATTTTAGTGCACAGAAGGTGAAGATCAAGTATAACATCAGCAAAAACTTTACCAATACCAAGTGCTGATTGTGACATGTACCATGTATTATTAACAGCAGACACGAAGATAAAGATAAAAAAGACAGTTACAGGAACAAAACCACTCCGCTTTGATCTTACAAAAATACCAGAACAATATGTATAGAAGTGAAGGACTGTTTCGAAATCCTGATGGCTGTACAGGAGGAGATGACGCCAGATGAATTGGCTACACAGGCCAGAGATATCTTAATAACAACAGCTAAAGACATGGTTCCAGTAAAGAAAATACAAAAGAATGGATGGATTACAGCAGGCACACTAGAACTGATAAAACAACTTAGAGAAATGAAGACACATTGGAAAGTGATAAACAACAACAAAGAGGAATATAAATCTTTAACAAAAGAAGTACGAAGAAACATAAGAAAAGACAAAAAAACAATACATACAAGACTGTTGTGGAAGAATAGAAGGATATCAGAAGTGTGGAAGAGATAGTGAAGTGTTTAAAGAAATGAAGACATTGATGAGAAATGTCACACCTAAGCTAAACGTAATTTGTGATGAGATGGGGAATACCTTGACAGAGACAGAGGAAATTCTAGAAAGTTGGAAGGAATATTGCAGAGGAATGTATGAAACAACTGACTGTGAAATCAGAAATCAACAGTGTGAATTATTATTGGAGGAGAAAGAACCCGAACCGACAACAGAAGAAGTTTTATAGGCAATAAAGAATCTGAAAAATAGTAAATCACCAGGAAGTGATAAGATAATAGCTGAACTTATTAAGCAGAAGGAAAGGAATGTGCAACAATCTATCATGCACTATGTAAAAAGATATGGCATTCAGGTATTTGACCAATAGAATAGAAAAGAACTGTATTCATACCATTGCAAAAAAAGGGTAACCTGAAATTATGCACAAACTACAGAACTGTTGCCCTGATTAGTCATGCCAGTAAAATTCTGTTAAAAATCATAATGGGGAGACTTTGTAAGAAAACAGAATATGTCAATATGGTCCAAGCTGGTTTCAGGCAATTATATATTCAATATAACATTAATAATAGAGAAATGCAGAGAGTTTAATGTGAATCTATATTTATCATTTATAGACTACTCAAAGGCATTTGATTGTTCATAACACAAGAAAGTTTGGGAAATAATGGAAAAAATGGAATTTCCAACACATTTGATACAATTAACATCACTGCTGTATCTAGACCAACGGGCAGCAGTAAGAATAAATGGTGAAACAACATGATTTGACAAAAAACAAGGGGTCCGTCAGGGGTGCATATTGTCGCCTTACTTATTTAACTTGTATACTGAAAATATAATGAGGAATGCTAGAGAAGATGTAAAAAAAGAATATTACGATGCCATAACAATTGGAGGTTATGAAATACAGAGATTAGATATGCTGATGACATAGTATTACTGTCCACAACACAAAAAGGAATGGAAAAAATATGTCAATCTGTAAGAACAGCGAAGAGCAAAACCTCTATCTTAATGCAAAGAAAACTAAATTGATGACAACTGACAAAACAAACAAGGTAGCTGAAATATGTATAATGACTGGAAGAAGTGGAGAGTTTTGAAGATCTTGGATCACTACTAACTAATAATGAAGATACAATGAGGGAAATTAAAAGGAGGACATCTATCTCTCTTCAGAAACTAAAACAACTAAAGAATCTGTGGAGAGGAACGGACAGAACTACAAAAATAAGATTTTTAAGGGCATGCATCTTTCCCATCACAACATATGCCTGTGAGACCTGGACACTTAATAAAACAGCTGAGAAACACATAAATGCCTTTGAATGTAAATGCTACAAAAGAGTTCTTCAAATATCATGGACACAAAAAAGAACAAATATATCCATACTACAAGAACTTAATATTGAAGAAGGCTGGCTAGTAAAGAGGATTAAGGAGAGAAAACTTAAATATTTTGGACACATGAAATATCATGATAATCTAGAGAAGACCATCTTGGATGGGTACATAATGGGAAAAAGAAAGAGAGGAAGACCAAGGCGAAGATGGCTGCAAGACATCATTGATGATTTGCAAGTGGATGCATCAGCAGCAGGCCATCTTGCTCACAACCAAGAGGCCTACAGGAGTGCTGTTGGGGAGGCAAAGTTCTGCAAGGGACATGCAGATGAATGAAGGAATGAATAAACAATAAACATGTTATTTTCCAACAAAACATGGCAGCGGCGATGAAATATAAAAAATGTTTCACATGCCATGGGTGCTGTCTGGTACTCTAAGAGTTAATAGAAAAATAATCCAACCATTTCTGGAAAAATCAACTATTTCCATTACAGACCTCAGTGACAGACAAAAGAGATCTGAGAAACACTAGACTATTAAGTACATATCACTGTTAGTGTATTAAAAGAAAATGGAATATCACACAAAAATGAGTCAAATAAAAAATGAGTATATCTAAATTCACAAAGCGTGAACAACAAAATAAAAGGACTGTTTAATAAATACATAAAGTCTGGGTATAATATGCTCTATATTTCTACAGTTGTGAGGCTAGCTTGAGTATTAACAAGTATAGGTACGCAGAATTTTAAAGCAAAAAGCATGCATTATTATTCAGTATCACACTCAGAGAAGTGCTGTGAAAAAGGCAACAACCCATGTGATATTTCCTTACAATAGCAGTACATATTCAAATGTGTTAACATAGTGACCTAGCTGTGTTAAGAAAGCTGGAGGAGGGAATTTAAGATGAAGTTGGTGCTACAGGATTTGCCACTGCTTCAATGACAGACTTATGCAAATAGCCATGAACCAAAAGACAAAGCTGACGGCATAAAAAGAAACCTTGTAGATGCTGCAGGAAATGCCACAAAACTTGTTATGTTTTAAGTGTAATCAGCAAATATAATTTCCAATTACAGATAGCCGAAGTCTCAATTTCCTTGCGCAGCTACAGATAAAAAATGTGTGAGTATAACTAAACACATTCGGAGGTTCAGAAAAAAAAAAAAACCCCAGTTTAATAATGATCTCTCCTTATCAGACGTGTAGTATGAAAAAGTATTTACATTTTCCTCTTATGAAGCACTGTTGTAACATTATATAAATTTCAAGAATCCTGCACTTACCTCATTTTCCTTCATCTTCTGCTTCAGACTTGCAACAAGGTTTTCGAAATTTGAATTCTCCCTTGTAAGGTCAGCAACTTCATCTGGAAAAAAAGACAAAACCATCCAAAGTCAGGCCTAGCACGGACAACTATTAAAGCAGTTTTCTACAACAAGGCTGTGTAAAGACAAGACACACAAACATATAAAACTTTGTATCTAAAACAAGACCTTGAGCAACACAAATATAATGAACACCATCTAACAGTCACATGTTTACTCACAACCAATATCAAATCCTACTATGCAGCATATGAATTTCCATGTACAGATCATGAGTATTTCAACTATACAACAATCACAGTCGAAAGATCTGTTTTCCCCAAAACTAGTATGAAATGAAACTATTTTTATATCTAGGTCTACGGAGAACTTAGTAAAATTATATGCCTAAGTAATGTAAGGCACCATGAGGTCTCAAATCTGGCAGATTCTCTCTTTTCTCTGGATGGAAATAATTCTTGGTACCAAAGTGGGAAAAGAATCTTACTTTATTCACCTCTTATGTCATAAACAAACATTCAACTGATCTTCTTTAAGAAAATCTTCAAAAATATTTATATCTCAGTCCAATACATCCTCTTCAAAAAACCAAGTAGACAAAAAGAATTATTACAAAAATGAAAGAATAATTTAGGAGGAGAAAGATCCACTAAATGATGCCTGTTTCATAAATTTTTCTGAGACAACTGTTTACAAGCCAAGTTTTCAAAGATGACTGTTTATACTTCAAAACACAGGTTTCCATGTTGATTGTTTATAATTCACATAAATGTGTTTTTTTTAAAATTCATGAATTTCAGCAAATAACCTCCCTCAAGAGAGCCAAACCATGCAGACCTGAGGCATGAGACATGGCCTGAGGACATGAGCATTGGGCAAAAGCTTTGGTGCTCCTACTGTGGGCTCTGCTCTGTTGACAGGGATCAGGATATGATGTGAACAACATCCTCAAATGCAGAATAAGAAGCACATAACAAAATCATTTTCAGCAGTGACATCATCAGGACAGGAGTACAAAACTGAGCATTCTGTGTTACTATTATCAGAGGAAACATCTGCTAAGTGACCTCTACAGCAAACCATGCCTAATACTGACAATCCAGTTAAAAAAGTCACAAGCAGTGCAAGAAAAATGGCGGGACAATCTTATATTAGGAGAAATGACACAAAGAAGATATCACATAATTCAGATAAGAAAAGATATCCCAACAGCAAGCCAACAAACAAAAAAAATTCAGATAAGAAAAGATACCTTAACAGCAAGCCAACTACTTCAACCAGTTTCACAGACCTAGATAGCGGCGACACTTTGTAGATTTATCACACAAATCAAGCATTTACATGGAGAAGCACTTGAGAATTTGCTACTATCATTACTCAGTGTTCTTAAAATGCATTAAAAGTATTATTTCAAAATACGTTGTAATCCATCACAAAAAGAAAGATAGAAGAAAAAATAAAATGATGATTTTAGCTATTAAATTTACCCTATCCAGAGAATAAAAAAAAAACTATTCAAGTGATAATTACCAGGGCTGCTGATTGATCGTCATTAACGTTCATGTTTAAAGTGTTAAAAATTCCTGCGCCAAGTTTGTTAATGCACGACAACGGTTGTGATAAACCTTGAAAAATAATAATTGAAGTATTTGGGTGAAACCTCTATCTGCCAGCTTCTTATCTAAAACTGAAATAACACAGTAAATTTACCAAAGGCAGGGAATCTATGACAGTAAGTAGAGAGCTGATTATAGCGTGCATTTCTTACATGTGGAAAGATCTGAATTTTTGGAAAGTTAGACACATTACACCTTTGCATTACTCAGATGCAGACCAATGACATGGCAGACCTTGGGGGTTACTCTGTGATGCCCTAATGTCTGTAGATTAGTTACTCAGGTCTGACATATGACATCATAAGTATGAGCTAGTCTAAGATGTGGCTTTCAAAAATGCATGCCAGTGTAAGAAAGGACACACCAAGGGTAGGCCTAATCATTGTTTACAGACATTACTGCTGCATGCGGACTGACTCAAGGCTGTATGAATGGTTGAATGGGAGTGTCTATTATAGGAACTGTAACTGCGCTGGACCCTCATTTAAAAAATCTTCAATGTTTGCATAAGAACAAATGAACTGAGACAGCTGCAAGCTTGTGGGAAAATTCTGACCAACCTCATCAACACACACTTTAAAAACTACCCCAAAAGGAAAAACATAAATGCATGGACTGTCACCAGACGAGTCATCAATACCTCTCTCTCCTTCATGAAAAAAAAAAGCTGTTGAATGATGCAGACTTGACTAACAAATTTACAATGACTTGGGTCCATTACACTGGAAGATGCTACAGGAGGACAAACACCCAGTTCTAACCTAGATAGCTAGAAAATATTTAGTATCCCCAGCCATTACTGTCCCTTTTGAATGTTTGTCTTCTGTATCTGGATATGTTGTATACATTTTTCATCTTCATATTCTTTTAAAGACAGCAATACTGCATTGTGACATGGTTTTAAAAAATGGTTATTTTTAGCTGCTGACTGATCAGTGTTTCACTGTTTATTCAATTATTTATGCTATGCAAAACTGTTATGAAACTAACTGGAATAATCCAATATGTACAGGAGCGTAGTTCTAATACTGTTTTATATTAGAAACTATCACTAAGCTATTTCTGCCTTATAGAACAATATTAATGTGGTTGAAAGACAAATCTAAAATGTCAATTAATATACAGTTAATTTGTCACTGAAAAATTTTAACTGTGTGATTAATTGCAATTAAAAAAATTTTAACTGAACAACAGCCCTAATAGATACAACTATAAATCAAAAAAATACATTTCTTTAAAAAAAAAAAACTGTCCAGCACACTGTAAGCTTGAGCCTGGGCTGTAAAACAAATCAATGAACCAAACCTTCCTGTCAATCTGTTATGTGATAAAGAATACAGTCACATGGACAAACAACAAACAGCCTTATTATGATTATCTACTTCAAAATTGTACATCTGCATGACTTAGTTGAAATGCCAGAAGTATTGGGCTGAAACTTCCTAAACTAATCAAAGAAACCACTATTAACATACATCCTTCTCAGCGTCCAAGTCTGGAGTAGTGTGGTCAACAGTGACCTTCTTTGCACATGGAAGTTTGTGAACTGTGAACTCGCTGCAGGCATTCTGCATGTGACTTAGAAATAGATACCCACAACACTATCCTCTGAAGATGGAGAATATCATGGTGAGGCACACCAAAATGTACTATACAGCCTGTTGAATGAAAATAGGATGTCAAGAGAAGTTCAGTCTCACAAATACAGAACTTCATCCAAGTTTAGTGGTATAGGAGAATGCAAGAATGGGAATCTCAAGATCTTTCACTCTTCAGTTGTAAAGAGTTAAAGTCAATGGAAACACAGAGACCTTACAAAAATATTTTTCTCACTGTTTAAACATAACATAAAACAAGTTTCCAAAGACATCTGACCACACAAAACAAATAAAAGGCACAGCATGTGTATTCTGAAAGTCACAATACCTTTCAACTTGGCAATATCGTTTTCTTTCTCCTGCTTCAGCTTCTCATACTCTGCTGCATGGGCTGTGTCAGCTTGCGCGTGCTCTGATCTCAGGGTTTCCATGTCCTGGCGGAGCTTTATAAAATCTGCTTCGGTCTCCTTGTACTGGCTCTGCGTGAAGAAAACAAGTTTTATCTGGGATCAAATGTTTTGGCGTGTGTCAATAAGGTAAAGGGAGCCATCTGCCCTGCTACTGAGGTCTATATAGAGAATATGGTACTAGTTTTTCCTATTTTCCTTTACCTGTGGATGTACCAGGGGAAGATGTGATTAGCTGTTTTTTAATTCCTAGATCACTGGTTCACAACCTGGGGTACATGTACCCCTGGGGTTTCACGTCAGCACATTTAGGGGTACTTAAGAAGTTGGACAATGGCAGAAAAAAGATTTTAAAAAACCCAGCAACTATAACAGCAATAAACAATTCTGCAAATATGAAGGGGTAAAATTTAAGGAAATAGGCAGCCAAATGGTATGCAAGGGGAAGGAGGCTGGGAACCACTGCCCTAGATACAGAGGGGTAAATAGTCCTGTCATGTTACTGAGGAACACAGAAGATATGGCCTGAGTGTTCCTACTCCTGTAGATGCACTAGAAAGTGACATGTACCATGTCTGGATGTTTTTCTTTTCTTAGCTCCAACAGGAGCCAGGTATCAATTTCTACAGCTGGATTGATTAAGGCATAGGTTCCTAAACTTTTCAGACCAAAGGAGACCTTTCATCAGAAAAAAAATACATGCTGGAGTCCTCAGAAATTTGTTTACATTAACACTAAGAACACTGAATAAAGATTGTTAAATCTCTTTCAACTTAACATTGAACAAATATTCAAAGAGAACATGTATTTCACATTTACAAATAAAAAAAGCTCCACCTGCAAAATGTGAAATTTAGATCATTATCGATTTATTACTCAGTGACTTGGGCTTGGTTTTCGTTATAGTATTTTCATCCATGGAGGTCTGACTGTCATCTTTATATGCTGTTCATAATCTATATTTGGCCTGTTTCTATAGTTGTATACAACCATATTGTATACAACTGTCTGTCGCTGTATACAATTAAAAGATCTGCTGAGAAAAATATGTTGCTGCACAGTTTCAAGCTTGACTGCTAATTTTAGGGTTTTCCATGAATATTTCAGATGAATATTTTGATTCAAAATTCTGTAATTGTTTCACCTCCCACTCCCCCACAAAAAAAGCTTGTTTTTAAAATATAATCTGTTGATATTTCTGTAAGCTGTTCTTTCACTTTTAAAGACAATTTAGATGGCACTGGTAGATTCAACAACAGACTTTTAATCCAATGTAATTTCTCTAAAAAAAAAAAGGGGAAATGCTCGTACACAAATTAAATACAGGCTATATTATTGAAACGTTTGCATTTTCATTGAGAGTAATTTCCTTTTGTAAGCACTGTAGAAAAAAAAATGTAGTCATATCATGATATAGAGACACCCAGGGATATGGTGTTAGTGCCCACAGTTTCTGTCACCTGAATGCATAGTTGAGGGTTGTTGTGGTCAGCATCATCCATGGCCACCCTTTTTCTCCCCCAGCTTCAGACGGAGTCAGGTACCCATTTCTACAGCTGGGTGACCGAGGCGTTTCTGACCAAACCTGAACCACTCATTTTCATGTGAAAAACTTTTTATAGCCGGGAAAAAAAAATTATTTTAAATCTGCTCCATGGAGTCTGAGATAGCCACGTGGAGCACATTAAAGACATCTCCAAACTGGGTCAGACCACCAAACTTTTAAATAAGACAAGTGCACTGCCCACTTTGCTACACATGTGCTCTTGGCATATATTTGTGAAGAAAAATAAACAACTATTTAACCATTTGGGACAGAACAAATGGGACTCTGACATGTATAGGAGATGGTTTTGCCTTGCAGATCCACTGCAGTCAGCTTTCATTAGGGAGATGGAACATTCTGATGACGATATAATCTTTTAAACTCAAATTTGTGTAAAAATGAGAATAAGAAAATTAGCCTCATTTTTCAAAATCCAACTGCGATGGGTCTTCAACTTTATTCCACTTAAAATATGAGCCATCTGGATTACACACCTACAAATCAGTAAACTCTTACACTGCATTTAAAATATCGTGATCTTTAATCGGTAATTCAAGATCATTAGGTTACTATGTAACCTTCACCATGATCATTTACTTCACAAAACACTGGGGATTTATGGACTGAATAAAATTGGATCCTTCGGTTTAGGAGAATTAAAGTAAACTTCAAAGTTAGAAATACGTGCAACATGTAAAACAGATACCAGAAACAAACTTCACATTCTGTGAAAGGACTTGATATTTGCATCATTTTTAAAAAGCAAGCTTCTGCCATAGGTCAAGACATTACAAAGCCCAATAGTGACAAAAATTCCATCCTCTAATTATGCAACAGTGCCTAGTTGTATCTGACAATGGAATGTTGCATTTAGTACAATCTGCCTGTTCTATTCAGTTCTCAATTTGCAATGAATCAGGATCTTTGTCAAGAATGAAGGAAAGTGAGATGAAACTTGGTGTGGCATAACATGAATGGCTAACTAAAATGACTATAAAGATAGTAAGTCAATATAAAAATGTATAAATTAGGAAAAAAAAACTAAGAATAGCTTTATTACTTAACAAGTACATAGTTGTGACATTTCAAAGTGAGCCTTAATCATAAAAAAAAAAAACATACAAGATGAAGAAATAGAGAGGAGATAAAATATAAATTCGCATGAAGACTATGTTAAAAAAAAACAAAAAAAACAATAAAATAAAATGAATAGAGTACTTAGCTGTAACTTGTAAGAAGCTATGACTTGTCTGATGCTGTGTGTCAGAAATGCACATGGTGGAGTGTAGAGAGTATTTAAATGGAGACTTGGGATGTGTGATAGGTGGGTCATAACTGAGGGAAATGGGTGGGGAAACTGTAAAAGGGAGAGTGATACAATGGTAATCTAGCCAAGAGAAGGTGAAATATGTGTGTATAATAGGGGTAGAGAGATTGTAATGTGATGCTGAGAAGAGGTTCTAAGCTATGTATAACAAGTGAGAAAGGAGTGGAACTTAGTGGGGAGGGATTATGATTGTGGAAGAGGAGAATGTTAGATGTAGCTGAATAACGAGTTCAAACCATGTGGTTCCAGAGTCCCATATTCCTGAATGTAGTGGTTCTCAAGTGCTAGGCGGCTTGTGTCATCTGCGTGACACTGTTTGATGGCTGTTACCAGAAAGTCAGATTTGCCATTGTCGTTGGGGCCATTGAAATGATTCAGGACTAACTTCGAAGCATGCTGGGTGGTACTGTACTTATTTCACCTTCTCCCGGCTAGATTACCATTGTATCATTCTCTCTCTCCCCTCCAAGGTTTCCCCACCCACCACCCCCAGTTATGATCCACCTACCACACATCCCAAGTCTCCATTTAAATACTCTCTACACTCCACCATGCACATTTCTGACATACAGCGTCAGACAAGCCACATCTTCTTACAAGTTACAGCTGTGTACTCATTAAGTAATATAGTTGTTCCTACTTTTTTTCCCTAGTTTATACATTTTAGTATCACAGCTTTACTGCAGTGGCTCCGCGTATAGTTGTTATATACACTAATTATTGTGTATTACAGTCAGTCAATATAGGGCAGGTGTTATTAGTCATTGAAGGCGATGGTGAAGAGGAGATCAGAGCACCCACGGACATATATGGAATGCTAAGATGATAGTCCTTTCTAAATAACATATGTCAAAGTCCAACTATGACTCTTACATTATATAACTTACCTGAAGCATGCTGTACTGCTGGTTCTGAGACTTTATTCTATTGTGTAGCTCACTCTGTTGAAATGAATGAAAACTGACATGTAGATATTCACAGACAAAAAATACATTTGCTAAATGACATGCTCTGAGCTGATATAACAAGATACATCAGATGTAACTTGTTAAAATTATCATCTTTCTCTATGACGAAAGTTGATTATGTCAGGATTGGCATGATCAATACTGTTGCCAAGACCCTATTCCATTTTCACTAAATTTTCATGGTAAGAAGCTGATGTGAGACTACAGTATGGGCAAACAGACAGCAATTCACCCATTTCTCAGGTAGTGGAAGCTGTAGAAAAGTCTGTTTCAAGTGCTAAATAAAAGGAAGGAATGCCACTGTTGCTTACCCACATCCGTTATGAAACCGATGACTGCTCCCACATATGTTATGAAACTGACACTTACCCCAACATCTGTTATGATACCAACACCTACCCCCACATCTGTTATGAAATTGACGCCTACCCCCACATCTGTTATGAAACCGACGCCTACCCCCACATCTGTTATGAAACTGACGCCTACCCCCACATCTGTTATGAAACTGACGCCTACCCCCACATCTGTTATGAAACCGATGCCTACCCCCACATCTGTTATGAAACCGACGCCTACCCCCACATCTGTTATGAAAGCTTTTGCTGCAAGGTCAATTCAGTTACAGCAACATTAACATGTGTGGATATATTCCTTTAACATACTTTGTTCCTAAAATAAATTCATGTACAGCACATGAAATGAAAACTTATAGCTGTCATACTGCAGGTAAGGAGAGAGTAAAAAGAGACAAAGATCCTAATTAACTACCACAAACTGTGACATCCTACATATTGAGTTAACTCCTCATGTGGAACATTGCAGGTGAAATGATCTGCCCTGAAGAACACAATTCCACTTAGAATCAAGGATACAGGATCTAATCTTATGAATAAATATGTTAAACTTCTGATACAAAGTGGTAAACTTAAGGATACTTAAGCTAGACTTATGGACACAAAGTGCTAAACTTACAGTTTTATGATACTGGACAAAAAAAAAAAAAAAAAACACTGACGTTTTACTTCATCTTCTTTCAAAATCCCTGACTCAAACTTCAGACATGCCATCTCCTGAGAGTAATGTGAAATCATATCAACTCTAACTTTATATAATTCTACCATGAGCAGAAATAATACGAGCCTGAGATGTCTGTGTAGGTATGAAATAAGCATTACACATTTTGCTACTGTTTTCTTTTTTTACTGTCTTTACTACCATTATATACTAAAATAGTTCATATGTACCAGAGGCATGCAGAGCTGGACATAACATACAGAAATCTAAAGTGTGTGTGTGTGGGGGGAAACAAGATGAGAAAGGGAAAGGGAAAGAGACCAGAGATGGACAGCTATCACAGGGAGCCATGTGAGACTTTGGGAATGATAAAGGTTTGTCTTATTTGTAAATATTAACTGTCTATATCTATATCTATATAACATCTTACTGGCAGAAATGCAGATGAAGCCACTGACAATTATTGAGGAAAGACGCTGGCGATGGTTGGGACATGTGCTCCTAATGACTGACAACTCACTACCAAAAATAGCACTAAGATGGACACCACAGAGGAACAGAAGTAAGGGTAGACCAAAAGAGACATGGAGAAGAACAACAGAAAGGATGTTGAGCAATAGAGGGCTCACCTGGGCAAGAGCAGAAAAAAAGGCGAAGGACAGGCATTTGTGGAAAACCCTTGCAGAAGCCCCATGTGCCCTGGACACTTAAGGTTCAGAGAGAGAGAGAGATATCTGCAGTTCTCTCTTTGATAAGCGACTGCTTTTTTTTTTTTTTTTTGTAGATCTTGTATAAAACCACAGATCTCAGCTTCTTTATGTGGTTTCAATTGGCCTGCAGCATGCGTCTTACTGTTAAATAGTTAGCGCAGCTTTGAAGGAATGGCAGCATGTGTACAAACAGGAGAATTGCCCACCTTAAATTTTCTGTACATGTGACCTCAGAGTAGGTTGTGTCCTGTTCTGAGTTGGAAAAAGATGACCTGTTCATTTCTGTTTAATATATGGTTGTCATCACGTGGTGTTTGTGGCTTCATGCTTTTCTTTTGATTATAGGTGACCAGTGTGTCTGGTTGCTTATTTCAGTGCTAGTTATACAGCTGTCTTTTCTTGGTACCCCACAGTGGAATGGCATCTCTATGCTGTGAGTTAACTTCTGACAAGGTGTCCTTAACATCTGACAGTTTGTTGCACTGAAGAGCTTCCAGTATTGATCTTGATCTGTGTGAAATACTACAGGACATGCATCAATATCTGAGTGAGGGTTTTTCAACTGCAGCAATAATTGCCCTAACTTCTGCATCATAGTTATTGCAGTATTGGCCAGCGGGTATGCATATCTTGTCAGTGGCATTGTTTGGATATTCAATATGCACTCCAGCCCCTCCATTCTTTATAGATATTGTGTACAGATCCATTCGCATACATACATATCCAGGTGTCATATGGATATCTGTCATCCAACATAATAAGTGTGGTTGTTGATCTTATGGGACTGCTTTGCACCTAACTGTTGCGTACACCTTCGGTTTGAATGGTTATTAATGTGTAGTCTGTTTCTTTCTACAGATCACAACAGAGTAACTACATCTGGGTGGTGAGATTTTAGCTTAAGCAGATGCTTGATCTGATGGATGAAGCTGCTTCTTTTCACCCATCCTCATGCCAAGTTACTAAAGCTCTCCTTGAAGGGATGGGATGGCTTACACATCTGAGGAACTTCCCTCTCTGGATCATGACCTTTGCATTTATAAGTTCCTTTGGGCCTTGCACACAAACTATCTTCTGCATTTCTTCTACTGGTGTGGACCTCACAGAACCTGTGACTAGTAACTGATTTTATATCTTGTTTAGATTTTGTATTGTAGCGCCTGCTGAGCTATATTTTAGATGTGGTAGTGTGCTCTGCTGGTATGATTCTTCCACTGGCTTCTCATGTGGTCCCACTTAATTTTCTTAGTAACTAATATTCTTCGGGCTTTAGCTTCTGTGCTGCTGATGTATTGTTCCAGATCAGTTTTGTGTCAAGAGTCACTTCTAGATAAGTGTGTTGGCTGTTCAGCTTTAAGGATGATCCATTTGCAAAGACACTGCTTACTTCGAGTTTATCTGAGAGAGTGAATGGAGTGGTGCTTCATTATGATACAGGTTAATACCGATGATGATTCCAATGAGTAACCAGTAAAGCCATTAGTAAACAGTAGGTGGTACTGGGAGAAGGATCCACTACACTAAAGACACACAAGAAAAGACACTGTCAGGCTGACTCTGTGCAGAGAACATGGAAGACATGCTTACACTTGAAAAGAACTCTGGCAAATAAACAAGGACAACAGCAAGGCAAGGCTTCCACTGAGAAGGCCTGTATATGCCTTAATGAGGGAGGTTTTATCTGTCTTATGCATCACATTAGAAAAGTATGCTCTGAGGATAATCAAACTAAACAACACAGTGTTGTATGGTTAGACCTAAAAAAAAAAAAATCACAGACAAAGCACTTTTAGATGCGAGACAGAGAAAAATTACAAGGGAAGTATCTGGGACTTGAACCATAGAGTCCAAGAGAACGGTGCCACTGATACCTTGCACCCAACCAACCAAACTTAACTGCACCAGTCAAACTGTACCAACCAAATTAAACTGTACCAACCAAACTAAACTGCAGCAGCCAAACTAACTCTACCAGTCAAAATAAACTGCACCAGCCAAACTGTATCAATCAAATTAAACTGCACCAACCAAACTAAACTGCACCAGCCAAACTAAACTGCAGCACCCAAACTAACTGTACCAGTCAAAATAAACTGCACCAGCCAAAATAAGTGTACCAGTCAAACTAAACTGCACCAGCCAAACTATACCAACCAAATTACATGCCACCATCCAAACTAAACTGCACCAACCAAACTAAACTGCACCAGCCAAATTAAACAAAACTCCAAATCAACTTATAACCTTCTTAATGTGCTTCAAAAATGGAACAAACATCCTTCCTTACTTCTAATGAATCAATCATAATATTAGTGGCCAAGTCACTTTCTCTGTACTCATAAACATGCAAATATAAAAAAAAAAGAAAAAAGACAGCAAAGTGAAGTATGCACAGGTGTTGTAAGTTCAATAAAAATCAATAACACACTGTATGTAATAAACACCTATGATTACAGAGGCTAAGAAAAGAATATTACTGAATATATTATCTGTGGAGGATTGTACCAAGTTTGTCTCTGAAAGATTTGATTCTATTATTCAGTTTGATAATCCCTTAGTATGAAAGGTTAGATAAAGGTAAAATTCCCTTTTCCATGCCATTAAGGCATACTGGGGATAGGGATATGGTGTTTTAGGCCCGTACTTCCACGACCTTCGGCACATGAAAGTGCCATGTTGTCATTATCATGCCTTGCTGCATTTACCTTCCCAGATTTTTCTGGTACCCATTTTTAGAGGCTGGGTGGACCCCTGGGGCCTTTCTGGTGTGTGCCAGAAAAAACAAAATCCCAGTCCTGGGACTTGAAGCTGGTACCAACAGAATGATTGGTTTTAATATTTATTATTGGGGGGGGGGGATTTTCAGCATGCCACATTATCCACTTATCACACATAATAATCCTTGGGACAATGGATGCCACATTATCCAGTTATCACATGTATTATTCAAGATAATTCACAAGTACTGCTTGTATTAAGCAAAAGCTACAAATGTCAAATTCACCACTGGCACATGCAAGCTGGTTTACTGTTTTTCATCTCCTAAACTGCAGACTTGAGTTCTTTCCAGTCATCATTATAGTGATGACCCTGACTGACAACACATGTAAGGAGTTGGATACAAAGTTGGTTACTCTGAATCTGCCCCCCCCCCCAAGCAGATCTAAAATGAATACTTCTGAACAGTCTCCACCATCAATTGGATACACAACTTGATCCCTACTCCCTCTGGCTAAGCTGAAGTAAAGCAAGCGTGTCTCTAGGAGCCACCAAGAGGAAGCAGGATAGGGTCCCGGCCAGCTTTAGTCTACCGCCCCTGGTGACTGTGCCACCCATGAAGAACAGTCATTTCACACTAACCATTCACAACCATTAACACAAATATAACAGGATCAGTCATTAAGTCACAAATGTCATACCTACCACTTATAGCCAAAGTCATCACTGTTTATAATCAAAGTCATCATTGTTTATAACCAAAGTCATCACTGTTTTTATAGTCAAAGTCATCAATATTTATAGCCAGTCATCACTGATTACAGACAAAGTCATTACTATTTATAGACAGTCATCACTGTATAGTCAGTCATCACTGTTTATAGCCAAAAGTCATCACTGTTTATAACCAAAGTCATCACTGTTTTTATAGTCAAAGTCATCAATATTTATAGTCAAAGTCATCACTGTTTATAGACAAATTCATCACTGTTTATAGACAAAGTCATCACTGTTTATAGACAAAGTCACCACTGTTTATAGACAAAGTCATCAATGTTTATAGACAGTCATCACTGTATAGTCAGTCATCACTGTTTACAGCCAAAGCCATCACTGTTTATAGACAAAGTCATCACTGTTTATAGCTAAAGTTTATAGCCAAAGTTACCAATGTCACAGCTGGCACTTCAATCATTGTAGCAGATGTCACCAGAACCACCCACAGTCCAAAGTTCACCTACCCAATTCTAAAAATGCCATATGTTTCGGCCTATTTAATTACCACATGACACCCACAGAATGAAAGCCACCCACAATGAAACAGAACCATCAGGCGATTTTTAAAAAGCTGCGTTTATTAAAAGACTACGTCAATAGTTTGCCCACACAAGAGATGGAAGTCTTGTGGGCTGCGATTGACGTAAATGCAACCTTAAGTCAATAAAAAATGTTTCATATGAATTCTGAAAGCACAGAAAAGAAATACTTGTCTCCATAAACAAATGTCTTTATATTTACTGAAACAAATGAAATAAAGAGCCAACTTGACAATGGATAATATTATGAAATAAAGATATAGATCAGAAGAAATGTGGAAATGGTATGCCACACCTTAGATAGTGAAAACATAAATTCTACCTTTCTAACAACTGAAACTTTGACCCCATCCAGAAATGCTTCTCACTCCGTCTCTTCCATTTTTTTTCTGTCCAACAGCGGCTCCATCATTATACTGTTTATTTCTACTGACTCTGAATTCTACCAAAAAAATTTTTTTTGGACTCCTAACTCAAAAGCACTGAAAACTGACACTGACAAGGTGAATGCATATGACACTTGTGAAAGCAAGACATTAAAGAATTCATCAAAACTGATGCAGAATGGAAATAATCATGTTAATGAAACTGATGCAGAATGGAAATAATCATGTTAATGAAACTGATGCAGAATAGAAATAATCATGTTAATGAAAATGATGAACATGAACAAAGAACTCACATGAAGCACTATAAGCTCAAAATTTTAAGGAAAAAAAAAAAATCAAGACATATATATCAGTTGACATACCTTCTCATTTTGGCACGATTCTTGATTTCTATCTTTTACTCTCATGAGATCTAGAAAATAAAAAAACAATTTTCTCTTCATGTTAAAAAAAAAAAGAGGCCACTCATGAAGGAGATGGCGGGAGGAAATTAAAGAAACCTTAAATATCCCATCAAAAAGGCCCCACAGACCACCCAGCCTCTAAAAATGGGTACAGATGAATCTGGGAAGGTAAATGCAGCCTGGCGTGATACTGATTGTTGGTCTTGTAAACATGGGTCTAACACTGTACCCCCAGTATTGCTGTAATGGCATGAAAATAGGGATTTTACCTATCTTTTACCTAAAATATCCCATTATATGAAACAATTTGTCAAGTCATATCAAGACATTTATTTGTCCCCTCAACGATGAAAGGTATTTCAGGAAGAAGACAAGAGATGACAAGACAAGACGAGACAATACTTTCACTATCAACAAATGTAAATGAAACTTCTCACAATCTCTAGTGCACAGTATTCATAACTTACATAAATGTGGTTCACATTTTCGAGGGCAAAAAAAAAAAAAACCAGACATTTATTTGTGACCAATAATGTTAATGAATCTCAACACGTTGACACTGATAGTGGCTGAATATATCTGCTAGGATACAATTAGCAGGTGTTTTTCATGTGTTCCCCATAGCTTTTTTTTTTTTTTTTGACCTATGTTCTTTTCCTTGGAGGGCTAGCTTTGGGCTCTTGGATCTTTGTAGAGTATGCAGGTTTGCAGGATGTGTTTTGGAGGTCTAGAGGGCATTTTGGCATGTACAGAGCAGAGTTTGAGCAGCCTTTAGTTTGTGTAAATGGGGTTGTAGTCTGCAGTGTCTGCTCAAAGCTGGGCTGCAGAACTGATATGCTGCACCTTCACCTCTTAGCTCCTCCATTTGTATATTCTCTAACTCCAACCCCTACTCCTTCATAAATGACACATTTCTAGCAACTCAAAACTGCTTCTGACTCCTCTGTTTTTTTACTCTCCGGTTCCTTTATAAATGGTACATTTCTACTGACTCTCTCCATCCAACTCTGACCTTATTCCCTTGCTATTAAACATTCTTAGGACAATCAAGTCTGTGACCTTTGACAGAGGAAACAGAAGGAGAGGTCACGCACAAAAGAGGCGAGGGGATGAAATTACAGGAACTTTAAATACCCCATTACTTGAAGCAAATCAGTGAGCCCTATCAAGACAGCTATATGTCATCTCAACACTGAAAAGTCTGTAAGGAATGAGGCAAGATAAGACAGAATAAGTTTTATCCTCAATTATGCTAATATAATATTTTCTAAATATATGCCATTCTCTGCAAGTTTACCTCATCTATCTGATTCATTGCGCATGCTATGAAAAGACAGATGTTAAAGAGCACCCATTCACTGGAAAATTTTAAAAAAAAACAAAGAAGAAGATGGACAGAAAAAAGAAACATTCATAAACAAGCTGATCATGTGGCATTGGACAAAAGTGGCAACTGATTTAATTATAAACCATAACAACCACAAAAAACAGAGATACATCCTTGTCCACCTGCACTGCTGGATGTGACCATGGCTGTAGAGTTGGTATGCCAAACCTTTACATTCTTGATTCCAATGTACTTTCCAGCTCCTTTATAAATAGTACATTTCTATCTATGATGATCAGTTCAGTTATTTGCATGTCCTTTGTGGAACTTTGCCTCCCTAACAGCTCTCCTGTATGCCTTTTTGTTGTAAGCAAGATGGCCTGCTGCTGATGCATCCATCTGCAGATTGTCAACAATGTCCTGCAGCCATCTTCGCCTTGGTCTTCCTCTCTTTCTTTTTCCCATTATGTACCTTCCGAGACGGTCTTCTCTAAATTCTCATGGCGTTTAATGTGTCCAAAATACCTCATCCAAGAATACTTCCTGCTCTCACTACATGGCCTGTTGGTAACAATTCAACTTATTCAAGCACTTTCATTACGTCTTAATGGTGTCATTCCTCTTACATGCTATCTTTCACAAACTTAACCCTTCTACATCGTCTGCAAACCAGTCGCCATTAATTTCCCCAAACTCTTACAAATGACCATTACACTTTCCATTCTTAACATATAACGATACTACATTTCTACTAATTTATCCCAAAATGGGCTACTCTCTATTAAACTTACCCTGAATCTCTACTACTCGCTCTTCCGCCTCTCGTTTATATCGGGCCCCAACCATCTCTGCTTCATGCAAGTTGTTTTGCGAAACATGATAGATGTAAAACACGTAAACCAAAGTAAGAATAACTACTGCATATATCACAGTCCTAAACGGGAATCCTCCTCTGCCGTGCATTGTTTGGGAAACTGGTATCTTGGCTGATAAATCTGACATTAATGTTAAAGTTGATGGAAACTAAACCTCAGTACTCAATCCATGAAAAAATAACAATATGGCGACGTGGTCGCTAGCGATATAGAGCTAGGAACGTTAAAGTTTCGTACTTACGTGACGGATGCGGTTTCTTTTCATGCCTAGTGGTTCTTAAATTCTTTAGCCCAGGACCCAAAAAAGTGGGAATCTCTTGCTACCAACAACCCCGTGTGTCTTCGGAACTGAATGAACGATAGAGAGAGAGAGAGAGAGAGAGAGAGAGAGAGTCAATCAGTTCTTGTAGTATGGATATATTTGTTCTTTTTGTGTCCATGATATTTGAAGAACTCTTCTGTAGCATTTACATTCAAAGGCATATGTGTGTTTCTCAAATGTTTTGTTCAGGTCTCAGAGGCATATGTTGCGATGGGGAAAATCTTATTTTTGTAGTTCTGTCTGTTCCTCTCCACAGGTTTTTTTAGTTGTTTTACTTTTTGAAGAGTGATAGATGTCCTCCTTTTAATTTCCCTCATCGTAGCACCATTATTAGTTAGTAATGATCCAAGATATTCAAAACTCTCCACTTCTTCCAATTTTCCCTCATTGATATATATATATATATTATATATATATATTATATATATATATATATATATTTCAGCTGCCTTATTTGTTTTGTCATTTGTCATCAATTTAGTTTTCTTCGCATTAAGATAGAGCTTTTGCTCTTCACTATTCTTACAGACTGATATAATTAGTTTTTTAAAATTCCTTTTGGTGTTGTGGACAGTAATACTGTGTCATCAGCATATCTAATCTCTGGTATTTCATAACCTTCAATTGTTATGACATCGTAATATTCTTTGTCTACATCTTCTCTAATATTCCTCATTATATTTTTAGTATACAAGTTAAATAACTAAGGTGACAATACGCACCCCTGACAGATCCCTTACTTCATATCAAACCAAGTTGTTGTTTCACCATTTATTCATACTGCTGCCTGTTGGCCTAGATACAGCAATGATATTAATCTATTGAATATCCTTTTTTTTGCATTATCTCTCAAAGTTTCTTGTGTTGTACACAATCAAATGCCTTTGAGTAGTCTATAAAAGATAAATATAGATTGACATTAAATTCTCTTCATTTCTCTATCATTAATCTTATATTGAATATATGATCTCTTGTTCCTCTTCCTCGTTTATTATAGAGAGAGAGAGGGGGGCGGGGAAATTATTAAAGTGTAGGAGCTGCTTTATTATAAGGAAAGCACACAGCTGTAACTTTTCACCTTATTCATATGTGAGAGGCAGGACGAAAGAACGGGAATGAGGAGAAAAGATAGATTACAGTAATCATCATCATGTGCCCCTCTCCCAATGAAAAATTAGACGCAGTAGTCCTCCAGTTTGCTCTGTCTTTCGTTTTTACAGTACCTATTATTATTATTATTATTATCATTATGTTGCTGTTATTGTCCATCAATCTATGCTGTAGTCGAGCTATTGCTACCTTTCCTTCTACTTTTCCGTGTAGAACAAGTGTCACTATTGCTCAGTGACATTTGATAGTTTAATTGTCTGGATCTAATGCTTTTCTTTATTTGTCTTTTCATTTTCGATTGATTTAGCACTTCTTAGTTTGTTTTGTTTTCTATCTATAAATTCATCATATTGTTCTGCTTATCCACGCTTCAAGCGCCTCAACGTTCTTTTTTACATTATTTGATGCTCCTGCTTTTAGTCCAATAGAGTAGTGCGGACTATACATAACATTTGACGACTCTCATCTTCTACACTATAGAGCAGTGCATACTATACATAACATTTGACAACTCTCATCTTCTACGCTATAGAGCAGTGTGGACTATACATAACATTTGACGACTCTGATCTTCTACGCTATAGAACAGTGCATACTATACATAACATTTGACGACTCTGATCTTCTACGCTATAGAGCAGTGCATACTATACATAACATTTGACGAATCTCATCTTCTACACTATAGAGCAGTGTGGACTATACATGACATTTGACGATTCTCATCTTTTACACTATAGAGCAATGTGGACTATACATAACATTTGACGACTCTCATCTTTTACACTATAGAGCAGTGTGGAGTATACATGACATTTGAGAACTCTCATCTTCTACACTATAGAGCAGTGTTAACCATACATAACATTTGACGACTCTCATCTTCTACACTATAGAGCAGTGTTAATTATACATAACATTTGATGACTCTCATCTTTTACACTATAGAGCAGTGTGGACTATACATAACATTTGACGACTCTCATCTTTTACACTATAGAGCAGTGGGAACTATACATGACATTTGACAACTCTCATCTTTTACACTATAGAGCAGTGTTAACTATACATGACATTTGACAACTCTCATCTTCTACAGTATAGAGCAATGTGGACTATACATAACATTTGACGACTCTCATCTTCTACAGTATAGAGCAGTGTGGACTATACATAACATTTGACGACTCTCATCTTCTACACTATAGAGCAGTGTGGAGTATATATGACATCTGACATCTGTCATTCTCTACATCAGTGGTTCCAGGGGTCGGCCTAACATGCCGTGGGGGTCCGTGGCAAAAACTCAAAATCTTTTTTTTTTTAATTTTCATTGTGACATATTTATCTTCTTCTTCTTCTTCTTCTTCTTCTTCTTCTTCAGCTTTTCGAGTCATTAGGGCTCATTCCTCTCTATTCCTAATCTTCTTTCTTCAGTTGGTGACACCGATTTCTCTTATATCCTCTTCTATGTTGTCTTTCCATCTCTGTCGTGGCGTACCCCTTGGTCCTGTTTCCCTCATCTCTTGCAAATATATCATTTTGGTTTGTCTGTCTCTTCCATTCTTTCTACGTGGCGTTTAAAATGCTTAAATGTTTAAATGTTTCCTGTGTTAGGAAAGAATTGTGTTCTTTTAGTGTAGTATAGCTTTTACTCATTAAAGGTTAGCCACATTTCCTGTAAAACAAATTATGTTGCATTTAAAGCACATAGCTACCATACAATAATTATTGTACACGAAGCACTATAGTAAAGCTGTGATATTAAAATGTATAAGCTGGGGGGGGGGGGGGGAAGTAGGAACAGCGTTATTACTTAACGACTACAAAGTTGAGACGTTTCGGCGTGAGCCTTAATCATACAAACACACACAGGGCGAAGAAATAGAGAAAGAAGATAAAGTATAGATTCGCATGATTCATTAAGCTATCATGTAGACAGATCCACCTGTCACACATCACAAGTCTCTATTTAAACATTCTCTACGCTTTACCACGCACATTTCTGAACGAGCACATTTTGAACGTAGCAACGGGCGCATTTCTAAACGAATGTCGGAATCGCTCCATCTTCTTTCAAGGCATTTCTGAGCGATGGTAGGAAAATCTACATATTCGTTCAAGCTAAGTGCTTTATTTATTTATTTATTTTTCAACATAGGTTTCATGTGAATCTATACTTTATCTCCTCTCTCTAATTCTTCGTTCTGTATGTGTTCGTATGATTAAGGCTCAAGCCGAAACATCACAGCTTTGTAGCCGTTAAGTAATAAAGCTGTCACAGCTTTGTAGCCGTTAAGTAATAAAGCTGCTCCTACTTTTTTTCCTAGTTTATGCATTTTAATATAGCTACCATATAGACATGGAACTTTTCTAGAGTATGAGGGGGGAGGGAGGAGTGGGGGTCAGTAGACTGGATTTTGAAACAGCGGGGGGTTCGCTGACTTTTGTTACTCGTGAACCACTGTTCTATACCATAAAGTAGGGTGAAGTGTACTTAACATTTGATGACTCTCTTCTTCAGTTGTTTAGAGATAAGAACCCCTCCCCCCCTTTTTTTTATTTTGTAAAAATGTATGTTTTGCCATTCTAACTCTTATAGACTGCTGTACACGCAGAGTCGGCGTTTCTGATAGAGCTACACGGCCATTTTCACTGGACGGAAAGTTTTTGGGGCGGTAAAACCAGGAAAAGTGATATGAACCGGTAAAACAAAATAATTGAAAATATGTTATTTTGTTAAAAACCAAAAACATACACACATATTTTCACTTATCCAATTTCACATTAATCACTCTTACTCGTAGATCGGCCCATATTAAAACGGAAAACACAGATTCAATGTGAATTGATTTCTCTCTTCTCCTGGACCATTAACAAAAAATCGAAATAGATTCTATGGCATAGAAAGCTAAATATTCTAGCTTAGTTACAGACTGTACTTCAGCTATAAGTCATGTTGAACAACTATCACCGTGTGCAGTATTTGTTAATACAAATTCAGTATTCATGAGCGTTTTCCTGGTTTCATTCCTGCTGAAGCTACCGCAGACTCAGTGTTAAATGAATATATTTTAGAAAGTTGCCAGACATGAAAACTCCAATCGCCAGAGTTCGTGGACATGGTACGATAATAGGTCAGATAAGAAAGGAAGACATTCAGGAGTTCAACATATTTTGTTGTTCTCATTCTCTCGTCTTAGCTGTCAGTGAAACCGCAGTGTCGTATAAAGAAAAAGGCTTTATTTTTTTAAGCAGTTCAGAAATTGTTTGTGTTTTTCTTAGTGTCAACATTGTGTTGGGGAATCCTTATAAAAACATGTTACAACTATAAAGCTAAGGCCACTAAGTACCCATCCGTTGGAGATTTGGAATCATCTTTTAAGATATTCTGTTGACAAATTTTATGATCTTCTAATAGAAATTGCTGAAATTATTGTGATCACTGGACAAAATGGCAAGACGTGAAGTTGAAACACTTGCCTTTAAAGTACAAAAATTAGAACTTCTTATGGTGTGTTGTTATTTCTCACTATGTTTGTTTTAAATGAAATTATGTTGCTAGTAAATTTCTTTTACGCTCAACAATGACCGAAACTCAAGTGCAGGGATTTGCCATGATTTCATTTCAGCATGAAGTCTGTAAAAAAATTAGACTATACTAACCTATTTCTGATTTTGCTAATATGAAAGCAAGGAAACGTTATCTTTAAACACTAGATATTTACTTGAAACAATAGAAATACAAAACCATGAAGACATATGTTCTAAAAACGAAAACATATACAAACCAATTTTTGCGTTTTAAAAGCTATTCGTTCTATATGTGATGAACATTGTGATGATATAAGTAAAATACCTATATTTGTTTTTGTTTTTGTTTTTGTTTTGTTTCTCATTTTGCAATAAATATATAATTGTCTTTTTTTTCATTAATTTATAAATTGTTATTAATGGTATAAAATAGGTGAGAAATTTCTGAAAGTTCTCTGTAACTCAGTTTAGAGACATTATCTTTCGTGATTTAATCATTTATTTTTCATATTCCAACTTCAGAAAGCTGTAAAATAATTTATATATTAATTTTTATATTAATATAATAACTCTGTAACGTAGTTTCACAATTAAGGATAAAGAAGTGATAAAGCTGATGGACTTTACAAACAACTGCTACAAATATCTGATTTTTTTTTCCCGACTTTATCCAAAGAAAAGAGCTTTTGCAAAGTCTTGCTAACTACGTGCCTAATGTTCGAGGACATGATTTCACATGATAGCTTTAATGCGAAAATATTTAATTTTCTTGCGTTCGAATATCCAGAGAAAATTACAAAATGTACAAAGTCATGATGATGATAATATCTAAAATTACCAAATGTCGCAAACATTGACGAGAAATGAAGCTTTCCAGTCTTTCACCAGTGCTGATGTGATTCACTCTATCTGAGAATCTGAGAATATGTACACAATTGTTTCTTTTAATTTATAAAGGTTAGCTGAAGAATCTTAGACAATTTTTTTTAAAATTCACATAAGATAACGCAAGTCTTTGTAGTTTATCAGAAATGGCGGGCGAAGAAAGGACAATTGTGATTTTAATGAAATCTTTGCAAACTTTATGATTCACTTTCCCCACAGGCTCTCTCGTCTATCAAATTGTTTCAGGGAAGAGAGATAACCTAAACAAAATTCCATCCTTACCAGGATAATATCCCCTTGATGTAATAGGGTATACGTGGATGGTTGCCTGGAAGAGGTGGGTCGCGAGTTTGTCGATGGTTATTGTCTGTGACAGCATTAATACAATACTACGTCAATAATTTTTAAATTCTTGAACTCAGATACTGCTTTTTTTTTTCAATGTCTGAAGTGGAAATCGTGGAAGAAGATATAAAATTAGTGACAATTCCAAACTAATAATTTTGTTTGCTTGGAAAACAAAGACTAGAGTATATGATACATGCATCAACAGTCTCGACTTTCGAAACCACAGATCCTCCGCCATATACCTCGACTGCTTTCCGTCACTGTGTTGTGTGTTGTTGTTGTTCTTCGATGATGACCACAGATTCATCTTAGTCAAAGTAAGGAGAGGTGTGTCAGTGTATGACCAACTAGCTGAGCTCTAAAAGTTTTGCCACATACGGAACATATGTCCAGATTCAGTTGTGGGTGCTTGTGCTGCCTTGGCTTTTTGCATTGCACATTTGTGCTGGGCACTTTCAGTTCTCTAGTGCTCTCTGAGCACACAGGGTGGTTAAAGCCCTCCATGATGGGCGACTTGTGCCTCCCAAGAGTTTATGTCTATCCCGAAGGGTTTGAGTGAGGTTTTGAGCGTATCATTGTAACGCTTTTTTGCCCTCCAGCATTCCGTTTTCCGTTCAGTAGTTCCCCATAAAGGAGTTGTTTGGGCAGTCGAGTGTTACTCATTCTGACTACGTTCCCTGTCCATCGAATTTGCGCCTTTTGAAGCATTGTGTAGATGCTTGGAATATTAGCCCTTGTAAAGACTTTAGTAGCAGGTATCATTTGCTGCCATTTGATGACCAGTATTTTTCTGAGATAGCCTAGTTGGAAGTGATTTAGTTGTCTTGTATGTCTACTGTAAACTGTCCATATTTCTGATGCATACATTAGTGTGGTCAGAACGACAGCTTTAGACCTTTAACTTGGTGGTAACGCTGAATCCTCTTCTTTCCCATACATTTTTTCGTAGCCTCCAAATGATGCGCTGGCTTAAGCTATTCTGTTGCTGATTTCAGCATCAAGGCTGACTGTCCTAGAAAGGGTACGCCAAGATAAGTGAAATTTTCTACGGATTTTAGCTTTTGTCCCTTTATCACGATTTCCAGGTCAGTATATTCTTTGTTGGGGGCTGGTTGATATACATCTTCTGTTTTTCCGGTGTTGATTGTAAGGCCAAAGTTGTCACATGCCTCCGAGAATTTATTAGTAATGGTTTGCATGTTAGATTTTGAATTTGCATTTAGTGCACAGTCATCGGCGAACAGAAAGTCTTTGATTTTCGCATTCCTAACTTTTGAGGCAGCTTTTAATCCCCTTAAATTGAAGAGCTTTCTGTCTGTTCTAGAAATTAATGGAAAACAGTTTTCGTTAGAGCTTCTGGAGGCGTACGTGAGCATGGGCGAGAACACCGTGCTGAAGAGTGTGGGTGTAAGGACACATCCCTGCTTTACCCCACAAGTAACAGGAAAGAATTCGGAGACCTCGCCATCATCGAGAACACAAACCTTCATGCCCTCATGAAATTGACGAACTATTTCTGTGAACCTGGCTGGGCATCCAAATTTTGCCATATTAGCCAAAGACCATGCCTACTGACACCGTCACCATATAAGTGGAAACGATGGGGATATAACAATCTGTGCGAGGTCCCAAGTTACAAGCAACATCTGCATATAAATGTCACTTATTTCGCTTCCATTAGCGTAATATATAGTTTCTTTTAACTAACGTATAGGCTCTCTCGTCTATCAAATTGTTTCAGAGAAGAGAGATAACCTAAACAAAATTCCATCCTTACCAGGATAATATCCCCTTGATGTAATAGGGTATACATGGATGATTGCCTGGAAGAGGTGGGTCGCGAGTTTGTCGATGGTTATTGTCTGTGGCATTAATACAATACTACGTCAATAATTTTTAAATTCTTGAACTCAGATACTGCTTTTTTTTCAATGTCTGAAGTGGAAATCGTGGAAGAAGATATAAAATTAGTGACAATTCCAAACTAATAATTTTGTTTGCTTGGAAAACAAAGACTAGAGTATATGATACATGCATCAACAGTCTCGACTTTCGAAACCACAGATCCTCCGCCATATACCTCGACTGCTTTCCGTCACCGTGTTGTGTGTTGTGTGTTGTTGTTCGTCCATCGTCTTCGATGATGACCACATATTCATCTTAGTCAAAGTAAGGAGAGGTGTGTCAGTGTATGACCAACTAGCTGAGGTCTAAAAGTTTTGCCACATATGGAACATATATGTCCAGATTCAGTTGTGGGTGCTTGTGCTGCCTTGGCTTTTTGCATTGAGCGTTTGTGCTGGGCACTTTCAATTCTTGGGCGCTCTGCTCTCTAAGCACCCAGGGTGGTTAAACCCCTCCATGATGGGCGGACTTGTGCCTCCCAAGAGTTTATGTCTATCCCGAAGGGTTTGAGTGAGGTTTTGAGCGTATCCTTGTAACGCTTTTTTGCCCTCCAGCATTCCGTTTTCCGTTCAGTAGTTCCCCATAAAGGAGTTGTTTGGGCAGTCGAGTGTTACTAATTCTGACTACGTGCCCTGTCCATCGAATTTGCGCCTTTTGAAGCATTGTGTAGGTGCTTGGAATATTAGCCCTTGTAAAGACTTTAGTAGCAGGTATCATTTGCTGCCATTTGATGACCAGTATTTTTCTGAGATAGCCTAGTTGGAAGTGATTTAGTTGTCTTATATGTCTACTGTAAACTGTCCATATTTCTGATGCATACATTAGTGTGGTCAGAACGACAGCTTTAGACCTTTAACTTGGTGGTAACGCTGAATTCTCTTCTTTCTCATACATTTTTTCGTAGCCTCCAAATGCTGCGCTGGCTTAAGCTATTCTGTTGCTGATTTCAGCATCAAGGCTGACTGTCCTAGAAAGGGTACGCCAAGATAAGTGAAATTTTCTAAGGATTTTAGCTTTTGTCCCTTTATCACGATTTCCAGGTCAGTATATTCTTTGTTGGGGGTTGGTTGATATACATCTTCTGTTTTTCCGATGTTGATTGTAAGGCCAAAGTTGTCACATGCCTCCGAGAATTTATTAGTAATGGTTTGCATGTTAGATTTTGAATTTGCATTTAGTGCAAAGTCATCGGCGAACAGAAAGTCTTTGATTTTCGCATACCTAACTTTTGAGGCAGCTTTTAATCCCCTTAAATTGAAGAGCTTTCTGTCTGTTCTAGAAATTAATGGAAAACAGTTTTCGTTAGAGCTTCTGGAGGCGTACATGAGCATGGGCGAGAACACCGTGCTGAAGAGTGTGGGTGTAAGGACACATCCCTGCTTTACCCCACAAGTAACAGGAAAGGATTCGGAGACCTCGCCATCATCGAGAACACAAACCTTCATGCCCTCATGAAACTGACGAACTATTTCTGTGAACCTGGCTGGGCATCCAAATTTTGCCATATTAGCCAAAGACCATGCCTACTGACACCGTCACCATATAAGTGGAAACGATGGGGATATAACAATCTGTGCGAGGTCCCAAGTTACAAGCAACATCTGCATATAAATGTCACTTATTTCGCTTCCATTAGCGTAATATATAGTTTCTTTTAACTAACGTATAGGACTGCTTTTACTTTAGCTTTGGCTGAGAGCTAAGTTCACCTGAGCTAGAGGTGACCAGTAAAACTCTGCTTGGCAACACGTGCTAAGCTTTCGATGTTCTTTCCGTTTATCTCGAATCTCATTTCCTGACACTAACACTCTTCGCTTTATAGCTTTTTTTCGCTGCACTTTATGAAGCTTCATATACGTGAACAAGTTCGATAAGATTTGGGGCAAAATTTATGGCGTATCATTTATGTTGTGTTTTTGTATTTCTTTAATGTTCGTGGGTTGGCAATATTGTGAAGCAGAAATTCGTAGCAGATGTAACATTTGCTTGCATTAGCTCCATTGTACGGTGTTCACGCACAGGGAAGTTCAACACCTGTAAGAAAACTGTGTCTTTAGTTACCAGACATACGTGATTACCTTATAGATGTGTTTCTTTCACTTAAAGTGTGCATATGAAGGCCTAGACTTGGATACATTATGACAGTTCTCAGAGACAAGGGATACGCATGGAAGGAAGGAGAGAATAATTTCAAGAACAGGGATGACCGGAGAGCCTTTATCTATGGCCTATGCTGCAAGTGAGTGAAAAGCAATGATGATGATGATGATGATGGTGATGATGATAACACATTTGGTGTTGTGCAGGTAACTTCACACTTCACATGCGGTTCTTTATCTACGTATGGAGACTTCTGGGACACCCTGTACAATAAAGAGATTGAAATGTCCAGATGCACGAGGGCCATTCAAATTACAGTTAGAAAATGTGAATAAAATTACCGGAAGAACAGACATGAATCCCTTAGTAGTACCAACTGTTAGACAAAGGCCACTGACGTCAGTAAGCAGAGAAACGCCATCGTCGCTTAACAGTAAGCCGATAATAGCGCATGTCAAGCTGATACTACGTTGCAACCATACTTCAAGGAAAAAAGTGCTTTCTGTCATCTGATTCTTCTTGGCCAAAGGTTTTTATCACTCGAACAGAACCGGTAAAAAAGGTAAAGATAATCCTCTCATGCCTTGGAGGCACATAGAGATATGGTGTTAGTGCCCATATTTTCCTTGACCTGTCAGCACAGTAGAGGGTGATATGGTCAGTATCACGCCTGGCCGCCTTTCCTTCCCCAACTCCTGAAGAAGTCGGGTACCCATTTCTACAGCTGGGTGACTGGGGCGCCTCCGGCCGGATTCGAACCCCCGACCTTCGCCATGAGAGACCAGTGCACTAACCACTTCGCCACTCAGACGCCAGAACAGAACCGAGTACATCGTGAACTACGGCGGCATCCTCCTTTTTCCCGGACTCCACCCCCTAGCGAGTTTCACCCTGAAACAACATCTTAATGGTACAAGGTTCTCAACTAACACGGAGGTGCAGGAGGCAGTGCACTGTTGATTGAGAAGTCTGAACAGTGGGGTTTTTTTTTTTGCATACTGGAGTACACGAACTGGTTCATACATGACGCAAATGCGTTACAAGGCAAGGGGACGTTACTGAAAAATTAGGAATGTTACACAAGTTTTGTATAATTCTGCATTTTCTAACTTTCGTTTGATTCACTTTTGTATTTTGCCGTTTAAAATAAAAGAAAGTGCAGTCTAGAAACATCTAGTCATTTGGGCTAAGTTTTTCATCATCATCATCATCATCATCATCATCATCATCATCATCTTCTTCTTCTTTCTCTTCCTTCTCCTCCTCTTTCTCCTTCTTCCTCTTTCTGGTATTTTGGTATTTCCTTTTAACTACGGTTGTCATTTCCTTGTTGCGATATTTTGTGTCTGAACTGGTCTTCCTTTATGCTTTCTTCTGCTAGCCTATCGGCTGTTTCGTTTCATGCAGTAACAACAGCGTGCAGGAATCCACTGTAGCGCTACCCTGTTTGTCGCAAAGAGCTGATTTAGGATAGCACAAGATAGAGCAGCAGGATAGCACAAGATAGAGAAGCAGGATAACACAAGATGGAGAAACAGGATAGCACAAGATGGAGAAGCAGGATAGCATAAGATGGTAAAGCAGGATAGCACAAGATAGAGAAGCAGGATAGCACAAGATAGAGAAGCAGGATAGCACAAGATGGAGAAGCAGGATAGAGCAAGATGGAGAAGCAGGATAGCACAAGATAAAGAAGCAGGATAGGACAAGATAGAAAAGCAGGATAGTACAAGATAGAGAAGTAGGATAGCACAAGAGAGAAAAGCAGGAGAGCACAAGATAGCACAAGATAGAGAAGTAGGATAGCACAAGACGGGTAAGCAGGATAGCGTCTTTCTGGCATACCATGCAAGTAATTATTATTGTTATTATTGTTATTATTATAAACCTGGAACGTATAATTTCCACATTTTTTTTTACTGTGGCGCTCTAACCTAGTCCTCATATCCAATCAAACTGGCAGATTCTAACTTCATGGATGAAGACCTCAGCGATTTCCCTTAAAAGAAACAACATAGACGTAATCTGCATTTTAAAAAATCCACACAGAAGATGGCCCAAAAATTCTGCAATCCGCGATATAAATCTTTTCACCTGTTGACAAATTCTGCACACAATCCTAATTTTCTTTTAACCCATGCAATACATATCTCCTATCAAAGGCAAGCACACATTGAAAAAAACAAACTACGACCACGTGCTCCATCGGGGGCCATCCTAGCTCTCGCTCTTTGAGCTCAACATCTGTTAGCACTCAAGGATGTTTGTTTATTTTCTGATGCGTGGCGGAGGAAAACACATTGAAAGACTCGTTCATATCTCTGTTCCGATCTTCTCAATTATTCCCTTTAACACCCGGGCTAAAAAAAGGGCCTGCGTTTTTCTGTGAATTACCGATGGGCAATGACAGTCAGGCAGCCAGGGTAGTAAAGATTGCCGGTCGTATTTCTGTATAAGTTTTAAAAACTTGTACTGATAATCTTATCAGCCACAGAAAGTGTCGACAAACAAAGCTGGGGAAGGACAGGGAAGCACGTTCCATCGGTAGCAGAAGCTTTCAAGATAAAAAAAGTGTAAATAAAAAACATGAGCAATAACAGTTGGCTTACCAGAATACGAATACACAGAGCAGCAGCCAAACAGCATCAGACAACCTGGCACTCTGCTTAGAGTAATGATTCTTAACCTGAGATCTACGAACCACCAGAGTGTCAAAGAAGGATTTTTGGACCTGAGGCGTGAGACGTGGCCAGAGGACACAAGCTTTGGGGCTCCTGTTAGGATCTGGAGAGGACTGCGGGCTTTGCCATGTCGACAGGGATCTGGATCTGAAGTGACCAACAACCTCGAACGCAGAAGCAGAAGAAGAAGGATGTCCTAGGGCCAGCAAACGGGGTGGCTCGATTAAAACAAAAAGAAAAAAAAGATCTTAGCATCATCCGTGTTCTGTTTTTTTTTCTTTTTTTCTCCCGAAAATGTCACATCTCTTCTAAAGCTAAAAAAGGAGGTCCACAATCAATCAAAAAGTTAAGAACCACTGGCTCAGAACTTCATCGCACAACAAAACAAAAACATAAATGAGTCTCTCTCCCTCATCTTCTGAAGAAAAGTGTGCTCCTAACTGTAGTGGAGTTTGTCAGGAAACTTTTTTTTTTCCCGTGGGTTCACTCAGAGATCATCAGACCCCATGACTGCGTTTTCAAGATCTCACTGATCTATCAGTCTCGACAATTGTGTTTTCAGTACTTCACTCCTCTGTCAGACTTGATTATTTTGTTATCAAAATCTCACTCTCCCATCAGACTAAATGATCTATCTATCTATCTATCTATCTATCTATCTATCTATCTATCTATCTATCTATCTATCTATCTATCTATCTATCTATCTATCTATCTATCTATCTATCTATCTATCTGTCTGTCTGTCTGTCTGTCTGTCTGCTATCTATCTATCTATCTATCTATCTATCTATCTATCTATCTATCTATCTGTCTGTCTGTCCGTCCGTCCGTCCGTCCGTCCGTCCGTCCGTCCGTCCGTCCGTCCGTCCGTCCGTCCATCCATCCATCTATCTATCTATCTATCTATCTATCTATCTATCTATCTATCTATCTATCTATCTATCTATCTATCTATCTATCTATCTATCGATCTGTCTGTCTGTCTGTCTGTCTGTCTGTCTGTCTGTCTGTCTGTCCAAGATCATAACAACGGAGCTGACTGCAGTGATCCCCAGATCATCTTTCACGGGGAAATAAAACAACAAATTCTTTTGCCTTCATCACTCCAGAAATTCCTACATTTCGTTTCAAACACTCCTCTCCTCTCTTCTCCTCTTCCTCACTAATTCTGAAAAAAGAAATGCCAGCCTCTATGACAGTGAAACATTAGGACTGTCATTCTTAATGCACGAACTCTGACCTCCGATGGGAGGTGTGAAAGAATGTCCCCCAATAAGTACAATTGGATATACGGGCTTTTCACGACAAAGTATATTACACATCTTTTGTGTATCAAGGATATGGAGGAAGTGAGTAGGGGAAGAGGTGGGGTGGGAGGAGGAGAGGGAGATCTGTTATTGTGGCTTGAAACATTTTATGCAGTGACGAAACTATGTTATGGAAATGAGTTTACATAAATGGTTACTAATGGTCGTGAAAGGCAGTGTTTATCTGATGAATGAAGTGATGTGTTGTGTGTGCTATGTTTGCTGTGTTGGTTTGGATCAGTGGTTCCCAGCCTGTTTTTCGAGCTGCCGTTCCTGCGCCATGTTCCCTAACGCCAGCCCATCTCCAAAAAAAAAAAAAAAAAAAAAAAATTCTTGGCTCGTTTAGATCTGATAGCATCTGTCGCTGACTTTTCACTCACTGTTTTCTTATCTTACTAAACCCCTCTCCCCTCACTCACTTTTCCCTGAATGCATTCAAAATTATGGGACGCTGGAACCACATGGGTTAAACTCGCTGTTTAGTTACACGTAACATTCTCTTCAATCATTACAGTACCTCTCCACAAAATCCACCCCTTCTTACTTTTCAAACTTCCTCGCAGCATCACTCTGCAACCCCTCTTCCCCAATCATCTGTTTCAGCTTCTCCTAGCTAGGTCAATATTGTATCACTCTCTCTCCCTTTCCCGGTTCCCCATCCACCACCCCCAGTTACAACCCACCGACCACATGTCACAGGTCTCTATTTAAAGTCTCCACGTTCTACTAAATCCATTCCTGACACACACCGCCGGACAAGCCACACCTTACAATTTACAGCTAAGTACTCTTTAGAAAAAAATTTTTTTTTAAAAATAGTATTCATGTGAATCTATACTTTATCTCCTCTCTCTACTTCTTCGTCCTGTATGTTTTTGTATGATTAAGGCTCACGCCGAAACGTCACAACTTTGTAATCGTTAAGTAATAAAGCTGCTCCTACTTTTTCCTGTTTTATACATTCACTTTTCCCTAGGGAGGGGACGAGTAGGGGGGGGGAAGGAGCAGTGTCGCACATTCTGGGAACCAGCGGTTTAAACTACCTTTTGACTTCGAAAGACACTCGACTCTCAGTTCTTTCTTTCTTTCTTTCTTTCTTTCTTGTTTTTAACCGAGAGTCCTTCAAGAGAGCAGTTAGGGAGGCATAGTTCCGCAAGTGACATACAAAAGAATGAATCAATCTATTTGTTGGACTGCAGCCAACCCTATCTTGGAATCTTGCACATGACAGTGATGTTTGTATATACAGAGCGAATCTGATTGGCTGATTTATTGGACAGGGCGGTATTCTATTGGTCAAATCTATCAGTTATTATAAACATGCTTTGAAAATACTTCATTTCCTATATGTGTCGTAGACTGTTATAACAAAAATCTGATGATAAATATGTCAGATTTACAATAATTAAACATGTAATGCAATTTAGACTATGATTTACATTATCGTTTTTTTTTCTTTATTAAAAGCAACTCGCAGTCATAGTTTAATCATGGCATTGACTCACTACACAAAGTATAAGTGGTTATATCACTTCCCCACATAGTCTTCCTGTAGTGTAAGGAAGTTCCCCAACAGAGTACACATATGTAGTTTGATACAAAGACTCCTCAGTTCATTTCCCTCCAGTACCGAACACAAACCTTCAAGAGTCAGTTACTGTCACTAAGATATTAGAATTAATGGTTTTAACCTGATCCGGCGTGACCCAACCAGGAAACTAGAAACAGGTCTAGTAATGTATGTCTCCACAACTATCCAGTTTAGGCATAGAGAAGACCTCGAATCATCAGAGGTAGAGTGTATTTGGGTGGAAGTTAAAATGCCAAACCAGAGTCCATTAATTATTGGACTTTTGTACCGTAATCCAAATGCATCATCTCTGTGGTACGATCACTTCACGACTATGATGGATGAGGCTTCAACCTTTAGGTTCAAAGATATTATCATTCTTGGAGATTTCAACATAGATCTAACACAATCAAATCTAACTTGGAGCAATATTATATTATCCTATAATCTTTGCCAAATTGTCACCAAACCTACCAGAGTAACAGAAGTATCATCCACATTATTAGATCATATATGTGTAGCCCAACCAGAAAACATCATTGAATGTAACATCCCTCATACCTCGTTAAGCGATCATTACCCAGTCTGCTGTACGTGGACAAGAAAGGGGTATAAACTTCCTAAACACAATCACATCAGTATGAAATTTAGAAGCTTCAGAAAATTTAACTTAGAATTATTCCTTAATGATTTGCAAGAATCTTCACTTACACACGTGTACCAACTAACTGACCCTGATGAGGCAAGAGAATATTGGCTAAAGATCTTCAGAGATATATTAGACAAACATGTCCCCATAAAAGAGGTGAGAGTAAAACACCAGACGAAGTCACTTTGGATAACACCTGAAATACTACATCCATGAGAGAACGTGATCGGGCGCACAAAATCAAGGACTTTATGACCTACCGTTCACTCAGAAACAAAGTTCAATACTTAATAATACAAGAGAAAAAAATTATTTCAGGAATCTAATACAGAATAAATCAGACAGTAAATCAATTTGGAAAGCCATAAATACCCTATCAAATAAAAGAAAAGAATTTGATTCTCAAACCATCAATCGTGCATACACTAGCGCACATATCAGTACACATTTCAGAGAAGAAATCAACGCTCTTAAATCATCAGTATCAGCTCCTGTATGCGACTTACATGAACTACAAACATTCCTGGACAGCAGATGTAATGATTTTAAACAGTTACACATTCCATTCTTAACAGTCAGTGAAGTTCACAGTTATCTCTTAACCTTAAAAAACAACAATACAGCTGGGCTTGATGATATTAGTAATAAGATCTTACGTTATGCTGCACCTGTCATTTCACATACACTAACATATATTTACAACCAGTGCATTGCAAAATGTTATTTCCCTGAGGTTTTTAAAACTGCTAAGGTGTATCCTCGCTTTAAATCTGCCTCATCCAACAATCTTACCAACTATAGACCAATATCCATATTATAGTCATTATCAAAACCACTTGAAAAACACATACACAAAGTAACTATACGACACATGCAAGAGAACAATTTACTCATAGACAGTCAGTCAGGCTTTAGACCCAATCATTCCTGCCACACAGCTCTTACCAAAATGACAGAAAACTGGTTAGTAAACATAAATGACGACAGACTATGTGGTGCCATCTTTGTCGACTTTAAAAAGGCATTTTATATGATTGACCACGATATTCTTGTAAGAAAAATAAAGACTTATAAATTGCACCCTAACCTAATAAAATTAATTGCATCGTTTCTTTCAGACAGACAACAGGTAGTATTCTTCAACAATTCTCTATCAAATTCTGCTACAGTTGACACTGGTGTTCCGCAAGGTTCTATTCTAGGCCCGTTGCTCTTTGCTATCTATATCAATGATCTTTCATTTCATCTTAAACACTCTTCTTGTGACATTTTTGCCGATGATTGCACAGTCTACACCAGTGACTACGATTGTGTTAATCTAGAATCAACTCTTCAGGTCGAGTTATACAATTTAACTAGATGAAGCAAAAATAATGGCATGATTATAAACACCGATAAGACAAAATCAATGCTCATAACAACAAGACAGAGGCTTCAAAACGCAACAAAAACAACACTTCGGCTCTGTACAGAAACATCACAGATAGAAAACGTTAGCGAGCACAAGACACTAGGTCTTATTATTGACCAACATCTGACCTGCAACTCTCATGTGCAATGTCTAACAAAACTCATCGCACAAAAAGTATACCAATTAGCTAAAATTAAGCACTTCATCGATCAAGACACTAGGAAGACATATTATATATCTCATATACAAACACATTTAGACTATTGCTCAACAGTTTGGGATGGTTGCTCAGTGTCAAATACAAAGAGGCTTTGCTCACTCCAAAAGCGAGCAGTAAAGCTTATTAGTGACAAAGATCAAGCACAAACAACTAACCATCACAAACGTATCAAAATACTACCTCTTAAGAACAGGTTCCTCTTCAACAAAGCCAAGTTAGTACATCAAATTCTTTCACGGCATGCCCCGCCTTATCTATGGAACCTGTTTAAATTTAGCCCAAAGTGCAGCCAACGCTTGAACAACATATGTCTTTCAAAACCTAGACTTGATCTTTACAAGAAAAGCTTTAGTTATTCTGCTGCTCACCTTTGGAATACCCTCCCATCCTATATAAAAAATATACATTATACTCCTTCCTATAACTACAAGCTTTCCCAATATCTATTTGATGTCGACTACATGCCTCCATGAATTATAAAACTTAAAAGTTATCTTAAACTGCTCTTACAGACACCAAATACAATTAATTGTTTTCTGAATAGTCCCGAAAGTTCTGTTTAGTAGATAGTCATTTATAATGTATATAGTTACTTCTGTACTGAGTGAATGTTTAAGAGCGAAACGTAAATGTTATATTTGATTTTATGTCTCTCAGCTTCAATGTTAGTTATGTTTGTTATATGAACAGCATATTTGTAGAATGTCTGTAATAGAGTGAAAGATGTATGATAAAGGGCAGAATGTCAGACGGGCCTGCGTGCCCAATTCTTAACCCTTTTGAAATAAAGATCAATCAATCAATCAATCATCAATCAATCAATCCCTCAATCTTCTCAGCTTCTTCTACTCATCCAAAGCAACTCGTACTACAGATAATCTTGACTCCATTTAATAGTCACTAGATCTAAATGTTTGTTTTGTTTTTTTTTCCACTAAATCTAAATCAGGCTGGCGATGGTTGGGACATGTGCTCCGAATGACTGACAGCTCACTATAAAAAATAGCACTAAGATGGACACCACAGGGTAGAAGTAAGGGTAGACCAAAACAGACATGGAGAAGAACAACAGAAAGGATGTTGAGCAATAGAGGGCTCACCTGGGCAAGAGCAGAAAAAAAAGGCGAAGGACAGGCATTTGTGGAAAACCCTTGTGGAAGCCCCATGTGCCCTGGGCACTTAAGGTTCCGAGAGAGAAATCTAAATGTATAAATTTATGTATCTTTATTTTATCTTGGACTGCCTGTCGTCACCTTGTTTCATTTAAATTTTGCTGCAGGCATCTTCCCGCCGATCTAATTCTCAAGTTGGTCAGTGGTATTTTTCTTAACAAACTTCAGCACTTGTTGTCACTAACCTTCTCGAGAGTTCATTGATTAGTAGTACCTTATATCACAGGTGGGGGTGGGGGGAGGTACCAATGGAGAGGTGAGGAAAGGGTCTTTCTCTGTTCCACTTCACCAGCCTTACCTCTAGCATGTCAGATATGGGTCGCTGGCTGCCAGACCGGACAGCGTCTTTGTTCCCCATGGCTAGCCCTGAAACTATTAATCTAGTGGAGTGGACAGTGTGGCGAGGCAGATGCTCGCCTACTGGAGCTCGTGGTCCGAGCCAAGGTCATGATCTTGCTAATTTTCTTGCTCTCAACGTCCAACCGTGCAATGCAGGTTTCTATAACTTAACTCTGTTCTGGAGAGCACCGGAAGGCGACAGCGAAATATGTATTCCAGCACGTAGGAAGGTGAGTCAGAAAGTAACAGCAAATCAAGGGATGTAATCATTGAAAAAAGTTCTCGAGAGCGAGTCAAAATTTCTTTCCTTTTTCAGTGGCTGCATCATTTGACTGACTCGTCCAATTGGCATTATTCAGGGGAGAGAAACATAAGAGCACTGCAAGAGCAAAGGAGGATTAAAGTTATTTCACGGTTATGTCCCTTATATAACTTTTTTTGGGGGGGGGGAGAAAAGGGAAAGAAAGAGTAAGAAGGGAAGGAAAAAAGGAGGATAGAGGGAAGGGGGAAAACGGAGAAGGGAAGGGAAGAGCGGGACAAGGGCAGGGAGAAAAAACAGAGTGAAGAGAAGGACAAGGGGAGGGAGAAAAAAGAGAGTGAAGAGAAGGACAAGGGGAGGGAGAAAAAAGAGAGCGAAGAGAAGGACAAGGGGAGGGAGAAAAAAAGAAAGCAAAGAGAAAGACAAGGGGAGGGAGAAAAAAAGAGACCGAAGAGAAGGACAAGGGGAGGGAGGAAAAAGAGGGAGAAGAAAAGGACCAGGGCAGGGAGAAAAATAAAGAGATGAGAGGGACACAGGAACTGAGAAAAAATAGAGAGAGAAGAGAGGGACAAGGGGAAGGATAAAAAAACAGAGAGAGAAGAGAGGGACAAGGGGAAGGATAAAAAATAGAAGGAAAAGAGGGACACGGGAATGGAGAAAAAAAAGAGAGAGAAGATAGGAACAAGTCGAGAGAGAAAAAAGGGAGGTAAGAGAGAGACAAGGGGAGCGATACAAAAGAGAGAGAAGAGAAGGACAAGGGGAGGGAGAAAAAAGGGAGAGAAGAGAGGGACAAAGGGAAGGAGAAAAAAATGGAGAGAAGAGATGGACAAGGTGAGGGAGAAAAAAAAAAGAGAGGGAAAAGAGGAACAAGTGGAGGGGGGAAAATAGAGAGAAGAGAGGGACAAGGGGAAGGAGAAAAAAGAGAGTGAAGAGAAGGACAAGGGGAGGGAGAAAAAAGAGAGCGAAGAGAAGGACAAGGGGAGGGAGAAAAAAAGAAAGCAAAGAGAAAGACAAGGGGAGGGAGAAAAAAGAGACCGAAGAGAAGGACAAGGGGAGGGAGAAAAAGAGAGAGAAGAGAGGACAAGGGGAGGGAGAAAAAAAGAGAGGAGAGAGGGACAAAGGGAAGGAGAAAAAAAGAGAGAGAAGAGAGGGACAAGGGGAAGGATAAAAAAACAGAGAGAGAAGAGAGGGACAAGGGGAAGGATAAAAAATAGAAGGAAAAGAGGGACACGGGAATGGAGAAAAAAAAGAGAGAGAAGATAGGAACAAGTCGAGAGAGAAAAAAGGGAGGTAAGAGAGAGACAAGGGGAGCGATACAAAAGAGAGAGAAGAGAAGGACAAGGGGAGGGAGAAAAAAGGGAGAGAAGAGAGGGACAAAGGGAAGGAGAAAAAAGAAGAGAGGGACATGGGGAAGAAGAAAAAAAGAAGAGAGGGACATGGGGAAGGAAAAAAAGAAGAGAAGGACAAGGGGAAGGAAAAAAAAAGAAGAGAGGGATAAAGGGAAGGAGAAAAAAGAAGAGAGGGACATGGGGAAGGAGAAAAAAGAGAGAGAAGAGAGGGAAAAGTGGAAGGAGAAAAAAGAAATAAAGGAGAGGGACGGGGGAAGAAGAAAAAAGAAGACAGGGACAAGGGGAAGGAGAAAAAAGAAATAAAAGAGAGGGACAAAGGGAAGGAGAAAAAAAGAAGAGAGGGACAAGGGGAAGGAGAAAAAAGAGAGAGAAGACAGTGACAAGGGGAAGAAGAAAAAAAGAAGAGAGGGACAAGGGGAAGGAGAGAAAAGAGAGAGAAGAGAAGGACAATGGGAGGGAGAATAAAGAGAGAGAAGAGAAGGACAAAGGGAAGGAGAGAAAAAAAAGAAGAGAGGGACGAGGGGAAGGAGAAAAAGAGAGTAAAGAGAGGGACGGGGGGGGGGGGAGAAAAAAGAGAGGAGAGAGAGACAATGGGAAGGAGACAAAAAGAGAGAGAAGAGAAGGAAAAGGGGAAGGAGACAAAAAAAGAGAGAGAAGAGAGGGACAAGAGAAAGGAGAAAAAAAGAGAGAGAAGAGAGTGACAAGTGGAAGAAGAAAAAAAATAGAGAGAAGACAAGGATAAGGGAAGGGAGAAAAAAAGAGAGGGAGAAGGGGAGGGAGAAAAAATAGAGAGAAGAGAGGGACAAGGGGAGGGAGAAATATAGATAGAAGAGAGAGATAAGGGGAGGAAGAAAAGAGAGAGAAGAGTGGAACAAAGGGAGGGAGTAAAAAGAGAGAAGAGAGGGCAAATGGAGGAAGAAAAAAGAGAGGGAAGAGAGACCAAGTGGAGGGAGAAAAAAGAGAGTGAAGAAAGGGAAGGGAAAGAGAAAGCGAGGGAGAGAAAATAGAGAGAAAAGAGGAACAAGGGGAGGGAGAAAAAAGAGAGGGAAGAGAGTGACAAGGGGAGGGAGAAAAAAGAGAGGGAAGAGAGGGACAAGGGGAGGGAGAGAGAGGAAAAGGGGACAAAGGAAGGAGAAAAAAAGAGGGAAGAGAGGGACAAGGGATGGAAAAAAGAGAGGGAAGAGAGAGAGACAAAGGGAAGGAGAAAAAATAGAGGGAAGAGAGGGACAAGAAGAGGGAAAAAAGAGAGAGAAGAGAGGGACGAGAGAGGGAGAAAAGAGAGAGAGAAGAGAAGGACTTGAGGAAGGAGAAACAAAGAGAAAGACGAGAGGGACGAGGGGAGGGAGAAAAGAGAGGGAAGAGAGGGACAAATGGAGGAAGAAGAAAAGAGAGGGAAGATAGGGAGAAGGGGAGGGAGAAAAAAGAGAGATAAGAGAGGAACGAAGGGAGGGAGAAAAGAGAGAGAGAATAGAAAGACAATGGAAGGAGAAACAATAGCGGGAGAGGAAAGAGAAAAACAGATAAGAGAGGACAAGGGGGGGGGGGGAAGAGAGGGACAATCGGAAGGAGAAAAAATAGGGAGAAGAGAGGGACAAGGGGAGGGAGAAATATAGATAGAAGAGAGAGATAAGGGGAGGAAGAAAAGAGAGAGAAGAGTGGAACAAAGGGAGGGAGTAAAAAGAGAAGAAAGAGAGGGCAAATGGAGGGAGAAAAAAGAGAGGGAAGAGAGACCAAGTGGAGGGAGAAAAAAGAGAGTGAAGAAAGGGAAGGGAAAGAGAAAGCGAGGGAGAGAAAATAGAGAGAAAAGAGGAACAAGGGGAGGGAGAGAAAAAAAGAGAGGGAAGAGAGTGACAAGGGGAGGGAGAAAAAAGAGAGGGAAGAGAGGGACAAGGGGAGGGAGAGAGAGAAGGAAAAGGGGACAAAGGAAGGGAGAAAAAAGAGGGAAGAGAGGGACAAGGGATGGAAAAAAGAGAGGGAAGAGAGAGAGACAAAGGGAAGGAGAAAAATAGAGGGAAGAGAGGGACAAGAAGAGGGAAAAAAAAGAGAGAAGAGAGGGACGAGAGAGGGAGAAAAGAGAGAGAGAAGAGAAGGACTTGAGGAAGGAGAAACAAAGAGAAAGACGAGAGGGACGAGGGGAGGGAGAAAAGAGAGGGAAGAGAGGGACAAATGGAGGAAGAAGAAAAGAGAGAGAAGATAGGGAGAAGGGGAGGGAGAAAAAAAGAGAGATAAGAGAGGAACGAAGGGAGGGAGAAAAGAGAGAGAGAATAGAAAGACAATGGAAGGAGAAACAATAGCGGGAGAGGAAAGAGAAAAAGAGATAAGAGAGGACAAGGGGGGGGGGGGAAGAGAGGGACAATCGGAAGGAGAAAAAATAGGAGAAAGAGGACAAGTGGAGGGAGAAAAAGAGAGGGAAGAGAGGGACAAGGGGAGGGAGAGAGAGGAAAAGGGGACAAAGGAAGGGAGAAAAAAGAGGGAAGAGAGGGACAAGGGATGGAAAAAAGAGAGGGAAGAGAGAGAGACAAAGGGAAGGAGAAAAATAGAGGGAAGAGAGGGACAAGAAGAGGGAAAAAAAAGAGAGAAGAGAGGGACGAGAGAGGGAGAAAAGAGAGAGAGAAGAGAAGGACTTGAGGAAGGAGAAACAAAGAGAAAGACGAGAGGGACGAGGGGAGGGAGAAAAGAGAGGGAAGAGAGGGACAAATGGAGGAAGAAGAAAAGAGAGAGAAGATAGGGAGAAGGGGAGGGAGAAAAAAAGAGAGATAAGAGAGGAACGAAGGGAGGGAGAAAAGAGAGAGAGAATAGAAAGACAATGGAAGGAGAAACAATAGCGGGAGAGGAAAGAGAAAAAGAGATAAGAGAGGACAAGGGGGGGGGGGAAGAGAGGGACAATCGGAAGGAGAAAAAATAGGGAGAAAGAGGGACAAGTGGAGGGAGAAAAAAGAGGTGGAAGGGGAGGAGAAAATGAGAGAAGAGAGGACAAGGGGAAAGAAAAAAAGAGAGGGAAAGAGAAGAGGGAAAAGAAAGAGAGAAAAAAAGAGACTGAGAAATTAAGAGAGAGAGAGAGAGAGAGAGAAAGAAAGAAAGAAAGAGAGAGGAGGAGGAAGAGAGAACGTCTGTTAGTACTCCAAACAGAAAAAAAAGAACTTGTAATAATGAACACTTCCAAGTATGTCAAGGTTTCGATCAGACCAGGCCCGAATCCTGCCATTCCCTAGTTCCTGTAGCGACAGTCATACGATGTTCTGACCCGGGAGTATGTCAAACAAAAAGGTCTGAGCGACAGATTATTTAATGTTTATCCAGATAAAACAGATGACACAAGGAAGATAACTATTTCATATCGGCATGTAGGTTTGTTTGAATAACAGGCTACACTGAATAATATGTTTATTGGTACAGATCTCAGGCTCAAACTAAATATACATATTTACAGTTTTAATATACGTATTTATAGTTTTAAAAGTGTATATGTGTGTTTGTGCATCTATCTATCTATCTATCTATCTATCTATCTATCTATCCTATCTATCTATCTATCTATCTATCTATCTGTCAAATTTAATCTATCTGCTTATCTGTCTATTTCTTCTTTATCTGTCTGTTTGCCCGTCTGTCAATTAATCTGCCTGTTTGTATGTCTCTCTACATCTGCCTGTTTGTCTATCCGCCTTCCTATCTACCTGCCTGCCTACCTACCTACCTAGCTAGCTAGCTATCTACCTACATAATACCTACCTACCTACATACATACCTACCTACCTACCTACCTACCTACCTACCTACCCAACTTCCTGTTCGCCCGCCCATCCATCCATTCATCTAAACATCTGTCCGTCTATTCCTCTGTCTGTCTGTCTGTCTTAACCATTACATGTCTGTGTCTAAATGTCTTGTTTGCCTCCTGTTATTTTTATTTATACCAGTGTTTCTCATCCTGTATCTGAAAAACCATTCCCTGAGTACTACTTCACGGAACCCTAGGACTTATCTACATACTTTTGTTTATGTCTAAAACAGGCTGGTTAAGAAGTCATTTTTAGTTCTACACAAGTCTGCAAGCCATACCTGAGTTACATTTTATATACTGTATATTTATTATTATTATTATTATTATTCTTGGCGACGGCGCCATGTTTGCCTGCACTAGTGACTTTATTACATGTAGTGTGTTTTATGGTGGCAGGAATGGGGGAATGATAGCTGGGAAGGGAACATATCAAGCGAAAAATGAACCGGGGTTAATACAATGCAAGGATTCTGCCTGTTGCAAAAAGATTGAGAAAGGCTGATACATACGCTTTCTCCCTCCCCCCCCCCCTTCTCTCCAAGAACATGTATTTCTATTCTCTCTAACTATATCATTATCTATTTTTCTCTGCATTCCATCCACTTGTGTTCTCTTCCTTGTCTCAACTCTATATTACCTCCCATGTATTCAGTTTCAGTTAGAGATTCTTGTCAAGGATTGGCCCCTCTCTCGTGTTTCCGTTCTAGTAATTGACTGCCATTACCGCGTCCTTAGCTACAGGTAACAAGTCCTTGTTTCACGGCTGAACATGCAGGACCACAAAGTAGTTCACGAGCAGCAGCGGAGATTGTTACTAAAGCTCGGGTCGGAAACGAGAGTGAAAATAGTACATACAGTTATGTCAGTTATGAATGGCCACTATCATCATGTGCTATGTAAAAGAGTGGAAAATCAAAGCTCCAGCATTACGCCCTGTCTTTCGTGTCTCTGAACCTATCCCTATCCTCCTCATCCTCCTCCTCCTCCTTCTCCTCCTTCTTCTTATTCATGGAACTGTGAGCTTGATATTCTTTGCAGCCAATGCAGTGAAGATGTTGAAGCACAACATCGTATAGGATTAGGAGCAGGTTATGTCGGATATTTTTTTCAGTCTCTAGGTGGAACTGAAGAGGTGTGGAATACTTCTTTAGCAAACTCCATCGCCATGAGGATTATGACAATCCCTGCCCCGTTTGCCAGACTAGACCTGTTACTGGTGGTACTCGAGGAGAGGTGGGACAGGTCTTGGTTAGTTATGGTTCGCCAACTCTGACACTAACATGTCAGTTATGATTCGCCAACCCTGACACTAACATGTCAGTTATGATTCGCCAACCCTGACACTAACATGTCAGTTATGATTCGCCAACCCTGACACTAACATGTCAGTTATGATTCGCCAAACCTGACACTAACATGTTAAGTATGATTCGCCAACCCTGACACTAACATGTCAGTTATGATTCGCCAAACCTGACACTAACATGTTAAGTATGGTTCGCCAACCCTGACACTAACATGGCAGTTATGGTTGGCCAACTCTGACACTAGCATGTCAGTTATGGGTGGTTGACTGCCAAATAGGACAATATTTTCACTCCAGTGTCTGAATTATCGCATTACTGTTGCGAGTTCTCTTTCTTTAGTCTCACCGAAATATGATGTCGCATTTCATGTCTATATTTATTTTGCTGGGGCTATTTCTTTTATCATTATCATCACATCACTATCATATCACCACATCACTGTTACCCTTTCTTATGCTGCCATCGCAACACTGAATTCAGTCAAATTTCGCCAAACATTTGTCCCTACATTACAAACTGCCCACAATTTATTTTACAGTTATGTCCCTTTGCAATATCGTCTGTAATGTTAGCGCAGGAGGTCATTAGATAAGTGTGTAATATCACAACATTTAGCTGTCCATGCTGATTTTATTCAATTTGTATATAGCTACATCCCTGGAGTTGATGTTTCCTTCTGTTCACTTGTGGATGCTACCAGTGTTTCAAGTAAAACTGGTTTTGTACTTGTAGAAAATGATATTGAAAAGATACGGTTCTTTCATATAAGGGTGTGAACTCTTGTTTATCAGAACAAAGTTATTTGTTTCCATAACATTTAATGTTATACCTCAGAACGGCCTCTAGACATCGTTAGCACTAACATGTAAAGCACACACAGTCGCATTACATCTATAATACACACAGTCACGTGACGTCTATACCTAGGACGAAAGAGCTGGGAGTTTAGTAGACTAGTATGTTATGTACGTAGTAAGAAGAAGAAATGTCCTCAGTATAGAATTAGCGTCATCAGTTATTTATATTATTAAATATACAGTATACCAGAGAGAGAGAGAGAGAGAGAGAGAGAGAGAGAGAGAGAGAGATTGCTGCATGTATGGATTTGTCCGGAGTGCAAATTATAATGATCGTAATTTAACGGGCCGGCTAGCGTAGTGGTTAGAGCACTCGTCTAGCAACCAAATGGTAGAGGGTTCGAGTCCCCAGCTGAGCGGGATTTTTTTTTCCGACCAGTACGGCCCCGAGGTCGACCCAGCCTCGTAAAATGGGTACCAGAGAAAATCTGGGAAGTAAAGGCAGCGAGGAAAGGAACTGGTCACCCTACCTCACACGCTGATGACCCAGCATAATGAGGTCTCTAACGCTTCACCCCCTACGGCATTTGCTATGGGACTATCTTTACTTTTACTTTTAATTTAATGTAAAAATAGCTCAGATAATTCACCAAGTCCATTATTGACATGCAAAGGAATGAATGAATGAGTGTGCGATAAATACTGACTGTGACAGTGCTACGAAATGCTGATAGATAAAAGATGTATAACTCAGTTCTGCAAAAGAGATACAAAAATTATGAACGGTTTGAGAAGGAAAACACAAGAAAGAATAGTTTCAACAAGCTCAGCCAATATTTCTGCAAAAACGCCTTTTTCAATGAACAGCAAAATAAAATAATAATATTTAAATGAGAATGAATGCACATGCATTTTCAATTATATTTTGTGAGATATCAAACTTGCAGTTTACCACACCTGTTACCATAATGAAGGGAGATAAGAGAAACAAAAATTCACTGCACCAAGAATCCACAAAAATTCCCTCCCCCTGAAATCACAGTCAATTTGCTTGGTTCTGGCTTATCTCAGAGATCTTGTCTAGCGAAGTCAGTGGGATTTTCTGAACTAGTCCACAGCTAACGATTTCTGACGTCTCAACCGCTCCCCTAACTGCCTCCTGGACTGGCGACCTTGCTCCGGAAAGCTCCACCAGGATCTGAAAGTAGTGGAAGCCCAGGTGCGATGTTTGCACGGGGGTACTTTAGTCCGTTCAAATATTTTCCCGCAGAAACAAACAGCAAAGTTTTTGTTTTATCAACATAAGCTGTGTGTTTTCTTTAGCATGCCAATATAGAGGAAACCATTGGTGCAGGCTTTAGAGAAAGAAAGAAAGAAAGTAAGAAAAAAAAACAACAGAAAAGAAAAAACTTCCACATGCAGATGGAACGCGGGCAACGTAACGATCCACAAGGAGAGTTGCTTGCAATGACCACTAGAGACATGCCACTGCTGGAGTTGGGCAGCGTGAGCTGGCTCATCTAATACCTCACTTCAAATTCCCCTGCTCTTGAGATATTCATTTGGTGCCCAGAATAGTCAAGGTTACTATTTCTTATGTATTTGCTATGTAGACTTCTAGACATTTTCTGATTGCTGCAGGCCAAAGTTGTATTGGTTTGGCATATTCTGCCTTGTTCTTCTTCAAAAAACTGTTGTTATTGTTGTTGTTGTTGATGATGATGCTGCTGATGATGATGATGATATTCTTGATGAAAGATTCTCAGAGACTTATATAATGATGTTCTTGATCAAATATTCTTAGAGACTTATACGATTAGATTCCCATTTCGATTCTAAATCTTTTTTTTTAACCAATTAGGCATCCAGTGGATTTTCCAATAAGTCCCAAACATATCCTTCGTCAGACCTTCTAAATCATCACCGTCGTCGTCATCATCATCATCATCATCATCGTCGTCGTCGTCGTCGCCGTCGCCGTCGTCCCTGGGATACATGACAAACTGACAGTTGTATTGAGATTGCAAACTAATCGGTCATGTGCAAGGCGGGGGTAACTGAACTGAACTGTCAACGAATGTGATGCAATGAAGCTTTTCTGTTAGCAGTTCTTTGATTGCCACAACAGATGACAGTTTACAACTAACAGCTTCAATTTCCTTCCTTCCTTCGGCTCTTTTATCAAGACAAAGACACGGTCACCTCCATGAGCCATGTCGTGAGCAGTATGTTGTCAGGCACACTCCATATTTTCACGTTTCTGCTCTTTTATTGGGGGTCAAACTCACACTCTTAAGTAGCTGCCGAGAGCCCAGGTGTGCTGGATGTATTCACACTCTTAAGTAGCTGCTGAGAGTCCAGGTTTGCTGGATGTATTCACACTCTTAAGTAGCTGCCGAGAGCCCAGGTGTACTGGATGTATTCACACTCTTAAGTAGCTGCTGAGAGTCCAGGTTTGCTGGATGTATTCACACTCTTAAGTAGCTGCCGAGAGCCCAGGTGTACTGGATGTATTCACACTCTTAAGTAGCTGCCGAGAGCCCAGGTTTGGTGGATGTATTCACACTCTTAAGTAGCTGCCGAGAGCCCAGGTGTACTGGATGTATTCACACTCTTAAGTAGCTGCTGAGAGCCCAGGTGTACTGGATGTATTCACACTCTTAAGTAGCTGCTGAGAGCCCAGGTGTACTGGATGTATTCACACTCTTAAGTAGCTGCTGAGAGCCCAGGTGTACTGGATGTATTCACACTCTTAAGTAGCTGCCGAGAGCCCAGGTGTACTGGATGTATTCACACTCTTAAGTAGCTGCTGAGAGCCCAGGTGTACTGGATGTATTCACACTCTTAAGTAGCTGCCGAGAGCCCAGGTGTACTGGATGTATTCACACTCTTAAGTAGCTGCCGAGAGCCCAGGTGTTCTGGATGTATTCACACTCTTAAGTAGCTGCCGAGAGTCCAGGTTTGCTGGATGTATTCACACTCTTAAGTAGCTGCTGAGAGTCCAGGTTTGGTGGATGTATTCACACTCTTAAGTAACTGCTGAGAGTCCAGGTTTGGTGGATGTATTCACACTCTTAAGAAGCCGCTGAGAGTCCAGGTTTGGTGGATGTATTCACACTCTTAAGTAGCTGCTGAGAGTCCAGGTTTGGTGGATGTATTCACACTCTTAAGTAGCTGATGAGAGTCCAGGTTTGGTGGATGTATTCACACTCTTAAGTAGCTGCTGAGAGTCCAGGTTTGGTGGATGTATTCACACTCTTAAGTAGCTGCTGAGAGTACAGGTTTGCTGGATGTATTTATGAAGCAAGGAGACCTTTTTGGCATGCACGGAGTGGAGTTTGTGCCCCCCCCCCCAACCAGTTTATGTAGATAGTTTTGTAGACTGCTCTCAGTAGTTCATAAATGGCCATATGAACACGCCACATTTCATGAAAGTCGACAGTTTTGTAGACTGCTCTCAGTAGTCCATGAATGGCCATATGAACAGTCAACATTTCATGAAAGTCGACATTAAAGACTTTGAACTTTCAAAATATCTGTAAGCTCCAACAGTTTCTCTGTTTAGTTTTAAAAATATCCGTTATCGATATTTAAACATGCTGAGGAAACATAAAATCTGACTTTTAAGCACACAGACTGTGACAAACGTATAGAATATAATTCTTAATAGTTAATAGAAAGTGACATCTGGCACCACGTGATGCCTGAAGTGACAACACATGTTGTATAAGCAGCCTCATTATTCACAAAAGTTAACATTTCACGAACTGGGAGACTAACGACCTGTTAAATCACTTCCTTAACGATGAAAGTGTTAAGTTTTAGTGTGTTTTTTTTTTAAAGCCCACAAATAACGTTGACCTTTCTTGAGTTACTGTTTTTCTTTTTTATACTTCGACTAATCCTTGACTTAAAATGCCGCAACTGAAACACACCAGCTAGATTTAGCATGTGCTTATTAGTACCTTCGTGGTAACAGTTAACTCCCTTCGTTCAAGAATAAATATTTCTTATGAAATAGGGACCTGTATAACATTTCTATGTGGAATGTTATGACTGTTTATTTGTATGCTTATTATGGTGTTCGGGTTGACTTTCACCTGCTTTCCACTTGTTGCATACAAATCGCACCAAACAGAAACTAAAACAGCACTCACAATCTTTTCCCCGGGTCCAAATTTTCATTTATTAAATTTTACGTTGCAGCAAATCACCAGGTTAACTATTTATGTTTTTTTCTTTTCGTGGATCACTTAACACTGGACATCACACACATTACATCAGGAGAGAGAAAAACCCAATCAAAACTATATCTCATCCAGGGAAAATAAGTGGTTATCTTTATTAACCAAAACCAGACAGTCACATGACACGACCACGGCTGGGTGATAGCCAAAACCAGGGTACGGACAAAACATATGGAAAAGGGAGCCATTTCATACATGAATAAATATTGTTACAGAAAAAGGAGCCCTTTCATACAGGGATAAATACTGTTATAGAAAAAGGAGCCCTTCCATATAGTGATAAATATTGTTAAAGAAAAGGGAGCCCTTTCATATAGGGATAAATATTGTTATAGAAAAGGAAGCCCTTTACAGGAATAAATACTGTTATAGAAAAGGAGCACTTTCATACAGGGATAAATATTGTTATAGAAAAGGAAACCTTTTACAGGAATAAATACTGTTATAGAAAAGGAGCACTTTCATACAGGGATAAATATTGCTATAAGAAAATTAAGCCATTTCTCTCCTATAGGAATAAACTTAATGTTATAAAAAAGGAACCTTTTCTTTCATGCAGGAATAAATACTGTTATAGAAATTGAATCCCTTTCATACCGGAATAAATACTGTTATAGAAAAGTTACCCTTTCATACATGGATAAATATTGTCGTGGAAAAGGAAGCCCTTTACAGGAATAAATATTACTGTAGAAAATGGACCCATTTCATCGAGGAATAAATATTATTATAGAAATTCGAGCTATTTCATACAGGAATAAATACTGGTATAGAAAAAGGAAGCCCTTTACATGAATAAATATTGTTAAGGAAAAGGGAGCCCCTTCGTACAGAATAAATATTGTTATAGAAAAGGAAGCATTTTCTTTCATACAGGAATAAATATTGTAATAGAAAAGGGAGCCCTCTCATACAGGAATAAATATTGGAATAGAAAAGGGACACCCTTTCATACAGAAATAAATATTGGAGTAGATAAGGTATCCTTGTCATGCAGGAATAAATAATGTTATAGAAAAGTGAGTCCTTGAATACTGAAATAAATATTGTAATAGAAAAAGGAGCCCTATCATACAGAAAGAAATAATGTTACAGAAAAGGAAGTCCTTAAATACCGAAATAATCATTGTAATAGAAAAGAAAACCAGAGACCTTCTGCTGTTGGTGTCGCTGACTGCGATCCTGTTGGTAATGATGGTTTTGCTATCTCTTCTTCGGCTGTTGCTGTTGACGCTGACAGCGATTCTGTGGTAAATGATGGTTTTGTTATCTCTTCTTCTTCTGCTGCTGTTGTTGTTATGACAGTATTCTCCTAATAAATGGGATATAAGCAGTGTTGGTACTTAATCGATTAATAGTGTAAACATCCTTGGTTGGAAGGTAACTTGGTTAAGGACTTGGGTAAGGGTCATGAGATAAGCGTGCGGCATGAAAACTGAGTGAGTACAGTTACGGTATAAATACCACGCAAGATTAGGTTTGAGTGGGAGCCTTACTATGTTCTGGAACAGAGAGCCTTACTTGTCTTGGAGAGCATTACTGTGTTTTGGTTAGGAGAATGTCTTGTTTTGGACACAGTTTTTCGGTAGTAACAGTTTTTGGTAGAGGCAGTTTAGGTTTCCTCAATTATTGAGGAAAGACGCTGGCGATGGTTGGGACATGTGCTCCGAATGACTGACAACTCACTACCAAAATTAGCACTAAGATGGACACCACAGGGGAACAGAAGTAAGGATAGACCAAAAGAGACATGGAGAAGAACAAGAGAGAGGATGTTGGGCAATAGAGGGCTCACCTGGGCAAGAGCAGAAAAAAAAAGGCGAAGGACAGGCATTTGTGGAAAACCCTTGCGGAAGCCCTATGTGCCCTGGGCACTTAAGGTTCACAAAGAGAGAGATAGAGAGAGAGAGAGAGAGAGAGAGAGAGAGAGAGTGTGTGTAGGTTAAGATGAAGTTTTGAGAGTTTGAAGAGTTTTATTGTTAGAAGAACTCTTTCTGTTGGAATCTTTATATGTCGTTTTTTTTGTTGTTGTAAGTAAATTGTAAGGTTTCTTCCCACATGGCGTTGAATATTTCACGCCGGGAATTGTCATTGTATTTGTCTTTCCAGCCTGATGGGCTACGTTTCCATCATCATCATATCATCTATCACTTTCCCCACTAATAAATGTAGTATTTAGTATTTTTAAAACAGTAACTTTCCTTTAGTTTCTCGTGGAATGTTCATGCTGTTGAAGTTGATTGACTGCAGGTTTCAGTGTAGTACAGTTATTACTTGATGTTCTGTTGTAGCATTGTGGAGAGCCTGGTGTTCTTGTTGTGTTGCGGTGTGAGTAGTCAAACAACAGATTTTGCAAACTTGGCTCAACATCGAAGCATTTGTGAAATAGCAGCAGGAGGAGAAAGTAACAAGAAAATAATTGCTTAAGCAGAGACGCACTCCTTAAATCATACAGCTCATTTATGAAGTTGACGCCACATATACTTTTTCAGTTGTTACTCTGATATCGATCCTATCGCCATTAGCAGCTTTGTTATCTTTTCTTCTATTGTTGTTGTTACTGATATCGATCCTGTCGCCACTAATGGCTTTGTTATCTTTTCTTCTGCTTTTGTTGTTACTAATATCGATCCTGTCGCCACTAATGGCTTCGTTATTTTTTCTTCTGCTTTTGTTGTTACTGATATCGATCCTGTCGCCACTAATGGCTTTGTTATCTTTTCTTCTGCTGTTGTTGTTACTGATATCGATCCTGTCGCAACTAATGGCTTTGTTATCTTTTCTTCTACTGTTTTTGTTACTGATATCGATCCTGGCGCCACTAATGGCTTTGTTATCTTTTCTTCTGCTTTTGGTGTTACTGATATCGATCCTGTCTCGGCTAATGGCTTTGTTATCTTTTCTTCTACTGTTGTTGTTACTGATATCGATCCTGTCTCGGCTAATAGCTTTATCTTTTCTTCTACTGTTGTTGTTACTGACGACAATCCTGTTGTTTACGATGGTATTGCTAACTCTTTTTCAGCTGTTGTTGTTGTTGTTAGCGTCAATCCTGTTGTTGCTGGTTGTGTTGTTGTTACTATTGGTTGTGTTTTTACTGGCGAAAGTGTTGTTATTAGTCATAGTATCGATGTTGTTAATGCTAGTGATGAAGTCAGACAAGATATACACGATTGTGTTGTTACTACTGAAGGTGTTCTCACTTCTGGTGGTGTTGTCATTGCTGGTGAGGATATCGGTGCTGAGGTTGTTGCTGACATAGGTGATGTCTTTATCGGTGATGATTTTGGTGCTGCTGATGTTGTTAATGTAAGTGCAATCCGTGTTGGTGATAATTTTGATGTTGATGTTGTTGCTGTTAATTTAGATGTTGTCTGTGATCGTGATGATTTTATTGCTGATGTTTTTGCTGTTAATGTAGCTGTTTTCTTTACTGGTGATGATTTTAGTGCTGATATTTTTTTTCTTAATATAGATTTTTTTTATTTGTTCGTGATGATTTTAAAGATGTTCTTTCCATTGTTGCTGACATCAGAGTTGGTGGTATCGTTACTACGGCTAGTTTTGTTACTGCTGGCTGTGTTGTTATTATTCCTGGTTGCGCTATTGCTGGTGAAAGTGTTGTTATTACTCCTGGTTGCAGTGTTGTTACTGCTGGTGATGAAATTAGACACTGTTTTGTTGCTGCTGCGTAAGTATTGTCACTTCTGGTGGTGCTGGTCCTGGTGATGTTGTTAGTGCTGCTGACAACACTGGTGCTGAAGTTGTTGTTGTTGTTGTTAATATAAGTGATGTCTTTGTTGATGATGATTTTGGTGCTGATGATGTTGTTTTTAGTGCAGGTGTCGTCTTTATTATTGGTGGTTTTACTGTGGATGATTTTGTTTTTAATGCGGGTGTTACCAGAGCTGGTGCTGATATTATTATTGGAGTTATTAGTTGTTTTGAACGTTATCTCAGGTATCCTTGTTGTTAATTCTGGCTTTGTTTGTGTCTCTGTCTGTGTTGTTAATTCTGGTGTTTTTATCTCTGTTTGTGTTATTTATTCTGGCGTTGTTTTGTCTCTATATGTGTTGTTAATTCTGGCGTTGTTTTTTTTTTTGTTGCTAAATGTGTTGTTTATGCTTATGTTGTTTTCGTTGACATATGCCTGTGAGACCTGGACACTTAACAAAACAGCTGAGAAACACATAAATGCCTTTGAATGTAAATACTGCAGAAGAGTTCTTCAAATATCATGGACACAAAAAAGAACAAATATATCCATATTACAAGAACTTAATATTGAAGAAGGCTAGCTAGTAAAGAGGATTACAGAGAGAAAACTTAAATATTTTGGACACATTAAACGTCATGATAATTAATCTAAAGAAAAACCGTCTTGGAAGGGTATATAATGGGAAAAAGAAAGAGAGGAAGACCAAGGTGAAGATGGCTGCAAGACATCGTTGATGATCTGCAAATGGATGCATCAGCAGCAGGCAATCTTGCTCACAACCGAGAGGCCTACAGGAGTGCTGTTAGGAAGGCAAAGTTCCACAAGGGACGTGCAAATGAATTAATGTTGTCGTTGCAGATTTTCTTACTGTTGGAGGTTTTGCTGTTTGTGATTGAGTTGTTAATCTTGGTGCTTATGTCAGTAGCGACGGTACTGTTACTTTTGGTGTCCCTAGTATTAATGATACTTCTGTTTCTTGTTCTGATGTCAAAATATTAGCTGACCTTGTTATCAGCGTTGTTAGTGTATATGCTGCTGTTGCTTCTCCTACCGTTTTCTTCGTTGCTAATGGCATTGTGCTAGTTGCTGCTGTTGCTTCTCCTACCGTTTTCTTCGTTGCTAATGGCATTGTGCTAGTTGTTGCTGTTGCTTCTCCTACCGTTTTCTTCGTTGCTAATGGCATTGTGCTAGTTGTTGCTGTTGCTTCTCCTACCGTTTTCTTCGTTGCTAATGGCATTGTGCTAGTTGTTGCTGTTGCTTCTCCTACCGTTTTCTTCGTTGCTAATGGCATTGTGCTAGTTGTTGCTGTTGCTTCTCCTACCGTTTTCTTCGTTGCTAATGGCATTGTGCTAGTTGTTGCTGTTGCTTCTCCTACCGTTTTCTTCGTTGCTAATGGCATTGTGCTAGTTGCTGCTGTTGCTGGTGATGTTGTCACAGCCGGTGGTGTTTTTAGTGCTGCCCGAGTTACTGTTATTACTGCTGATGCTGTTGCTACAACAACGTTGTTACAATGGTTGTTCGTGAAGTCATCAGAGTTGATGTAGACGATGATTTTGCAACGATCGATGTTCCTCTCGCCGAAGATTGTAAAACCGAAAGTAATGTTGCAGTCGGGCTTGTAGTTGCTGAAGGTTTTGATGGTACGGATTGTCTTCCCCTTGATGTTCCTGTTTTCTCGGAGTTTTCTGTAGCCGTATCTGGTGTGGCTTCTTCGCGCGTTTTTTTCTGTTAGCACAGTGTCTGATGATGTCGTCTTCAAGATTGAAAACATTACTGAGTGATTATACGGCGATGCATTATCCATACCTGGAGCTTTATTTGGAAGATGCCGTGATGATGGCGTAGATGATGTCGTAGATGATGGTGTATTTTTTTTCTGAATTTCGGACGAAAGTTAAATTCTTCATTTGGTCCTCTTGTCTGCTTGGCTGAGTGGATGTAGATGCAGACGTTTCTGCAGCGTCCTCACAGAATTCTGCTTCGTCTTGGGCAGTGTCTGTTGGTGTTATTCGTGCAATGCCAGCAGAAGGGAGGTGATCACCAATTGCTTCATTGGACGGACCGGCCTGGTCTGTATCCTTACTGATAACGAGTTTAAACATCTTAAATATTTCCACAGGCACAAGCAACCACCGAGTAGCGGTGCACAGGTGTAGTGTTGCCGGAGCTGACGTGGCCGATGTGGGTGTTGTCACCGTTGCCTCTACTTCGTCCAGTGTTTCATCTGAGAGGGCAGTTGTTGGAGCGGGTTCAACTCTCATGCAGGACCAAATGAGAGAAGACATCGTCTCTCTCAGGCAGGGAAAGGCCTTGAACTTGAAGTAGATAATCTTGGCAATAATCATTATGTTACCTTGACATTAAAAAAAAAAAACAAAACCAAAAAAAAAAAAAAACTAACAACATTGTCTGATTGGCTGGTCTTAATGATATTATTTGACTGGTTAAATCTAAAACAAAATTATTTAAATGTTCTGTGACAGATTTTTTTTTATATTCGTTATCTTAATGGGGTTAACTAACAGTTATAGCGAATGGAACCTTCTTCTTCTTCTTCTTCTTCGTCTTCTTCTTCTTCTTCTTTGTTCCTTCATTCATTTCTTCTTCTTCTCCTTTTTCTTCTTTTTTCTTTTTTTTCTTTTTTCTTCCTTCCTTCCTTCTTCCTTCATTTCTTCTTCTCCTTCTTCTTCTTCTGCTTCTTTCTTTCTTTCGTTCTTTCTTTCTTCCTTTCTATCGTTTTTTCTTCACTCTCCATGGAACTGTGAGCTGATGTTCTCTGCAGTCGATGCGGTGAAGATGTTGAGGCTAAGGAGAGGATTTGGAGGCTCTTTATTTCGGTCTCTGTGTGGTGCTCCAAAAGCAGGGATCCTGGAGTTGCTTTTTAGCAGACTCCAATACCGTGGGGACTATGAGCTCTCCCCCTGTTAGCCAGGCTAGATCTGTCTCTGGGCGTGCTGGAGGAGAGGCAGGATAGGGTCGTGGTTGGCTATGGTTGGCCAGCTCTGAGGCTAGCGTGTTAGCCTAGGGGGAATCGTTGTCTCTCAGATCGGGCAGTGCCTTCAGTGGTCTTACAACGGTGAGGAAAAACAACAGATCGGAGGGAGAATAGAGACACTGTCATATTTCTAGTGACGACGATGATAGTGATTCAGACAATAATTATGATGATGACGAAGACGACGAAGTCAATGATGATGATGAGAGTGGTATAGCGATAATGAAAAGAATGATGACCACAACGATAATGAAAACACATGAGAATGATAATGATGGTGGTGATGATGATGATGATGATGATGAGAGTGGTATAGCGATGACGACAAGAATGACGTCCACAACGACAATGAAAACACATGAAAATGATCATGAAGAAAGTACTGATGATGATGATAATAATGACGATGATGATGATGATGGTGATGGCACGAACCTCCAGCGCGCTGCGATGACGTGGTTAATGCCTCAAGTCTGACGGCAGATCACACATCCCGTCCTGAGATGTTCTGCCGCGCGTTGCCCTGGCTCTGCTGATAACAATCGCCAGAAGACGCCCACACATTCTTTCTGCTGTGGCGCTCAGCTTTCCTAATTAACTAGAAGATCTTTTCGGCTATCCTTGAGCCGTAAACATTTTTTTTTTGGTACCTATCACTACAATCTTCACCGATCCCTTTGTTTACAGGAGTGGAATCTTCACTCAATCGTGTCACGTTGTGCTCCATTTCGCGTGGATCTAGTGTAGAGTGTCCGTCACGGGGCTGAAGATGAGCTTACCTTGGTCTTAACTTTGCTGTCTTTCTCTTTTCTACAGCGCAGACCTCTGTGTGGTTGTATGTGTGTGTGTATGTGCGTCTATCTGTCTGTATTTCTGTCTGTCTGTTTGCATATACTCTTATGTCTGTTTCAATGTTTTATGCGCGTATGTTTCTATGTCTGACTGTCCGTTTGTATGTATGTATGTATGTATGTATGTATGTATGTATGTATTATGTATGTATGTATTATGTATGTATGTATGAATGTATGTATATCTACCTGTCTATCTCTTTAATATTTGTCATTCTTATGTTATAAATTTTTAATAGAGAAAATAAAGTCATATATCTACAAAACAATGATCTTCTTCTTTTTCTTCTTGTTTTCTTCTTCTTCTTCTCCTCCTCCTCCTTCTTCTTCTTCTTCGTCTTCTTCTCGTAAGTGTACACTTTTGAAAGCAAAAAGAAACAGATGTGTCTATTTATCTCTCTCGCTTTGTCTGTCTCTCTCATCCTCTCTATGTCTGCCTCTCTGTCTCTCTTTCTCTGTCCCTCTGTCAATCTCTTTCCATCTCTCTCTATCTCTCTGTCAGTCTCTCTCTGTCACCTTCACTATGTTTCTCTCACCCTCTCTCTCTCTCACTATCTCTCTGCCTCTCTCACTCTCTCTGCATCTCTCTGTATCCCTATCAATCTCTCTCTCTCTCTCTCTCTCTCTGTCTTTCTACCAATCTCTGTTTGTCTCTTCCACTCTCTCTCTCACTCTCTGTCTCTCTCACCCTTTTTTCTCACACTCTCTCTGTCTCTTTCTATCACTCTGTCTGTCTCTCTCTCTCTGCCTGTCTCTCTCACACTCTTTCTCTCACCCTCTTTCTCATTCTCTCTCTCTCTCTCTCTCACTGAAAGCATTTTCGTGACATTTTGGAAAATTAAACACAAGCAAGAAAGAGAAGGTTTACGGTAAAGTTAGGTGATACTTTACACCAAGTTCAAACTCCCGCTCTTACAGGTAACTGTAATCGATAAGTCATTACCAAAGCAAACTATGTTTCAAGTGGATACGAAGGTGTACCTTGTAGTTTTATAGAAGTTAAAGATGTTAGAGAGTGAAAGCAAAGTAGAAAAGAAGTGTCTTGTCTTGTCTTGTCTTGTCCTGTCTCACTGTAACTGCGAGCTGGTGTTCCGATGCTGTGGAGGCGTTGGGCTACATCATCATATCGGCGTGAGAGCGGGTTAATGGCAGCTATTTTTTTTTCAGTCCCGGAGTGCAGCTAAAAAGCAGGGGGTGTGCAATGCTTCTTTAGCAGACTCCACCACCATGGGGACTATGACAATCCCTCCCCCGTTAGGCAGGCTAGTCCTGTTATTAGGGGTACCAACAGAGAGGTGGGACAGGGTCTTGGTCAGAGAGTTAGAGGTTCACTAACACCGACGCTATCATATCAGATACGGGTTGCTGGTCTCCTCATCGGACAGCGGCTTCACCTGCAGAAAAAAAAAAGTGAAAACAACCAATATTTTCGCCTAAAAGTGATCTCCCCGGACAGGACAAGAAAAAGAGATTTTATGTTATTAATATTGCATTGGCCATTGACTCGCTTGGTTTAGTAGAAAAAAAAATTGTTGTCCATATATTATGGATAAAAGGCACACAAGAAGAAGGAAGGAGGAGGAGGAGGAGGAAGAGGAAGTCGAAGAAGGGGAAGAAGAGGAGGAAAAAGAAATAGTTGTTACTGTTGACGATGATGATTTTGATGGTAACGATGATGATAATGATGTTTATGATGATGATGATGATGAACGTGATGATACTACACTTTGGTTGCTGTGATGACTTCTTCTTCTTCGTTCGCACTGTCTGTCTATATCTGCAGTCCTGTCTCTTGGATAAATTTCACTGTTTTTTGTAACTCATGTATGGAACCTTAGAGCTTATCTTCTTTAATGGTTTCACTGGGCCAGTAATTATTTCTCAGTGTCTCGTAGTTGATGCAGTTCTGGAGGATATGTTCCACGGTTTGGGGCACCTGGGCACATGTACATAGATTAGTAGTACCAACCTTAAACTTTGTATACATATGACTTCGGAGTCGGCTGTGTCCTGTTCGGAGACGGAAGATGGTGACTTGTTCCTTTCTGTTTAGCATGTGATAGTCATCATGTGGTGGTGTTTGTGGCTTCCTGCAGGTTTTTATCATGCTTTTCTTCTGATTATAGGTGACTGGTATGTCTGGTTGCTCCATTTCAGTGCCCTCTTTGGCCAGATGGTCAGCTTTCTCATTGCCTGGTATCCCACAGTGGGAGGGAATCCATTGCAAAGTGACTCCATGTTGTAAGCCAATTTTTGACAAGGCATCCTTAAGGTCTGGTAGTTTGTTGCACTGAAGAGCCTCCAGTACTGATCTTGCATCTGTGAGAATTACTACAGGACATGTATCAATTCTGGGTCTGATAGTTTTTCAACTGCAGCAATAATTGCCCTAACTTCTGCATCAAAGTTGTTGCAGTATTTACCAGTGGGTATGGAAATCTTGTCAATGGTGTTGTTTGGATATTCAATATATGCTCCTGCCCCACCATTCTTTATGGCATTATGTGCAGATCCATCTGTATACACACGTATCCAGGTGTCACATGGATATTTGTCATCAGAACACTAAGTGTGGCTGTTGATCTTACAAGACTGCTCTGCATCTCACCATTCTGCACACCTTTCACTTCAGTCTGAATAGTTTTTTGTATAATCTGCTTCTTTCCATGGTATGCTCTGGTACAGATGATAATGGAGTGACTACAGTTGGAAGGTCAGGTATCAGCTTACGCATACGCTTGGCCTGATGAAGAAGCTGCTTCTTTTAAGCCGTCCTAATGCCAAGTTATTGAATCTCTCCTTCAGGGGATGGCTTACAGAGCTAAGGAATTTTTCTCCCATGGTCATGACCTTTGTGTCTCTACGTTCCTTTAGCGGTTGAACACCAACTATTTTCTGCATTTCTACTATTGGTGTGGACCTCATGGCACCTGTGATAATCCGTAGTGACTGATTTTGAACCTTGTCTAGATTATGCAGCGTAGTGTTTGATGCTGTGCACCAAGATGTTGAGCCATATTCTAAATGTGGTAGAATACTTTGCTGATATACGTTCTTGAGGATTCTTTCACTAGCTGCCCATGTAGTCCCACTCAATTTTCTTAATATGGCTAGTTTTCTTCTGGCTTTTGCTTCTGCACTGTTGATGTGTTGCTTCCAAGTCAGTTTTGAGTCAAGAGTCACTCCTAAGTAAGTGGGTTGGTTGTCCATCCTTAAGGGTATTTCATTTACAAAGATCTTACCTGCTTTCTGTTTAGATGAGAGGGTGAACAGAGTGGTGCTTGATTTCTCTGTGTTGATACTTACACACCATTTGTTTGTCCATGATGTCAAGATGTCTGCTGCTCTTTGGAGTCTCTGTGTAGCAACTGTCGCATATTCATCTGTACACCACATGACCAGATCATCTGCATACAGTGCTGCTTTGATTCCATAGGGAAGTTCCTTGACCAGGTCATTAATGAATACAAGGAATAGTGTAGGCGAAAGGACTCCTCCTTGTGGTACACCGTGTCGCAGAAGTAATTTCTGGCTTTTGTGTCCATCCATTACTACTCTAGCTCTTCTATTGTGTAAATAGGACTTTATCCAGTTGTAGTCTTCCATTCACATTGCAGTTTCTTAGTTTCCACAACAGACCTTTTTTCCATACTTTATCAAAGGCTTTCTTCAGGTCTATCCACGCTGCTAGTACAAGGTTTTTCTCTTGGAATGCATCCTCAATCTCTTGAGAGAGATAGGTCACTTGATCTTCCGTACTGTAGTACTGCCTAAATCCTGCTTGTTGTGGAACGAGAAGGTTTTCACTTTCTAGGTACCATTTTAGCCTCAGGTCAATGATGCGTTCCATCGTTTTGCATAGGCAGCTAGTGAGACTGATTGGCCTGTAGCTGGAGGCAGTATCACTGTTTTTCCCTGGTTTTAGCAGTGGTACCATGCTTGCTTCCTTCCAGATTTGAGGTAACTTACCTGTGCTCCAGCACATATTGAAAATATCCAACAGCTTTCCCATTGCTACCATTCCCAGGTTCTTGATCATTTCATTGGACACTCCATCTGGTCCTGGTGATTTCCTTGGTTTCAGTTTACTAACTGCTAGGTCTAACTCACTGCGTGTGATTGGTGCATCCATGACCTCCACTTTTCTGACTTGTTCCTCCTCTTTCTGTGGCTCGATGCGCACTGTACGCTCCTTCTCTGGATGGATATCAATGTTGCAGTCCTGTGCAAACATGCGAGCAAAGTGATCTGCTACCTGCTTACCTGTAAGAGTTTTCCCATCCTCTATTAGTGTAATCTTTGTACTTCTTCCAGTACTCTCATCATTTAACTGTTTGATTAGTTTCCATAGTTTCCTTCCATCCTTTTCAAAGTTTAGGGACTCTGTTTTCTCTCTCCAACTTTCCCGTCTGGCTTGCAGCTTTGCTCTCTGAAATTTGGCCTTAGAATGTTGGTAATTATTGTGGTGTTCTTGGCATGGTCTATTTTCTGCTTGCTTTCGAGCTGCTTCCACGTCATCATGGAGTTTTCCCAGCTCACTAGACCAGTATGGTTTATAGTCCCTGCGAGCTCCTCTGGGAATGGTTTCACAAGCGGCCTGAAGGATACAAGCATTGAATTCCTTCACTATGATGTTAATATCCTTACCTTCTATGGACAGCTGTCCCACCAGGATACCTGTACGATGTCTGTACATTGTCCAGTTTGCTTTTTTATAGTTCCATCTGGGGAGAGGGTTACTGGTGTTAAGGAGTTCATTTTCTATTGTCAGGAAGACTGGTCGATGGTCGCTACCTCCAAGTTGTTTTCCAACTTCACGTGTAATGTTCCACTTCAGATCTGGAGAGTGGAATGCCAGATCTGGTGTTGATTTTGTATGCCAAGCCCTTGAGTAAAATGTTGGGGCATCCATTGGCTGGTTGATCAGGAGAAGTCCATTATCATCCTGCCAGCTCTCAACTTCCTCTCCTCTCTTGTCTATGTGGTCATAGCCCCAGCTCTGGGAATGACTGTTAAAATCACCACAGACCATCAGTCTCTCTTTGTGTGGGATTGTTCCTAAAACAAGTGGCGGTCATTAGGACAGTAATAGTTAAGGAGGTGGAAATCTGTATTACTACTTTTTAGATGGATCATCTGGTATTCGGCTCCTTCCATGTACACTCCCACCTGACATGCGCTGATGTTATTCTTAACAAGTGTGAGTACTCCTCCTTTTCTTCTGTCCTGTCGGTCTGATCTAAAACACTGGTAGCCTCTGATTTTAAAGGCGGCATCTTTGGTTAGGTGTGTCTCCTGTATGCAGCATATACTTACCTGCTCTGCAAAAAATATGTTCTCTAGTTCAACCTTTTTGCTATGCGCCTTTTGGCTGGGTAACTCCGACTTCAGCACCTTTCCTTGCTAGGGCAGACTGTGGTCTTGCTCGGACTGCCATGAAGACAGTGTGGCTGGCCTGGCCAAAACTTTGTTTTCCAGCCTCTGGTGGCTGTACTTAAGCCCCTTCTCCATGTCAGATGGTTTGAGACAGTTCCACAAAGACACTCTGACTCTGAGATGAGGAATCTGATGAGTGCTTCAACGATATCCATTCCCCGCCACCTATAGTCTACTGGCTCTGTTTTGTTTACATCATTCTGATAGCCATTGTTGTAAAGACCCATAGGCTTGTCACGTCCTGGATTCATTGGTTTCACACCAGACTTCCCTCATCCCCGCCAGAGATCTCCATGTCCCCATCCGTCCACCAACCTGACATTACATTTTGCAAAAATAACAATTACAATTACAATTAGTGTTGATTGCTACAAGTTTCTGGGCTACAGAGGTAGGTCAGAGTTTTTAAGCAAACAGATCTATGTTCCCTGTCTCACAAACACTATGTTAAGTGTGCTCTTAACACAGTTGTTCCCAGGGGAGCTGTGACGACGTTTGCTTATTTATCTTTAAAAAAAAAAATAAATGAACAACAGAAGCAAACAAATAAAACACATATTATTTATAACTCATGTTTGAGTTTAATGAATGAACTTTCGTTTGTTTCTTCTGGTCCGGACAATCGCTTGGACAGTTCTTCTCGCGCCTCCCTTCGCTCCTAAACAAACATTCCTCAGGCCAGGTCAGTTTCGTTTTCTCTCATTTGTTGACCTTCCGTCACTCCAGTTTTCAAACTGGACATTTCTGAAGACCCACAAGGTCAGACCTACGGTCCTTCTCTGTTATCATTTGCTGGGTTTTCCCTGTTCTTATCGTAAATCAGGGGCTGTAACTTAAGTCATGGAAGGGGCATGCAGTTATCTCCTGGAGGAATGGCTACTCAATTTGAGTGATTGGATAGGACTGGATGTAATGGAAGAAAGGAACTTGCGACGCTGCGGGATGTGAAGGAGAATTGCAGGTGGAGATGTATGGAACGGTGGAGATGAGAAAGAAGAGGGCACGGAAAATTAGATGATGGCGTAGAGGAGTGGGGAAATCACTTGAAGGTGGAGGGGGGGGGGGGGAGAACAGTTATACTGAGAATGATGGAAACATTTTTTTTTTCCAGAGAAGTTAAGAAATAAAATTTGAGAGAAGTTAAGTAGTAAAGTTTGTGAGAGGTTAGGTAATAAATGTGTATGAAGTTGAGTAATAAAGTTTGTGAGAAGAAATTAAGCAATTACGTTTGTGAGAAGAAGTTAACCAATAAAATTTGTGTGAAGAAGTTAAGAAATATTTTTTTTAGAAAGTTAATAAGGATCTGAGAAGGAGGAATAGCTAAGTAATGAAGTACAGAAGAAATAAAAATATACGGTTTGAGAATAAGAGTTAAAGTAATAAAACTGTGGGGTAAAGTTAAGTAATAAAGCTAAGAAATAAGTTATTTAATAACAAATTGGGAAAATAAGTCAACTAATAAAGTTTGGAATGGACGATAAGTAATAATGTTTGAGAAATGAAGTTAAGTAATAAAGTCTGGGAGAATAAGTTAAGTAATAAAGTCTGGGAGAATAAGTTAAGTAATAAAGTCTGGGAGAATAAGTTAAGTAATAAAGTCTGTGAAAAGAAATTAAGTAATAAAGTCTGAGAGAAGAAGTTAAGTAATTAAGTCTGAGAGAAGAAGTTAAGTAATAAAGTCTGTGAGAAGAAGTTAAGTAATAAAGTCTGAGAGAAGAAGTTAAGTAATAAAGTCTGTGAGAAGAAGTTAAGTAATAAAGTCTGGGAGAAGAAGTTAAGTAATAAAGTCTGAGAGAAGAAGTTAAGTAATAAAGTCTGTGAGAAGAAGTTAAGTAATAAAGTCTGGGAGAAGAAGTTAAGTAATAAAGTCTGAGAGAAGAAGTTAAGTAATAAAGTCTGAGAGACGAAGTAATAAAGTCTGTGAGAAGAAGTTAAGTAATAAAGTCTGGGAGAAGAAGTTAAGTAATAAAGTCTGAGAGAAGAAGTTAAGTAATAAAGTCTGAGAGACGAAGTAATAAAGTCTGTGAGAAGAAGTTAAGTAATAAAGTCTGGGAGAAGAAGTTAAGTAATAAAGTCTGAGAGAAGAAGTAATAAAGTCTGGGAGAAGAAGTTAAGTAATAAAGTCTGAGAGAAGAAGTTAAGTAATAAAGTCTGAGAGAAGAAGTTAAGTAATAAAGTCTGAGAGAAGAAGTTAAGTAATAAAGTCTGAGAGAAGAAGTTAAGTAATAAAGTCTGAGAGAAGAAGTAATAAAGTCTGTGAGAAGAAGTTAAGTAATAAAGTCTGTGAGAAGAAGTTAAGTAATAAAGTCTGGGAGAAGAAGTTAAGTAATAAAGTCTGAGAGAAGAAGTTAAGTAATAAAGTCTGAGAGAAGAAGTAATAAAGTCTGTGAGAAGAAGTTAAGTAATAAATTCTGTGAGAAGAAGTTAAGTTATAAAGTCTGGGAGAAGAAGTTAAGTAATAAAGTCTGGGAGAAGAAGTTAAGTAATAAAGTCTGAGAGAAGAAGTTAAGTAATAAAGTCTGTGAGAAGAAGTTAAGTAATAAAGTCTGGTAGAAGAAGTTAAGTAATAAAGTCTGAGAGAAGAAGTTAAGTAATAAAGTCTGAGAGAAGAAGTAATAAAGTCTGTGAGAAGAAGTTAAGTAATAAAGTCTGGTAGAAGAAGTTAAGTAATAAGTCTGAGAGAAGAAGTTAAGTAATAAGTCTGAGAGAAGAAGTAATAAAGTCTGTGAGAAGAAGTTAAGTAATAAAGTCTGTGAGAAGAAGTTAAGTAATAAAGTCTGTGAGAAGAAGTTAAGAAATAAAGTCTGGTAGAAGAAGTTAAGTAATAAAGTCTGTGAGAAGAAGTTAAGTAATAAAGTCTGTGAGAAGAAGTTAAGAAATAAAGTCTGGTAGAAGAAGTTAAGTAATAAAGTCTGGTAGAAAAAGTTAAGTAATAAAGTCTGAGAGAAGAAGTAATAAAGTCTGTGAGAAGAAGTTAAGTAATAAAATCTGTGAAAAGAAGTTAAGTAATAAAGTCTGGTAGAAAAAGTTAAGTAATAAAGTCTGAGAGAAGAAGTAATAAAGTCTGTGAGAAGAAGTTAAGTAATAAAATCTGTGAAAAGAAGTTAAGTAATAAAGTCTGGTAGAAGAAGTTAAGTAATAAAGTCTGGTAGAAGAAGTTAAGTAATAAAGTCTGGGAGAAGAAGTTAAGTAAATAGGCAGGAATTCTTAAATTGTGGTATCTGTGAACAGGCATTCGGCGAAAGAGTTTCAGTCAGTCTGTCAGTCAGTCAATCATTTGCATGTCCCTTGTGGAACTTTGCCTCCCTAACAGCTCTCATGTAGGCCTCTGGGTTGTAAGCAAGATGCCCTGCTGCTGTTGCATCCATTTACACTGGACAAAAACTGAGATTTCAGAAAAAAAAAGGATTCGGGGGGGGGGGGGGGGGGGGAGAGTTACAGCAGAGAAACAGATAATTATTGGAAAGGAATACAACAGAAAAAATCAGATTTGGTGAGAGGTTTTACAGTGGATGAATAGACATCTGGTGGTGGAGTTTACAGTGGATGAATAATGGTTGGGTGGAATTGGCAGGGCAGGAATTGAAATTTGATGGTGAATCTGACATTCAATTGAAATTTGATTCAGGGTTTGACTGTGGATGAAATGAAATTTGATGGAACGTTTATTAGCCCGTGAATTGAAAATTTGTGGCGAATTGACAGTGGATTAATTGAAATTCAGCGGTGAAAGTGACATTGGATGAATATAGATTTGATGAAGGGGTTGACGGTAAATGAACTGAAGTTTGATGGTGAATTTGACAGCGAATTAATATAAATCTCGCGGTTTTGACAGTGAGAAAACAAAGATTTGATTGCTTTGGGGGAGCGGGAAGTTGCATCAGATGAAGACATTTACAGAAGGAGCTGGAGCTTTAGAAGGAGAAGATAGAGTGGAACAAGGTGTGAGAGGATAAGTTAGGAGAGAAGGAGAAGACAGAGCGGAACAAGGTGTGAGAGGATAGTTAGGAGAGAGGAGAAGACAGAGTGGAACAAGGTGTGAGAGGATATGTTAGGAGAGAAAGACAGAGTGGAACAAGGTGTGAGAGGATATGTTAGGAGAGAAGGAGAAGATAGAGTGGAACAAGGTGTGAGAGGATAAGTTAGGAGAGGAGAAGACAGAGCGGAACAAGGTGTGAGAGGATATGTTAGGAGAGAAGGAGAAGACAGAGTGGAACAAGGTGTGAGAGGATATGTTAGGAGAGGAGAAGACAGAGTGGAACAAGGTGTGAGAGGATATGTTAGGAGAGGAGAAGACAGAGTGGAACAAGGTGTGAGAGGATATGTTAGGAGAGAAGGAGAAGACAGAGCGGAACAAGGTGTGAGAGGATATGTTAGGAGAGAAGGAGAAGACAGAGCGGAACAAGGTGTGAGAGGATATGTTAGGAGAGAAGGAGAAGACAGAGCGGAACAAGGTGTGAGAGGATAGATTAGGAGAGAAGGAGAAGACAAAGTGGAACAAGGTGTGAGAGGATAGGTTAGGAGAGAAGGAGAAGACAGAGCGGAACAAGGTGTGAGAGGATATGTTAGGAGAGGAGAAGACAGAGCGGAACAAGGTGTGAGAGGAAGTTAAGTAATAAAGTCTGTGAAAAGAAGTTAAGTAATAAAGTCTGGTAGAAGAAGTTAAGTAATAAAGTCTGAGAGAAGAAGTTAAGTAATAAAGTCTGTGAGAAGAAGTTAAGTAATAAAGTCTGTGAAAAGAAGTTAAGTAATAAAGTCTGGTAGAAGAAGTTAAGTAATAAAGTCTGGTAGAAGAAGTTAAGTAATAAAGTCTGGGAGAAGAAGTTAAGTAAATAGGCAGGAATTCTTAAATTGTGGTATCTGTGAACAGGCATTCGGCGAAAGAGTTTCAGTCAGTTAGTCAGTCAGTCAGTCAGTCTGTCAGTCAGTCAATCATTTGCATGTCCCTTGTGGAACTTTGCCTCCCTAACAGCTCTCATGTAGGCCTCTGGGTTGTAAGCAAGATGCCCTGTTGCTGTTGCATCCATTTACACTGGACAAAAACTGAGATTTCAAAAAAAAAAAAAGGGGGGGGGGTTACAGGAGAGAAACAGATAATTATTGGAAAGGAATACAACAGAAAAACTCAGATTTGGTGAGAGGTTTTACAGTGGATGAATAGACATCTGGTGGTGGAGTTTACAGTGGATGAATAATGGTTGGGTGGAATTGGCAGGGCAGGAATTGAAATTTGATGGTGAATCTGACATTCAATTGAATTTTGATTCAGGGTTTGACTGTGGATGAAATGAAATTTGATGGAACGTTTATTAGCCCGTGAATTGAAAATTTGTGGCGAATTGACAGTGGATTAATTGAAATTCAGCGGTGAAAGTGACATTGGATGAATATAGATTTGATGAAGGGGTTGACGGTAAATGAACTGAAGTTTGATGGTGAATTTGACAGCGAATTAATATAAATCTCGCGGTTTTGACAGTGAGAAAACAAAGATTTGATTGCTTTGGGGGAGCGAGAAGTTGCATCAGATGAAGACATTTACAGAAGGAGCTGGAGCTTTAGAAGGAGAAGATAGAGTGGAACAAGGTGTGAGAGGATAAGTTAGGAGAGGAGAAGACAGAGCGGAACAAGGTGTGAGAGGATAGGTTAGGAGAGAAGGAGAAGACAGAGTGGAACAAGGTGTGAGAGGATATGTTAGGAGAGGAGAAGACAGAGTGGAACAAGGTGTGAGAGGATATGTTAGGAGAGAAGGAGAAGACAGAGCAAACAAGGTGTGAGAGGATATGTTAGGAGAGAAGGAGAAGACAGAGCAGAACAAGGTGTGAGAGGATATGTTAGGAGAGAAGGAGAAGACAGAGCAGAACAAGGTGTGAGAGGATATGTTAGGAGAGAAGGAGAAGACAGAGCAGAACAAGGTGTGTGAGGATAGGTTAGGAGAGAAGGAGAAGATAAAGAAATGTAAGGGCGGGAAGAAAGAAATAATAAAAAAAAAACAGTAGAAAGATGAGAAATGGGGCAGAATCATAACTGGGTAGATGAGGCTAGAAAAGAATAGGAATGAATGTAGCATCTTCTCTGTATAGAACGTCCATTTATTAGCTCTAGATGACCTTTTTCGCAAACTGAGGCCCCTTTTAAATGCTTTTTCTGCCAACATTTCATTTTCTGATAAGTGGCTTCAACAGGCCAATACACAGTTACTTCTTATCTGACATGGAAAGGGTGTAGGTTCAAGATACTTTGCTGAGGTTGTCCACAGAACTCAGCTATACAAATGGGTACACGACACATACATGTTGGGCGAAATCTTCCTGTGAAGATGGATTCATACATGACAGACAGACAGACAGACAGACAGACAGACAGACAGATAGATAGATAGATAGATAGATAGATAGATAGATAGATAGATAGATAGATAGATAGATAGATAGATAGATAGATAGATAGATAGATAGATAGATAGATAGATAGATAGATAGATATCACTAAGGTAGAACAGCTGGAACTTCATAGATCAGAGTAGCAACTCTTTGAGTCCAAAACAGCTCTGTATATGAATAAATCTCAGAACTATATTTAAGCAAGGTCTGTATAGCTACACATTTCTAACTCAGTCCGTGTGTGTAGATTGTAGAGTAACTTTCTTCTACTACCAAAATTTCTTATAAAAGTTAATTCTGTCAGAGTATGGAAATTAATTCAAGAATGAAAGACTTGAATCTTATTATGTATCTAAGAGCGGGCAACTCATCCATCTAAAAGCAATCAACTCACAAATCTAAGACCAGGCAACTAACACATATAAGAGCAGGCAACTCACCCATCATCTCTAATTCCGTTTCTGTAAAGTTTAATACATTTTAAAAATTGTTATTATACTTTTACTATAGTTAAGTTTTACTGTAGTTAATTTGTATATTATATCATTATAAATAATTGTACTTTGGTATTCCTTAGAAAATGTATTCTATAGGAAGATTCAGTGAGAAGATGTTGGGAAGACAGCATGAAGAAATCGATCAAACTGAGAGCTCGTACTTAATCAAATAAAGAACATCCTGTCTTGGAAAAATTCACCACAGATTCTGTACATCCCACGTCGGACAGCACATCTCAAAACGAATCAATTCATTTTCATATATACATACACTCTGTCTTATAGGTTTATCTGTGTATGTACTGCGTAAGGGAGAGTTGGTGTGTGTGAGAAAGAGAGAGAGAGAGAGATAAGAGATAGAGAGAGAAAGAAGGGCCAGAGAGAGAACACTCTTTATATATGTATAAATTTAGACGCAGAAACATAAATATTTCAATCGCTGTAATCGCCTAAAATTACATCTAACACATTTCGTATTTCAAGAAAATCTTTTAAAGGGCACAACAACCTCTTTTAAACAGTTTGCGGTAAAATGTTGAAGCAAGAATATTGTTTCCTTAAAGTGGATTGCTGAATTTGATAGATTGCTAAGCCGGATAAATGTTAAATACGTTAATAATCTTATCAGGGCCGGTTTGGTATCACTTTCACAGTCACAGAGAAAGGCTTTCTGGAATGTAAATTGATATTTACAGAAATCTGGGGCACGCGCCGTCTATTCGAGAACATATGGGGTATGAGGATTTCTTGGTTTTTTTTCTGTTTTGTTTTGTTTTGTTAATCCACTCTTGTTTTGGATAAAACTTTACTCTTCGCGGGACCTGAACTTCATATGATGTCACATGCTCACTTCATTCAGTGGTGTCCGTGTCTATCTATCTATCTATCTATCTATCTATCTATCTATCTATCTATCTATCTATCTATCTATCTATCTATCTATCTATCTATCTATCTATCTATCTATCTGTCCGTCTGTCTGTCCGTCCGTCTGTCTGTCTATCTATCTATCTGTCCATCCATCCATCCATCCATCCATCCATCCATCTATCTATCTATCTATCTATCCGTCTGTCTGTCCGTCCGTCTGTCTGTCTATCTATCTATCTGTCTATCCATCCATCCATCCATCCATCCATCCATCCATCCATCTATCTATCTATCTATCTATCTATCTATCTATCTATCTATCTATCTATCTATCTATCTATCTGTCTGTCTGTCTGTCTGTCTGTCTGTCTGTCCGAGATGAATGTAAGAAATGTTATTTTAATTGTTAAGTATACATTTTAGGTACATAAATGTTGCAAATGTTGTTGAATATCTGAGACAGTTTTAGAGGTGAGAAGTGAAGGCTTACTTACCCAGTTCTTCACCTTCAAACTAAAAATCCACCCGTACACCCAAGCCCTGTGCGTTTTTACCAAATGTGAAGCTATTTAACTGTAAATATGGATGAAAATATGTTCTCAAGTTAATCTGATGCATTCATTATTCCATATTTCTGAACGTATGGATAAGAGGATTATGTGTTCTGTTATTTTGCCTTCCATTCATTTTCCTGTATTACTTCGTGTACTTGAATTAAACTGAATGATTTTGAGAGAGCGAATGGAACCATTCCCCCTTGAAGTCAGGTTCAGCCTTTTACTGGGAATATCAACAGAGCAGGTCGAGGATGACAGGTAGGATGTCACACGGACTCTCGTGCCCATTTCTTCACCTTGGAAAACAAAACTGGTTTTCTCTCTCTCTCTCTCTCTCTCTCTCTCTCTTCCTACTCCTTCTCTCTCTCACTCACTCACTCACTCACACACACACTCCCTTACGCAGTACATACACAGGTAAACCGAACAAGACAGAGTTCTAGAATTTGCCTATTTTTGTTATTGCAATTGAACAAACATATCCAAACTACAAGAGCTTAATATAATGAGGAAGGCTGGCCAGTAAAGAGGATTAAAGAGAGAAAAACTTAAATATTTTGGACACATTAAATGCCATGATAATTTAGAGAAGGTAGTCTTGGAAGGGTATATAATAGGAAAAAGAAAGAGAGAAAAAAAAAACAAGGTGAAGATGGCTGCAAGACATCGTTGATGATCTGCTAATGGACGCATCAGCAGCAGGCCATCTTGCTCACAACTGAAAGCTGTTAGTGAGGCACAGTTCCGCAAGGAACATGCAAATGACTGACTGACTGACTGACTGACTGACTGACTGACTGACTGGTTGACTGACTGACTGATTGACTATTGTTATTTTATACTAAATACATTTTATCCTCTTCATATTTCTGCCATTTGTAGTTTTATATTAAGAGCAGAAATCTTTAATTTCTAGTCCAACCTTTACAGCATGACTATTTGATCATTTCGCTAAAAAAAATAGTATACTTATACAAGTAATATATCTTTTCCCTTTTTCAAACTGACATTTCTAAAATTAATAGAACCAGAGTATTTTAATAGCAATGTTCATTTTCCAGAATGAAGCCTTCAGTCTTCCAATATTATTATTTTCAGATCAACATCTTATCTTTCATGTAATTCACAGGTAACTATCCCCATGTCACAATATAAACGGTATTAATTATACAGATTAATGAGATGTCCATATGTATGGGGAATTAATTACCATACAGGACCCTATGTTAAGCTTAATGAGCAGCCCCCATCCTTCCTGACGCATACGGTCCATCACGTGGTATGTGACCTGACTCCCCTCTGGTTCCGATCTCTGATATTACTATATGTCACAAACATAACACAGCTGATATGTCAATGTGTTCTGTGAGAGTGTACGTGCGTTTTTTTATAACATACTGGCACGTGAAAGCTGGAAAACAACTAAAGAAATAGACAAGAAATTAGACTCTTGATAGATTTGAAAACAAATGCTTCAGGACATAAAGTGGAACGAATTCAAGAACAAACGCAGAGATAAGACAGATTAGCAAACAACAACAACCTGTCTTATGGAGGATCAGAAAAAAAAGATGGACATATGTCGGTCATGTGCTGAGAAGAAACAATCAGAGAATCCCAAAGCAAGCTATCAAGTGGAACACAAAATGTAGAAGAAAAAAAAAAGAGGTCGACCACTTGAAACACTAAAGAGGACATTGTTATGAGAGGCTGGTCTAGTTGGATTAACATCCCGTGATGAGGCTGAAAAGCTCGTCGAGAACAGGATATCTTGGCAAACTACCATGTGAGCCCTATGTGACCTTTAACGGCACGGGAATGATGTAAGACGTAAGACTAGTTAAGCAATGATACTTATAAATGATTGTCACACGAAACGATAACCCGTGTATGTATTTGTTGATGTGCTTTTCCTTGACAAGACTCCCCGAACCAGCCGGGCCACTAATATTAGGCCTGTTAAGTTTAATGCCTAACTCGCCACTAATGCCTAACTCGCCACTATCACTAACAGATTTCTGTTAGATATAGTTTGAAAGTTTGGGATTGTTACTAATAACGGCATCAGGAAGTGTTACTCGACATGACAAACTATGACAACAAAACTGGTTTTCTCTCTCTCTCTCTCTCTCTCTCTCTCTTCCTACTCCTTCTCTCTCTCACTCACTCACTCACTCACACACACACTCCCTTACGCAGTACATACACAGGTAAACCGAACAAGACAGAGTTCTAGAATTTGCCTATTTTTGTTATTGCAATTGAACAAACATATCCAAACTACAAGAGCTTAATATAATGAGGAAGGCTGGCCAGTAAAGAGGATTAAAGAGAGAAAAACTTAAATATTTTGGACACATTAAATGCCATGATAATTTAGAGAAGGTAGTCTTGGAAGGGTATATAATAGGAAAAAGAAAGAGAGAAAAAAAAAACAAGGTGAAGATGGCTGCAAGACATCGTTGATGATCTGCTAATGGACGCATCAGCAGCAGGCCATCTTGCTCACAACTGAAAGCTGTTAGTGAGGCACAGTTCCGCAAGGAACATGCAAATGACTGACTGACTGACTGACTGACTCTGACTGACTGACTGGTTGACTGACTGACTGATTGACTATTGTTATTTTATACTAAATACATTTTATCCTCTTCATATTTCTGCCATTTGTAGTTTTATATTAAGAGCAGAAATCTTTAATTTCTAGTCCAGCCTTTACAGCATGACTATTTGATCATTTCGCTAAAAAAAAATAGTATACTTATACAAGTAATATATCTTTTCCCTTTTTCAAACTGACATTTCTAAAATTAATAGAACCAGAGTATTTTAATAGCAATGTTCATTTTCCAGAATGAAGCCTTCAGTCTTCCAATATTATTATTTTCAGATCAACATCTTATCTTTCATGTAATTCACAGGTAACTGTCCCCATGTCACAATATAAACGGTATTAATTATACAGATTAATGAGATGTCCATATGTATGGGGAATTAATTACCATACAGGATCCTATGTTAAGCTTAATGAGCAGCCCCCATCCTTCCTGACGTATACCGTCCATCACGTGGTATGTGACCTGACTCCCCTCTGGTTCCGATCTCTGATATTACTATATGTCACAAACATAACACAGCTGATATGTCAATGTGTTCTGTGAGAGTGTACGTGCGTTTTTTTTATAACATACTGGCACATGAAGCTGGAAAACAACTAAAGAAATAGACAAGAAATTAGACTCTTGATAGATTTGAAAACAAATGCTTCAGGACATAAAGTGGAACGAATTCAAGAACAACGCAGAGATAAGACAGATTAGCAAACAACAACAACAACCTGTCTTATGGAGGATCAGAAAAAAAGATGGACATATGTCGGTCATGTGCTGAGAAGAAACAATCAGAGAATCCCAAAGCAAGCTATCAAGTGGAACACAAAATGTCGAAGAAAAAAAAAAGAGGTCGACCACTTGAAACACTAAAGAGGACATTGTTATGAGAGGCTGGTCTCGTTGGAATAACATCCCGTGATGAGGCTGAAAAGCTCGCCGAAAACAGGATATCTTGGCAAACTACCATGCGAGCCCTATGTGACCTTTAACGGCACGGGAATGATGTAAGACGTAAGACTAGTTCAGCAATGATACTTATAAATGATTGTCACACGAAACGATAACCTGTGTATGTATTTGTTGATTTGCTTTTCCTTGACAAGACTCCCCGAGCCAGCCGGGTCACTAATATTAGGCCTGTTAAGTTTAATGCCTAACTCGCCACTAATGCCTAACTCGCCACTATCACTAACAGATTTCTGTTAGATATAGTTTGAAAGTTTGGGATTGTTACTAATAACGGCATCAGGAAGTGTTACTCGGGGATTGTTACTAATAACGGCATCAGGAAGTGTTACTCGGGGATTGTTACTAATAACGGCATCAGGAAGTGTTACTCGGGGATTGTTACTAATAACGGCATCAGGAAGTGTTACTCGGGGATTGTTACTAATAACGGCATCAGGAAGTGTTACTCGACATGACAAACTATGACAACAAAACTTTTGGTTGTAATCCTTTAGATGTATTATGTTTCCTTGTTTTCTGTTCTGTTCGGTTTTCTTTGAATCATTTAATTTTTTTTTTTAACTGAGAGCATTATGTCCCTTGCAGATGATGCTGTGAAGATGTTGAGGGACAGGACACTGTCTAACTGGTAGTACGTAACTCACGCTAACCAGGAGTGAGCTGAAAATCCGCTATCAGCGCGTTCCATTCCACCAGGCTATATAAGTAAGCAGCTGATTTGGATAGCTGCTGTTTGTGCAGATCTAGAGTGTAGCTGAATTGCGCGGAAATGAAGTGCTTCTTTGGCACACTACACTGCCACGAGGACCAGGACAATGAAGTCAGGTTGAACCTTTTACTAGGAACAACCGACAGAAAAGAACGAGGGTGAGTCATCAGCCGTAGCGCTAGCCATCGCTGACCTCTACCTTGGACCTTGTCTTTAGCTCCCGATCACTCAAAGAAAGAGCTTTCTTCCAGATTTCTTGGGAAATAGCCGTACGTATTTATGATTATTGGAAGGATACATAATGGGAAAAAGAAAAAGAGGAAGACCGAAACGAAGATGGCTGCAAGACATCGTTGATGATCTGGAAATGGATGCAGCAGCAGCAGGCCATCTTGCTCACAACCGAGAGGCCTACAGGAGTGCTGTTTGGGAGGCAAAGTTCCGCAAGGGACATGCAAAGGAATGAATGAAATGAATGAATGAATTTATGATCAACCGATGTGCCATACACGGATTACGTATGCTCGCTGTTTCTTTACAGATTACATGTAGTCGCTATTTCTTTACAGATAACATATGGTCGCTGATTCTTTAGCTTGAACAAAAAAAAAAAAAAAAGGTTCTCAGAATGTACGAGAGTGCACTGATGCATAAATGCGTACTAACTGAGTATTAGTGTACATTCTACGACTTTTAACATAGGCAATGTCATTGGTGGAACTGGCTGTGTGTCGCCATATTGTGTCACCACTTTTCATCAGTCGTCTCTCGTAAGCTGGCCTGACCGAGTCAAGATGACCAGTAGTTTATACCTGGTATTTTCCCCCGAAAAATTATTTTAAGAAAGAATAACAGGCATGGTAATCAGTGCTGAAGAAAAAAACGGAAATTATGACCGTTAACACAAAAGAAATCCCAATGAAGGCTGAGGTGCCATCGTGTATGGCAAGTTAACTAACACACAGGCCCCTAAGTTAAGCTTAGGGAGAGGCCCCCATCCTGTCTGTTATGGCATCATATCATATGTCAAATGAAGTATTTCAGTTTCTTAGGCAATACAATATCAGTCAGTCATTAGCATGTCCCTTGCAGAACTTTGCCTCCCTAACAGCTCTCCTGTAGGCCTCTCGGTTGTGAGCAAGATGTCCTGCTGCTGATGCGTCCATTAGCAGATCATCAACGATGTCTTGCAGCCATCTACGCTTTGATCTTCCTCTCTTTCTTTTCCCTATTATGTACCCTTCCAAGACTGTCTTCTCTAAATTATCATGACGTTTAATATGTCCAAAATATTTAAGTTTAATGTCTGTGTAATCTTCCTTACTATCTAACTTGATTCTATATTAAGCTCTTGTAGTATGGATATATTTGTTCTATTTTGTGTCCATGATATCATCCTTTGGAAAAAAAAAGGTGCCGAAATTGAGAATAGTTGCAATAAAACAAATCAGGTCATTGGACAAATGATACCTTTACTGAAAAATAAATATAGAGCATTGTACGACTTGATCTTCCCCACAGCTCTGTGCTATCAATGTCAAACATGGACACTAACAGCTATAGATAAAAAGAAACCACCGTGACAGAAATAAGACGTTTGAGGAGAATAATAATATAACAAGAAGAAACCAAATAAGAAATGACACCATCAGGGCAAGGGTTGGCGTAACACCAGTATTACACTACATCTAGAAGCAGCAAGTCAAACATCTTGACCAAGTTACACAACTCCCACCAGACAGTATGCCACAGAAAACATTCATGCTAAGAATTGTGGGAAACAGAAGGAGAGGCCGCCCACGCAGGAGGTTTGTTTGGGGGGGGGGGGGGGGGGGAATTATAGAAAACTGAAGTATCCCATTATACGAATCAAACTCTCTGAACACTGAAAGGTATATGAGGATGGGGACAAGACAAGACAAGACAAGAGTAATGGGAGAAAACTGTAATTAAGAAATAAAGAAAATGTCGCTCCATTTCACCAAATGAGCTCAGCATTCCGTACCTTTGCCTACCTGTAGTCGGAGACAGCCACGGTATTTCTTAAACTATACAATGATAATTGTTAACTCTTAGACCACTAAACTGCAGCCACGACACATAAACGTTTTTTGTTATCATTAATCACGATTGCGATTTTGTACTCGGAAATGATGCAGTTTTTTAAATCACATTCGACAGTTTAAAATCCAGAACTCCCAAACTCACAGCCTAGAATAAAAGAATATGATTTTTTTGTTGTTGATTTTTTTTTATATATTTTGAAAAAGCGTGGTCGAAGTCCCTTGGTAGTCTTAGAGTTAAATATGGACACGTGTTCAGGGTCTGTTTAAATCTTAGGAAGCTGCTGTACGTCCAAGAACACCTGTAGCACTATTAACTTGGCAGTGACAAACAGAACTAGGCGTTCACAAGACAACCCACTCTCTATCAGAGGCAATCTCGCCCACAAACATCAACAGAATTAGCAACAGCAACCTCAGTCCTCTATTTCGCGTGTGGCCGGCAACCCAACACCGAGTTGCACTCACGCGAAAACATGTGCTGTGCTGGGAGAGCGAGGACTGTGCGAGTGCAAGGAAAGAGTACCCCATGTCGGGCACAAATTCGCCCCAACAGCGCCCGGAGAGCACAAATTATACTTTATAGAAGCCAAGAGATTTCTTTCACGATTAAGCTTCAGCAGCGGTCGGTACATTTTCCACAAGGAGCTTGATTTTTATTTCAGGAAGCCTCTCAGATATTTGCCAGGGAGCTGCGACAAGGAAAGCCACAAGATGTTAGAAAAGAAAATGTGTTCAAAGTAAACTTCTCTCATGAGAAGATGTTTGCCAGGAGCATAGATACGGGGCTGTTATTAGCTAATCTACGCCTGTTCTTGTGAAGATAAGCCGTTTTCCTCTTCTGGAGTTACGTCTTCGTTGCACTTTATAATCTGTTACGCTTTCGTGAAAATCACACATTCAGAAACGTGGCTTTTTTAAAATATAATAAAACGTTGCTAGAATCTGAAAATAATTCCCGTGTGGCAAATGCGTAAAATACTAAAATCTTCACCTACATTTTGGGTTGCATTATTTTACATCCAGGGAAACATTCACCTTCACATATCTCAAGGACAGTAAGATTCTCAAGTCATCAATAGACATAAAATATCAGATCATGCGCCCTGTTCTCTAAGACCTCAAGAATCAAATGATCTCAAGATCAGTGACCTAAATGTTTTTGTTTTAATTTTTTTTCATAAAACAGAAAGGTATACTTCATAAATACAAGCTAAAGCGCGGTTTTAGAAATCCCTGTCGGCGTATTAGATTTGCAGAAACCACGTGACTGGATTGGCTCAAAATAGCACTCATGACGTTTCTCTTATTTTCTCAGCGTGTTCATTAGCTCGAGGCTTTAAGTCTGTATTTTTAGATGGGTTAGTACGGCCATCTATTTATGGTTGGGTTAGTGGGGCCATCTATTTATGGATGGGTTAGTGCGGCCATCTATTTATGGATGGGTTAGTGCGGCCATCTATTTATGGATGGGTTAGTGCGGCCATCCATTTATGGATGGGTCAGTGCGGCCATCTATTTATGGGTGGGTCAGTGCGGCCATCTATTTATGGATGGGTTAGTGCGGCCATCTATTTATGGATGAGTCAGTGCGGCCATCTATTTATGGGTGGGTCAGTGCGGCCATCTATTTATGGATGTTTAATGCGGCCATCTATTTATGGTTGGGTTAGTGGGGCCATCTATTTATTGATGGGTTAGTGCGGCCATCTATTTATGGATGGTTTAGTGCAGCCATCTATTTATGGATGGGTCAGTGCGGCCATCTATTTATGGATGGGTTAGTGTGGCATCTGTTTTGGAAGGGTTAGCGTGGGATCTATTTTGGAAGGATTAGCATGACATTTATTTATGGATGGGTTAGTATGGCATCTACTTATGGATGGATTAAGGTAGCATTTATTTATGAATGGATTAGTGTGCCATGTATGTGTGAACTGGCTAGAGTGACATCTACTTACGGATAGATTAGCGTGACATTTATTTATGAATGGATTAACGTGATATATATATATATATATATATATATATATATATATATTTATGGATCGAATAACAAATAATTTTTATAAGGATAGGTTAATGTTGCCTCTATTTTTGGATGGGTTGGCGTAGCATCTATTTGTGGGTGGGCTAGCGTGGTATGTATTTATGGATGGGTTAGAGTGACATCTATTTTGGATGGGTTAAGGTGGCATTTATGTATAGATTATTTAGCGTGTATCTATTTATAAACGGGTTAGCGTGGCCTCTATTTATAAATGGGCTAGCTTGACACATATTTATGAATGGGTTAGCACGGCATCTATTTATTGATGGATTAACGTTGCATCTATTTATAGATGGGTTAGAGTGGCATCTGTTTATGGATGGGTTAGCGTGACATCTACTGTATTTATGGATTAGCATAATATCTGCTATAATAAATCTATGTCAGTTTCCTTGAGATACAGGTCCCGTGAGAATGAGATCCTGTCGGGGGAGTGCTCTGGGATCTGGGAGGATTTCCTGTTTTAAGGTAGGGCAACGAGGGCTTCCTCCTTTTTTTTTTTTTTTGGAGGGAGAGGATGGGGGAGAGGGTGCTAACTGGTGAAAATAGAATGACTAATCAATGGGACAAGCGGTAAGTGCAAGGAAGGTAGAGAGGAAATGTTCAAATTTTTGCACCGGGTTACTTAATTCCTATCAGAGACCCTGTGAGGTCTACACGTGTCGAGTGCTTACACGACGTAGAGGTCTAAGTATCATGTCTTCCAGGGGAAACATTAGTGATGCTAGTAACAGCAGGAGTGAGCTGAAAGTCCGCTATCAGCGCGCTCCATTCCACCAGGCTATAAAAGTAAGCACCTGATTCGGTAATGCTAGGGAAAACTGCTTTTGTGTCGTCTGACATTTACCCTCTGTAGATTCTGCTCAAGTCCTTTACTAGTGGGAGCGTTGATGGATTTATTCACTACCCACGCCCATACTCTAAGGAGCCCCAGTTCCCTCCAATCTGTATTGTCCATTTCCTGATATACGGCCTGATTCCTCTCTATTTGTGGTCCCTACTATCACTATATGACTTTGTATTACACAGGGCAAGCATGGCTGATACGCCACTGTCTTGTAGATAACATAACGCGCCAGTCCAGTAACGATAGTTACGAAATGACCGTCACGTGGAACTTCCTCTTAGTCGTTCGCCCTCACAAGGGTGTTGCTTGCGTTGTGTCCCATTTATGCGCCTTTCGGCCCAATACATCCGAATTCGACTCGGTGTACTTTTACGACTGGGTTCGTCTTCCACTTCCTTTTTTCCTTCCTCGGTTTCTTTCCCCTTTCTGGGGCATAGGCTATCAACAAAGGCTCTCCATTTATTTCTATCCTAGGCTGTTTCTTCTCTCCGTCTCTATGTGTAGTCGATCTTTTTTGTCTCTGCCTCAAGATTTCTTCACCAGGTATTTCTGGATCTTCCTTGTTTTCTCTTTCCCTAGAGATTCCATGTGAGAGCTTAGCTGGTTATGTTTGTGCTAGGCTTTCGAAGTGTATGTCCTCTGCATCTCCAGCGTCTTTTCATTATCATTTCTTTCACTGTGGGTTTGTTCGTTTTCTGTCATAGCTCTTCATTGCTGATGTTATCTGGCCGTCTAATCTGCAGGATCTTCCTTAGGCAGGTTTTTGTTAAGGTTTACAATCTCTTGGCACTTTTGAATGATGCTGTCCGTGTTTCTGATCCGTGCTATAGCTTCGATTTAACATTTGTATTGAGCAGTCTAAGTTTTGTTGTTAGAGATACTCCTTGGAGTTTCTGATGTTTCTCGGCTGTGGAAATGCTACTCTAGCCTTTCAAATCGTTGCTGTAATATCTGCTTGTGTACCACTCTTTCTGTTTGTAATGCTGCCGAGACATACGAACGCGTCTACTTCGTCTAATTCTTACCTTCTAAGATGATTGAATTTGTGTTGGATGTGTTTATTCTGAGAATTTTTTGTTTTTCTTTCATTTATTTGTTTAATCCAGCTTGTGCCGACATCTTTGATATCCTGTTGGTTTTTTTCTTGCACCTCTTGCTGCTTACATGACATCAGTGCCAAGTCATTTGCAGAATCCAGTGCTTCGAGTTGTGTCCGCGTGGTCGATGTATTTCGTTTATACTTTATTCTGTAGCCGTCTTCATAATCCCGTCTACTGTTTCACTTGGCCAGGCTATTGCCTGTCTCCTGGGTCACCATTGGGTCGTAGAATAGGGTCTCGGCCGGTTATAGTTGGCCTGGCTGTCGGCTATGGGTCACCGAGCACTAAGTTGTTCAGTCTGAGCAGAGTCTTGGCTCCTGTCAGTCTGAGCAGAGTCTTGGCTCCTGTCAGTCTGAGCAGAATCTTGGCTCCTGTTATGTGAAAGAATAATTGGAGCTTTTATTTGACATTCCACACTACCCCCCCCCCCCTCCTTTTTCCCGTCTTTCTGTGACCCAGGCTTAATACTTCTCAGTCTAAGTCTAATTTAGTTGTCCCTAACCTCCGGTCCACAAATCACATGTGGTCCTCGGACCATTATCAGGTGGTCCGCAGCTGCGTTATCGATTTGGCATTAAGTGCCGTCTATTAAATAGAAACAATGTTTTTTTTACTATATTTTGTTGGAAAAATGGTCCATGGAATCAGAAGTTTGGGAAGCACTGATCTAATGTGTAACCCGTCGATGTATGGGGCTAATCTTCGCGCGGCCGTGCATTTCTCCAGTATTTACTGTTAGCCGTGTGCACAACAAAGTGCTCTGCCTTTTCCTGAAGGAAGAAGATTCTTGTTTGTTGGAATTAAATTGGTGTCCTGAGCTGATGGGTTCTCTCCCTTGTCCCATCAGTGGCCAAGAAGCGCTGGTAGGAAGAGATTTCCATTTTGTCGGTCCTTCGCTGTATTTCTGTGTTATTTCCCATAGCAGTCTTTTGTTTTTACCAGCATTTTCTCTGGTGTACGTCCTCGTGTCTCTTTGGGTCGTCTCATGCTTTTTTTTTTAACCCTGTGATGTTCACATCAAAGCTGTTCATTGTAAAGATTTGTCTGCCAGCCTCATAATGTGGCATTACCACCTTTTTTCTTTCAGTCATATTTGACAGTGGTGTCATATCTGTCTCTCTTAACAAGGGGTCATCGCTGATGGTATTTTGGCCAGAACACTCAATTTATCTTCTTCAGACGTTTAGTTTGATAGGAGTAGTGTGTACTTATCGTTGTCTGTTTCATTTTCCAGCATTCGTTCTCGTATAAATACAACACTTGAAATACTGCATTTCTTTCTATTCTGTGTTTGGTTCTCTGGCTTATCTTTCTTCATACATGGCTGAGCACAGCACAAGCTTGTGAGGTTTCTTTTATTCTTGCTCTAGCATCCTTACTCTTGCCTCCACCTGTTGTTACTGTACTACCAAGGTGTGTGAATTCCTTGACTTCTTTACTACTGCCTGCACCTGTTGTTACTGTACTACAAAAGTGTATGAATTCCTTGACTTCTTTACTACTGCCTCCATCTGTTGCTACTATACTACCAAGGTGTGTGAATTCCTTGACTTCTATACTATTGCCTCTACCTGTTGTTACTTTTCTACCAGGGTGTGTGAATTCCTTGACTTCTTTACTACTGCCTGCACCTGTTGTTACTGTACTACAAAAGTGTATGAATTCCTTGACTTCTTTACTACTGCCTCCATCTGTTGCTACTATACTACCAAGGTGTGTGAATTCCTTGACTTCTATACTATTGCCTCTACCTGTTGTTACTTTTCTACCAGGGTGTGTGAATTCCTTGACTTCTATACTATTGCCTCTACCTGTTGTTACTTTTCTACCAGGGTGTGTGAATTCCTTGACTTCTTTACTACTGCCTCCGTCTGTTGCTACTATACTACCAATGTGTGTGAATTCCTTAACTTCTTCAACTAGAAAATGTTTCACTGCGGTTGGTGAAAGGATTTCAATATTTTAACGGATGAGTTGAGGAGGGGGCCATTTTTGTATAGCCTAGCTTAGTGAAGGGCCCCACTAGCCTTCCTCCCGTTGCCCACTCCCCAAAATAAAATTACTTTTGTAAATAAAGGTGGGGGTGGCAAAGAAGGGGGAAAGGTGAGATGGGATGCATTTAATTTGTATTTGGAGGATTGGTTCCAACATGCTGTGTTATCGATGTTTTAAAAAATTTAATCTCTTCTGTTGTACACAAAAAAATGAAAGTTTGATGGTGCGATAATATTACATGTAAGACCATGGGCCACAGCTGAAAATGTGGCCAGAAAAGTGGTCCTTTGGTGTAAAACAAAACTCGGGAACCACTGACCTAAATCAGAAAAGTGGTCATTTGGTGTAAAACAAAACTCGGGAACCACTGACCTAGATCAAAAAAGTGGTCCTTTGGTGTAAAACAAAACTCGGGAACCACTGACTTAAATCAGAAAAGTGGACACATCAGGCCTCCGTGCCGAAAAAGGAAAAAAGGAAAGCACACATACACGCACACACATATACACGCAGATAAAGAAAAAGTAAAGAAAAAAGGAAAAGAAAATTACTAGTAAGCTTGAGAAAAAGACAAAGTAAAGTGCTCAAAAGCAAGCGGAACGGAAATGAAAGTAGAGGTGACGTTACTGCCAAAAATTGTAGGTAAAAATGTAAGAATGAAGGCTACTACAATGAATCATTAATATCAATATGGAAAAGGAAAAAAGAAAAGCGAATGACAAACATAAAGTAGTCATACAACACGCGATAGGAAAAGTCGAGAAAGATGCGGGAAAACGGAATGAAAAGAAAGACAGAAGGCAGAAGATAAGAAGAAAAAAAAAACCGGAAAAAGAAAGAACTGGTGAAGAATCTGTGGAAAAACAAGCAATTTTGAGCGGCTGGAAAACAAGCAGAATTCAAAGGGGGATTTTTATGGAGTCACACTCGATAAGTTTCGTGTTTCTCCGGGATATCTTGTGGACGAAAGCATGAGTAAACAAACTGCGCGCGATTCTTAGACCACGTGATTGATCTCCGCGCGCTAGCATTTGGCGCGGAAAAATAAATGGCGGCAGCATATGTTTTGCTGAAGATAGACCTTTGCGGGACTGGATATTACATCGTGTGGCTGAAGTGCTCAATGTGGCGTGCCACACGAAGTGGCTGTGGTGCGGGACGATGAGCGATGGTCGCTTCTTATGAAGTCGATGAAGACGGTTTCCAAACCTGTACGGATGACGAGACCGTACACTTTCATAACCTTTGTCGTCAGTACCGATTTTAGACTTGTTGAGCCCCACGTGGGCCCCCACCCCTCAAACTATATAGCACTTGGACCCCCTTGTTAGAAAATTACACCTGAAAGTGTATCGGGCCCTAAGCTATAGATCCGTTAGCTTATGCCTAAATCTGACACTGCTCATTACTGAATGTGTAGTTATAATATTGATGACTGAATGACTTTAAACAATTAGAGTTAATATTGATGATGGAAGTGCTTAAATGAAAGTAGAGATAGTATTGATGATGTAATTACTTTAAAAAAAGTAGAAATAATATTGATGATGGAATTGCTCAAATAAAAATAGAGATAACATTGATGATTGAAATACCTACATAAGAGTAGAGATAATATTGATGATGTAATTACGTACAGAAGAGTAGAGATAATACTGATGATGGAACTACTTAAATAAAAGTAGAGTTTGGACTTTAAACATAATAATAAGAATGGAAGGTAATAGTTTTGTCTTTGAGAAGATGTGTATAAGTGTGAAAAGTAAGATTTTTGTCTTTGAGAAAATGTGTATAAGTATGAAAAGTAAGATTTTGTCTTTGAGAAGATGTGCATAAGTGTGAAAAGTAAGATTTTTGTCTTTGAGAAGATGTGCATAAGTGTGAAAAGTAAGATTTTTGTCTTTGAGAAGATGTGCATAACTGTGAAAAGTAAGGTTTTTGTCTTTGAGAAGATGTACATAAGTGTGAAAAGTAAGATTTTTGTCTGTGAGAAGATGTGCATAAGTGTGAAAAGTAAGATTTTTGTCTTTGAGAAGATGTGCATAAGTGTGAAAAGTAAGATTTTGTCTTTGAGCATACTCCCGAGAATTGAAGGTAAAAGTTTCGTCTTTTGAACATATGAGTGTACGATAACTGTTATCATTTTGCAAGTATATAAAATGGAATGCAACAAGTTTTTATCTTTGAACATAATGATAAAAAATTGTAATGTAACTAATTTTGTTAATAGAATTTTCATTCACGTTTGCTATGTGGCTGATATGCTACCACTGAACTGAAGTAAAATGCCCGTGGCAGAACGCAAGTTGGGAGATGGAGGGCAGAATGTCAGACAATCGGTCTTCGTGTCCAGTTCTGTAATCCTTTTGGAAGCAACTTTCCCGCTTTCTTTTGATCTTCTTACGTGCTGTGTTTCAGCCTTGGGTTACCTTTTTCTACCTGGTCTTCGCTGTATCAGTTTTACTGCAGCAAAGATGAACGCTAAGGGCACGGCTTATCAAGGGGCTAGCGAGCAACAGCTTGGGCAGTTATCTGTCTTACCTCCATCTAGTGCTCCTTGTTATGGTTAGATATGCTCCCTTCATTCTGGCTAACGGGGTAGGGCCTCTCCGAGGTGCCCCCTCCTCTCGTGAAATATAAAATGTCCATGGCAAATTTATCGTTGTTTATAATTTTCCATAAAACTATAAAACTTCCATACCGGAATTATAACATTCCCATAGTGAACTTTCTGTTCAATGTAACGCTTTCACAGTTGACTTATTGTCCATTGTAGCATTTCCATAGTGGAATTATTGTTCATTGTAATATTTCAACAGTAGAATTATTGTTCGTAAGTTCTTATGATAACGTTATTACATGACATACGCCTTAAATACGCTGATAAAGATTCCAAAACACAATCATCAAATGACGTAAACAGTTCTTTCCACAACGCATTACGCCACTGTGAGGGATTACATAAAGTACATCACGGAGACTCTAGCAGGAACTTTCCAAGGTGGTCCGAAACTATTTGCGGGCCCCCTTATTCTGTTGCTAAGCCAGTCTGTTTCCGTTCACTACGGGCCCTCACTAAAACCAGGGAAGTCCTCTAGGTCCCAGAGCTTAGAGTCGGCTCCGCTACCCTCTCACTTGGGCTTGATACACCATACAAGATTACTTACTGCAAGCAACAAGAACCAGAGCAAGGATCTTTCTCCACTCCCCCTCTCCCCGAGTGGTTATAAATCATAACTCACACTGAGAATCATGACTATGAGAGTCAAAAGTTAAAAGGGCCGAAACGCTTGCTTTTGGGGGGGGGGGGGGGGAAGGGAAGGTGTTGTTGCTTTGTTCTATACAATAGAAAGTTTTCTTCACGAAGCAGAAATTGTACATAAATTTGCCTATTAAAGATCAGAACAGCGCTCCCCCCCCCCCCCTTGAACCTACGCCCTGGTGGATGCCTGGTGGCGCTAAAAGTAGCACAGGCTGTTTTGTTGTACGTAGCCTGTAAAACTAACCGTGTTAAGATTCCAGCTTTCGGAAGGAGATGGTGTGTTAAATCAGGAAACTAGTCGAAGGGTTTAGCCAAGGTAGCATGTTAAATCCAGAAAAAAGTTAAAGGTTTAGCCAAGATTGTATGTTAAATCCAGAAACAAGTTAACGGTTTAGCCAAGATTGTATGTTAAATCCAGAAACAAGTTAAAGGTTTAGCCAAGGTAGCATGTTAAATCCAGAAACAAATTAAAGGTTTAGCCAAGAATGTATGCTAAATCCAGAAACAAGTCAAAGGGTTTTGCTAAGATTGTATGTTCAATCCAGAAACAAGTCAAAGGGTTTAGCCAAGATAGCATATTAAGTCCAGAAACAAGTCAAAAGGCTTAGCCAAGATAGTATTTTCAATCCAGAAACAAGTCTCAAAGGGGTTGGCCAAGATAGAATGTTAAATCCATTAACAAGTCAAAAGCTTCGGCCATGTTACACGACTACCTCCAGAGAGTACAGCACAGAAAACATCCACGCCGTCCGTTCTGGCAATGAGTGACCCACTGCTGACATGCTGGCGTCAGGGCTGGCGAACCATGACTAACCAAGACCCTGTCTCAGCCTTCCGCTGGTGCTTCTACCAGCAGGCCTAGCCTGGCTGACGAGGCGGGGATCGCCAGGTCCACGTGTTTTTGGAGCCTGTTAGGGAAGAATACCTCCCTCCCCTCAAGCTGATAAGTTCCACTAAAGGACTGAAAGAAACAGCAGCTGTAAGCTGCTTCCAAACTAACGCCAAGGACTGAAAGAAACAGCAGCTGTAAGCTGCTTCCAAACTAACGCCAAGGACTGAAAGAAGCAGCAGCTGTAAGCTGCTTCCAAACTAACGCCAAGGACTGAAAGAAACAGCAGCTGTAAGCTGCTTCCAAACTAACGCCAAGGACTGAAAGAAGCAGCAGCTGTAAGCTGCTTCCAAACTAACGCCATGCTGTGCTTCATAATCTTCAGGATATCGGCTGCAAAGAACACCAGAGAAAAACTATTTGTACTTGTGCTATCTCCCTGTAACTGCGAGCTGTTGTTCTTTGCAGCCGATGCTGTGGGTGAAGGTGTTTGAGGTACAACATCATACAGGCGTGGGAGTGGGTTACGGCAGCTATTTTTTTCAGTCCCAGAGTACAGCTAAAAGAAAAGGAACGGGGGTGTGCAATGCTTCTTTAGCATACTCCACCACCATGGGGACTATGGCGATCCCTGCCCCGTTATCCAGGACAATCTTGTTACTGGGGTTACCAACGGAGAAGTGGAACAGGGTCTTGGTCAGCTGTGGTTCGCTAACCCCGACGCTAGCATATCAGCTGTGGGTCGCTGATTGCCTCATCGGACGGGCGTCTTCACCTAATCCAGATAAAAAGAAGAAGAAGAAACAGGCGGAGAAGAATCCTTGGCATCTAACCAGCAGACAGCCTTGTTTACATCACAATGGAAACCCGGCTGACCATCTACTGGCGTGTTCCACGGCGCTTCTGAAGCTGTAGGACAAAAATCTGCTTCTTAAATCTGGCCGACTGAAATCTTTTAAGATTTTCACCGTCGGGCCGCGAAATAGGTCAAATTCCCACTACATGGACATCATTTATTTAACAAAAAAATCGAGAACTTAAATTGTTTTGAGGTCATTCAGCACGTTTTTTTTCCCCCAACATGTTCTGGTCTTTTGAAATCAGAGATGAAGATGATAACGAAGGCGAGGAAGATCTCTCATCAGGATCTTGTCGTCTCCGAGGGCCAGAGATAAGAGGCGACGAAAGCCATCTCTAGCGTGGTCGGTATCAAAGAGAGCAGCAGGGAGGATAAGCAGGTGTTGTTCTATCTATCTATCTATCTATCTATCTATCTATCTATCTATCTATCTATCTATCTATCTATCTATCTATCTATCTATCTATCTATCTATCTATCAGTCTGTCTGTCTGTCTGTCTGTCTGTCTGGGTAAACTTTCTGTGCAATCAAGTTTGCTTGGTTGTGTACGTGAGAATCCTAAGTTAAATGCTGATCAATGATGAATCAGCATTTAACTAGGAATTCTCACATACATAACCTAACAAACGTGATTGCACAGAAAGTTTACCAATTAGCCAAAATTAAACACCTTATCGACAAAGACACAAGAAAGATATACAACATATCACACATACAAACACACTTAGATTACTGTTCCACAATCTGGGATGGATGCTCAGTCTCAAACACAAAAAGGCCGCACTCACTTCACAAACGAGCATTAAATCTGATTTCTGACAAACACCCAGTACAGACTGTAGATCAGCACAAAACAACTCAAAATTCTATCCCTCAAATATAGAGTCATTTTTACAAAGTTAAGTTTGTTCACAGAATTCTGTCGCACAATGCTCCGCCTTACATGTGGTCGCTGTTTACGTATAACATTAAATATAGCCACCGTTTAAAAAAACTGTCTTCTTCCTAAACCCAGGATTGATCTGTACAAGAAAAGCCTTGCATACCCTGCAGTACAGCTCTGAAACACCCTCCCCTACCATTTAAAATCCATTGGAAATACTTTATCCTTTAACTAAAACCTGTTCCATTATTTACTTGCATGTAATTTCTTGTATGCCTCCATAGAATAACTAGCACTCTCTCAACCCTTGACTCGCCAGCCATCAAGTACTAAAATGACATAGTTCGAAAAGTAACTTTCTAGATACTGTTAGAAATTATTTTAATGTTTGTTAAAAAAAACATATGTTAGAAGATCTGTACTGAAAATGTCTTTTTGTTTATGTATATGTCTGTGTGTGCGTGTATGCGTGGGTGTGAGCTATTTTATTAGGTTAATTACTTCTTCTCTTTTACTTTGAATGTAATAGTTTTAATCTTAAACTATTTTGATATGTTTTTTTTCCTAATGTAATTTGTATACTTGTATTAAATAGAGTGTGTGGGAAGAATGAAAGATGGAGTGATGAAGGTCAGAATGTGAGACGGGCCTGCGTGCCCAAATCTTTACTCTTTAAAAATAAATAAATATCCATCCATCCATCCATCCATCCATCCATCCATCCATCCATCCATCCATCCGCCCGCCCGTCTATCTATCTATCTATCTATCTATCTATCTATCTATCTATCTATCTATCTATCTATCTATCTATCTATCTATCTATCTATCTATCTATGTGTTAGTCTGTTTGTCTGCCTGCCTACCTGTCTGTCACCCACTGAAACTACAGTTCGCTCATTCTGTTACCCTACATACCTGTCTGATGGTATGTCTTTCCCATGTAATGTGCTTATATGTCTATGTATTGATTGTATGTTTATTGAGAATCTGCTTCTAATTTTGATGCATGTGACTTTTTTATCTCCTCCCCCCACCCACCTCTCTCCATCTCCCTCCCTCTTTTCTTCTTCTCTCTTTCTCTCTCTCTCTCTTTCTTGCTTCTCTTTCCTCTCTTTCACTTTCTCTCTCTTTCTTCTCTCTTTCCTCCCTTTCTTCTCTCTCTTTTTTATCTCTCTCCTTCTTCTCTCTCTCCTTCTTCTCTCTTTCCTCCCGTTCTTCTCTCTCTTTTTTATCTCTCTCCTTCTCTCTCTCTTTCTTCTTCTCTCTCTTTCTTCTCTCTCTCTCTCTCTCTTTCTTGCTTCTCTTTCCTCTCTTTCACTTTCTCTCTCTTTCTTCTCTCTTTCCTCTCTTTCTTCTCTCTCTTTTTTATCTCTCTCCTTCTCTCTCTCTCTTTCTTCTCTCTCTCCATCTCTCTCTCTTTTTTATCTCTCTCCTTCTCTCTCTCCATCTTCTTTCTCTCCATCTCTCTCTTTCTTCTCTCTCTCTCCATCTCTCTCTTTCTTCTCTCTCTCCTTCTCTTTCTCTCATTCTTCTCTCTCTCTCACTTCTCTCTTCTATTTTCTCTCTCTTTCTCCTCTCTCTCTCTTTCTTCTTTCTCTCTTCCCCCTTTCTCACTCTCACACACATGCACAAACGCACACAACACCAAAGTACAACTCTTCGCTCATAAAAGAAGCAAACATCTAATATTAATCATTTTGGTAGATAAAGCGTGAAAGATCCTCAATTGAAATGGTGGAAGAGGGAGGGGGAAGGGGAGTTGTTGCTTGTTGTAATAACATAACACAAACACCTAGAAAAATAGTTATACAACTCTCACAACTCGACACTTAAAACTGGACCACGCCTCTAGTCCCGCGCTGACCTTCTAGCGCCATCCTAGTCACGAGGGCGAGGTCTGCGTCTGATGTTACTCGTCACGTGATAGGTTTGAATCCAGCTCTCTCGCGCACTCATTAGCTTGCACGCACAAAGGACTGTTTGTTTATGCGGACTTGGCCCCACCTGACCCCCGGCGCACGGATACCTTGACCCTGGTGTCGTCAGGGAGCTTGAATCATCATTGGTCCCCGTTGGAAGCCGGAAGTTCGGCGCAAGGACTGCTGGGAACGATGGCAGTTATTGTAGAAATAAGTTTACGGTAAATAAACAAAGAACGAGTCTCTGATCTGGACGCCTGTGATTGTTATGATGATGAGATAGGCAACAAAGAGACTATCAGAGTTCAGGGTAACGTTAAACAGACAACGCAACGGGGGAAAATTTATAACGTTGTGAATGGAAGTCACAGCCTCACACTGAAACTCTAGTACAGTGGTTCTCACGTTTTTGTACACACGAGAACCATTTTTTTCCAATTACATATAAGATGCGCACAACAATCTTACATGTCGTATCTGCTGGACGTAATATCCAATAATATCCAAAACGCAAATCCAAACCATCACATGGATATACTGTCAGTGGCATTCCGGCGTTGTTGGCAACAAAAAATGTTGGCCAACTTGCAGTCAGCATTAAAGGACCTGCTGATTTTGAATGCAGAGCACTTATGGACATGCACCGAGCACTTATGGACATGCACCGAGCACTTATGGACATGCACCGGGTGCAGTGAAGAATCTCAGCAACAGAGCTAGGCCTTATCCGTTATTCAGTATCCAGTATCCAGAGCTGATAATAGAAGGCATTGCGAAGGTTTTTGGCTTTGGCGTATAAGGCGCGGTCGACCGTAAAAGTCAAAGCTCGTGATTTTGGGGCACGTGACTGGCCTGTATGTTGTCCAGTTAGAATGCGTGGTTGCTCAGTCATTCTTCCGTTGTTTGTGGAAAGGTACGGCCAGGAGTATAGTGAGAGAGCATGCTATCGTTATTGTCTTATGAATGAGTGAGTATTTGGTTGTGTCGTTTCCTGCGATGATCTCCTCCTGTGCCGTCCTCAAGGTTGTGTAAGTTGTCTAGTGTATTCAGAAGTAGTTAAGGTTTGTGTATCATGAAAACCATCACTATTGGTTTCACTTGCCATATTTGATATATTTGATTGATTACATTTGCAGTGGCATTGCCATTTGTTGTACTATATGTTGTCTGCGCATCATGTATGTAATCAGAAGTTTTCATGTGAATGTTCACTGAAGTTATGCGCACTTATACTTTTGCCCAGTGTTTATTTGTCATACGTACATAATGTCACAATTTTTCAATCACATATGTCGTATGTCATATACTGTGATATTTCATTTGAGAGTCATAATTTGGTGAGGGCAAAGTGCAGGCATTGAATATGATGTTTCATGAGTTAGCACGAAGATAATATGTGCTGCTAAGAATATGGATGCTAACTCACGAGTTGTTGATGTAGCTTTGTGCTGAGAAGAAGTTGGAGTTGTCGAACATTAGTGCGATTGCGCAAGACAGCACAGTGAGGCTTTCTATGTGAAGAAGGACCAATTTTAAAGTAGATGTATGATTAATATGAGAGTCTTATATAGTGACAGTTAGTTTTGTCATGAGATTTAATTACATGAAGTGTATGTTCTTGTATGTTCTTGTTCGTGATGCGCAGTTTTCGTAGTCCTTAGTTGTTGTTTGTCGAGTGTGACATGTTTTTTGTGTGTTTTGTGACTAAACTTGATTATTATTTGCCTTAATCTTTATGTGGTTTACGAGTCGTTACTTGTGTATGTGAAAATTTGATGTGTTAATGTGGCTAATTTCTTCATATTTAATAAAATTCACAGGTTTGCAAGCTGGGCACAGATGGAAGGGCTAGAACCTGGGTTGGTATATTTTGGAGGGGTGCAGTTTTGGATCCCATGTAAAACTGTACTTAATATTGGGAAGAAACATTGGAAAGTCACATATATAAGAGTTTCACGTCACCAGCCAACTTTTTACAACAGCTAGAATTAACCCACCTAATCTTGCTACCATTTGACAGAGCTCAACAAATCTTGCCAACAGTTCGAATAAACCAACTAAACTTGCTACCATCTGAGAGGCCTAAACAAATCTTGCTAACAGCTAGAATTAACCCACCTAATCTTGCTACCATTTGACAGAGCTAAACAAATCTTGCCAACAGTTCGAATAAACCAACTAAACTTGCTACCATCTGAGAGGCCTAAACAAATCTTGCTAACAGCTAGAATAAACCAACTAATTGTACCAGTATCTGGCAGAGCTAAAAAAAAATCTTGCCAATAGTTAGACTTAACCCAGCTAATCTTGCTATCAACTGAAAGAGCCAAATAAATCTTGCCAGCAACTATTCTTGCTAATAACTGAAATGGGCCCTATAAATCTTCCCAGCAGCTAGGAGTTGCCCAACCAATCGTGCCACGAGCTGAAAGTGACTCAAACAAATGTCTGTTATACAAAATAAGAAAATTTCCCGCTAGCGACGGCAAAATTTTAGCAGAAAACAAGAAAATTCCCCGTTAGCTCGGCTACATTTCAACAGAAAACAAGAAAATTCCCCGTTAGCCCGGCTTCACTTCGGCAGAAAAGAAGAAAATTCCCCGTTAGCGTGGCTACACTTCAACAGAAAACAAAAATTCCCCATTAGCCCGGCTACACTTCAGCAGAAAACAAGAAAATTCCCCGTTAGCCCGGCTTCACTTCAGCAGAAAACAAGAAAATTCCCCGTTAGCCCGGCTTCACTTCAGCAGAAAACAAGAAAATTCCCCGTTAGCCCGGCTTCACTTCAGCAGAAAACAAGAAAATTCCCCGTTAGTGTGGCTACACTTCAGCAGAAAACAAGAAAATTCCCAGTTAGCGTGGCTACACTTCAGCAGAAAAGAAGAAAATTCCCCGTTAGCGTGGCTACACTTCAGCAGAAAAGAAGAAAATTCCCCGTTAGCGTGGCTACACTTCAGCAGAAAACAAGAAAATTCCCCGTTAGCCCGGCTACACTTCAGCAGAAAACAAGAAAATTCCCCGTTAGCGTGGCTACACTTCAGCAGAAAACAAGAAAATTCCCCGTTAGCGTGGCTACACTTCAGCAGAAAAGAAGAAAATTCCCCGTTAGCGTGGCTACACTTCAGCAGAAAACAAAAAAATTCCCCGTTAGCCCGGCTAAACTTCAGCAGAAAACAGTGAACGACAAAACAACAGTTTCATCAGAATGTACACAAGCATCAACGAAATGAGGCTCAAGATATTTGAGCAGAATATCTCATACCGACGAATCTTCTTCAGTTTCCCTGGAACTGCAAGCTGATGCTATTTGCGGCCAGCTCCCTGAAGGTGCTGAAACACAACATCGTGTCGGTTTGGGAGCGGGTTATAGCGGCTATTTTTTTCCGTTCCTGAGAATAGCCATAAAAGCAGAGGATTTACAGTGCTTTTATATTATCTCCCTTGCTTTTTGGAATTTCCATAGACTTTATAATGAAAAGATGCTGTACAGGTAAAACTAGCATTGACTGGGTACATGGGACGCAAATAGAAGATCTTGATTTTGCTGATGACACAACTCTTATCAGTGACAATGTGAAATCGATGCAGGAAAAAACAGATTCCCGGTCTTCCTTGGCTAGCAAAATACGTCTTGAAAATTAACAAAGACAAAACAAAAATAATGAAACTTCTCATTAATCGAGAATGAAAAATATATGTAGAAGGAACAGTTGTTGATGAAGTAAACCAATGTGCATACCCTGGCAGCTACATAGACCAGGATGGTGACACCAGGAAGGAAGTTAGAATTCGAACTGCAAAAGCAACATTATCCTTCAAAAATCTTGAGAACATGTGGAATTTAAAAGTTATAAGCACAAAAACCAAGTTAAGATTATTCAATTCACATGTAATATCCACCCTCATTTATGCATGCGAAAGCTGGAAATCAACTAAAGAAATAGACAAGAAATTAGACTCTTTTGAAAACAAATGCCTAAGGAAAATACTTGATATAAAGTGGAACGAGACATGTTTACCAGACATGGAGACAGTTGGAAAGAGTGGCCCAGGACCGAACTGCCTGGCGAGCTCTTGTTGGCGGCCTATGCTCCTCGAGGGGTCAGAGGCATAGATAGATAGATAGAAAGTGGAACGAATTCAAGAACAACGCAGAGATAAGACAGACGAGCAAACAACAACCTGTCTCATGGTTGATCAGAAAAAGAGGATGGACATATGTATGCCATGTGATGAGGAGAAACAATCAGAGGATACCAAAACAAGCTATCAGGTGGAGCACAACAGGCCGAAGAAAAAGAGGTCGACCACGTGAAACTCTAAAGAGGACATTGTTAAGAGAAGCCAGTTTAGTAGGCATAACATCCCTTGATGAGGTTGTAAGACTCACCGAAAACAGGAAAACGTGGCCAAAAAAAACCAAAAAACTACTCGAGCCCTATGTGACGTTATTAACACAGGTAAGATGTAAGATGTAAGATGTAAGATGTAAGATGCTTTAGTTTAGCAGCTTCCACCGCCACGGGGATATGACAATCCCTGTCCCATCAGCCAGGCTAGGCCTGTTACAGGGATACCAGCGGAGCTCTGGAGAAGGGTCTTTACCAGTCTTGACCGCTAGCACGTTAGCTATGGGTGGGTAGTTGATTATCAAATCCGACAGCGCCTTTCCCTCCGCATTTTTTATAATTTTAACCGTACTTTTCAAGTCAATATAGAAACAAATAGCCATTAATAATTCATCAATTTAGTCTGTCGACATTTTCTATCAGAATTTTAAAAAAAAAAACGAGATAGAGAGAGAAAGAGAGGGGGGAGAGAGAGAGAGCGAGAGAAAGAGAGAGAGGGAGAGATTCCAAATGAAGATATCCTGGAAGTCAAGAAATTGTTGCCTTGACATTTATCAAGTTAGCCACGTAACTATCAACATGTGTCTTAAAAGATCTCATCAAACGCCGTCTCCAGTTACCTGTACCCGTCTTGCGCAGAAATCTAGGCGGTTTCTGTCAAGCAGCAGACGAACTTGCTCATAATTTGAATCAACATTTTCTTGTTCTCTCTAGAGTTAGAGAGAAATAACTTATATGAGAATTACAGGCATTCTGTTTCACTTGTTTTTTGTTTTTAAAAGCAGGAATAAAAACCTATTCAAGTGTTTTGTTTCGTGTATGCTGCACCAACCCGCGAAGGTGTAAATTTATGTGTATAAAAATTAAGGAAACGAACTAGAACATTGGACATGAGATGTCCAGACGAAAACAGAAAAAAAGTAGTTTTCGTTTCTTTTCGCACGTATATTAAAAATATTTCTTTTTCTTCCGTCTCTCAGCTCTCTTTCTCTCTTTCTTTCTTTCTCCCTTTTTGTTTTTCTCTCGTCACTCTCTCTTTTTTTCTCTCGCTCTCTCTTAAAGCTCTATTTCTCTCTCTTTTACTATCTCTCCCTCTCTTTACTCTCTCTCTCTGCTCTTTCTATTTCTCTCTCTCTTTCTTTCACGCTCTCCTAACTATCTTTCTGTTTCTCTCTCTCTCTCTCTCTCTCTCTCTCTCGTTTCCTCCCTCTTTCTCTCTACTCTTTCCTTATTTTTCTCTTTTTTTTTCTCTCTCTCTCTAGTTCTCATTCTTCACTTTCTTTCTTTTTTTCTCTCTCTCTCTCCCCCCCCCCTCTCTCTCTCTCTCTCTCTCGAAATTGAATGAATCGGTTGTCTCTAAAGCAAAATGAAGAAATAAAATAGCACAAAATGACAGAGAGAACAATAGCAATAAATTAAAAAGTCATACATCTTACATGCTTCCCGTGCCCTCATGCGTTACACAGGGCTAGCAGTTTGTCTCGTCATGAGTCTCTGTTCTCGGTGAGCTTCTAAATCTCTTCAAGGGATTTGATGCCAGTCACCTTAGCCTCTGTTGTCAATGTTCTTTTAGGATCTGTTTAAACCGACCTCTTTGTATTTTTCCAGATGTTTTCCATTTAATGGCTGGCTGTGTGATTCCCTGATTGTTACTTCTCATCACGTGGCTCACAAATGGCAGTCTTCTTTTCTCGTTCACTTCTGAGACTGTCTGCTGCGTGCTCATTTCTCTTATCTCTGCTTTAGTCTTGAATTCATTCCATTGTATACAGAGCATTTTTCTTAGACATTTGTTTTCAAATGCTTCCGATTTTCTTTGGTTATTTTCCAGCTCTCACGTGCAGACGTAAGGAGGGGGTATTACACGTGAATTGAATTTCCTAAGCTTTGGTCTTGTGTTTAGGAGTTTTGACTTCCATATTTTTTTAAGATTCTCAAAGGCCAGTGCTGACTTTGCTGTCCTGGTTCTAACTTCTTTCACTGTGTCTCCTTCCTGGTCTATGTAACTTTCGAGATACATAAAATGATTTACTTCTGTTGCTGGTCCTTCCAAATATACTTTTTTTTTGTCTTACGTGACTTCATTATTTTTTTTCCCTTTCTTTAGTGATACCAAGTCCTGTTTTGCTAGCCATTGAGTACATTTTCCCCACATTTCCTCTAATAAGCTTCATATCATCGCAAAATCAAGGTCTTCCATATGAGTCCTCTGTATTCATTCAAATCCCGCATTTCCAGTATAACATTTTTTCATTATGAAGTCAATGGCTACTCCAGATAGCAAGGAAGATGGGATACATCCTTGTTTCACTCCCGTTTCAGTCTGGAACTATTCGCACAATCCCTCTTCAGAGAAGAAGGAATCTTCCATCTCATTCATTCATTTGCATGTCCCTTGTGGAACTTTGCCTCCCTAACAGCACTCCTGTAGGGCTCTCGGTTGTGAGCAAGATGTCCTGCTGCTGATGCATCCATTTGCAGATCATCAACGATGTCTTGCAGCCATCTTCGCTTTGGTCTTCCTCTCTTTCTTTTTCACCCTTCCAATACAGTTTTTTCTAGATTATCATGACGTTTAATGTGTCCAAAATATTTAAGTTTTCTCTCTTTAATCCTCTTTACTAGTCAGCCTTCTTCAATATTAAGTTCTTGTAGTATAGATATATTTGTTCTATTTTTGTGTCCATGGTATTTGAAGAACTCTTCTGTAGCATTTACATTCAAAGGCATTTATCTTCCATCTAATTCACTCTTATTGTTCCTGTTTGAAGTGGAGTGAAACAAGAATAGGGACTGGAGATCAAACGCAGAAAAAAATATTAATTTCTCTATCAGCTCATCCCAGCTGCACTGCTGCTGTGGCTTGCATGAGCTACAGCAGGTCTGGCGCCTGATCATCGTTGTGAAATATAATGTCAGTACGTCTTCAGTCTCTGCGTCAGTTGACACGTTTCACATTTAACAAACGTCTAAATTGGGAACAAACAGGCAGTCCGACTAGACAATCAGCGGTCCATAGCTGAAATGCTAGTGTCAGGGTTAGCGAACCATAACTGACCAAGACCCTGTCCCACCTCTCCGTTGGTACCCCCAGTAACAGGCCTAGCCTGGCTAACAGGGCAGGGATCGTCATAGTTCCCATGGTGGTGGAATCTGCTAAAGAAGCATGAAAACAAGAAAAAAAAAGCAGAGAATCAACCCAACTATTCTTGCTGCCATCTGACAGAGCTAATCAAATCTTGCAAACAGCTAGAATTAACGAAACTGTTGGCACACCCCCTTGCTTTTTAGCTGTACTCCGGGATTGAAAAAAATGACTGCCATAACCCGCTCCCACGCCGATACGATGCTGTGCCTCAACAACCTCACAGCATCGGCTGCAAAAGGACACCATTTCTCAGTTACAGGGAGATTGAAGAAAGAAAGAAAGAAAAAGAAAGAAATCTAAATCCTCAGTTTTTTGAGTTTTTGTTTTGTTTTTTTGCCATGACTAGATTGGTTTGTTACAGGAAATACCCGGACATCTACCGCTTACATTTCTCTGGAGCAGAACTACCACAACAGGTGAAGAACATTCATACTTGTAACTCATTGTTAACCTTCCAATATGAGGTCTGTCTCCATTGTTCTCGTCTGCCTCATCTCATCTATGCCAGCTCACTTGTTTATTATATCTTCTTTTCCATCTCGTGATTTGGCTTTAAGCGGTCTTCCCATTAAGTTATGGAATGATACAGTATTATATATTTCTACGTCAGAATCGTGCCGACGATAGCACATGCCATGCCCTCCAGCGCCTATTAAAGGAGTGACATAACGAAAGAGTGACATATCAAAGGAGTGGCATAACAAAAGAGTGACACATCAAAGGAGTGGCATAACAAAGTAGTGACACCTCAAAGAAGTGATATAACAAAAGAGTACCGCATCAAAAGAGTGACATAACAAAAGAGTGACACATCAAGAGAGGGATATAACAAAAGAGTGACACATCAAAGGAGTAACATAACAAAAGAGTGACACATCAAAGAAGTGACATAACAAAATAGTAACACATCAAAGGAGTGAGATATCGAACGAGTGACATAATGCTTGGTAAATATATTTACAAGTGAAGCAATGAAATAAGTCGCTGTACCGCTTGCTATGTGACAGGCTCATATTTTATGAACTCTTCTATCAGTGATATTCTTGCCTTAAACTTGCATGATGTCATAAACAAGAGGATCTCTACCAGCTAACTGCCCTTTCTGTGTTTATGTGTTGTTTTTGTTATTTTCGTCGTTTTTGATGAAGGCATACCGGCGAAATATTGGTCTGTTACCCTTCTCTTAAAAAAAAAAAGAAAGTTCTACTTGCTTATCCCACTTCTTCTTTTACCATTCTTTCTCTTTCTATTTTTTTAAAAATTACACTACACACCTTTCACCATGTCCACTCTACTAGAACCAGATTTATTGCAATTCTCCGCTCTTCCAACCCTAAACCCTAACTGTAAACCCCAATTAAATAAGTATTATTTATTGCATATATATGTAGACGCCTATATATACATACATACATACACACACAGACACACATACAGACACACACATATTATATATATATATATATATATATATATATATATATATATATATATATATATAAAAGTAAAGATAGTCCCATAGCATTTCAAATGCTATAATTTCCGCTCTTGCCCAGGTGAGCCCTCTATTGCTCAACATCCTCTCTGTTGTTCTTCTCCATGTCACTTTTGGTGAGCGTTATGCTGGGTCATCAGCGTATGAGGTAGGGTGACCAGTTCCTTTCCTCGCTGCCTTTACTTCCCAGATTTTCTCTGGTACCCATTTACGAGGCTGGGTCGACCTCAGGGCCGTGTTGGTCGGAAAAAAAATCCCGCTCAGCTGGGGATTCGAACCCTCGACCATTTGGTTGCTAGACGAGTGCTCTAACCACTACGCTAGCCGGCCCCCATATATATATAAAGACGTTGGCGATGGTTGGGACACGTGCTCCGAATGACTGACAACTCAGTACCAGAAATAGTACTAAGATGGACACCACAGGGGAACAGAAGTAAGGGTAGACCAAAAGTGACATGGAGAAGAACAACAGAGAGGATGTTGAGCAATAGAGGGCTCACCTGGGCAAGAGCGGAAAAAAGGCAAAGTGCAGGCATTTGTGGAAAACCCTTGCGGAAGCCCTCATGTTCTCTGGGCACTTAAAGCTCATTTGATATATATATATATATATATTATATATATATATATATATATATATATATATATTAATCACATTGAATGAATTTATGTCAATACTCATTTAGTCTGTAGATTAACACAAGATTTATCATCCCTTCTTAACAACAGTATTCGTGTCGTTTCATTGAAAATCATCTCTGCTTTTTTTTTTTCTCACTCCTACTCTATGTAACTCCTTCGATACAACACTTTTTTCAAGATGCCTCTCTTTGCGATATTTCACCACTTCTTGGTGATATGTCACTCCTTCGATGTGCCATTATATCGTTATGTCACTCATCTGAACCGCTCCAATACCCACTGGCCTGTAGGAACATAGAGAAATAAAAGTTCTTTGGAGAGAGCAGCGATGACTAAAATTCTTGATGAAAGAGTCTGCAACAGTCGATGGTCCAGCGATTTCTCATGGATCTTCTGAGATTCCATTGTGGCAGCTGAACGAGACAGCGGTCACTGACCCATAGCATGAATTTCTGCGGCAGTTTTAGCCAACCAGAACTGACAAAAAAAACCTTTTATATCTTATAATAATGCCTGTAAGAAGCAGATCATAGTCTGTACGGATTGAAATATAAAGATAAATTCTTTTCTACAAATAAACCATGCCGAATCAGGATGTTTTAGAACAAGAGGCGCAGAAATCATATCCCAGCTGTAAAATCAAACGTGACCACGACCCAACCAACTCTCTTTTGAACAAGAAGAAGAAGAAGAAGAAGAAGGAGGAGAAGTAGAAAAAGAAGAAGAAGGAAAAAGAAAAGAAGAAGAAGGAAAAGAAGAAGCAGAAGAAGAAGAAGAAGAAGTTTCGTGAGCCCAAGCATAGAGCATTCCTTAACTAACTCGTCTGAAATAAATTAGATCAAAGAATTGTTTCAACATGTTCCATTCTTCTAAACTGTAGTTAAAAAAAAAACAAAACAAAACAAAACAAAACAATCTAACTATAATGTTCGTAAATCAGGCCGTGAGAAAGAAGGAACAAATCTGCAGAACAAGGCACACCTGAATGCATGCAGTTGCTTGTGTATTAAGTGAAAAGCAATATCCAAGCAAAAATTACCCCCGTTGTTGTAAGGATACAGCTGGAGAGAGAAAAATGCATTTTAACATACGTTTTTGTTTTTTTTTTAAACAGGAAAATGATAACGTGACACCGACAAACAGAAACCAACTAAGGCTGTCTATGGGCTCAAGAGAATTTTAAAATATGGACTGGTCTCCCCCCAGGAACTGAGCAGAGTCCAAATGCTTACATACAGTTTCCAGGCAGATCTTCGCTTGAACTCTAACAGCTAGCGTTGCCGAGCTGCAGGATCAACTTTCTGCCACCTCTTTTTTTAAAACTCACCTACTCTCTCGAGTTTCTCCTCACTCCTGCTTGTACTTATGTTCTCAGTTCCCCCCAATCTGTGTTTATGTTTCCATTGAACCAAACTAATTCTCATCAACGTCAAAAATCTGGCTTTGCCTGGTGGTCCAAGCCTTGCTGGTGCCCATGTGCCGTGAAACATAAGGTCTCTTCCTGTAGGAGGAGCTCGCTAGCTTCTTCCTTAGCGTTTCAGTTTCACCCCTCTCCTCCTCCCAGCTTCCGCCGAGGTTCTGTCTTTCTATCTTTCAGACCCTCTCATCCATTCCCTGTCTTTCGTTACGCAGACCCGCGGAAGACTCACGCTTGGATGGTTATTTAATGAACTTGCAGAAATATTTTCCCTCTTCTTTTTTTTTTTTTGCTTAAGAAAATGAACTTTCGTGCTTCCATACTTCTTTCTCTTTTTGTATGTGTATGTCTCTCTCTGTCTGTGTCTCTCTGTGTATCTTTTTCTCTACCTCTCTCTGCCTGTGTGTCTCTCTCTGTGTCTCCCTGTGTTTCTCTCTGTCTTATTCGTTCACTCTCTCTCTCTCTTTCTGTCGTCTTTCTCTCTATGTATCTCTCCCTTTGAATCTCTGTCTGTTCCTGTGTTTCTGTCTCTCTCCCTGTCTCTTTCTCTGTGTGCCTCTCTCTGTCTGTATCTCTCTCCGTGTCTCTCTCTGTTTGTGTCTCTCTCTCTGTGTCTCTCTGTCTGTCTCTTTCTCCGTGTCTCTCTCTGTCTATGTCTCTCTCCGTTTGTGTCTCTCTCTCTGTGTCTCTCTCTGTCTGTGTCTCTCTCTCCGTGTCTCTCTCTGTCTATGTCTCTCTCTGTGTCTCTTTCTTTGTGTCTCTTTCTCTGTGTCTCTTTCTGTCTGTGTCTCTCAGTCTTTCTCTCTGTTTCTCCCCCTCCCCCCCCCCCAAATCACCCGAATTACTTCTTATTTTCTGTCTTTTTTATTTTCTTGTACACTTTTCTCTTATCTGTCCAGTTTATTATCCTCCATGCTTATCTTTTTTATTTTTTTGTACACTTTTCTCTTTTTTCTTTACCTTATTATCCTCAATGTTAATCTTTTTGCTTTCTTTGCACCATATAAACATTCACCTGACTAGATAAAAATAAATTATATATATATATATCAGAATATACAGAAATATATAATGTATTTTCCCGTTTATATTAATGAAATAATAGCGGCACCATTAGTAGTAGTAGTAGTAGTAGTAGTAACAGTAGTAGTAGTAGTAACAGTAGTAGTAGTAGTAGTAGTAGTAGTAGTAGTAGTAGTAGTAGTAGTAGTAGTAGTAGTAGTAGTAACAGTAGTAGTAGTAGTAGTAGTAGTAGTATAGTAGTAGTAGTAGTAGTAACAGTAGTAGTAGTAGTAGTAGTAGTAGTAGTAGTAGTATAGTAGTAACAGTAGTAGTAGTAGTAGTAGTAGTAGTAGTAGTAGTAGTAGTAGTAGTAGTAGTAGTAGTAGTAGTAGTAGTAGTAGTAGTAGTAGTAGTAGTAGTAACAGTAGTAGTAGTAGTAGTAGTAGTAGTAGTAGTAGTAACAGTAGTAGTAGTAACAGTAGTAGTAGTAGTAGTAGTAGTAGTAGTAGTAGTAGTAGTAGTAGTAGTAGTAGTAGTAGTAGTAACAGTAGTAGTAGTAGTAGTAGTAGTAGTAGTAGTAGTAGTAGTAGTAACAGTAGTAGTAGTAGTAGTAGTAGTAGTAGTAGTAGTAGTATAGTAACAGTAGTAGTAGTAGTAGTAGTAGTAGTAGTAGTAGTAACAGTAGTAGTAGTAGTAGTAGTAGTAGTAGTAGTAGTAACAGTAGTAGTAGTAGTAGTAACAGTAGTAGTAGTAGTAGTAACAGTAGTAGTAGTAGTAGTAGTAGTAGTAGTAACAGTAGTAGTAGTAGTAGTTGTAGCAGCAGCAACAGCATTGGTAGTAGTAGTAGTAGTAGTAGTCGTAGTAGTAGTAGTAGTAGTAGTAGTAGTAGTAACAGTAGTAGTAGTAGTAGTAGTAGTAGCTCTTTTAGTAGTAGTAGCTGCTTTAGTAGTAATAGTAGCTGTTTTAGTAGTAGTAGCTTCTTTAGTAGTAGTAGTAGTAGTAGTAGTAGTAGTAGTATTAGTAGTAGTAGTAGTAGTAGTAGTAGTAGCAGTAGTAGTAGTAGCAAAGGTAAACTTCCTTTGTCCATGCCATTAACGCAGTATTAATAATAATTCATTCATTTGCATGTCCCTTGCGGAACTTTACCTCCCAAACAGCACTCCTGTAGGCCTCTTGGTTGTGAGCAAGATGGCCTGCTGCTGATGCATCCATTTGCAGATCATCAACGATGTCTTGCAGCCATCTTCATCTTGGTCTTTCACTCTTTCTTTTTCCCATTATGTACCCTTCCAAGACGGTCTTCTCTAGGTTATCATGACGTTTAATGTGTCCAAAATATTTAAGTTTTCTTTGTTTAATATTCTTTACTAGCCAGCCTTCTTCAATATTAAGTTCATGCAGTATAGATATATTTGTTCTTTTTTGTGTCCACGATATTTGGAGAACTCTTCTGTAGCATTTACATTTAAAGGCATTTATGTGTTTCTCAGATTTTTGTTAAGTGTCCAGGTCTCACAGGCATATGTTGTGATGGGAAAGATGCATGCCTTTAAAAATCTTATTTTTGTGGTTCTGTCTGTTCCTCTCCACAGCTTCTTTAGTTGTTTTACTTTCTGAAGAGCGATAGATGTCCTCATTTTAATTTCCCTCATTGTAACTCCATTATTAGTTAATAGTGATCCAAGATATTAAAAACTCTCCACTTCTTCCAGTTTTTCGTCATTGATACATATTTCAGCTGCCTTCTTTGTTTTATCAGTTGTCATCAATTTAGTCTTCTTCGCATTAAGATAGAGGTTTTGCTCTTCGCTGCTCTTACAGACTGACATAATTAGTTTTTCCATTCCTTTTTTTTTGTGTTGTGGACAGTATTACTGTGTCATCAGCTTATCTAATCTATCAATACAATTGTTACGGCACCGTAATATTCTTTGTCTACATCTTCTCATTATATTTTCAGTATACAAGTTTAAGTAAAGTGACAATATGCATCCCTGACAGACCCCTTGTTTTATGTCAAACCAAGCTGTTGTTTCACCATTTATTCTTACAGATTGCCTGTTGGTCTAGATACAGCGGTGATGTTAACTGTATCAAATATGTTGGAAATCCAATTTTTTCCATTAATTCCCAAAGTTTCTGGTGTTGTACACAGTCAAATGCCTTTAAGTAGTCTATAAAGGATAAATATAGATTCACATTAAACTCTCTGCATTTCTCTATTCTTATCTTATCTTATATCTTATATCCTTCCTGTGCCGTTAAACGTCACATAGGGCTCGCAAAGTAGTTCGCCAATTTTTCTCTATTATTAATTTTATATTGAATATATGATCTCTTGATCCTCTTCCCCGCCTGAAACCAGCTCGGACCATATTGAATTCTTCTTCTATTTTCTTACGAAGTCTACCCATTATGATTTTTAACAGAATTTTTACTGGCATGACTAATCAGGGCAACAGTTCTGTAGTTTGTGCATAATTTCAGGTTACTCTTTTTTGGTAGTGGCATGAATACAGTTCTTTTCCATTCTTTTGACCAAATACTTGAATGCTATATCTTTTTACATAGTGCATCATAGATTGTTGCACATTCCTTTCCTTCTGCTTTAATAAGTTCAGCTGTTATCTCATCACATTCTGGTGATTTACCATTGTTCCGATTCTTTATTGCCCATAAAACTTCTTCTATTGTCGATTCGGGTTCTTTCTCCTCCAATAATAATTCACACTGTTGATTTCCGATTTCACAGTCAGTTGTTTCATACATTCCTCTGCAATATTCCTTCCATCTTTCTAGAATTTCCTCTGTCTCTGTCAAGGTATTCCCCATCTCATCACAAATTACATTTAGCTTAGGTGTGACATTTCTCGTCAATGTCTTCATTTCTTTAAACATGTCACTATCTCTTCCACACTTCTGATGTCCTTCTATTCTTTCACAACAATCTTGTATGTATTGTTTTTTTTGTCTTTTCTTATGTTTCTTCGTCCTTTTTTTGTTAAAGATTTATATTCCTCTTTGTTGTTGTTTGTCACTTTCCACTGCGTCTTCATTTCTTTACGTTGTTTTATTAGTTCTAGTGTGCCTGCTGTAATCCATCCATTCTTTCGTGTTTTCTTTACTGGAACCATGTCTTTAGCTGTTGTTATTAAGATATCTCTGGCCATATTTACTACTACTACTACTACTACTACTACTACTACTACTACTACTACTACTACTACTACTACTGCTACTACTACTACTACTACTACTACTAATGATAATAATAATAATAAATGAAGGTAACATCCCCGTTTCTATGCCATTTAGGTATTTTGGAGATAAGGTTTTATAATAATAGTTATGATGATGATGATGACGATGACGATGATGATGATGATGGTGGTGGTGGTGGTGGTGGTGGTGGCGGTGGTGGTGGCGGCGGTGATGTCTACCCTGAAAGAAAAGCAACGAAACAAACTCTATTTAAGATGTTTTCTCTCGTAAGATATTTAGATGTCCTATCTCATAACATTCTCTGACAGAAGAGCATATTAGGAAGAAAAATGGAATGGAAAAAAGAGAGAGGTAGACAAAGACATAAATGAAAACATAATATACGAGAGTGGACAGGATTTCGCCTACCCGAAGGCACCATTAAGGCGAGGGAGAGAGGAAACTGAGGGATTCGTTACGGCCAACTTTCTTACCGAAGACGGCATATGATGGATGAATGAACGCCCACGTCTTTTAAACATGTTTCCCACTAAAATGAATGTTAAAACTTGGAACAGCTGGTAAAAACACCTCATATTTAACGAAACAAAAGACCGCTGTTTTAACGGACGGGCGGTATAAGCGAAACAAAATCAGTCGGACTCCATATTCTGCTTTCTTCGTTTTGTTTCCGATATTAGACCGTTGCACTGTTTTAGCGTGTGTAACAGGGGACGGTTTTGACAGTGTCAATGAAACAACAGAATCAGTCTCAGATGCTTTGGGGGGGGGGGGGGGTTCCACTCAAGGACTTCGTGGAAAAAACACTGTGACCAACTCCTCATCCGGCATCATTTCTGTGACTCAGAATTACCACTGTTTCTGCTGCAGAAAATACAAGCTCTCTGTTCCACTGAAGACAGGCTGGTAAGTAGGTAGGTAGGTAGGTAGGTAGGTAGGCAGCAAGAAGGTAGACAGGTTGCTAGGCAGGCAAGATTGACAGACCTGAAGATAAGTAGATAGGGATATAGATACGATAGACAGAAAGACAAGTAGATAGGTAGGTAGGTAGGTAGATAAGATATACAGACAGGTGGGTAAGTAGATAGATAGATAGATAGATAGATAGATAGATAGATAGATAGATAGATAGATAGATAGATAGATAGATAGATAGATAGATAGATAGATAGATAGAATGAATGAATAATCTTTATTTTTCAAGGGTAAAGAATTGGGCACGCAGGCCCGTCTTACATTCTGCCCTTCATCACTCCATCTTTCATTCTTCCCACACACTTGATTTAGTAAAAAAATACAAATTAAATTAGGAAAAACATATCAAAAGAGTGTAAGATTTAACTATTACATTCAGGGTAAAAGAGAAGAAGTCATTAACCTAATAAAATAGCACTCACGCACACATACACACGCAGACATATACATAAATAAAAATACATTGTAAATCATCTTCTAACATATGTTTTTTTAACAAACATTAAAATAATTTCTAACAATATCTAACAAGTTGCTTTTCTAACTATGTCATTGAAGTATTTGATGGTTTACGAGCCATGTGTTGAGAGAGTGCTGGCTATTTTATGGAGGCATATAATTACATGCAAGTAAATAATGAAACAGGTTTGAGTTAAAGGATGAAGTATTACCAATGGATTTTAAATTGTAGGGGAGGGTGTTCCAGAGCTGTACTGCAGAGTATGCAAGGCTTTTCTAGTACAGATCAATCCTGGGTTTAAGAAGAAGACAGTTTTTTAAACGCTGGCTATGTTTAGTGTTATACGTAAACAGTGACCACAAGTAATGCGGAGCATTGTGCGACAGAATTCTGTGAACAAACTTAACTTTGTTAAAAATGATTCTATTTTTGAGGGGTAGAATTTTGAGTTGTTTGTGTTGATCTACAGTCTGTACTGGGTGTTTGTCACAAATAAGATTTAATGCTCGCTTGTGAAGTGAGTGGAGCCTTTTGTGTTTGAGACTGAGCATCCATCCCAGATTGTGGAACAGTAATCTAAGTGTGTTTGTATGTGTGATATGTAGTATATTTTTCTTGTGTCTTTGTCGATAAAGTGTTTAATTTTGGCTAATTGGTAAACTTTCTGTGCAATCAAATTTGTTAGGTTATGTACGTGAGAATTCCAAGTTAAATGCTGATCAATGATGAGTCCTAGGGTTTTATGTTCATGAACATTTTCTATTGCCTTAGTCCCAGCACAAAGCTGTAGTGAAGTTTTAGTTGCATTTTGCAGTTTCTGTCTTGTAGTGATGAGCATGGATTTTGTTTTGTTGGTGTTTATCAACATACCATTTTTATTACTCCATTTAATCAAACTGTTTATATCATTTTGGAGCGTTGTCTGTAGTTTATTGATGTCATATTCACTATTGTAAACAGTACAGTCGTCAGCGAAAAGATCACATGAAGAGTGCTTTAAATGTAGTGGTAGGTCGTTAATATAGATAGCAAAGAGAAGAGGACCAAGAATGGAGCCTTGAGGAATACCAGTATCAACCACAGACGAGCCAGATATTTTGTTTCTAAAGCAAACTACTTGTTTTCTACCTGAGAGAAAAGATGTAATACATTTTGTTAGGTCAGGGTGTAATCTATAGCCTTCCAGCTTTTTTGCAAGAATTTCATGATCAATCATATCGAAGGCTTTCTTAAAATCAACAAAGACAGCACCACACAATTTGTCATCATTTATATTAGACAGCCAGCTTTCTGTCATTTTAGTTAATGCTGTGTGGCAGGAGTAATTTGGTCTAAAACCTGACTGACTGTCTATTAGTAGATTGTTTTCTTGCATGTGGAGCAGAGTTAACTTTTGTATATGTTTTTCAAGAGGTTTTGATAGTGATGACAGAATGGATATGGGTCTATAGTTTGAGAGGTCACTAGTCTGTCCAGATTTAAAAAGAGGAAAAACTTTGTCGAGTTTAAAGCGTCAGGGAAATATTTTTTGTCAATACACAAGTCGTATAAGTATGTTAGTGTGTCTGTGATAACTGGTGCAGCGTAGCATAGTATCTTACTAATGTCATCACATCCTGCTGAGTTAGTGTTCTTTAAGGACCGGATGTAGTTATAAACCTCACCGACTGTGAGGAAAGGAATATTAGTTTGTTTTAGCTTTACACATTTACTGTCGCTGAAAGTTTTCAACACGCTCAGGTCGCAATTAGGGATCGTTAATGAAGATTTTAGAATACTAATTTCTTCCCTAAAATGTTCACTGAAGTTAGTACAAGTATGTTCACCATTAAGTGTTTGTGGGTCAGTTTGCTTCCTTTTATTTACAAGAGTATTAATCGCTTTCCAGATTGATTTACTATCAGTTTTGTCTTTCACTAAATTTCTGAAGTAATTTTTTTTCCTGCCTAATTAAATACTGCACCTTATTCCTAAGTGAACGATAGCTACTGAAATTTCTGTTTTTGTGAGCTTCATCCCGTTTCCTCATCAGTTGCAATATATCGGGAGTTATCCACGGGGATTTTGTTACGTGTTTTATTCTCATTTCTTTGATGGGGACATGCTCGTCAAAAATATTTCGAAATATCTTGATCCAGTATTCGATAGCCTCATCTGGATTTGTTAACTGGAAAACGTACGTAAGAGGCGAAGCTTTTAGATCAGTTAAAAATAATTCCAAGTTAAAGTTTTTAAAGTTTCTATATTTGATGCTGGTATGTTTGTGTTTCGGTATTTTATACCCCTTATGTGATCACATACAGCAGACCGGGTAGTGATCACTCAGCGACACATGAGGGACAGTACATTCAGTAATGTTTCCTGGATCAGCTACATAAATATGATCTTTTAGTGTTGATGATGATTCAGCAACTCTAGTAGGTTCGTTAACAATTTGGGAGAAGTTGTAAGATGTTAAAATGTTCTTCCATGTAGGATTTGGCTGATTAAGATCTATATTGAAGTCGCCTAGAATGATTATGTCCTTGAATTTATGAGTTACAGCATCATCCATCATGGTCGCAAAGTGATCATACCACTCGGCTGAAGCATTTGGATTTCGGTATATAAAACTAATTAGAATTGGACTAAGATTTGATATTTTGATTTCTAGCATAATACATTCAACCTCTGATGTTTCCAGGTCCTCTCTTCTACAAAATTTAATTGTGTTAGAAATGTAAACGACTAAACCTGTCTCTAGCTTCCTAGTTGGGTCGCGCCTGATCAAATTAAAACCATCTATTCGTATATCATTGTCTGTGATGTTTTTATGTAATCTGCTTTCAAAGAAACCAAAAATATGAAAATGTTGTTGAAGTATATGTGTAACTTCAGGGAGTTTTCCTAACAAATGATAAACATTTAAGTGGCCAACACGTAGGCCACCGTGTCGCAGCCACTCCTCCATTTTCTGAGTCACTATAACAATGTTAGAAATATTATATTTCAGTAAAAATAAAATAACTGGTCAGACTTTAATCATACAATTATAGGTATACGTTTAAGCTAGTAGAGATAATGAATCTAACTAAGTTTATAATATACTGACAAATAATGGAAAAAGTACACAAATCAACAATGCAATGAACGTTATGTAAGTGTAAATTGTAAAAGACTTGATGACAATATTAGTTGTAAGCTAGCACTAAGAAATGTCTGTTCTGCTGTAAGAACTTCTGTGGTTTTTTGTTTTTGTTCAGTTAAATTTATCTACAGAAGTTAAAGAGTGCTGGAAGTTTCTAGATAGATAGATAGATAGATAGATAGATAGATAGATAGATAGATAGATAGATAGATAGATAGATAGATAGATAGATAGATAGATAGATAGATAGATAGATAGATAGATAGATAGATGGATAGATAGTATTTTGTATACTTTCCTAAAGTTTTATCTCTTTATTATTACCTCTTTGGGTCTGAAAAGGCAGCGATATTCTTTCTCGATCACGGCATTTTCTCACGCTGTAAAAATCACTCAGTGCGCATGACAATGACGTACCACTACCGGTCCACAAAGACGGATGTTCTTGTCAGCTTTTGGCCATAAACTTCGGAGATCTGACTTGATCCTGAAATCTTCCTCATATCCGGGCGTCCTCCGTTCGTGTAGGAAGCTGCTAGGAACAGTTTTAAGTAGGCCAGTAATTTTCTTAAGTAACAGAAATATGGCGCAATGTGGATAACGAAAAACATTTCCTGGGGGTCACAAAGCATGCACTTAACTATAGACATAAGAGTTCTGAGACTTATGTAAGTTCTGCAGAATCTTCTGCTAGTAAGTAGACTTTTTGTATAGTGTTTTGAACACAAAGCTATGCTAATTCTGTACTTGGACTGTGATTTGTTTTTTTTGTTGTTGTTGTTTTTTAATATATCAATTGGGGTTAAAAAAAAAAGAGTTGTGCACAGAAAGGTATAGATCCATTAGGAGTATTTTGTGGCCCAATAGATGCTACATTGTCCTTACCTTATCTGGCGATTGTTTGTCATAAAAGAGATTATGATTCGATTGACAGACGTCGTACCTTATTTGGCGATTGTTTGTCATAAAAGAGATTATAATTCTATTGACAGACGTCGTTTTGCTGCAGATAATCCATGACCTACGATGCGGTTCCATTCCAGTGAACTTTCTTAAGTCGAATCCGACATACTTCAAACATCTGTTCTAGTGACGATGTTTTCTGTTCATATCCACTATTACAGCTATTTATCATCAGTGTCTTCATAAAACTTCTCTTTGCTTCTTTCAGAAGGTTAGAGAACGATACATATCACGCAGGGAAAACGTTGTCATAACTGCCATGTTGCATTTCAGCCTTTTTTTTTTCTTTTAAATAGAAAAGGAACACGTAGAACGGAAGGTTCCAACAACGAAATCATCGCAATTCGAGTACCTCATAATTGGGAAACATGTGTATTTTTCTTTCTATCATGTGCAAACTGATTAATCTGCAATGTTTTATGGATAATCCTGCATGCTTCACTCCCACACTTGCTATCATTTAAAAAAAGACAAAACAGGTCTTCTTCTTCTTCGTTCACTTCTACCACCAAAAACCGCACTGTGAACCTACTGAATTCACGCATGTGGTCCTCGTTAGGTCCCGTGGTCCCCTGTGTCGTCCAAAATAGACCACACGAGTTCCACGAAAGGACCACAAGGGGTTCAGAGTATCACAGTGCTTTAGCCTGTATTCTTGGTGGGTCTCGGAAGCGGGATTGCGTGACACCGTGGTTTTCATTGCACCAGTTTGGTCTAGGGTTGGACTTTCTCACCGGAAGACCTCGACGTGTTTGGAATATCAGTGCATCCCCGCTGGGTGAGAGGTGGTTGCCCATCCAGTCCAGGGTTGGACTTTCTCACCGGAAAACCTCAGCGTGATTAGGATACGCAGACATCCCCGCCGGGTGAGAGGTGGTTGCCTATCTAGACAGCCTGGTCCAGTGTCTCCGACTTCAGCATTTTGCGGTCGTGGCCGCTACCCTTCCTAGTTGTGACCAGGATGGAGCTTTTGTCCAGGAGGACGAATCCTCGCCACTAGTGACTTCCACCCCTGGGTTGAGCCGGTTTAGGCATTTCCCAGTATGAGCGTGTTTGGGACGGGACCGACCTCTAGGGCAGAGGTACTGTGACATTCATAGCCTTCAAGATTCACCCCTGGTATGAGCCGGTTTAGGCAAAATTCACCAGTATGGGTGTTTATCAGGCGTTACCGACCTCTAGAGCGGAGGTGGCATGATATGTCTAGCCATCAAGTTCCAACAAAACAGGTAAATCCACAGATAATCTTTTCCCAGGCCTGAGTATTTTCCAGTCATTTGTTCCATAATAGAATGTTCTGTCGTGGCTTTACGCTACATCTGGCTTTGGGGCCTCCATGAATTATTCAACTTCTCCAAAGATAATTTTTGTAAGCTCGCCCATCAACTCTAAGCCCGCCTCTGTGAGTCCTAACTTTTGCTTGAATTTCATATGCACCCCACAAGTTCTATACGCTACCCTCTTCCTCAGATCTGGTATAGGCTCTTAGTTCTCGGTATAGAATATATGTTTGCCATAAAATTTCTAAATCCTTGGCATTTGGTTTCATTAAATTTTTATAAGAAAAAAGATTTTTGTTTCTTGTGAGAGAAAAACTGCATTTACAATCTTAAGTTTCTCAGAGAGATAAGAAAAAAGGGTATTATTATTATTATTATTGTTATTATTATTATTATTATTATTATTATTATTACTACTACTATTATTATTATTATTATTATTATTAGAAGAAGAAGAAGAAGAAGAAGAAGAAATCCTCAGGTGGCTCAAGATGTTGAGGAAAGTAGATGCCTTAAAGGGGCATATAATCTAGTTCACAAAGATAGAGAAAAAGTTTGGAGTTAAAAGAAGAAATACAGTATTACAGACTACCTGAATGTGGTATGGTAGAGCATTCCAAAAGTGAGTGGATGAGCAAGCCAAGCTTTTCTTGTACAAGCCAAGCTTTGGTTTGGGAAAAAGACATTCATTTATACGTAGGCTGTGTTTAGGATTAGCTTTTTTGCAACTATCATAAATGGAACGGAGCGTTTTGTGACAGATTTCTATAACAAAATTGTCTTGATTGAGTATGACTCTGCTTTTTAGTGGTAGAATTTTAAAATGTCTGTACTGATCTGTAATATGTGCTGAGCGCATATCACTAATTAGATAATAAATGTAGACACAGATGTATGGTTCAGAGTGAGTGAGAAAAGTAGGCAGGAACGAGAGTGGCAGAAAGTAAGATGAGCACATAGAATAACATACAACATTCCAATATTTCGGCAAATGCAGTTTTCAAGGACCACAAACAAAAACAATAAAACAGATAAAAAGGCGAAAATTAGACGAAAAATTACAAACCCGCCTCTTATAAGAAAGATGAGCACAAAATGCGCAAAAAGAGAAAAAGAGAAAAATAAAGAGACAGATAGACAGAAAGACAGACAAAGAAAGAGAAAGTGACACAGAAAGAGAGAGAGAGGGGGGAGAGAAAACAGATGAAGAATGAGAAAGAGAGACAAAGAATGAGACAGAAAAGGAAGGAGAGAAATAAAAGGAATAGAGAGAGAACGAGAGAGAGAGAGAGAGAGAGAGAGAGAGAGTCAGTTCTTCGTGTACCCTTTGTTTGCTTTTAGTTAGCTATTTAGTTAGTTAGTTAGTTAGTAAGTTAGTTAGTTAGTTAGTTAGTTAGTTAGTTAATTAGTTAGTTAATTAGTTAGTTAATTAGTTAGTTAATTAGTTAGTTAGTTAGTTAATTAGTTAGTTAGTTAGTTGGTTGGTTAATTAGTTAGTTAGTTAGTTAGTTAATTAATTAGTTAGTTAGTTAGTTAGTTAGTTAGTTAGTTAGTTAGTTAGTTAGTTAGTTAGTTAGTTAGTTAGTTAGTTAGTTAATTTGTTTGTTTGTTTTTTAGTCGTTAATGTCCAGTGAAGGTGTTGGGACACAAGCGTGTAACTGAAATGGAAGTGGGTTATGGTTTTTAGCTGGAAAACCTGGAGCTGTGTACCCTCCACCGCCATAGAAGACCACATCGACATCTTGTCCACCTTTGGTTGGGATAAGCCCGTTACCGGGAGCACCAAAGAAGAAATGGAAAAGGATCTTGGCCAGATCTGTTTGGAAGGCTTTGATGATGGTGCATTCACTCTAGAGTCGCCATTTTTTGCTCTCCAACTGGTAATTAGCCTTGCTAGAAGATATTCGAAAGTAAATCTGAATGGAAGATAATCTAACACAAGAAAATATCATAAGTCTGAGTAGAAGATAATTTAACACAAGAAACTATCACAAAGTTGACTAGAAGATAACTTAACACATGAATCCATAACAAATTTGAAGAAATAATAATTTAACACCTAAAAAGATACAGAATCGTTTATATTTTGTTTGTTTTTTTTAAAAAGCTTACTTTTTTATTATTATTATTATTCTTATTTTGTTGTTGTTGTTGTTGTTTTGAGCTACTTGCTCAGCGCTGCACATGTTTGAAAAGTCGAAACTGGTTATCATGGAAAATTTTCCAAGAAAGAATAGAAAATGGGCAAATACAATATAATTGTACATCCAAGCAGAATATGTTTCTTTTTCTTCATTCTGTTGTTGTGAGGTAATCTGTCACAATAAATACAGTCAGCATCCCCGCTTCCCCCCCCCCAAAAAAAAAGAAAAAAAAAGTTTCACAGCGTTCAATACCTCCTCCAATGTTGTCTTGATTGAAAAATAAGGAAAAAGAAAAGAATATATAAACAAGAACAGGAAAGTTGTGAGCAAACCTCATGCTGGGAAAAGGGGGGGGGGTCTGTATTGATAATTCCATGTCTTTCAGTTTTATAAACACAAGTCAGAAAAGCAGTACACGCCTGGCGATTAGAAAAGGAGAATTTCAGCCTAATTCCCAAAAAGTTTATTGGAAGGGAATTTCAACAAATAAATATCTTAGCAGACATTTCAGTGTGCCACCGAAGTTGTGCAGGCTCTTCGCAAGCTGTTGTTATTGTACACAGGAGCTGTGCCGAATAGTACGGTGATAACTGATGATAATTTGTTTGTTGTGACGTGGGCTTGGAGATGTGGTTTTATGTTTTACAGAAAAACTACCAAAAAGAACAAAAAAATCTGCTGTCAGTGTCATAATCATTCATTTGCATGTTCCTTGCGGAACTTTGCCTCCCTAACAGCACTCCTGTAGGCCTCTCGGTTGTAAGCAAGATGGCCTGCTGCTGATGCATCCATTTGCAGGTCATCAACGATGTATTGCAGCCATCTTCGCCTTGGTCTTTCTCTGTTTCTTTTTGTCATTATGTACCCTTCCAAGACGGTCTTCTCTAAATTATCATGACGTTTAATGTGTCCAAAATATTTAAGTTTTCTTTGTTTAATCCTCTTTACTAGCCAGGCTTCTTCAATATTAAGTTCTTGTAGTATGGATATAATTATTCTTTTTTGTGTCCATAATATTTGAAGAACTCTTCTGTAGCCTTTACATTCAAAGGCATTTATGTGTTTCTCAGCTGTTTTGTTTCGGCTTCTTAGCTGATATTAATTCCGTTTGTTTCTAAATACGAAGAACAAAGTTATTTAAAACAGAATTATTTTAGACAATGTTTTTACAGGAAGTTATTGGTTATTGATTTATTCATCACTAAAATTGTTGGCTACCGACAAATTATCAGGCAACATGGTTAGCTGAGTGGGTAGGCGCTCGATTTACTAATGTGGAGGTGCTGGGTTCAGTCCCAACAGTGGGGATTTTTGTTTGTTTGTTTGTTTGTTCTGGTACACACCAAATAAAAGAAAGACCCTAGAGTCCACACACAAACACACACACACACAAACAACAACAACAGCAACAACAAACCTAGGGTCGACCCAACCTCTAGAAATGGGTACCAGAGAAATCTGGGAAGATAAAGGCAGCCAGGCGTGACACTGACCACGTCACACTTTCCTGTGCCGGTCCTGGAAATACGAGTCTAATTTAGCACGGCATCCCCAAATATGCCTTAATGGCATGGAGACGGGGATTGTACCTCTTTACTGACAAATTATCGAAGTCTGTGTTAAAAGACTTTCCTCTGGGCATCGTCCACGTAGAACTGAAGTTTACAACTGCAGGTGTCCATAAATTATTCATCTTATAGCTGTCGTCCATTCAGAAAAAAAAAATGCAGTCATGTATATGAAGAGCAAAGTTGCTCTGTGGTAACACGACATGTTCTTATCAGTCAGGTTGGTAACCCTCCGTACCATCATGCATAGCGACAAAATGATAAAAATGGCTGCCATAGAAGAACAGACAATGCGTGTCTTGTGATTATGGGGAGCAAAGTCTCCTCCTGTAACTGTTGGGCGTCTTTATGGGAAAGAATTCATGAAGAATCCGCCTACTGAGCACTCGCCGGGGCGTTAGTTAAATCCTTCTTCTTCTTCTTCTTCTTTTTCTTCTTCTTCTGCTTCTTCTTCTTCTTCTTTGTTCAAGTTCTTGGACATGCTAAATCAGAAGGCCCAGTGGCCAGGACGAAGTCCACAGTCTTCTCCAGGTCCTCCTGGCAGCTCCACAGCTTCTACCTCATGTCAGAGCCTGGTTGCGTAGGTCTTTGAAAGCTGGCCACTCTTGGAAAACATGTTCTGGAGTCTGTACTCCGCCCCTGCAAGGACATTCGTCTGCATGTGAGATCTTGAGTCAGTAGAGATTGCCTCTTGCCCCACATTCGGTTGTGGCTGCATCGTGTGATGGTCTTGGCCTCCCTGTAACTGCCTTGATGGCTGATTTGTTCCACTTTGCTGTCCCGTTTTTCGTTTCCAATGATGCCACAGGGGAAGGGCAGCCACTGCAATGATATATCAAGAAACACTTTTTGTGTTTTCGATATTTAGGTATATAATCAAGTTAATAGTTTATGGATGCCTTGTATATACGATAAAAACATAAATTTTTCAATGTTTACATTATATAGTTGTGGATGTCCTGCGTTATACATGTCTGGCAGGAACTGGAAGAATTGGAGAAACAGTTAAACATTTTAAAACAAGGTAGAAACAGCTTTATTTCATAACTAAGGTTGAAAAGGCTTTATTTCGTAACTAAGGTAGAAACAGCTTTATTTCATAACAACGGTGGAAACATCTTTATTTCGTAACTAAGGTAGAAACAGCTTTATTTCGTAACTAAGGTAGAAACAGCTTAATTTCGTAACTAAGGTAGAAACAGCTTTATTTCGTAACTAAAGTAGAAACAGCTTTATTTCGTAACTAAGGTAGAAACAGCTTAATTTCGTAACTAAGGTAGAAACAGCTTTATTTCGTAACTAAGATAGAAACAGCTTTATTTCATAACAACGGTGGAAACATCTTTATTTCGCAACTAAGCACACAGCTGTAACGTTCCCCGCTTGCACTTTAGTCGCATAAAAACACACACAACGAAGAAATGGTACAAGAAGAGAAAGTTTCAGTTGACACATACGGCACACAAGAAATGAGAAAAACAGGATGTATTTATCTCGCGACTTGTATAAAGTTCCGTCATAACTGATCAAAGTTTATGTCTAGCTTCCAGCATATAAGCAATTTTGTAATTATGTGAAGAGTAAATTTTAAATGTCAGAGAGCAAAGTATGTGCGATTTACATTTTAAAATGCAGGTTAGGGCAGTTTGGACATGAGAGAAAGAAAAGAGACTCGAACCCCGGGAATCCAGTAGGACAAGCAGCTATCGCGAAACTATCAAATCTGTCACCTTTCATACCCAAAAGGGATATTGGATGTCGCTAAATTTGCCTACTGTTCTCCATATGCAGGAAACTCTCTACTGTAGAGAGCGGAACAACAACAACATAACTTCTTCAGATCATCAGAGGAAGTACCCCCCCCCCTCTCAGACAAGTGTTTCGGCCCTATTAAACTCCTGACTCTCTAAGGGGGGTGGACCTTTCTGGGTCATGACTCCCAGAGGTCTTGTGAGTTGTTGATTTTTTTTTTTTCGGTCTATAAATTCTGTTTATTTTCAAGACAAAACTTGATAGAAAGAACATGGAAGAAACGTGGTTCGGGTAAAGTACAAGGCTGTAATGAAAGCTAAAATTCCTGTTTCCGCGTCTTTGAGACAAACGGGAATACGGTGTTAGGCCCGTATTTCCACGACCTTGGACACAGAAAGTCTGATGTGGTCAGTATCACGCCTGGCTGCATTTACATTCCCAGATTTCTCTGGTATCTATTTTCTTGTAAGGCTGGATGGACCCCGGGGCAATTTTGGTGTGTACCAGAAAAAAAAAAAAAATCTCCAATCTTGGGATTCGAACCCGGTACCACCGGATTTGTAAACCGAGCGCTTAACCTCTCAGCTGATCAGGCCGCCACAAGGCTGTAATAAAAAAAAAAAAAGAAATGAAAAGACTAACTGAAAGTTGACTGTTCTGCCCAGCAGGAGCGAGCAAAGCTCTAGCCACGAAAGGACACTTGACCAGGGAGAAGTCCTCAGTGTCACGTTAACCTGCCAACTGTTCTGACCATTACTGAGCGGGGATTTGTTTGGACCCGGTTTTGTTTGTTCATTCCGATGAAGCCAAAACAACTCGTCCACCGGCTCCTTCCTGCCTGTGAAACACTGACATACGTCAAGATGTCACTGGATGTAGTTTGATTGCTAGCTCTAATCACGTGACTTCGTTACAACAATATTAGTTCATTAAGTGCTCCGAATACCAGAACAGTTGTCCAGGAACAAACCAATGTTCTCTGTCAGATGATTGTCTGAAGAATAAAATGTTGATGGACCAGCATCTCTTCGTGTCCAGTGGCATTTGCATACCGGGGGGGGGGGGGGGGGGTGTTAAAAAGAGAGAAAAGGGGGCGGGGGAATTTAAGGGGTGAAGTATTAATTTCTTGACATTTCCAGCCCACTGCAACATCTAAAGTAAGGATGCCAGCTTCTGTCCTCGCTGTTTGTGTTTTCTTGTGGAAAGCCCAAGTACTCATTTTTTTTTTTTTTTGTTGAGCCTGGGTGGACCCAAATGGCTGTCAGTCCGAAAAAAATCCTTCAACGTCCGAATTCGAACCAGGAACCTTGTGATAGGCAGGCGGATGCGCTAACCAGTCATTATTATTACGTTTTTTGTTTTTTTTGTGTGTGTTCTGCCTCTGATTTCGCCCTTAGAAGACAGTTGGTAGCGTTATGTCATTGGTGGCGTTATGTCATTGGCGTTATGTCATTGGTAGCGTTATGTCATTGGTAGCGTTATGTCATTGGTAGCGTTATGTCATTGGTAGCGTTATGCCATTGATAGCTTTATGCCATTTGTAGCGTTATGTCATTCGTAGCATTATGGCACTGATAGCGTTATGTCATTGATAGCTTTATGCCATTTGTAGCATTGTGATATTGCATTGGTACAGTTATGTCATTGGTAACATTACATCATCATTTGCAGACAGGCTGTGACAACTGTTTTTTTTTTTGGTCCGACACACCTGTACTCGACATGGTTTAATTTTAGGACCAGGTTCGGCTTTCCAATTCTTACTCACTCGGCAGACTACTGTCTGTTTCTGGGGGCGGAGGTAAAGGGGGGGGGGGAGGAGGGGGTAGTGAGAGACAGAATAGGTCAGCTATGTTTTGTGAATCCTGACTTAAACAATTAGCTATAGCTCACGAACCCTGACGCAAACAGTTAGCTTTAGTTCGCGAATGCTAGTGCAACCAGTTGGCTATAGTTCGCGAATCCTGGCGCAAGCAGATAGCTAAGTTCTCGAGCGCTGACATAAGAAGTCAGTTATAGGTGGCTGATGGTTTTGATATTCAGCTAAAGTTCTGCCTCTTCGTCCCCAGAATATCATAAAAATGACTGGGTACAAGGGGAGAGAACTTGTTGCTACCCTGTAATATCCTCGAAGGGGCACTAGGCAGAGCCTAGTTATACGAGCAACTACTCTGAGAACGAGAGAGTAACTTCTCCCAAAGACTACATTACATTGTCTGCGGTGCAGGATAGCGGTGGTGATCCTGCTTCTTCATCTTTTGCGGTGCTTGGTGCTTCCAGTTAATTCTGATGTTTTCCTTTTTCTTTTTCTTCGTTTTTGTTTTCCTCGTGTCTTGAAATGTTTCTCCCCTGGCTGATCTCCCGCTTGAATTTTCCAGTAATGACTGAGTTCTCCAGCTTTTTGTCAGTTCATGGTTCCAGTGGCTACAGTGAGGGTTCAGTTTCACATATTGATTCTCCTCAGTTATTTCCTACAGTTAAATGATACGCACTTGTAGAAGGATCGCTACATTAAACAGGACAGTGCTAAGTCAAGAAGGACATGTAGCAAATCCTGCGCATTGTCCTAGCCACTCCTACAGTAACAGGAAGTGACAACATCTAGGAGTGGAGACGCTGTCTTATTAGACAATCAGCGACCCATAGCTGATATGCCAGCGTCAGGGTTAGCGAATCACAGCTGACCAAGACCCTGTCCCACCTCTCCGTTGGTAGAGATCGCCATAGTCCCCACGATGGTGGGGTCTGCTAAAGAAGCATCCACACCCCCTGCTTTTTGGCTGTACTCTGGGACTGAAAAAGTAGCCGCCATAACTCGCTCCCACGCCGATATCATGCTGCGCCTCAACATCTCTACAGCATCGGATGCAAAGAACACCAGCTCGTAGTTACAGGGAGATTGCACAAGACTAGACGATATATATGTATATATATTCACACACACACACATACAAATCTGATTAAAGTTGTAGTAAGCGCACATTTATTTTAGATAAATTCTATTCCGTGCCAGCTTTGCATGCTATAGCAGCACAGTGAAAGTGCATCTATCAAAGCAGTTTAACTTCGGGATCATGTCACCATATTCTTTCTGATTTTCTGAATCTGGTTATCATGTGAGGTCAAAGTAAAGTCTCCCTTTCCGTGCCGTTAAGACATATTGGGCATACGTGTAGCATGGCCTTGCAAGTAATGATTATAGTTATTATTGCTATAATTATTGAATATGATTACGAAAATTTACTGTAAAGAAAATAGTAAGATCGAATAGCGACAGAGAAAAGTAGGTCGAAAAAAGGAAGAGAAAGGTATAAAACTTCCATGACACTAGAACAAGACGCGGACAAAAGTAAACAGTGGAAACAGTGAATAGAAAAAGACGACACTCAGTGACCCTGACACATATGGAAGACAAAGGAGGACGCCAGAAAATAGGATGCTTTGATAACAAAGCGGTGACTGGACGTTGACACGAATAAACAAAATAGAAAAGACGAATAGAAAAGGCAAACACAATGAAAAGCGCGGACACAATAAAACCTCCGACAGGAAAGAGCAAGATAATGACTTACAATTGTATAGACGAAACTGACACAGACTAACACGCGTTGTGATGCGTTTGCACACGGTTTTTAAATAAAGAAGTGACCAACTCGGCCAGCTGATCAATTAAATATTTAGAGGCGTGGTCTATTGGACAATTGACTTACGACATATAAGTAACGGGGCAGTTTGAATGACGGGCAATCAGAACGCTCTTGAGAACCAGTGGACATCTGAAGGGTGGAGCCGAAATACTTATTGGTTAATCCATCAAGCTGCACTTGAAGATAAAAAGGAGAGAGGAGAGATAGGAAGGGGGAACGAGGAAGAAGAAGAGATAGAGGAGGGAGCCCGAAGACGGAAGAACAGACAATAAGAACAAGAAAGAAGAACCAAAAATGAAGAAGTAGTAGAGGAGAGGAGACAGAGAACGGAGCCCCGAAGACGGAGGAACAAGGACGGTCAGTGAACTGAGTCCGGTCCAGACAAGAGAAGAAGAGAAGGACAGACAATAGGAGAAGAACAGCAGAAGAAGAACACACACCAGAGAAGACGCGAGAGAGAAAGAAGACGTAGGTAACGACAGCTGGAACAGATGGACAATTAGAGCAATAGATACTCAGGAAAAGCAGTCTTGCAGAAGTAGTTCTAGGACAGATTGAAGAAGTGTTTCAAGTGATTCAAATGATATGAATATTTGTTACTTTGAAACTTTGAGTAACGTGATTTTAGACGAGGAACTAGTTGACCACGTGTTGCACACCTGATATAATACTACGGAGTTAGGAACTGTTCTCATATCAAGGGTAGAATAACGTGAAGTTGAGAACATTGAGAAATGCTGCACGTAGAATATGATAGTTTGATATTGATGTGCTTCAACGACGAAACTAACGAAGATTATGTCATATTGCATATTACAAGTGATGTTGTGAATTCTAAGTGGAATATCTTATTTTTCAGAATTAAATGAATTCTGTAGAGAACATTTCATCGGACTTCCCCTGATTATAGAAGTGGCAACGTTTGTAAAACCTAATCAAAAACAACAGAAATCTGGATGTGTGAGAAGATAAAGTCGGTATTAATCAAGAACATCTTCTTTAGTAAGAAATATATGATTCACAATCTTCAATATTATATACGGTGTTTAGCCCGGTATTTCCAAGACCATCGGCAGATGAAAGACTGATGTGGTCACTATCACGCCTGGCCACGTTTACCTTCCCAGATTTCTCTGGTATCCATTTTTTTTTTTTAGGCTGGGTGGGCCCCAGGGCCTGTTTTTTCGTACGCGTACCAGGAAAAAAAATCCCACCGCTGGGTTTTGAACCCGGTACCCCCGGGTTAGTAAACCGAGCCCCTAACAATTTAGACCCTAGTAAATCTAGCAAAGAAAAGTATTCTCAATAGCGGTGAAGCTGTTATTTCACCCTTAAATAGGATAATGATCAGAGTTCATAGGTCAGCCATTTGCATGTCCCTTGCGGAACTTTGCCTCCCTAACAGCACTCCTGTAGGCCTATCGGTTGTTTAGCAAGATGTCCTGCTGCTGATGCATCCATTCGCAGATCGTCAACGATGTCTTGCAGCCATCTTCGGCTTGGTCTTCTTCTCTTTCTTTTCCCTATTATGTACCCTTTCAGGACTATCTTCTCTAAATTATTGTGACGTTTAGTGTGTCCAAAATACAGAAGTTTTCTCTGTTTAATCCTCCTTACTAGTCAGCCTTCTTCAAAGTTCTTGTAGTATGGATATGTGTGTGTGTGTGTTTTTTTTTTTCTGTCCATGTTATTTGAAGAACTCTTCTGTAGCATTTACATTCAAAGACATGTGTTTCTCAGCTGTTTTGTGTAGTGTCCATGTCTCACAGGCATATGTTGCGATTGGAAAGATGCATTGCCTAGAACATTAACAAATTTCTAGTTCACTTTAACAGACATTTACAAAAATAAGAAACTTCTAGTTCAGATTAATAGGGATTTACAAAAAATTAACAATCCGCTAGGGGTGTCTGAGTGGCGAAGTATTTAGTGCACTGGTCTCTCAAGGCGAAGGTCGGGGGTTCGAAACCTGTCGGAGGCACCCTAGTCACCCAGCTGTAGAAATGGGTACCTGACTTCTTTTGGAGTTGGGGAAGGAAAGGCGGCCAGGCGTGATACTGACATATATCACCCTCTAGTGTGCTGATAGGTCAAGGAAAATATGGGCACTAACACCATATCCCTATGTGCCTCAGAAAGCTGATCTAAATATATTTAGAAAACAACCTTAAGATTTAAAATTATGAAATATAGAATATAACAAAAAGCTAATATAAACATAAGAAAAAAAAAACAACAAAGTTAAAATTTCAAATCATGAAGTACTTACATCCGTGTAGAAATATAAAACTCATCACAGAAATAAAAAGTATTACTGAATGAATCTAGTACAGACTTCAATACAAATTACAATAAAAAGCTAATCTAGTATAAACATAAGGAAATAACAAATTTAAAATCACTGAAATACTTACATCAGTGTAGAAAGCTCTTCATAGAAGTAGAAAAGTAGTAATGAATTTGATTCATATTGAACACTATCAATTTGTCACACTTATAGAATCAAGTAAAAGAGCGAAATGACACTGTCACATTTCATGAAAGATGATATAAACTGGAAGACTTGCCGAATTCGGTTACCTTGTATACGACCATCTAAGATTCGGGTGGGTGCTGGAAATTTCTCGAACATCATTGAGCCCAAGACCATATTCATATCCACAACCTTCTGTAAGATTCTAGAATGCTCTCTCTGGAATGAAATAAACATTTTCTAAATGGACGCTGAGGTGAAAAACAGTAGGCAGTAATCTGCTCCATGGATCATTTTTCTAGTTATCAATGCCAACGGTTCGGCAACTCAGCAGATATAACGTTATCGATTTGTGGTGTCTACCTTTTGTCCGTCACGGCCGACAATCCAAAGCAGGCATAAATATCACGGGAGTTACTTCCCGTCGTTCAGTAGGGTAGGTTTCTATCGGTCAGTTTGCCATGCCACACCCACCACCCAGCGCCCACCCCCCCCCATGGTCCTATGGATGATCTAATCCACACCATACATTGTCCAGATTGTAAGTCATATGTGTTCCACATTTGGTTGAAATTGCTCCAGGCTTTCCAGCATGATACTGGAACATATATATATATATATATATATATATATATATATATATATATTATATATATATATATGTAAAGTTTATATATATAAACGGAGTTCAAGGTTTGTTACTCGTTGGTTCCCTATTCATCATCATCATCATGTGCCGTGCTGACTGGCGTTGGCTATTATGCTTCTCCAGAGTACCCGATCCTTCATGCAGGCCATCAGCTCAGTTGGTGATCTCCTCTCACACCATCCCGTCAGACTGTCCAGTATCATTTCTCTTGGTCTTCCTCTTGATCTTCTTCCTTCTATTTTTCCTGTTGTTATAATATTTTCAATGCCCCCTCTTCTCATTGCATGTCATATGAAAGTACATTGTCTCTCTCTTATCTTTTTGACAAGGTTCCCTATTAAAAAAAAAAAAAATTCAGAAAAAAATGAGAAGACAAACAGAGTCATTGAACAACTGCCCGGCCCCAAGGGATCAACCCTGGCTCTCTTTTCCCGTCCCTGCGTCTGGAAACTGACAGTGATGTTTTGTATCGAATTTTATCTGCAGCAATGAGCCTGAATGGTTCCGAAAGCGCACAAAGAAGAAGAAGATAGTAACAGTGTTAGTTCTTCATTGCTCTCAATGTTCTTCTGTGCTTTGATATTTATTTCTAAGTTTCAAACACACACACACGCACACACACAATCACACACACTCATAAACTGTCAAAATTAATTTTATTTTTAGTCCACTCCCGGTGACTCCCACCCCCCCCCCCCCCCCACACTCCCGGAGAAACATCCCGAAATTACGGGACAGAATTTTACGTGATAAATTATTCGCCATTCTTCACTGACATCCCATTACGTCTCGCTGTGCAAATAGATACTCACTGTACTGTGGGACAATAAAAAGTAAGTTAAGTGTAATAAAATAACCAGTGGTTTGTAGTATGGTTTTATGATTCTATTAATTAACCACTTCTTCGGTAGTAAGTGGCTGGTGGTTCCTTCGCCGTTAAGTGAAAGAACAGAGGGAGGCCGCCAGCACCTAGCGGTCCTGTCTTTTAGATCAGGACAGCCCGTGGGGGCCGGAACAGAGGCTTAACTTTAGAACACACGAAGAGCTTCCCAGTCTTGGATTGGCTAGACCGCACTGGAGGAATTTAACGGACCAATGATATTCCATCTGGGCGGGCTGACAGACACGAGGTGGAAGCTGTCTTGTCGGATAGATGAGGATCGTACGAGAGCATCACATTCCAGAGCGGAGGCGTTGAAAGACAAGACAGAGATCTGACGGAAAAGAGTTTCTGTGTTTGTGCAAGTGAAAGACGGTGAACTATAAATATTTCTTTTTCTTGAATACTAGCGCCCGCCGGCTCGCGGAACTGGCAGAAATTTTATGATTTTGTGCTGTGATTTCACGGCGTGATGTCCCCTTGAGAACAGCTTTATCAGAGCCATATTCTGAGATACCAGACAGCCGAAGCAGCCTAATTTGGCTGTGCATTTTCTGAGGTTATTACGGGCTTTCGTGATTTAGGCGGAGCTACGGACAAGCAGGTTAAAAAAAATTATTTTTTGTTCGACTTTTCCACGGTAAAACATCGCTAAAAGGCAAAAAAAAAACAAAACAAAAAACTATCTCATTCTCCTGGTCAGTCTACGCAGTGGAAGAGCACATTTGTTGATAAGCAAAACAATACAGGTATGATATAGATCAGAGTAGTTCTTTTAGTAGGATCTGCGTGTCCAGTTTTAGTAGTTTCTATACAACATTTAGAATTTTTATGTACAACATTCATATTTTAAGTGCTGAGAAATCTGTCTTGGTTAACAATCTTTTTTTTTTCATTCGTCCACTCCTTTATTTATTTATTTATTTTTCCTCTGTTCCTTCTACTGCTACTCCTCCTCCTCCTCTTACTACTACTACTACTACTACTACTACTGGTGCTGCTGCAGCTGCTACTACTACTACTGCCACTAATACTGCTACTACCACTACTGTTACTAGTACAGCTGCTCCTACTACTGCTATTGTCAGTACTACTACTACTACTACTACTACTACTACTACTACTACTACTATACTACTACTACTACTACTACTACTACTACTACTATAAACATTCTCACATGACGGCTTGACTACATCTGAAGATTGCTGCAGTCGTTCCGAAATCTTCAACAGTATTTTAAAACACTTGCCACACCAGGAAACATCCATAACTGTCTAAGTTTCTTTCATTGCCTCATCAAACCTTTTTGGCGTAAATTTCAAATGCCATTTTACCTGCTCTACAAGAACAGACATCGGACGTATTTGTGAAAGTAATTTCTGTGTTTAGTCTGTAAGACAGACAGTGGATCAATCCGCTTTGAAACTTCTTTCCTGCTGAAATTGTACAAGATATTTTCTAGTTTCTGGTAGTCTTGGTTACCCATTGTTTATTCTTCCGTCTTACTGTGCGGGAGACTGTAACGACTTGTGTTATTTTGTTTTATTTTGTGGGAGACTGTCATGGCTTGTGTTTTTTTGTTTTGTTGTGTGGGAGACTGTCATGGCTTGTGTTGTTTTTGTTGTGTGTGTGTGTGGGGGACTGTCATGGCTTGTGTTATTTTACATGTTGTGTAGGAGACGGTTTCTGATCTTCATTTTCATACCTGTCGTCTTCTTCTTTTGACAGCTTGTTTACTCTCTTTGTAGAGTACAAACAGCCTGTTTACTTTCTTTCTAGAGCACAAACAGCCTGTTTACTTTCTTTGTAGAGCACAAACAGCCTGTTTACTTTCTTTGTAGAGCACAAACAGCCTGTTTACTTTCTTTGTAGAGCACAAACAGCTTGTTTACTCTCTTTGTAGAGCACAAACAGCCTGCTTACTTTCTTTGTAGAGTACAATCTTCTTATATTCTTTTTGCTGTTGCTTCTGCTTTTATTATTGTTGTTGTTCTTCTTTTCTTCTTCTTCTTCTTGAAGGCACGCCCTTTCTTCTCCGTGTGTTCGTTGTGTGTGTGTGTTTTTCCCTTTTCATTAAGCGGAATCTAGAACTCATTTGCCATGGCGAAGTCTGTAGTTTTCTCCAGGTTCATGGCTTGTGCTTCACGGCCTATCCTTTTGCGTAGAACAATGTCGTAGATTGTAGTATAACTTTCTAGAGTTTACTACATTCACAGGCATTCATTTAGTGTGATTTTTTTTTATAAATGTACACAGTATCGTATGAATTTCGCTGCATCTCGGCTTTTTTTTTTCCCTCCAGCAATTTTGTCTTTCTTTGAGCAGCATTTCTTGATATTCAGCAATTTATTTAATGCCTGATAATTTAACTTTGAGTCTGACAAATGTAATGGACATTCGACATTCAGATACTGTTTGGAGAGATTATATTTCGTGTAGAATGTTAGAACTTTTTGACATAAAATAGACTGTGATGTGTGATTAAAGTGGGCAGAAACAAGAATGACAGAAACTAAGATGGGCACGCATAAATGAAGAACATACAACAATCCAATATTTCGGCACACATACATATCACGGATCACATACAAAAGCAACGCAACAGATTTTTTAAAAAAACACGAAAAATAGATGAAAAATTAAATGTATATTAATTTTTTTTTTTTGGGGGGGGGGCATTTTGTATCTGTCTTTCTTACAAGGAGGATTAAAGATAACCATTAAATATTTATTTTTTCATGTATTTTTGGGGGGTGTTTTGTATCGTTTTTTCTTTACGCGGTCCTTGAAAAAAGGCGTTTGGCGAAATATTGGAATGTTGTATGTTCTTCATTTATACGTGCTCATTTTACTTTCTGCCATTATTGCTTTTGCTGACTTTCCACATTCTATCTTTTTGCAAAACTGTATCACACACCTCTATCTATTTGTATTATTAGAATCAGTCGCCATTTCTCTTATCTCCTACGCAGTGTCAGTGATTCCTACTTAGTGTCAGTGGTTCCTATTTAATTTCAGTATTCCTACTTAGTGTCAGTGATTCCTACTTAGTTTCAGTGATTCCTACTTAATTTCAATGATTCCTACTTAGTGTCAGTGATTCCTACTTAGTGTCAGTGGTTCCTACTTAATTTCAGTGATTCCTACTTAGTGTCAGTGATTCCTACTTAGTTTCAGTGATTCCTGCTTAGTGTCAGAGATTCCTACTTAGTGTCATTGATTCGTACTTAATGTCAGTGATTCCTACTTAGTGTTAGTGTGTCTCCTACTTAGTGTCAGTGATTCGTACTTAATGTCAGTGATTCTTACTTAGTGTTAGTGATTTCTACTTATTGTCAATGATTCGTACTTAATGTCAGGGATTCCTACTTAGGGTCAGTGATTCTTGCTTAATGTTCAACATTGAAAATGTATTTCCACTCGTTGTATTCAACATCCAGAAACAAACTACAATCGTATATATTCAATACGTGCCGGAAAACGTTGGCGGACATGATTCTCTACTTTGTGTGGTCCCTGCTGTTTACAATCAATTCAATTACTGTTTTCTTCGACTGCCATTTGGTCATCGCGCTGAAATATTTTTCACCTTGACCTTCCTCTCTTCCTTACTATTCCCCTTCAGTTTTCAAATGGTTCTCTAATGTCTGTCTTCGCTGACATCTTCAAAGAATCTCGACTGTCTTTTGTCTTCTCCTTTGACTAGCAGAACAATGCCATGATCTTCTCATTTGTTTTCCTGACTGTTCAGGATATTTGTTGATCTTTATCCAGAACTTCTTTGTTTGCTTCGGATTTCTTTAACATTTGTTAATTGTCCAAGTTTCTCAAAGGCACATCTATTTTGGCTCTAAATACTGTACCTAAAACAAAGTGAAGGTCAAATCTCGGTTTCCATATCATTAAGACATATTGGGGTTACAGTGTTATGGCCGTATTTCCAAGGTCATCGGCACTTGAAACTGTGATGTGGTCAGTATCATGCCTGGTCGCGTTTACTTTTTCCAAAATTAGAGGCTGGGTTTCGGGGACCACACAGGGGCCACGGGACCTAACGAGGACCACAGGCGTGAATTCAGTAGGATCACAGTGCGGTTTTTGGTGGTAGAAGCGAACGAAGAAGAAGAAGAAGAAGAGGCTGGGTGGACATCGGGGGTTGTTTTTGCTTTGGTGGTACCAGGGAAAAAAAAAATCTCCTGCTTCTGGGACTTAGACCCAGTACCACAGAATTAGTAGATCGACCGACTAACCACTCAGCCAACCAGGTCACCATTTTGGCTCAATATAGCTCTGCGACAATATTGTTCTTGGTTTTGAAGGTATTCTCTTATTTGTTGGTAAAGTCTTTGTCTTCTGGCGGTTGAATTTTCTGGACAAATACTAACTACGGTAATCTGCAGGAAGATTGTTTGCGGAAGTTTATCAAGTAAACGACGAGCATTGTTTTTATTTATTTATTTTTTGTTCACATTAATTTTACCTGCAAATGAATGTTTATTTGTTTGTTGGGGAATGTCTGTCTATCACGCGTTTTCTTGACATCGTGCTGTTCTGAATACTTGTTTCATTTCATCACTGTATTTTTCCTCTTACTTTCTATTTGTTGTGTCGTGATTTTGTCTCTTTTTATTTCTTGTGTTTTATCTTTTAAATTCTTGATTCTTCCGCCGTTGTTTGTGTTTCCTGTCGGAACTCATCGCTCTGTGTGTGTGTGTTTTTTTTTTTTTTTGCCTGTCATGTCTGTTGTGTCTGCAATGTGTCTTGTTTTTTTTTTTCTTTTGTCTGTCATGCATCTGGTGTTGGCTTGCTGTGTGTTTTGTCTCTGTCCGTCACGTCTTAAGTATTCGCCCATCATAGACTTGTTTGTTCTTACATTCTGCCAAGTTCTTATCTTATATCCCTTAACTATCTTTTATTATTATTATTATTATTATTATTATTTTATTTCTTCTTCTTTTTTTGCGTTATTTTCATTTCTTAAAAGAAATCATACATCATGAAATTGTTATTTATCTGTTTTGTTTCTTTTTAATCATGTTTTTTTTTCTACTGACTTTGCAAGTTTGAACGTTTATGTGTGGAGTTCGCCGAGCGTTGTCCGGTTTAACTCCAGATCATCAGCTCTCTCATCTAACCTGTTCTCACTCTTGAATCTCCTCGCTTTGGCCAGAATAAACTTTGATGAGAAATCTTGGCAGAAAGATACTGGAAGGATCTTACTGTATGATTTATAAATGTGACTCGGGTTAAAACGATTTGCTAGTTCTCTTATAATTTAGCTTTGTCTAAGCATCGCTCTGAGTACTGGTTGGCGTAGGTGTACAGGATCTACCAGGGCTGCCAGTGATGTTTTGGAGTGAATGAGATCTGGCGAGTTTCAGTGTTCCTGTGTTGAATCTGTCTCGAGTTTCTTTTTTTTATGTTGAATTTGGCGAGTGTCTTGTTTTTATGTTGAATTTACCGAGTTTGGAAGTTTTTTTGGTAAATATGCCAAAGTATCTTGATCTTTAGTGGTTATATTCCCAGTGACCTGATTAAATCCACGTTTATAGCACTACCAAAGAAACCAGGTGCAAAGGAATGTGACGACCACCGGACTATCAGCCTCTCGTGTCACATAACGAAGCTACTTCTGAGAATAATTATGAGAAGAACAAGGAAAAAGATAAAAATGGAAATAGCAGATGAACAGTTTGGATTTGTTGAAGGAAAGGGAACACACAATGCCATTTATGCTTTACGAACACTAACAGAAAGAGCTTTAGAAGTACAGAAAGATCTCTACTTATGCTTCATTGATTACACCAAGGCATTTGACAAGGTGAAACATAATGAAATTATTAAAATGCTTGAAGACATCAATATAGACGGCAAAGACCTTAGGATTGTAAAACATCTATACTGGCAGCAAGAAGCAGCAGTTCGAGTTGAAAATAGAATTGGAAAATATCAACCTATAAAACAAGGGGTGCGACAAGGATGTGTACTATCTCCAGACCTTTTTTCTCTGTATAGCGAGAATATTCTAAGAACAATCATCACAGAACCAGGCATAAAAATTGGAGGATACAATATTAACAACCTTCGGTATGCTGACGACACAGTACTGATAGCTGAGAACCAACAAGACCTGCAAAATCTCTTGAATAAAGTCGCCAAAGAAAGTGAACAGAAAGGCCTTACTTTGAACATAAAAAAGACAGAGACTATGGTTATATCTAAGAAACAGAATCCACCAGCATGCAGTATTAAATTAAACGGAACTGTTCTAAAGCAGGTGCAGAAATTCAAATACCTTGGAGCAGTAATAACTTCAGATGGGGAATGCAGAACAGAAATTAGGAACAGAATAGGCCAAGCAAAGACTGCATTTCAGAGAATGAGAAACATATTGACCAACACATCCTTATCAATGAATGTTAGAAAACGAGTCCTAAAATGCTATATTGAACCTATCTTGTTATATGGAAGTGAATCATGGACAATAGGCAAGTCTGCACAAAAATCATTGGAAGCAGCAGAAATGTGGTTTATTAGAAGAATGTTGCGAATCCCCTGGACAGCAAAAATAACTAATGAAGAATGTAGGAGAAGAGCTGGAGAGACAAAAAACCTTGTCAAAAAGATAAGAGAGAGACAATGTACTTTCATAGGACATGCAATGAGAAGAGGGGGCATTGAAAATATTATAACAACAGGAAAAATAGAAGGAAGAAGATCAAGAGGAAGACCAAGAGAAATGATACTGGACAGTCTGACGGGATGGTGTGAGAGGAGATCATCAACTGAGCTGATGGCCTGCATGAAGGATCGTGTACTCTGGAGAAGCATAATAGCCAACGCCAGTCGGCACGGCACATGATGATGATGATGATCTTGATTTTGTGTCGAATCTGCCAAGTGTCTTGTTTTTGTGGTGAATCTACCGAGCTTCTTGTTTGTGTGGTGAATCTGCCAAGTGTCTTGTTTTTGTGGTGAATCTACCGAGCTTCTTGTTTGTGTGGTGAATCTGCCAAGTGTCTTGTTTTTGTGGTGAATCTACCGAGCTTCTTGTTTGTGTGGTGAATCTGCCAAGTGTCTTGTTTTTGTGGTGAATCTACCGAGCTTCTTGTTTGTGTGGTGAATCTGCCAAGTGTCTTGTTTTTGTGGTGAATCTACCGAGCTTCTTGTTTGTGTGGTGAATCTGGCGAGTGTCTTGTTTTTGTGGTGAATCTACCGAGCTTCTTGTTTGTGTGGTGAATCTGACGAGTGTCTTGTTTTTGTCTGCTTGTTATGAACTAGCTCTGTGACAGTCTATTTTCCAGCGTGGTCTTATTGTCTGCCTTATTACAGTGTTATACGAGTAAGTGGGTATATGTCTTGTTTTTCAGGTTGTACTTCTCTCTCTCCTCCTCCTCCTTTCTCTCTCTCTCTCTCTCTCTCTCTCTCATCTAGGCTACATAATTATATATCCCGATTTTGTTCTTGTTTTTTAAATTTTATTTTCGTGCATTCGACGAAAATCTCCAAGTTCATGACTGTACAACGCATAGACAACATCTTCTGGATTTGCTTCACATACTATTACCATTCTGGTAACTACTCAACAAGTATTCACTTAACATGTGAAAAAGCTGAGAAACTTTATATTCATGGAAACAAATTTTTTTTTTTTTTTTTATAACTGTGATTCTCATGTTCGGAATATTTTTCCAGTATGAAAAGATACTTTACCATTCGTAATCTAAGTTAGACTACTTCCATATGTTATAAATCAAAATCTAAGTTAGATTACTTTCACATTTCACAAATCAAAATCAAAGGTACACTACTTCCATATTTTTCTATTCTAAGTCTAAGTTAGACTCTGTCCATTGTATGCTGGGCTATAGATCTAAGTAGTACAGTATTTCTATTGTTTTTAGTTCTGTGAGTGTTATTTTTGCCCCTTATGAAGGCAAAACTTGTCGAACTGTTGGTTGTTTCTTTTGTATTCTTCCATTATTGATCTAAGACAGTGGTTCTCAAACTGTAATCCACCAGCCACAAGTTGTCAGCAGATCAGTAACATATAGTCCGCGCCTGCGTTCTCAGTTTGGTATTATGTGAATGCCATCTCTTGAATAAAAACAAATAAATTTTTATGACACTGCCATATTGCCCATAATATGGGTGTCCACATCTGAAATGTAGCTGGAATAGTGGTCTTTAGATGCAAAGAGTTTGAGAAGCACTGATCTAGGGAATGTGAGAGTATGCCCGTCTGTCTTTCAAGGAAGAGACCAAAAAGCAAAGGATTTTTTTAAATCTGTTTTTCCGTGTTTTTATCTGTTGTGTTGTTTGTGTATGTGATCTTTGAAAAAAGGATTTTGCCGAAATATTGCATTGTTGTATATTTTTTTTATTATATGTGTTGATCTTACATTCTACCGTTCTTATTTCTGCCATTTGTCCTTTACTCTTTCAATCTTTTTTTTCCTCTATAGTTTAGCTTTTGATGAACGAATATAATGTCCGTGTGACTGTTTGGAATAAGAAGAGGAAAGTGTGCACTCCGGCATGTTTCTTCAGACCAAAAGCTCTTCGTTAGTGCCATTCTTACTTCTTGCATCAGTCCCAAAATGTAGATTCTGGGGATGTGGAGTTATATGGTATCATCGTCGCCATTATCATATTCCTCATCATTGGATAGATGAGCAAAAGCGTTCTCTTCCACAGTAATAAAATAATTTTTTAAAAAAATAGGTAAAGAAAAACCACAAGGGTTTCACTGTCATGGCTGCAGGTCTTAGTGTTCGTGCGTCGCTCCATGACCCTGATGGGTTTCTGTGACCGGTTATTGGGGGAGGGGAGGGGGGTCCATTACCGGTGGTATCAGTGATGATTGGGGGGGGGGGTCCATTACCGGCGGTATCAGCCATGATGGGGGGGGGGGTCCATTACCAGTGGTATCAGCCATGAGAGGGAGGGGGGTCCATTACCGGTGGTATCAGCCATGAGAGGGAGGGGGGTCCATTACCGGTGGTATCAGCCATGAGAGGGAGGGGGGTCCATTACCGGTGGTATCAGCCATGAGAGGGAGGGGGGTCCATTACCGGTGGTATCAGCCATGAGAGGGAAGGGGGTCCATTACCGGTAGTATTAGCCATGAGAGGAAGGGAGGGTCCATTACCGGTGGTATCAGCCATGAGAGGGAAGGGGGGGGGTCCATTACCGGTAGTATTAGCCATGAGAGGAAGGGAGGGTCCATTACCGGTGGTATCAGCCATGAGAGGGAGGGGGGTCCATTACCGGTAGTATTAGCCATGAGAGGAAGGGAGGGTCCATTACCGGTGGTATCAGCCATGAGAGGGAGGGGGGGGGTCCATTACCGGTGGTGTCAGCCATGAGAGGGAGGGGGGGAGTCCATTACCGGTGGTATCAGCCATGAGAGGATCTACTCAGAAAAATGGTGCGTGGTAAAAAAAACCCCCCACATTTGATAACCGCCCGCTTCAAATCCGTCTCCTTAAAACGAAAAGTGCTAATTTTACCTTCACAACAGCATCAGTTGTAGAAAGAAAGACTCTGCTTCTAATTAACTGGTTGAAGTCATAGTATCTGGCTTGTGGGAAGTTTGTTCCGTTAACAAAAAAAGAATATACGTGATCGTGATAAGATGTTTTGAAACCGTTTCGTCCGGTACATTTATAGCAGTCTTTCTACTTGCCGGAAGTGCTATCCTAACTATCGGTTTTATTAACATTCGGTATTTTGAAGTTTAAAAAACATGTTTTCCAAGCATCAGCAGACAGTAAATGTTTCTGTGCTGGTCCCACCTTATTTTCAGCGAAATTTAATCTTTACAAAATCTTCACACGCTGAACCAAAGTCAAAACTGGAAGATTCGCCTCCAAACAAACTCATCATCGTCATCATCATCGTCGTCGTCGTCATCATTCATCATCATCATCATCATCACCACCACCACCATCATCATCATCGTCACCATCACCATCATCATCTTCATCATCATCATCATCATCATCATACCGGCAAGATTATCCTCCATCCGATTTCTCTGGCTGCCTTTAGGTAATATTAACCGGTTATGATAACTGACGACCTCCAAAAATGTCGGTTGTTCCCCTTTTTTTTGCGGTAATTTATAGTTCCTATGAAGAATGTTAGAATCCCACGAACAGCCAAAATAACACATGAAGAACGTATAGGAAAAGCCAATGAGATACGAACATTGATAAACACACGCAACGGGAGAGACAGTCTAGGGGTTTATTGGCCATAAAATAAGAAGAGGAGAGACAGAAAATCTCGTGACAAAAGGGAAAATTTTGGGGGGGGGGGGGGGAGGAAAGCAGGAAAGAGAGAGGTAGACCGAAAGAGAAAATCTTGGATGGCCTGACAAAATGGCGTGGTAGAATCACAACAACAGAACTAATGGACAACATGAAAGATCAGAAAATATGGAGCGACATGGTCGTCGACGCATCCAGGCATGGCACGTGATGAATTTACCGGTAACTGTTGGTTGGTGCAGTCATATATATATATATATAACACACGCCATGACAGTCTCCCGCACAGTAAGACGGAAGAATAAACAATGGGTAACCAAGACTACCAGAAACTAGAAAATATCTTGTACAATTTCAGCAGGAAAGAAGTTTCCAAGCGGATTGATCCACTGTCTGTCTTACAGACTAAACACAGAAATTACTTTCACAAATACGTCCGATGTCTGTTCTTGTAGAGCAGGTAAAATGGCATTTGAAATTTACGCCAAAAAGGTTTGATGAGGCAATGAAATATATATATATATATATATATATATATATATATATATATATATATACGGACAAAACAAAAATAATGAAAATTCCCATCAATCAAAATGGAAAAATACACATAGAAGGGACAGATATTGAAGAAGTCAATCAATTTGCATACCTTGGCAGCTACATAGACCAGGATGGTGACACTAGAAAGGAAGTTAGGATCAGAATTGCAAAAGCAGCATCAATCTTCAAGAATCTTGAGAACATATGGAATTCAAAAGTTATAAGCACAAAAAACCAAGTTAAGGCTATTCAATTCAAATGTAATATCCACCCTCATTTATGCATGCCAAAGCTGGAAAACAACTAAAGAAATAGAAAAAAAATTAGACTCTTTTGAAAACAAGTGCCTAAGGAAAATACTCGGCATCAAGTGGAATGAATTCAAGAACAATGCAGAGATAAGACAGATGACTGAACAACAACCAGTCTCACGGGTGATCAGGAAAAGGAGATGGATATATGTTGGTCACTTGATGAGAAGAAATGATCAGAGAATCCCAAAACAAGCTATCAAGTGGAACACAACAGGCCGAAGAAAAAGGGGCAGACAGCGTGAAACTCTGAAGAGGACATTATTAAGAGAGGCCAAGTTAACAGGCATAAAATCCTTTGATGAGGTTGAAAGACTCGCCGAAGACAGGAAAAATTGGCGAACTACTTTGCGAGCCCTATGTGACGTCTAACAGCACGGGAAGGATATAAGATATAAGATATATATATATAAGCTCTGTGTTACCATCTTCTCTACTAGAGAACAGACAATAAGTGGTGTATAAAGATACAACTATACACGAAGTACTGCAGTAAAGCTGTGATACCAAAATGTGTAAACCAGGAAAAAAGTAGGAACATCTTTATTACAGCAGTCACTGAGAACACAGCTATAAAGTTTCGACTTTCGACTTATTTGTACAAGAACATACAAGACGAAGAAACAGCAAAAGAAGAGCAATGCTAAATCTACATGAACGATGTCTAAGAGAAGAAGGGGGGAAACAAAAGGAGGATTTTACTTGTCTTGTGACTTGCCTGATGCCGTGTCGGAAAGTGTAATTGTAGCACGTAGAAAGTGCTAATGTAGCAGATACTCGACATTCTCTTTTGAGATGTGATGATGGTCAGTGGTAGATAAAATATCCTGTAATTCTAATATTCACAATCTTTAAAAACGGGTTTCCATCAATTTCTAAGTTTGTGACGGTTCATGAGCAAAATTTAAGAGAAAAAAAACAAAAACAAAACTAAAATGAAAAGAAATCGGAAACAGACTCATGTAGCGCTATCATATTGTACTCAGAGTACATTTAGGAAATTGCCAAATAAAAGTATAAGTTTTATTCCTTTTAGCGGCATATGAAATGTGCGCTGCATGATTTTATTTTTCTTTTTGTATATGTGCGCAGCTGAGTTGTCGCTCAGCGTAGAGGGAACATTGGTCTCCATGTGGACAGTTAGACTCGTTGCCCGATAATATAATAACGAGGACATAGCGTGGCCTCCCTCTCTCACAATGCTGTGACTTAGAAATGGAAACTCATTAACATTATACGGAATCCGATAGAGGTGGAGCCTGCTGAGGGGCCCAACAGCAGGAGAATAACCAGGCTGGCAGGCAAGCCCTTAAGCTGTAGCAGGCCCTGTGCCTTAACGTCGTCGTCGTCGTCATCATCATCATCATCATCATCATCATCATCGTCACCATCATCATCATCATCATCATCATCACACCACCACCACCACCACCATCATCATCATTATCGTCGTCACCCTCATCATCATCATCATCATCATACCGGCCAGATTATCCTCCATCCGATTTCTCTGGCTGCCTTTTGGTAATATTAACCGGTTATGATAACTGACGACCTCCAAGAATGTCGGTTGTTCCCCTTTTTTTTTTGCGGTAATTTATAGTTCCTATGAAGAATGTTAGAATCCCACGAACAGCCAAAATAACACATGAAGAACGTATAGGAAAAGCCAATGAGATACGAACATTGATAAACACACGCAACGGGAGAGACAGTCTAGGGGTTTATTGGCCATAAAATAAGAAGAGGAGAGACAGAAAATCTCGTGACAAAAGGGAAAATTTGGGGGGGGGGGGGCGGGGGAGGAAAGCAGGAAAGAGAGAGGTAGACCGAAAGAGAAAATCTTGGATGGCCTGACAAAATGGCGTGGTAGAATCACAACAACAGAACTAATGGACAACATGAAAGATCAGAAAATATGGAGTGACATGGTCGTCGACGCATCCAGGCATGGCACGTGATGAATTTACCGGTAACTGTTGGTTGGTGCAGTCATATATATATATATAACACACGCCATGACAGTCTCCCGCACAGTAAGACGGAAGAATAAACAATGGGTAACCAAGACTACCAGAAACTAGAAAATATCTTGTACAATTTCAGCAGGAAAGAAGTTTCCAAGCGGATTGATCCACTGTCTGTCTTACAGGCTAAACACAGAAATTACTTTCACAAATACGTCCGATGTCTGTTCTTGTAGAGCAGGTAAAATGGCATTTGAAATTTACGCCAAAAAGGTTTGATGAGGCAATGAAACATATATATATATATATAATATATATATATATATATATATATATAAGCTCTGTGTTACCATCTTCTCTACTAGAGAACAGACAATAAGTGGTGTATAAAGATACAACTATACACGAAGTACTGCAGTAAAGCTGTGGTACCAAAATGTGTAAACCAGGAAAAAAGTAGGAACAGCTTTATTACAGAAGTCACGTAGAATACAGCTGTAAAGTTTCGACTTTCGACTTATTTGTACAAGAACATACAAGATGAAGAAACAGCAAAAGAAGAGCAATGCTAAATCTACATGAACGATGTCTAAGAGAAGAAGGGGGAAAAAAAGGAGGATTTTACTTGTCTTGTGACTTGCCTGATGCCGTGTCGGAAAGTGTAATTGTAGCACGTAGAAAGTGCTAATGTAGCAGATACTCGACATTCTCTTTTGAGATGTGATGATGGTCAGTGCTAGATAAAATATCCTGTAATTCTAATATTCACAATCTTTAAAAACGGGTTTCCATCAATTTCTAAGTTTGTGACGGTTCATGAGCAAAATTTAAGAGAAAAAAAAACAAAAACAAAACTAAAACGAAAAGAAATCGGAAACAGACTCATGTAGCGCTATCATATTGTGCTCAGAGTACATTTAGGAAATTGCAAAATAAAAGTATAAGTTTTATTCCTTTTAGCGGCATATGAAATGTGGGCTGCATGATTTTCTTTTTCTTTTTGTATATGTGCGCAGCTGAGTTGTCGCTCAGCGTAGAGGGAACATTGGTCTCCATGTGGACAGTTAGACTCGTTGCCCGATAATATAATAACGAGGACATAGTGTGGCCTCCCTCTCTCACAATGCTGTGACTTAGAAATGGAAACTCATTAACATTACACGGAATCCGATAGAGGTGGAGCCTGCTGAGGGGCCCAACAGCAGGAGAATAACCAGGCTGGCAGGCAAGCCCTTAAGATGTAGCAGGCCCTGTGCCTTAACAAAACAAAAAAACAAAAAAAAACAGCCTCCCCTCCTCTCTCCAGAACTGTCCACATGAGCTTCAGGCTTTGTCTTAATCGAGCCGTAGGTCTTAGTGTTACTCTGACTGTAGGTCTTAGTGTTAATTTGATTGTAGGTCTTAGTGTTACTTTGATTGTAGGTCTTAGTGTTACTTTGATTGTAGGTCTTAGTGTTAATTTGATTGTAGGTCTTAGTGTTACTCTGACTGTAGGTCTTAGTGTTAATTTGATTGTAGGTCTTAGTGTTACTTTGATTGTAGGTCTTAGTGTTACTTTGATTGTAGGTCTTAGTGTTAATTTGATTGTAGGTCTTAGTGTTACTCTGACTGTAGGTCTTAGTGTTAATTTGATTGTAGGTCTTAGTGTTAATTTGATTGTAGGTCTTAGTGTTAATTTGATTGTAGGTCTTAGTGTTACTCTGACTGTAGGTCTTAGTGTTACTTTGATTGTAGGTCTTAGTGTTACTTTGATTGTAGGTCTTAGTGTTACTCTGACTGTAGGTCTTAGTGTTAATTTGATTGTAGGTCTTAGTGTTACTTTGATTGTAGGTCTTAGTGTTACTTTGATTGTAGGTCTTAGTGTTACTCTGACTGTAGGTCTTAGTGTTAATTTGATTGTAGGTCTTAGTGTTACTTTGATTGTAGGTCTTAGTGTTAATTTGATTGTAGGTCTTAGTGTTACTCTGACTGTAGGCCTTATTGTTACTCTGACAGTAGGTCTTAGTGTTACTTTGATTGTAGGTCTTAGTGTTAATTTGATTGTAGGTCTTAGTGTTACTCTGACTGTAGGGTCTTCACGCTCACGTTATCTAAGCTGGCCTCCACATCCCTACGACATGCAAATGACATTATTATTATTATTATTATTATAACTCAACATGGGAATTTTTAAAAGGGTTGCAAAACTTCCTTTCCCACTGCCACTACACACCTCTCCCCCCTCCCCTTCCCACACTTACCCTATTGATTAACCACCATTCTGTTTTCAACTATTGAGAACCCCCCCCCCCCCCCCCCACCTCAACCCCAAATCTGTCCGGCCCTTCCAATAAACCAGGGGAAACCTTCTGTGCCCAGAGCTATTCACAAATGAGGGACCCCCACCTCCCTCCCCTTCCCCAGTGGGTCTTGATCGTTATTAACACTCAACAGAAACAGGGATGTCGTGCAACAAATGACCTTCGTTATCAACATTTTTACTTTCCCAGGTAATAATCGCTGACGTATTGTTCTGTGAGAAACCTACAAGGCCATGATGGGTTTGTTTTGTTGTTTTTTTCCCCAGCTGTAGTTTCACGTGCAGATTGATATACACATCCCTTTCTTCTTGTCCCTTTCTTCTTGTCCTTTTCTTCTTGTCGCCTTGGAAACAAAGTTATCAGCAAAATATGGGAGTTTAGGCAGGAAAAATAACAGATGAAATATTTTTTTAGACGCAGAGGGAAGAGAAGTAGTAATATAATGACTGTTACTCGAACATTGGGCTTCAGCACGGCGGGCAACCGCTTCTTCTTCTTCTTCTTCTTCTTCTTCTTCTATCTCCCTGGAACTGCGAGCTAGTGTTCTTTTGCAGCCGATGCTTTAACGGTGTTGAAGCACAAGATCATGTCGGATTGGGAGCGGGTACCGATGCGATGCTGTGCTTCAAAATCTTCATAGCATCGGCTGCAAAGAACACTAGCTGGCAGTTACCAAGGAGATAACAGACAAGACAAGATAAGACAAGACAAGATAAGACAAGACAAGATAAGACAAGACTGCGCCGGGTATTTTTTTCTGTCCCTGAGTTGAGTTTAAAACAAAGGAAGGGCTGCGCAATGATACTTCTTTAGCAGATTCCACCACCAGGTGGGGTTAGCCAGGCTAGGCCTGTTACTAGGGCTACAGGCGGAAAGGTGTTGCATGATCTTGGTCGGCTGTGGTTCGCCAACCCTGGCGCTAGCACGTCAGCCATGGGTTGCTCTGACTTCTAAATCGAACAACGTCCCCAGCAATGCGCCTCTGCGGCAGGAAACAAAGCACATCAAAAATAGTCAACAAAACTCTTTAGACGCGGGAGAAAGAAAAATAGTGCCTCGAACCCCAGACTTCAGTATGACGAGCACCCATCACTTGTTACAATGATATATATATATATATATATATATATATATATATATATATATAAGTCTGTCTCTTCGCTAACTGTTAATTTCATCCATCCGTCTTCGTCTTTCTCCAATGCTTTTTCCTATTATTTTTTCCCCCTGTAAAATTTACGTTTCTTTTTGTTATGAATCTTAATTTACACTCAGTCAGATTCAGTCAGTCAGTCAGTCATTTGCATGTTCCTTTCGGAACTTTGGTTCCCTAACAGCTCTCCTGTAGGCCTCTCGGTTGTCTACAAGATGCCCTGCTGCTGATGCGTCCATTCGCAGATCATCAACAATGTCTTGCAGTCATCTCCGCCTTGGTCTCCCTCTCTTTCTTTTCCCCATTATGTACACTTCCAAGACGTCTTCTCTAAATTATCACGACGTTTAATTTGTCCAAAATATGTACTAAATACCTTAATTATCTCACGGATGCATTCATTATTTCTGGTTTTTCTTCATCAATTGTTTCAATAATTTTTTTCTTGTAATTTTTTTCTTACAGTAGGCTGTATGTGTTTTCTGTTTTTGTAAAATTAAACAATTCTTTTAGAAATATGTCCTAGTCTGTCAGGCGATGCCGTACAACTATTTTTCTTCAATTTACGAGGAAATAAAACGAAACTGAAGCAATGTTCCCCTGGTGATTTTCCCTGGTGAATGTTTTCTGCATTACCCGCAGGGAGTTCACTTCCATAGCTTTCCCATTGTTCCTGTGTCGCTGCAAAAAGCTGCGTGCATGAAATATGAAATAAACCGAACACAAAATGCATCATCATCATCATCATCATCATTTCTGAACCTACTTAACCATGGTGGCAGTTACTGTGAATAGTTGTGTGTGTGTGTGTGTGTGTGTGTGTGTGTGTGTGTGTGTGTGTATGAACTACACTGGTCCCTGTGTGGACAATAATGTTCATTTGTTTGTTCATTTATTTTGTTCATCGAATTTTTGTGTGTTCAAGATAACCAGCAGAATGGTGTATGCATTCTTGCATTTAATTTTTATACTAATTTTATACATAATTTTTTATGAATTGCACATTCATGAAGTAAAAGACAAAGGTAAGATATATCACGCCGCAGAAGGACCTTGGTGATGTGGCACCCATATATATTCCTTAACCTGTCTTCACAACAGAGGGTGGCGTGATCAGTGTCACGTCTGACAGCCTTCACCTCTCAAACTCCAGAAAGGGCCAGGTACCCATTTCTTCACGTGGATTAATGAGGCTTATTCAGGCAGATTTCGAAATCCCGACCATGAGAAACGAGTACTTTAATCATTTCGGAACTCAGGCATCCATACATATTACATTATTATTGGTGAAACATACGCACAGTTTTCGTCTAATTCCCGTTAGTCTATATTAAAGTATTCACACTGAAGAAGGCATTCGGCTGAAATGCTGGAGAGTTTTGTTTTTTAATGTCTTCCTCGAATAAAACTTTTATTTGTTTAATTTTGTTGTTTGTTCTATTAAATCTACTTTGTACTGGAGTCTTCCGTACATGATGTTATGTAAAAGCAGATGAAGTATTTCACCAGATTTTGGAGTACTATCCTGCGCACCTTCCTATTGTCAATAGTAGTGCTATTTGTTTTACTTCGAAAATTTCGCCGGTGATTTTACTTGTTTGTGTTTAACTCGACTAGTTGTCCTCTAACTCTGCTAGTTGTCCTTTATAACACGAATAGTTGTCTTTTAACTTCGCTAGTTGTCATGTATCGACTAGTTGTCCTGTAACTCCTCTAGTTATCATGTATCGAGTAGTTATCATATAACTCGACTAGTTGTCCTTTAACTCCGCTAGTTGTCATGTATCGACTAGTTGTCCTTTAACCAGACTAGTTGTCCTTTAGCTCAGCTAGTTGTCATATAACACGATTAGTTGTCCTTTAACTCCGCTAGTTGTCATGTATCGACTAGTTGTCCTTTAACCAGACTAGTTGTCCTTTAGCTCAGCTAGTTGTCATATAACACGATTAGTTGTCCTTTAACTCCGCTAGTTGTCATGTATCGGCTAGTTGTCCTTTGACACGAGTAGCTGTCAGATTAACTTGACTAGCTGTCCTTTAACACGATTAGCTGTCATTTAACTCAACTACTTGCTGTTTTACTTGTTTATGTCTAACTCGACTACTTGTGGTGCTACCTGTTCATGTTTAACTCGACTACTTAAGGTGTTACTTGCTCATGTTTAACTCGACTACCTGTGGTATTACATGTTCATGTTTAACTCGGCTACTTAAAGCATTACTTCTTCATGTTTAACTCGACTACTTGTGCTATTACTTGTTCATGTTTAACTCGAATAAGCAGATCATATTGTTAGGTTCTGGCTGGGTAATGTTGTAATGAAGTAGTGTTCTCTAATTAATACTATCCTATAATTTTGCCACTTGAATCGATGATATCGCTGGACTTTGCGTGATGGCTATTGTCACGTATAGCAGCACACTTTAGCCGCTTAAATATTATCTGCTTAAGACACTTTCATGCAGCATTGTTAACACGTTGTGACCAGGATAACTAAGACACTTTCATACAGCATTGTTAACACGTTGTGACCGGGACAACTAAGACACTTTCATACAGCATTGTTAACACGTTGTGACCGGGACAACTAAGACACTTTCATACAGCATTGTTAACACATTGTGACCGGGACAACTAAGACACTTTCATACAGCATTGTTAACACGTTGTGATCGCGATGTTATTGTCTTCCTCCATTGTCGCTTTTTAATTTATGAATGCATTACTACGTCTTCTTTGTGCTCACTTCACACGTTCACAATGTCACTACACGTAGTACTATGTGGCTCACCACAAGCCTGAAATCTTAACACACATCTCTCTCTCTCTCTCTCTCTCTCTCTCTCTCTCTCTCTGAACCTTAAGTGCCCAGGGCACATGGGGCTTCCGCAAAGGTTTTCCATAAATGTCTGTCCTTTGCCTTTTTCTGCTCTTGCCCAAGTGAGCCCTCTATTGCTCAACATCCTTTCTGTTGTTCTTCTCCATGTCTCTTTTGGTCTACCTTTACTTCTGTTCCCCTGTGGTGTCCATCTTAGTGCTATTTTTGTTAGTGAGTTGTCAGTCATTCGGAGCACATGTCCCAACCATCGCCAGCGTCTTTCCTCAATAATTGCTGTCAGTGGCCTCATCTGCATTTCTGCCAACAAAATGTTATTTCTTATGGTGTTTGGCCAAAATATTTTTCTAATTCTTCGTAAACATTTAGTTTGGAAAGAATTCAACTTGTTTTCTATGGTTTTGATGATTTTCCAGCATTCACTTCCATAGAGTAGTACACGCAGAACATTTTAACACACGTAGCCACAATAAAATTCAGATGGTTCGTTCTTGAATCAAATTATAGTTCACTTTTAATACTCATCAAACGAAATTCACAAGTATCACATTCAGACATCTGCGAAAGCATTTTACACAAAGTTCCAAAAATATCAATCTTGTGCAATTCTCACGGATTACTAATAATAACTTTTCATCTTAAAATGTTATCTTCTGTCTATTCTAAACTACTTCTGGTTCTAAACTGCTTCTCTATCGCTTGAATATCTCTTGATTCTACTTGTCCATCTGTTCTGTCCGTCGTTGCTTTCCTATCTAACTTTCTGTTATTCTTTTCTCTCCTCTCTGTCTCCTCCGTCTTCCCGTTTCAAAACTGAATGCCTGGCTTATACGTATTTCGTAAGTCAGTTGTCGAACAGAACACACCTCTAGATCTTTCTATTGGTCAGCTGGTTGATTACATACTGAATGGACTTCGGGATAAGTCTGTTAACTTCCTTTGGTCATCTTATTCACAGTTTATCCGGACAATAAATGTAGACGTCTGAAGCCTGAACACTGGAACGAAGAAGAAGAAGAAGAAGAAGAACAGCAGCAACAACAAAAATAAAAAGAATAGGAACAAAAAAGAGAACAACAGCAACAACAATAATAGGAAAAATAAGAACAAGTAAAAGAAGAGCACAAGAAAAAATAAACAACAACAACAAGAATAATAGCAAGAAAAATGAAAGAACAGGAAAAAGGAGAAGAAGAAGAAAAAAGGAGGAGAACAATCACTCGAAAAACTTACAAAAATAAGATAAATAGTTTGTCACTTTTTCAACATGAAACCATAGTTTCCAGTAAATTACGATCTACTCTGCGAATGCATACGACGGTAAAACAATTTACTTCCTCCTACAGCTTTTGCCGCCCTCTGGAAAAGGTGCCACCCTCAAAAAAAGCATTCGCCTGGGATGGCGCATGTAAGCCTTCACCTTTGCTCGTATGGAGTTAGCCATCAAAGAATTAACCACACAGTGAACTTAACTGAACTAACGTCTGCTGTTTGCTAGTGTTTTGCCATACAAAGTGTGGACAGGTTCAGAGCCTGTGAAATACCAAGTCCTGAAGTCGAGCAGGCACTCGAGAGCTGTGTTGTTGTTTTCTTGTAAATTGAGTTTTTTTGCGAGTACGAACAGGCATCTGAGTAATTACTCTTGTTCTTGTCTGTTTGTAACGCCGAAACTCTTATCCTTGTCTGTTTGTAAAGACACAACTTTTGTTTTTGTCTGTGTGCAACGGCGAAACTCTTATCCTTATCTATGGAGGCGAAATTCTTGCTTTAGTCTGTTTGTAACGGCGAGACTCTTGTTTTTGTCTGTAACGGCAAAACTCTTATTATAATTATTTGTTTGTAATGGCGAAATTCTTCTTCTTGTGTGTGTGTGTATATAAGCGAAACTTTTGTTATTGTCTGTTCATAATGGTGAAACTCTTATTATTATCTGTTTGCAACTGTGAAACTCTTGTTATTGTCTATAAAGCCAAACTCTTGTTCTTTGAAACGAGGCAGCCACAATGGTGAAGCATAAGATTCATGAGTAATGGGAGGTGCATTTCGGAGATGGGTACAAGTAGGATATGGTCTGGTCTTGACCAGCTATGGTTCACTGGTCTCCGGGAACGACACGAGCAGTCCTGCACACTCGTGTTTGCTACCTCATACACAGATAGCAGAAAAGTTGTTGATTTCTTAATGATCCATTACATTGTCCAGAAAATCTCTATAGAGACATACAAAGTCTATAGGGACAAACATAGAGTCATGAAATCATGAGGGGTTCTCTACTTGTAGAAAATTCTTCCCTTCCCGAGAAATTTTAGAGTGTGGGGGAGGGAACTATGAAACCCCATTGACAGACTCAAACTGTTGGAATATGATATCTAAATTTTTACAAATAGGAAACAACGAGGCTTTCGCACAGTAAAGCGATAGAACAAAGTATTGCATGGTTAGATCTAAAAAAAAATCACAGACAAAGCACTTTTAGATGTGAGAGAAAAAAAATGACAAGATAGACTTGAACCGCGGACTCCAGGAAGACGAGCAAGCTTCTAACCAAGAGAGGAAATCGCATTAATAAACAGCTACTTCGCACGAGTGCCAGGTAGTTAGTTAAATTCTGACATGTAGTTTAAAAAAAGATCGCATCGGGCAAGAAATGTTGAGAACCACTGTCGTCGAGAAAACCCAGGAATATACTTCAGTCTGCTGACAAATAATGTTTAATGAGGAATGAATCTGAGACATTTGACCTTGTCGTACATTTCCATGGCTAACCAGTTGTTAATAACCGCCGCCTGGCTAAACACTGGGCACTTTAGTAGAGGACTACAGAAAGATTAATGGCTTCTAATTTACAACGGGTTACTCTAAATCAGTGTTTCCCAACGTGGGGCGTACGAGCCACGGGGGTTTGGGTGGGGGGACAATTTGAACATCCGTGGGAGGGAGGGGGGGGGGGGTAAATAGAATATATTTATATTATACTTTTCAGAACTTGGTGCCACTTAGTGGGGGGGGGGGGCTATGGCATCAACATCCGTGAGGCGTTGAGGTGGGGCGTGATCCAACGAAAGGTTGAGAAACACTGCTGTAAATGGAGGAGTCGGAGTGGCTTATTGGTTAGTTACCTCGTCTCTCCCGCGCAGGAGGTCGGTGATTTAAGTCAGGCAGGAGGAACCCACTGATGAGTGGCAGGAAGGTAATGCCTCTCCAGTTCCCGCAGTCTCTGAGGTCACCCTCCTTTGGTAGTTTTACTAGTTTTACTACCAGAGCCCTTCATTTGTCCTAGCTCCAGCAGTCGCTCCACAGCTATTTTGTTCTTCCATTCCCGCTCTTCATTTTCCAGCAGTTTTTCCAATATGGCGTTAGCAACGTCACCCTTGTCCATTCTCAGTCTGCCGTTTATTTTAGCCTGTCCAGCAAGTCTATCTGCCACTTCATTGACATGTGCTCCCGCATGCTCTGGATAGAAAAGCCACGTTAGGCTCATCACAGCTGACTTTCTTAACAGGCGAACCCATTCTTTTCCAAGCAATTTTTTTTTTCTCAATCTTACGAATCTCTGTGAATCCGTCACAATGACGCCATGAACTACCCATTCCACTGCCGCCGACACAGCCTGAGTTTCCATTCGCATGCTTGATGTGGTGACTTCTAAGGCTCCCGAACACTGTGCCATTGCGGTCCTAATGGGGTAGACAACAAAACCCCAACCACTTCTGCTGTTCCGAGCCACTGAGCCATCTGTATATATATACTACCTTGTCGGAAGACCCACAGTGATGCTGGATGAGATCTTGAACCCAAAGTTCGACTGCCCCACAGTGCCCAATCTCGACACTCGCGGCTTCTTTTGTGTGTGTGTACTAACCTGTATAGTAACACGATCAACTAAAACCTATTTCGATTGAAGGAACGGATACAGTGGACTTTGCTGGAGTAGTCTAGAGAGCAGATGCTGAGATTGGTAACAGTGAAATATATTTGGATTATGACAATAGATGAGTACGTTACAATTTTAAATAAAATGACGACTGAGTAAATACGACTTTAACGTAAGTTGCCAGTATAGAAGATTAGATTCGAATGTAAAAATTAAGATAGAAAATAAAATTTTAAAGTAAATGATAGAAAAAAAAATAACGTTGTGACGTGGATGGTAGTCAAATTAATAGTTTTCACGTAAATGATAGAAAATTAACGTAAATGATAAGAAAATGAACACAATTTTGACGTAAATGGTAGGAAAATTAAATACAATTTTGACGCAACTGGTATGTAAAGAAATATAATTTTCACATAAATGCTAGGTAAATAAATACAATTTAGACCTAACTGGTATGTAAATAAACACAACTTTGAAGTAAATAGTATGAAAATTAAACACAATTTGACCAGTGTGGTAGGAGCAAACAATACAGTTTTAACGTAAATATTAGGAAAACAAATACAGTTGTGAGGTAAATGGTAGAAAAAAATTAAATACAGTTTTGACATGGGTGATATGGGAAAACAAATACAGTTTTGACGTAAATTATGGAGACAAGAGTTTTAACATAAATCTTATCTTATATCTTATATCCTTCCCGTGCCGTTAGACGTCACATAGGGCTCGCAAAGTAGTTCGCCAATTTTTCCTGTCTTCGGCGAGTCTTTCAACCTCATCAAAGGATTTTATGCCTGTTAACTTGGCCTCTCTTAATAATGTCCTCTTCAGAGTTTCACGCGGTCTGCCCCTTTTTCTTCGGCCTGTTGTGTTCCACTTGATAGCTTGTTTTGGGATTCTCTGATCATTTCTTCTCATCAAGTGACCAACATATATCCATCTCCTTTTCCTGATCACCCGTGAGACTGGTTGTTTTAACATAAATACTTACTTTTTAAAAAAAATGAAAGGACATTGTACCATAAATGGCTGAATAGAAATAAAAGTTTACTTTAACTGGTTGGCACTGAAGAAAAACATGAACATAAATGTTAAGCAAGAAAATATATCTACAACTTACATTTAAACAAAAATTAACTTAAGGTGTAGCAAAAAACAAAAAAAAATGTTAAAAGTGGCAGCCGACAAAATAGAATGTTAACTAAATGACAAACTGAGAAAATAAAATGTTAACATAAATGATAAATAATGGGGAAATTGCTGATATGATTGGTACACATAAACAAGACATTTTCAGTCAAATTTATGTAACAAAAATAGCTTAGACAGTTCTGTAGCGTGTCATAATAAGAAAGATCCGAGGTAACTGTATTTTTAAAAAATAGTAGTAATAGTAGTAGTAGTAGTAATAGTAGTAGTAGTAGTATAATAGTAGTAGTAGTAGCAGTAATAGTAGTAGTAGTAGTAATAGTAGTAGTAGTAGTAGTATAGTAGTAGTAGTAGTAGTAGTAGTAGTAGTAGTAGTAGTAGTGGTGGTGGTGGTTCTGAAAGTGTAGCTTTTCTTTTCCTTTTTCAACAGCAGTAGCGTATTTCTGAGGGTAGATGTTATTTTTAAAATAAGTCTTGTGTGTTATTGAGAGGGTACATTTTTTTTTTTTTGTTAGATATTAGTAGTGTGTTTCTTAGAATGGAGCGTTTATTTATTTATTTTTTAGTAGTAGCTTTTTTCTGAGACGTACTATTTTTATATTTGTAAAAATAAAGTAGTAGTGCGTTTTTGAGTGTAGCTTGTTTTGGAATAGTAGTAGTGTGTTTCTTAGTGCAGCGTTATATTTTTCTAAATAGTAATAAGAGTGTGCTTTTGAGAGTGTAGCGTTTTTCTTAAATAACGGTAGTGTGTCTCTGAGAGTGTAGCGTTATTTTTATAGTAATAATGTGTCTATGAGAGTGTAGCGTTATTTTAATAATAATAGTGTGTCTCTGAGAGTTTAGCTTTATTTTAATAATAATAGTGTGTCTCTGAGAGTGTAACTTTATTTTAATAATAATAGTATGTCTCTGAGAGTGTAGATTTATTTTAATAATAATAGTGTGTCTCTGAGAGTGTAGCGTTATTTTAATCATAACAGTGTGTCTCTTAGAGTAGCTTTATTTTAATAATAATAGTGTGTCTCTGAGAGTGTAGCTTTATTTTAATAATAATAGTGTGTCTCTGAGAGTGTAGCTTTATTTTAATAATAATAGTGTGTCTCTGAGAGTGTAGCTTTATTTTAATAATAATAGTGTGTCTCTGAGAGTGTAGCTTTATTTTAATAATAACAGTGTGTCTCTGAGAGTGTAGCTTTATTTTAATAATAATAGTGTGTCTCTGAGAGTGTAGCTTTATTTTAATAATAATAGTGTGTCTCTGAGAGTGTAGCTTTATTTTAATAACAGTGTGTCTCTGAGAGTGTAGCTTTATTTTAATAATAATAGTATGTCTCTGAGAGTGTAGCTTTATTTTAATAATAACAGTGTGTCTCTGAGAGTGTAGCGTTATTTTAATAATAATAGTATGTCTCTGAGAGTGTAGTTTTATTTTAATAACAACAGTGTGTCTCTGAGAGTGTAGCTTTATTTTAATAATAATAGTATGTCTCTGAGAGTGTAGCTTTATTTTAATAATAATAGTATGTCTCTGAGAGTGTAGCTTTATTTTAATAATAATAGTGTGTCTCTGAGAGTGTAGCGGTATTTTTCTTTTGTTTTGTAGATAGTAGTAGTAATGTGTTTTTGATCATGTGGTGTTTTTTTTTTAGATAGTAGTAGTGTGTTGCTAAAAGTGTGCCTTTCATTTTTTTCTTCAAAAATTAGTAGTCGTGTGTCTCTGAGATTGTAGTTTTTTGTTAGTAACAGTTGTGTGTTTCTGAGACTGTAGTTTTTTTGTTGTTAGTAGTCGTGTCTTTCAGAGATTGTTGTTTTTGTTAATAGTAGTCGTGTGTTTATGAGATTGTAGTTTTTTGTTATCAGTAGTTGTGTGTTTCTGAGATTGTAGTTTTTTTTTTATTATTAACAGAAGCTCTGAGTTTCTGAGATTGTAGTTTTTGTTAATAGTGGTTGTGTGTTTCTGGGATTGTAGTTCTTTTTAATAGTTGTCGTGTTTCCGAGATTATAGTTTTTTGTTAATATTCGTGAGTTTTTGAGAATATATAGTTTTCTTTTTCTTAATAGTGGTCGTGTGTTTCTGAGATTGTAGTTTTTTCTTAATAGAAGTCGTGTGTTTCTGAGAATGTAGGCTTTGTTAATAGCAGTCCTGTGTTTCTGAGATTGTAGCTTTATTAATAGTAGTCGTGTGCTTCTGAGATTGTAGTTTTTTGTTTGTTTTTATTAATAGTAGTCGAGTAGTCGTGTGTTTCTGTGATTGTAACTTTTTGTTAATAGTAGTCGTGTGTTTATGAGACTGTGGTTTTCTGTTAGTAACAGTTGTGTGTTTCTGAGACTGTAGTTTTTTTGTTGTTAGTAGTCGTGTCTTTCAGAGATTGTTGTTTTTGTTAATAGTAGTCGTGTGTTTATGAGATTGTAGTTTTTTGTTATCAGTAGTTGTGTGTTTCTGAGATTGTAGTTTTTTGTTTTATTATTAACAGAAGCTCTGAGTTTCTGAGATTGTAGTTTTTGTTAATAGTGGTTGTGTGTTTCTGGGATTGTAGTTCTTTTTAATAGTTGTCGTGTTTCCGAGATTATAGTTTTTTGTTAATATTCGTGAGTTTTTGAGAATATATAGTTTTCTTTTTCTTAATAGTGGTCGTGTGTTTCTGAGATTGTAGTTTTTTCTTAATAGAAGTCGTGTGTTTCTGAGAATGTAGGCTTTGTTAATAGCAGTCCTGTGTTTCTGAGATTGTAGCTTTATTAATAGTAGTCGTGTGCTTCTGAGATTGTAGTTTTTTGTTTGTTTTTATTAATAGTAGTCGAGTAGTCGTGTGTTTCTGTGATTGTAACTTTTTGTTAATAGTAGTCGTGTGTTTATGAGACTGTGGTTTTCTGTTAACAGTATTGTGTGTTTTTGAGTGTAGCGCTATTTTAAGTACTAGTAGTATTAGTAGTAGTAGCAGCAGCAGCAGCAGTAGTAGTAGTAATAGTAATAGTAATTAGTAGTAGTAGTAGTAGTAATAGTAGTAGTAGTAGTAATAGTAGTAATAATAGTAGTAGTAGTAGTAGTAGTAGTAGTAGTAGTAGTAGTAGCAGCAGCAGTAGCAGTAAATTGTTTTCCGAGAGTGTAATTTTTATTTCTTTTTTAAATGCTGTTTCTGGGAATGTAGCATCTTTGTTTTAAATGGAGGTAGCGTGATTGTGAGAACGGAACGTTTTTTTTTCCTTATTCCTGTGTATAGTGATTGAAGAATTATGTCCCCTGTTTGTTGGACGTAAATATTTTGTACATAATATAACAGGACTCAAATTATTACGTCCTTGAGGTTTGCAGGAGTGTTAAAGTTCTTGTGAACATCTCACGTGTAAATGGTCACAGATGTGAAGATCCTGATATATTTATGTGATGTGTTATAGCGTTAGTTGAACATCTCTCTCTCTGAACCTTAAGTGCCCAGGGCACATGGGGCTTCCGCAAGGGTTTTCCAAATGCCTGTCCTTCGCCTTTTTTTCTGCTCTTGCCCAGGTGAGCCCTCTATTGCTCAATATCCTTTCTGTTGTTCTTCTCCATGTCTCTTTTGGTCTACCCTTACTTCTGCTCCCCTGTGGTGTCCATCTTAGTGCTGTTTTTGGTAGTGAGTTGTCAGTCATTCGGAGCACATGTCCCAACCATTGCCAGCGTCTTTCCTCAATAATTGTTGTCAGTGGTTTCATCTGCATTTCTGCTAATAAGATGTTATTTCTTATAGTGTTTGGCCAAAATATTTTTCTAATTCTTCGTAAACATTTAGTCTGGAAAGAATTCAACTTGTTTTCTATGGTTTTGGTGATTTTCCAGCATTCGCTTCTATAGAGTAGTACACTTAGAACATTACTCTTAAATATCCTGATTTTCATATTTATGCTTAGTTTTTTTGATTTCCATATATTCTGCAGCATTGCAAAAGCCTGGTTTGCTCTAGTAAGTCTGCTATTGATGTCCTCTGTGCTGTCTCCATTTTCTACTACTCTGCTGCCAAGGTATACAAATTCGTTGACCTCCTCCACTAACTTGTTATCTACTCTGAGTACATTTCTGTTGTTCACATTTTGCTTCATTAACTTTGTCTTTCCTACGTTGATCTTTAGTCCTATGTTGTTTGCATTCTGAGTTAGCTTGTTTATTTTATCTTGCATATCTTTGTGACTGCTTGATAATAGACAAATGTCGTCCGCAAAGTCAAGGTCCTCCAGCACTGTGTCAAGGGTCCATTGTAATCCTCTGCGTTTGTCTGATGTTGCCTCCTTCATTAACCAGTCTACTGCCAAGATAAATAATGTTGGTGATAGTACACATCCCTGTTTCACTCCTGTTTGTACCCTAAAGCTGCTGGAGGTATGTTCTCCACAGATAACTTTGCACTGAAAACCCTCGTATAGGGCTTTGATTACATTAACTATTTTATGGGGGAGGCCATGCCATCTTAGGATTTTCCACAGTGCATCTCTGTTGACACTGTCAAAGGCTTTCTCAAAATCTATGAATAATGCATATGTTGTGCTATGCCACTCATTTGCCTGTTCTAATATTTGTCTAAGTACAAATATGTGGTCTATGCATGATCTTCCTTTCCTAAATCCTGCCTGCTCTTTCCGAAGTTTTTCCTCTAGTGTTGGTACAATTCTGTTAGTTGAACATACGTCATGATATTTCTAGAAGTCTCACACAAATTGTTCTTTAAGCAACAAGACATTTTTTTTTAGAATGTGATATTAACATTTGGCTAGATGCTTGCGTTAATTGTCTGTATCAGCGTCGTGATCTATCTATCTATCTATCTATCTATCTATCTATCTATCTATCTATCTATCTATCTATCTATCTATCTATCTATCTATCTATCTATCTATCTATCTATCTATCTATCTATCTATCTATCTATCTATCTATCTATCTATCTATCTGCCTGCTTGCCTGTCTGCCTTCATATCTGCCTTCATATCTGCCTACATGTCTATCTATCTATCTATCTATCTATCTATCTATCTATATCTATCTATCTATCTATCTATCTATCTATCTATCTATCTATCTATCTATCTATCTATCTATCTATCTATCTATCTGTCTGTCTGTCTGTCTGTCTGTCTGTCTAACTGCCTGCCTGCCTACCTGCATGTCTGCCTGTGTCTCTCTGTCTGTTAAATTTATGAACCTAGTCGTGTTCTGCCAAAATATTTCTACATGAAACTCGTAGCGTCATATCAGTTCATTTAAACCTTTCCTTCGTGAACCTCCGTGTGATGTAATATCAATATTTTTCTGCCGAATATCATGCAGTGTCATGTTCGTGAATCTCTTGTAAAATCTTATCAAGATTTCCTTTTCTTCACCATGAACCTCATGTTTGTAGTGTCATAACATTTTTTAAAATCGTGAACCTCGTGTTTCTTAGTGTTATATCAGTTGTTTTATTCTGAATCCCTTGTTTTGTAGTGTTATATATCAGTTGTTTCCACCCGAACCTCGTGTTTTGTAGTGTTGTATCTGTTTTTTCATACTGAACCTCGCGTTTGTTGTGTTATATCGATTGTTTCATCCGAACCTCGGGTTTTATAGTGTCATATCAGTTGTTTCACCCTGAATCTCTTGTTTCTTTTGAGTATTACATCAATTGTTTCTACCTGGACCTTGTGTTTTATAGTGTCATATCAGTTGTTTCTACCTGGACCTTGTGTTTGTAGTGTTATATCAGTTGCTTCATCCTGAACCTCGTGTTTTGTAGTGTTATATAAGTTGTTTCTACTTGAACCTCGTGTTTTGTAGTGTTATATAAGCTATATATATAATATATGTTTCGTAGTGTTATGTACGTTGTGTTCTCCCGAACCTCTTGTCTTATAGTGTTATATAAATTGTTTCTTCCTGATCCTCGTGTTTTGTGGTGTTATATAAGTTGTTTCTTCTTGAACCTCGTGTTTTGTAGTGCTATATAAGTTGTTTCTGCCTAAACCTCGTGTTTTGTAGTGTTATATAAGTTGTTTCATCCTGAACCTCGTGCTTTTTTGTAGTGTTATATAAGTTGCTTCATCCTGAACCTCGTGCTTTTCTTTTGGTAGTGTTATAGAAGTTGTTTCATCCTGAACCTTGTCTTTTTTTTTTGTAGTGTTATATCAGTTGTTTCATCCTGAACCTCGTGCTTTTCTTTTGGTAGTGTTATATAAGTTGTTTCATCCTGAACCTCGTGCTTTTTTTGTAGTGTTATATAAGTTGTTTCATCCTGAACCTCGTGCTTTTTTTGTAGTGTTATATAGAAGTTGTTTCATCCTGAACCTTGTCTTTTTTTTTTGTAGTGTTATATCAGTTGTTTCATCCTGAACCTTGTCTTTTTTTTGTAGTGTTATATCAGTTGTTTCATTCTGAACCTTGTGCTTTTTTTTTTTGGTAGTGTTATATAAGTTGATTCATCCTGAACCTCGTGCTTTTTTTGGTAGTGTTATATAAGTTGTTTCTTCCTGAACCTCGTCTGATGCCCTAGCTGTTGGCCTCGCGACATGTATAAACAGAAAACCATCGCCGTATCCCGAGACTGTAATAGCCCCGGCAGAAGAGAACGTTTCTCTCACGAGTAAGGCAGTGCAGGACCAGTATTACGCTGCAGGCGCAGGGAGCATCGAACGAGTCTCAGACTTTAGAGAGAACTGAAGCAGTTCAGTGGAAACTTTTCGGATTGTGGTTGCTGGATGGTTGTAGAAAACACTTAGATCTGTGCGTGGTTACGTAATGCTGGGTTTGGCATTTTGAACAGAACAGCGCTTTATCTGAAGATTCATAATAAATAATCAACAGTAATATAATAGAGGTCTTTGTGAGGTATCTTTTAAAATAAATACTGAAACTGTAAAAATACATAACGTTTGATAATACTGACACATAGAAAGTAAAGTGGACTTATAGCAAAGGTAATCTTTAATTCAACAAATAATTTTACAGCTGATTGCATAATTAAAAATGTAAGCCAGTTTCATGATGACTTGTGACAACTACATTAATGTATGTTTTTGTCCAAGACATGACCAGTGTAAGCCACATTAATGTACGTTTTTGTCCAAGACATCACCAGTGTCAGCCACATTAATGTACGTTTTTGTCCAAGACATCACCAGTGTCAGCCACATTAATGTACGTTTTTGTCCAAGAAATGACCAGCGGAAACCACATTTTCGTCCAAAACTTGAGCAGCGGAAACCACCGTAATGTACATCTTCGCACAGTACACAGCCAGTGTCAACGACATTAATGATTTTCGCCCAGAACATTATCAGACAGTCACATTAATCTACATTTTGCTACAAATTATGGCCGGTAGCAACCATTCTGATGTCTGTATTGTAAAGTTCCTCAAATGCCCAGTTAAATCTTCGTCCTCACTGCAGAGAGCCATCATGTTTGACACTGAGTCCTACATTCGTTAGTTCTATACTGGTTTTTAGCCTGGTTCCTTAGCTTCTTCTTTTTTTTTTTTCTCTCAGTCCACATTCAGTACTTACAAAGCAGTTCTTCTGAAGGTGGACTCTCTTAAGCTATTCAGCATGGAGCTTAAATTCCATTGACATTCATTCGCGAAGGACTTTAAATTATTTCACTCGACATTTGAAAAAAAAAATTTGAATTTGCCTTCACATTTCTAGGCTATCTTAGAACTGAAAGGTAGGGAGGCCAGAAACTGTCCTCGCTGCCACTGACTTCCCAGGGATATCCTAGGTGTCGATTTCGTGAGCTGGATGGACCCTGGTGCCAGATGATTGAAAGAAAAAAAATTCTGTACCAGAGGAAGACCAAGGCGAAGATGGCTGCAAGACATCGTTGATAATATGCAAATGGATGCATCAGCAGCAGGGCAACTTGTTTACAACCAAGAGGCCTACAGGAAAGCTGTTAGGGAGGCAAAGTTCCACAAGGGACATGCAAATGACTGACTGACTGACCAGTGGAAGATAGAATCAGAGACCTTCTGGTTGGCAGGGGAGTGTATTAAACACAACATCACAACAGAAGAGAGATCTACATGTTTTCTTCCCTTTTCCGATGCTATAAGAGCCTTATTTACGTTCAGTATAAATAAAAATCTTACATCTTACATCCTTCCCGCGCTGTTAAACTTCACATAGGGCTCGCATGGTAGTTCACCAATTTTTCCTGTTTTCGGCGATTTTCTCAACCTCATCAAGGGATATCATGCCCACTAAACTGGCCTCTCTTAATAGTGTCCTCTTTAGAGTTTCACATGGTCGACCTCTTTTTCTTCGGCCTGTTGTGTTCCACTTGATAGCTTGTTTTGGGAGTCTCTGACTATTTCTTCTCAGCAAGTGACCGACATATGTCCATCACCTTTTTTATGATCACCCATGAGACAGGTTGTTGTTCGCTCATTTGTCTTATCTCTGCGTTGTTCTTGAATTCGTTCCACTTTATACCGATTATTTTCCTGAGGCATGTGTTTTCAAAATATTATAATTTATTGTCTGTTTCTTTAGTTGTTGTCCAGCTTTCGCACGCATAAATGAAGGTGGAAAAATACATTTGAAATGAACAGTTTTAACTTGGTTTTTATGCTTATAACTTTTGAGTGCCGTATGTTCTTAAGAATCTTGAATGTCAATGCTGCTCTTGCAATTCTAATTCTAACTTCCTTTCTGGTGTCGCCATCCTGATCTATGTAGCTGCCGAGGTATGCTAATTGGTTGACTTCTTCAACACCTGACCCTTCTATATATATTTTCCTGCTTTATTAATAGGAATTGCCATTATTTTTTTCTTGTTAATTTCAAGTCCTGTTTTGCTAGCCATTGAAGACAGTGTATCTGTTTTTTCTTGCATCGAAATAAATAGAAATTTTGACACATAAATCATGTCTTAGAACATATAAATCAAGAGTAATAAATGCGAAAATTTATACACAGATAAACGCTGGTTAGATAAAGTCAGTTTTATCGAGTACAGAGCACAAACAGATTGTGTACGTTACAATCTGTGTGACAAATAGGACGGTCCCCAGATCTGATTTCTCTTGAATGTCCCAGCACAAGTTAATATGAAAATCATTGGTGTTATCTGATGGTGGCTGTTATTTTGTCATTGAAGTGAAAGATTGTGACATACACTTTACAGTTTTAGGGACCCCCTGATATCTTATTACATGATGCATATGTTGTGGATATGTTAATTCATACAATGAGCCTGGAAGTTTATTAAGGAGCTATAGTATATCAGGGGCTGGGACATGTGCTCCGGTTGACAGACGACTCACTACCAAAAATAGCGCTAAGATGGACACCACAGGGGAACAGAAGAAAGGAAGACCAAAAGAGACATGGAGAAGAACAACAGAGGGGATGCTGAGCAACAGAGGGCTCACTTAGGCAAGAGCGGAAAAAAGGCAAAGGACAGGCGTCTGTGGAAAACCCTTGCGGAAGCCCCCATGTGCCTTGGACATTTAAGGCTGAGAGAGAGAGAGAAAGAGAGAGAGAGAGAGAGAGAGAGAGAGAGAGAGAGAGAGAAAGAGAGTATCAATAAATGGCATTGCCGACAAAAATTATATTATAATCATCTTGTGCCTTCATTGCCAAGGAAGATTGGCTGCAGCTGTCCTTCAGCTCGTTCTGTCCTTAGTTTTTTACACTGCATCAGCCCAAGTTCAATCCTGTCCGTTTCTTTTTTCTTTACACTGTCCATCAGTGTCTATCGTTGTTAACTTTTTAGTTGTTGTCCTTCCACTTGTCTTATGTGTACTGTCTGCGTTACTGTAATGTAGTCCCTGCCAGTTTAGGGTCACGAGTTAAGTACCGTTGCTGATTTAAGGTTGCACTAACAAAAGGTTGGGAACCACTGCTGTACGTTGGTAGAAACATGTACAGAACAGAGTCTTTGCTTATCTTGAATGATATTAAGATTGTTATTTTACTATTATTGCTACTACTACTGCCGCTACTATTACACTAATTCAATACTATTGCTATTATTAATTCTAATATTACAACAGCAGCAATTACTACTACTACTACTACTACTATGACTATTACTACTACTACTACTTTTACTATTATTGCAACTACTACTATTACTACTGCTACTGCTTTTATCAGTACTACTACTAGTACTACTATTTTTTAGTAATACTATTAATTCTTTTTCATTAATGAAATATTAGTACTACCACTACTTGTACTACCACTATTTGTACTACTACTACAACAACTACTACTACTACTACTAAATCTACTACTACTACTACTACTGCTACTACTACTACTACTACAACATCTACCACTACTACTGCTACAGCTACTACTACAGCTACTATTACTACAGCTACCACTACTACTACTACAACTACTATTACTACTACTACAACCACCACTACTACAACGACTACTGCTACTACTACTACTACATCTACTACTACATCTACAACTACTACAACAACTACCACTGCTGCAATTACTACTACTACAGCTACCATTACTACTACTACTACTATTACTACTACTACTACTACTACTACAACAACTACTACTACTACAACTATTACTACTACTACTACTACTACTATTGCTACTACTAATACTACTACAACATCTACTACTACTACTACTGCTACAGCTACTACTACAGCTGCTACTACTACTACAGCTTACATTACTACTACTACACCTACTATTACTACTACTACTACAACTACCACTACTACAACGACTACTGTTACTACTACATCTACTACTACTGCTACAACTACTACAGTAACAACAACTACCACTATTGCAACTACTGCTACTACAGCTACTATTACTACTAGTACTACAACTACTACTACTACAACAAAACAATAACTACTACTACTACTACTACTACTACTACTACTACTACTACTACTACTGCTGTAACTACCACTACTACAACAACTGCTACTACTACTAATTTTCTTCTCGTCTTCTTCTTCTTTTACTGCTATTACTTTTTTATTACTTTTTACTGCTACTACTTATTACTTTCAACAGTTATTATATTACTTCAGTTGTAGTTATTTCTATTTTTACTACTACTATCACAGTAAAGACAGTAACATTCCTTTCTGCTACTGCTGGCACTACTTTTTAATATCACTACTATTACTACTACTATTATTATAACTTTTGCTGCTTTCACTGTTGTTACAGTTTCTACGAATACTCTTACAATTAGTATTTCTATTGTTGTTTCTACTACAACTAATGTTAACAGAAGACGATGTCCGAATTTGTAATCAGCGACTCATGCTAGCGTCAGGGCTGGCAACCATAGCTAAAATTCTAGCGTCAGGGCTGGCAACCATAGTTAAACATGCTAGCGTCAGGCTGGCAACTATAGCTAACATGCTAGTGTCAGGACTAGCAACCGTAGCTAACATGCTAGCGTCAGGGCTGGCAACCATAGCTAAACATGCTAGCGTCAGGGTTGGCAGCCATAGCCGCCAAGAATCTGTCCCACTTCTCCAAGACAAGACAAGACAAGACAAGAAAGACAAGACAAGACAAGACAATGCCGCTGTTTTCTAGCGTGATGAATCTTTCAACATATCAAACTAAACGAAAAAACAGAACGACATTCAAGAGACCACCATCCACGCTGTAGAAAATGCAGGCACTTCTTCAAATACAACCACGCTTGTACTATACACAGAATCTCCTAAAGGATTGATTGATTGGTCGATTGATTGATTGAAGTGTGTTTGTAAGTGATGAAGAATTGGGCACGATGGAGCGTAAGACATTCTGTCGTTTATCATACAGCTTTCTCTCTGCTCCAATCATTCTGCATCAGATTGTACAAATATGCATCGCATTTCACAAAAGTGATTGAAATTAGACATAACAAAGCTGAAATGACAATCCTGTTACGTGTAATATTCATCTACGAGCTCAATACAGCAAATAACTAAATACATGTGACAAAATTACTCTCCCAGTCTTCCGCACATTTGCCGAACTTCTGTGCAGTAGATGAGTTCAGTATACTTTCTCATCATCATGCACGTTCAGTGCTTGCGACAAGAGTTTAAAATAATATAGAGAGGGGAAGAGAGAGAGAGAGAGAGAGAGAGAGAGAGAGAGAGAGAGAGAGAGAAAACGAACGAACGAACACACTTTATTCTCAAAGAGTTAAGAATTGGGCATGTAGGGCCGTCTAACATTTTGCCCTTCATCATACAGCTTTCACTCAGCCACAGTCATTCAGCATGAGAGAGAGAGAGAGAGAGAGAGAGAGAGAGAGAGAGAGAAAGAGAGAAAGAGAGAGAGATACACAGACACACCTGTTATCATTCATTCATTCATTCCTTTGCATGTCCCTTGCGGAACTTTGCATCCCAAACAGCACTCCTATAGGGCTCTCGGTTGTGAGCAAGATGGCCTGCTGCTGCTGCATCCATTTCCAGATCGTCAACGATGTCTTGCAGCCATCTTCGTTTCGGTCTTCCTCTTTTTCTTTTTCCCATTATGTATCCTTCCAATACGGTCTTCTCTAAATTATCATGACGTTTGATGTGTCCAAAATATTTAAGCTTTCTCTCTTTAATTCTCTTTACTAGCCAGCCTTCTTCAATATTAAGCTCTTGTAGTATAGATATATTTGTTCTTTTTTGTGTCCACGATATTTGGAGAACTCTTCTGTAGCACCTATTACCACTTTAAGAAAATTAAGAACAACAGAAGAAGCACTAACAAAGACAACATGGTTCGATATATTTGTTCTCACTGGGAAACTAAAACACACAACAACAAAAAATAAGAAAGGGGAAAACAAGAACAGGAGACAGATAAAACTACCTGAAACGGCTGACCAAGTCCCACAGGAAAGACGAGGCATTCAAATGACTGGAAGTACCCACACACACAAAAAAAATGGCGACCCATGATCGACGTTATCTTTCAGCGCCACGTTAGAGGAAGGAATCATCTATGCAAGCAATTTAAATGAGTTTTAAGGGTATTTTTCGAAAATTTTGTTTTGAAAATTTGAGACGCGCTAGGTCACAGAGTCACTTTGAGACACATGTCACAGAGTCACTTTGAGACACATTAAGTCGTAAAGTCACTTTGAGACACGTTAGGTAACAGAGTCATTCTGAGACACGTTAGGTCATAAAGTCACTTAGAGACATATTGTTTCATAGTCACTTGGAGACACGTTAGGTCATAAAGTCACTTAGAGACATATTGTTTCATAGTCATTTGGAGACACGTTAGGTCATAAAGTCACTTGGACACACGTATGTTTCGCATTTAACAAACATGACTGAAAATGGAAATAACATAGAGGTCATATAAAGGGTCATAGAGTCACTAAGAGACACGTTAGGTCATAGAACCACTTAGAGACACGTTAGGCCATAGAGTCACCTAGAAAAACATTAGGTCATAGAGTCACATAGAAATACATTAGGTCCTAGAGTCACCTAGAAACACGTTAGGTCATATAATCACCTAGGAACACGGTAGGTCATAGAGTCACCTAGAAAAACGGCTGGTCATAGAGGCACCTAGAAACACATTATGTCATAGAGTCACCTAGAAACACGTTAGGTCATAGAGTCACCTAGAAACACGGTAGGCCATGGAGTCACCTAGAAACACATTAGGTCATAGAGTCACCTATAAACACATTAGTCATAGAGTCACCTAGAAACACGGTAGGCCATAGAGTCACCTAGAAACACATTAGGTCATAGAGTCACGTAGAAACACATTAGTCATAGAGTCACCTAGAAACACGGTAGGCCGTAGAGTCACGTAGAAACACATTAGGTCATAGAGTCACCTAGAAACACGTTAGGTCATAGAGTCACCTAGAAACACATTAGGCCATAGAACTGCTTAGAAACACGTTAGCCCACACGATGACTGAGACCTGTTTCGTCATAGATTCAACGAAACATGTTAGGTCATAGAATGACTGAGACACGCTAGGTCATAGAATGACTGAGACACGCTAGGTCATAGAGTCACTGAGACAAGTTAGACCACAGAGTCACTGACACATGTTGACTCACAGTTTCTGAGACGCAGTCACAGTGATGTTAGTAACCGAGAAAGAGTCAGTAACAGAGACTATCTCTCTAAGTCCCTGAGCCACGTCAAGTCTTAGAGTAACGAAGGCACAACAGGCCACATAACACATATATAAGCATACAACAACATCAACAAGAAACAAACAAACAAAAAATCTCAAAACTAGATGAAAGAGAAAACAAACAAACATCCTAATTGCGTTCTTTTTTTCCAGAAAACAAGCGGATGCTAGTTTTTAAAAACACCTTTTTCCGTGGCAGTTTAAAATTGCAAAATTTAAACTACGGAACAAAACATTGTGGACCACTTGTTATTTTTTTCAACAACCATTGTACTCGTTACAGCCAGAGTTTCTTACACTTTAAGCTCACTTTTGTCATTAAAGTTTTGGTTATTTTAGTTCTATTTTTGTGTTGGGTTTTCAAATTCCTGTCTAGGCCAGCGTATTTCCTGCATTAACGCTTCGTATGTCTTACAGACGTCCCGAGCGTCCAAACACGCGCTCACACAAATTCTTGTTCAAGTCAACGTCCATCTCTCAAGAGCACCATTAAATCTTATTCTTGCTTCAAACAAGTTTCAGAAATAAGCTTTCTGATTGTTGATTTACTGCAGCAAGGATTTCTGTTTTCTATACCTTTTTTTTTTTCTTTTTCTCCACAGTTGGGCTTCTTTCTGTTATGCTGAATTTTTTTTTTACAAGTTTCATTTTTCTTTTCGGCTTCATTTTTCTTTTAGCTGCACTTTTTCTTATTGTCTACACTTCTCTTATTGTTTACATTTTTCTTATTGTCTACACTTCTCTTATTGTTTACATTTTTCTTATTGTCTACACTTCTCTTATTGTTTACATTTTTCTTATTGTCTACACTTCTCTTATTGTTTACATTTTTCTTATTGTCTACACTTCTCTTATTGTTTACATTTTTCTTATTGTCTACACTTCTCTTATTGTTTACATTTTTCTTATTGTCTACACTTCTCTTATTGTTTACATTTTTCTTATTGTCTACACTTCTCTTATTGTCTACACTTCTCTTATTGTTTACATTTTTCTTATTGTCTACACTTCTCTTATTGTCCACACTTCTCTTATTGTTTACATTTTTCTTATTGTTTACATTTTTCTTATTGTCTACATTTTTTATTGTCTACATTGTTCTTATTGAGTGCGCTTTTCTTATTCTCGACCTTTTTCTTATTGTCTAGACTTTTCTTATTGTCCACATTTGTATTACTGCCTGCACTTTTCTTAATGTCTAGATTTTTCTTCCTGTTGCACTTTTCGTATTATCTACATTGTTCTTGTCTTATCATTGTTCTTATTTTTCTTATTGTCTACATTTTGCTTCCTGTTGCCCTTTTCTTATTATCTAAATGTTTCTTATTGTCTACATTTTTATTATTGCCTGCACTTTTCTTATTGTCTACATTTTTATTATTGCCTACATTTTTGTTCCTTTTGCACTATTCGTATTGTTTACGTTTTTCATATTGTCTATATTTTTTATTGTCTATATTTTTCTTCCTGTTGCACTTTTCTTATTGTATACATTTTTCTTATTATCTACATTTTTATTATTGCCTGCACTTTTCTTATTGTCTATATTTTTCTTATTGTCTACACCTTTCTACTAGTTGCATTTTTCTTATTGTCTACATTTTTCTTCCTGTTGCACTTTTATTATTGTCTACACTTTTCTTATTATCTATATTTTCTTACTGTCTGCACTTTTCTTATTGTCTACACTTTTTTATTGTCTATGCTTTTCTTATTGTCTACACTTTTCTTCTAGTTCCACGTTTCTTATTGTTTCTTATTGTCTACGTTTTTCTTCTCGTTATAGTTTTCTTATTGTCTACACTTTACCTCTAGTTGCACTTTTTTATTGTCTACACTTGTGTTTTGTTGCGCTTCTTTTATTGTCTACATTTTTCTTATTGTCTACACTTTACTTACTTTCTACACTTTTCTTAATGTCTGCGCTTTTCGTAATGTCTATACTTTTCTTATTGTCTTAATTTTTCTTATTTCTACACTTTTCTTCTAGCCGCGCTTTTCTTAATGTCTGCACTTTTCTTATTGTCTGCGCTTTTCTTATTGTCTATACTTTTCTTATTTTGTAGATTTTTCTTTTTGTTGCACTTTTCTTACTGTCTACACTTTTCTTCTAGTTACACTTTTCTTATCCTATATGCTTTTCTTACTTTCAACACTTTTCTTATTGTCTACACTTTTCTTGTAGTTGCGCTTTTCTTAATGTTTACAATTTTCTTATTGTCTACACTTTTATTCTAGTTGCATTTTTGTATTGTCTATAGTTTTCTTCTATTTTACGCTCTTCTTATTGTCTACATTTTTCTTATTGTCTTCACTTTTCTTATTGTCTACACTTTTCTTATTGTCTACACACTTTTCTTATTGTCTACACTTTTCTTATTGTCTACATTTTTTTTATTGTCTACACACTTTTCTTATTGTCTACACACTTTTCTTATTGTCTACACTTTTCTTATTGTCTACACACTTTTCTTATTGTCTACACACTTTTCTTATTGTCTACACACTTTTCTTATTGTCTACACTTTTCTTATTGTCTACACTTTTCTTATTGTCTACACACTTTTCTTATTGTCTACACACTTTTCTTATTGTCTACACTTTTCTTATTGTCTACACACTTTTCTTATTGTCTACACTTTTCTTATTGTCTACACACTTTTCTTATTGTCTACTCCTTACTTATTATCTACACTTTTCTTTGAGTTTCACTTTCCATTGTCCATTTGTTTCTATTGCAGCTGTTAGTTTATGTTTCTGATACTACATTCCTTGAAGTTAGCATAGAATTTTCTAGTCCTAGGTCTTATATTCTACACATTTTCCACATCAAAACCCACTTTTTCATCTTGAAATTCCACTATGTTTAATCTATTTTTATGCCCATCAAAAGGAAATTCCATTAATTGTATTTTCTCCTTTGCTTTTAACTCTTCACGTAAAAATCTTAATTAAAATTAATCTTACAGCGTCTAGAAATGCAGTCTTAAACGTGAATAATCAGATTAAAATTTAAATAACCAACACGCCATTTTTAAAAACCGTTATATTGAACAGTAATGTACAAGTGTACTATACTACATCCGTAATGCTAGGATTTGGCTGTCTCAAATATAACTTCTAAGACGAACACTGTCATTATTATTGTTACATAGTAACAAAACTGCCATTATTACTGTTTCATAGTAAGAGACTGCCATTATTATTGTTACATAGTAACAAAACTGCCATTATTACTGTTTCATAGCAAGAGACTGCCATTATTACTGTTACATAGTAAGAGACTGCCATTATTACTGTTACATAGTAAGAGACTGCCATTATTATTGTTACATAGTAAGAGACTGCCATTATTATTGTTACATAGTAAGAGACTGCCATTATTACTGTTACATAGTAAGAGACTGCCATTATTATTGTTACATAGTAAGAGACTGCCATTATTACTGTTACATAGTAAGAGACTGCCATTATTACTGTTACATAGTAAGAGACTGCCATTATTACTGTTACATAGTAAGAGACTGCCATTATTATTGTTACATAGTAAGAGACTGCCATTATTATTGTTACATAGTAAGAGACTGCCATTATATTATTGTACAAATAAGCGAATGTCTCCCCCGTGTTAACGGAAGACTATTATTTTGTCTGTAGAATTTCTTTCTTTTCTGTTGGAAAGATTTCTAGCTAGCGAGAAATTTTATGGCGGCGGTGTCTGCTTCCGTAGTTTTGTTTTTGGAGGATATTTATTGACAGTTGTAAACTACGCCACAAAGGCTGGTTGGGGGGGGGGGCGGGGAGGGGGGGAAGGGGGAGGGGAGACCAGGGCAAGTTGGAGTTTTTAAGTGAAATTTATTGTTTTACGAAATAGAAAGACGTTCACTGAATTTGGTATGTTGTTGTTGTTGTTGTTGCTGTTGTTGTTGTTGCTGTTGTTGTTTCTATTGATTTTGTTATTGTTGCTGTTGTTGTTGCTGTTGTTGTTGTTGCTATTGTTGTTGTTGTTATTGTTGTTGTTGTTGTTGTTGTTGCTGCTGCTGCTGCTGTTGTTGTTTTTGTTGTTGTTGTTGTTGTTGTTGCTGTTCTGTCTTCTTGGAATATATATTCTTTGAAGCCGCTGCGGTGAAGATGTTGTGGCACAAGGTCATGTTGAATGGTGAGAAGGTTACGGAAACTATTTTTTGCTTTATGGTCAGTGGACGGAGTTAAAAAGCAAGGAGATGCAATGATTCTTCAGCAAAACTCCACCAGCGTGGGGGGGAGGGGAGAGAACTACAGATATTCTTGCCCGCTAAGCCAGGCGCTAGGCGTGTTATTGGGGAGTACCCCAACGGAGAGGTGAGACAGGGTCTTGGTCGGCTATGGTTCACTAACCTTGACCCAAGCATGTCAACCAAAATCGATCAACGTCTTCACTCACAGAGAAGGACATGGCTTGTCAAAGACTAAGTTTGGAAGCTTTTCCCCAGTTATTTCAGTTTTATTTTAGCGGTAATGGATGACAAAACTTTCACGTGTAATCATGGGAAGTGTAATCATGAGAAGTATGTTGTGTTAATCCTGAATGTGCTAATGTTAAGACCTGCGTGATTTCTGTAAAGAGGTATTATTAAATTAGTCTATTTTAACCCTTTTCACTCATTAATTATTTATCATGATAAGCCAAAATACAATTTATATACAAATTTCGGTATTCAGAATGTAGAAGAAAATTATAATTTAAAGGGAAAAAAAATGTGGGATGAGTTAGAAATGTGCCACTTTTCATTTTATTTAGACCTTGATTATGTGACTCTGAACATTGGCTTGCGACGGCGTGCATGATCTAACAACCCTGCCAGTGTTGTTTGGGAGGAAAAGAGTTAAACGGACCAGTTTTTATATCTTGTTTAACGTGAAAGTTTGCCTATTAAAGTGTATACTACCCAAATGGTGGCTATTTTCTTTCATTCTTAAATACTACATGCATGGGGAAAACTGTAAGTTTATTTGGTTATCATTTCAGTTTCACTAGAAAACTGATGAAACGGAGAAAAAAATGTATGAAAAGCGGAAGAACTGGCGGGCATTTGAAAATGAATATAAAATACAAATTTGAAGGTATTTTTTTTCATTTCATAAATATGGATATATGTGTATGTGTGTGGGATTGAAGGGGGAAACATATTTTTTTATGGGCGACATTTGGAAAATGGTATTCTTATCTTATATCTTATATCCTTCCCGTGCCGTTAAACGTCACATAGGGCTCGCAAAGTAGTTCACCAATTTTTCCTGTTTTCGACGAGTCTTTCAACCTCGTCAAGGGATTTTATGCCTGTTAATTTGGCCTCTCTTAACAATCTCCTCTTCAGAGTTTCACGCGGTCTGCCTCTTTTTCTTTGGCCTGTTGTGAATATGGTATTAGAGCGAGGAAATGGAGAGAAAGATAGCCCCCCCCCCCCCCACAATCGCCAATCCAAACTGAGGACGAAATGTGATGGATTTGAGTTTTATCTTTACTAAGCAAAGAGAGATAAATTGGGGGCCCCGGGTATCCCCCCTCAATAGCCCGGGTAATGGAGGTAAAATCTTGGCCCATCCTCATCATCCTTTCAGGGCCCCACTACATGCTGCTATGTTACGATTAGCTCTTGTGCCGCGCAGAAATCTAAAATTCGCGAACGAGAATATGGTTCATATCTTAGAAAGAAATTTCATAAACTAGATTGCGATCTGACTTGCTGATGATGATGCCAGCAAATTACGGTCTGGAAGTTTCTCATTTTAAACTGTCAGGGTTTCGAAATCAAGGTCAAACGGAGGGCGCGATGATACGGCATGTAAACAGAAGGGACCAGTGTTTACAGGACGGCCAGAAGCCGTCGATCCTGCTCCAACATGGCGGAGTACCGGAAGTTTCTTGTGCACATGACGACACTCATGGACAACGACAGGCAAGTGCCAGACACTCAAATTCCAAGCCTCGTGATGAAGGAAGCAAAACAGATCGACACCAGGCATTGGACAGATTTGGAACAAGGGAGGGGAGAGAGTGCTTTTCTCAGGGAGGGGAGGGATGTGCGAAAAGGGAAAAAAAAGCGATAAGATGAAGAATATGAAAGAAATAGAGAGGAGAAAAATACGTTTTGCTAGATGTCTGGTATGGTCTGGGATACACAGACAACAGAGAGGAACATTTGTCTTGGGGTGTATATAGTGCAATCAGTATTAGTGTGCGAACAGAGAGGGAGAGAGAGACAGAGAGAGACAGAAAAACAGACAAAGATAGACTGAGACAGATAGATAGAGAGAGAGAGAGAGCGAGAGGTACAGAGAAAGAAATACAGACAGAGAGACAGATGGAGGCGGAGAGAGACAAACAGAGAGAGAGAGACAGATAGACGGAGAGAGAGACAGAGACAGACAGACAGATACAGAGAGAGAAACAGACAGGCAGAGATAGACAGACAGACAGACAGACAGGCAGAGAGACAGATACAGAGAAAGATAGATTCACAGACGGAGACAGAGAGATATAGAGAGATACAAAAGAAAGCAAAAAATGCACACAGAGATAGATAGACAGAGATAGAAAGACAGACAGAAAGGAACAGGCAGACAGAGAGAGAGAGAGAGAGAGAGAGAGAGAGAGAGAGAGAGGCTGCAGTGAACGAAGAGCACTGAAGACAAATCACCAGATTTTCCACTACAGAAACTTTCTTTCACCCATCTCCCTGTAACCGCGAGCTGGTGTTCTTTGCAGCCGATGCTGTGGAGGTGTTGAAGCACAGCATCGTATCGGCATGGGAGTGGGTTAAGGGAAATATTTTTTCAGTCCTGGAGTGCAGCTAAAAAAGCAGGGAGTGTGCAATGCTTCTTTAGCAGACTCCACCACCATAGGGGCTTTGATTCCTACAGAAACCAAGACATGCAATGAAAGACTGGTGTCTTATATAACACAAGCACTGGTCTTACTACCATGACTACCGTTATAATTGTTACCGTTGTGCTTCACAACAGCCACAAACATATTCTTTTCGGCCGTAACTGTGACTATCTTAATCAGACATGGAGTGGGATTGTGAGTGGGTTAAAAAAATTTAATATAATTTTACGAAAGAACCACAAATGAGAAAGGATTATGTCCAGATGCATGATGCGTGGAGACATATTACGTTTAACAAGACTGAAATAATATAAGAGATCATTAGGAAAAGAAGGGTCTTGATCATCTCTGTTTGACTAACTCTAGTGCCCACGCCGTACTTTCTATACAGTGATCCATATTATCAGGCCCAATGCTTAGTTATTCTGAGGAGTAGGCCTTATAGGTATATATATATATAAGTTTTTCCTGTACAACACATGTTATTACATACTACAGTACAAGAAAAAAGAGTGCCAGGCGATAAAGTAAAAGAGAATTCGTGTGTTAAATATATTACTTTACAAAGTAAAGTATGCTGGTTATGTTTTGACATGATTTACGAACGTTTGTGTTTGGCAACTGTTTTTCCGCTCGCAACACCAAAGTTCGGCAACTCGTACGCAGTATTAACTACTGTTAACTTTGTTTGTTTGTATTTTCTGAAGGCAATGAGCTGCAACTGAGTTGCCTAATGGTTATGGTGCCTAGCCATATCTATTCTTAGTGGTAATGAGGTGTTGCATGTCAGTCGTTTAAAAAAAGCATGCTAAAAAAAGCTCGCTTCTAAAAAACAGCGCAACACCAATGTTAGATTACTCACGCTGTGGACGCCTGATGGAAAGAGTAGGTAGCCCCTGGTCAGGGACAATGTTAGAAAGAGATGTTCAAGCCCATTTGAACAGCACGGATCACGTCTGACGCGTAATGCAAGGACCGTGAGAAGTGGAGATAACTTGTGTCTGATCTCTGAGACGTCACAAGCCGCGGCTGGACGGTTTTTTTTTTTTTTTCTTCACTTTTGTTAACCATCGTATGGAAAAAAAATGTGAGTAAACAGATGACCTTGACGAAGTCCAGTACATTCGAAACTTAAGGAAAACAGAGGCTACTGTGACTTATCAGATGTATACAAACTTTAAGAACACGGACGTCAAGATCGATGACACCCCATGATGCCTGTTACTAGAAAGTTTCTGAAAACTTTGACCAGTGTCTTAGCTCGTCGACATTCATGAGCTCTTAAAAGACCCCTAAAAGCTACAAAATAACCTTAGGCTTTAGGTTTTGCTTCGTGACTGGAAGTTCATAATTGTAAGTTTCCTTGGATACTGAAATTAGCATTAGGTCATTTTCTAATATGGCGGTCGCACTACATAAAGTGTTCTGAGAGTGTTGTTCGGTTGTCTATGAATTAATTTTTAAAGTGCATTTTCTGGAAGATGCCGGATACATATTTTGTTGAAGATAACCGCAATATATTTATAATTTATTACTTCAGACAGTGGGGGAAAAATGTCATACGCCTTTCTGTCTCAATGTGGCATGTAACTTTGAGAAAAATGAAAAGATAAAACTTACCAAAACAGAGAGGTTGATTATTCACAGTCTAATTCCCTGTTTTTCTATTCTTAAACTTGAGACCACTCTGAGGTTTTGCGTAGACAGACAGACAGACAGACAGACAGACAGACAGACAGACAGACAGACAGACAGACAGGCAGGCAGGCAGGCAGGCAGATAGATAGACAGACAGACAGACAGACAGACAGACAGACAGACAGATAGATAGATAGATAGATAGATAGATAGATAGATAGATAGATAGATAGATAGATAGATAGATAGATAGATAGATAGATAGATAGATAGATAGATAGATAGATAGATAGATAGGTTATTGGTGCATTGAACACGCAAACACTTATGTTTTACCTAGCCTTTTCTTTCTTTCTTTCTTTTTTTTTCTTCCTTCTTTTCCTTCTTTCTTCCTTCTTTCTTTCTTTTTTTCTTTCTTTCTTTTACATTCTTGAGGTCAGTAAGATTAAACAAGAATATATTTCTGGAAATTTATTTTATATCTTACCTGAGGAGATATTCACCCGTTTCCACCTGGTGGCATTCACATCCAGGTATGTACTAGTGAACACATGCAAAATGAACACAACCATGTGCAGCACTGATACAGCCAGGACACGCTATATGAAACGTTCGTGTACAATCAAAGCAATATACGTACACATTTGATAACAGAATTACACTCAATCACAGACTGATGAGATTGCACTAGATGATGGGATACACTACAGCGGTTCTCATACTTTACCGGACTGCCAAATTCTTTGCTCCTAGGCCACATCCCTATAGCGACCCCAAAAATGTTTATCGCTCTATTGGCTCTGATACATTCTATAGCTATCTTTTCTCTTATCATCTTTCTGGAACTTTCCACTGCCCCAGGGGTAGTGGTGCTCATCTTGAGAACCGCTGTTGTAGATACTCATACATGTTCATATAGTAAAATGTTACAACTGCATGTTATATATTTTAGTTTCAGGGACGAAGAACAAGAACAGAGAGCCGGGACAAAGAACATGATGGAGTTTAAGATGTCCCTAATGCCAGAGTACTTCCACAGCGGCGGCTCTAAGCTGGAGGACGCTGTGAAACCTCTGCCCGCAATGGACTACGCCCATGTCAAATCATTCTCTAACCACGATCTGGGCGGAGGTAAACCACAGCAACAACATCTTATGCATGATCAGGACCAGCTCATCACGACCGTAGGTGAGTACAGCACCAGTAGTTGTGGTCCTACTCTGGCGGTATTGATTTAAATGAAGAAACAAATGTAATAGAACATCAAGAACAGCAAATACTTCTTCTTCTTCTTCTGTGAAGTGGGAGGAAAGAGGGAGGGACAGTGAGTATTTAGTCTATCCAGAGCGGAAAATAATCTAATACCGACCTGGATGCACAGAACATTTTTTTTTTGTCACTCTATTTTTCACGAAAGAACTTCCTTTCTTGAGATTATGTTTCTTCTTATTATTATTATTATTATTATTATTATGTGGAACGAATACGCTGGCAATACCTGGCAATCAGTGACCTATTGTTAAAAATGCTAAGGTTTAGAGTTAACGACCCCTAGCTGACCAAGACCCTGTCTCAATTCTCTGTTGTTTCTAGCATTGCTAATGTGGCAGGGATCGCCGTAGTCCCCAAGGTGGTGGAGTCTACTGAAGTAGCACTGAACACCCCACCCCCAATTTTAAGCTGAACAGAGGAAGTGATAAAATAGCCACCGTAATCCACTCTCAAGCCGGACACGGCGCTGTGTCTCAACATCCTCACCGCATAGGCAACAAAAAGAGCACCAGGTCGCAGTTCTAGGGAAGTAAAGAAGAAGAATTAAATAACTTGTTTCTAGAAATGCCAGATTTAAAACTCCCTGAAAAGACGTGTTGACCGAAACCTTTCTTTCTCTTCTAAACTGTATTAGGGAAATCTGGCGCTGAGGATGACTTGTCCAGCGTGAAGCATCACGGCCTACATCATCTGCACTCCCTCCACCAACAGGGGCTAACTGGTCAGCAACAGATGTACGGGATCAAGGACAGGTAGCAGTTGACTTGTATTTATATACTCTATGGACACCTGAATGGCGAAGTCGTTAGTGCGTTAGTCTTTCATGACGAAGGTCGGTGGTTCGAAACCTGGTCAAGAAATAAGTACCTGGCTTCTTCTGGATCTGGGGAGAGAAAGGCGGGCCAGGTGTGATGCTGGCCACATCAACTTCTAGTGTGCTAACAGGTCAAGAAAGATATGGACACAAACGCCATATCCCCTATGGCATGATTGCTCCATTTGGAGTACAGAGGACTGATGGGATCTACATGGCATATAGAGTTACCTCTACATATCCATATATGATCTATTTTTTTTTCTTTTTCGAAAAGTTTCAATTTTGAAACCTTTTATAGGGAATTGTTTCGTTCATAGTTTTCTATCATGATCGATTCTATTGCTATTATTGTAATTGATTAACCTAGTCGGCTTTAATAACCATAAACCATGCTCATGTTGTTAGATCTACTCTCTACAGCCATAAAACATGCCTGTGTTGTTAGATCTAGTCTCTGTAGCCGTAAAACATGCCTGTGTTGTTAGATCTAGTCTCTATAACCATATACCATGCTTGTGTTGTTAGATCTACTCTCTACAGCCATAAAACATGACTGTGTTGTTAGATCTAGTCTCTATAACCATATACCATGCTTGTGTTGTTAGATCTAGTCTCTACAGCCATAAAACATGCCTGTGTTGTTAGATCTAGTCTCTATAGCCGTAAAACATGCTTGTGTTGTTAGATCTAGTCTCTATAGCCGTAAAACATGCTTGTGTTGTTAGATCTAGTCTCTATAGCCGTAAAACATGCCTGTGTTGTTAGATCTACTCTCTACAGCCGTAAAACATGCCTGTGTTGTTAGATCTAGTCTCTATAGCCATATACCATGCTTGTGTTGTTAGATCTACTCTCTACAGCCATAAAACATGCCTGTGTTGTTTGATCTAGTCTCTATAGCCATATACCATGCTTGTGTTGTTAGATCTAGTCTCTATAGCCATATACTATGCTTGTGTTGTTAGATTTAGTCTCTATAGCCATATACCATGCTTGTGTTGTTAGATCTAGACTCTATCTGTACCTGCGTCTATGTGTTCAGGGATTTGTTGGTCGAGTTGATTTCTCCAGTAAGGGAGTGTTCATCTTAAAGTGAGTGAGGAAATGGTAGGAGAACTTGATTATGTTCTACTCAACTACGTCTACACTCGCTCACTTGGCTAAATGACAAAATGAAGGGAAAAAAAGAAAAGAAAACAAAGTCTTTTCTGCTAGAAAATGGAAAGCTCTATTTTCTCTATTAGATTATGAATAGTTCTACTTTTCTATTACAGTGTGAACAAGTCTACTTCTCTATTAGACTGTTATAAACGCTACTTTTCTGTCAGATTGCGAAAAGCTCTACTTCTCTGCCAGATTGTGAAAAGCTCTACTTCTCTATCATATTGTGGAAAAAATCTACTTCTCTATTAGACTGTGAAAAACTCTACTCCTCTGTCAGACTGTGAATAACTCTAATTTTCTATTACACTGTGAATAAGTCTACTTCTATATTAGATTAAAGATACCTCTACTTCTCCTCTACTTTGTGAATAACCCTACTTCTCTTTTAGTTTGTAAATAATTCATCTTCTCTTCATAGAGAGCATGGAGCAACGCAGATCTAATTTCTTTAAAGCTTGTACAAAAAATAAACTCTGTATTCAGATGCGGTTTAATGTGGTTAATTATTGTCATTATTATTATTATTATTAGGAACATAAAAAATGATCGAAGAAAAAGACAATGAATATTTGGCCCTCAAAAGAAAGCAGGTGATGGACAGCAATGAAATAAACGCACACAAAATAGAAAAACTGACTTCTAATTCACGAATATAAATGAAGTCAACGAAAAAAAACGAAGCAGACAACTGAACCAACTTCGTCCGTTTTTTTTTTTTTTTTACATAATTTATCGTTGTAACCAATCAAAACAGAAGTTGCAGTTATTACTAACATAGTAACCAATCAAAGCAAAAGTTGGTCTTGTTGCTGAGTAAGATATTAAAGATATTAACCAATCAAAATAAAACGTGCTTTTGTTATTGACTAACACTAGCATAGACTATTTTTTTTTAAAGAAAATGTGTACCAGTTATATGAACATTGCCTGAACACTTAGGTCAGTACAAAGGCATTAGAGATCCAATCCATTTCATGGATTTTTTCACTTTAACATTTATTTCTCAACTTTACTCCTACGCTATATATATCTTATATCCTTCCCGTGCCGTTAGACGTCACATAGGGCTCGCAAAGTAGTTCGCCAATTTTTCCTGTCTTCGGCGAGTCTTTCAACCTCAACAAAGGATTTTATGCCTGTTAACTTGGCCTCTCTTAATAATGTCCTCTTCAGAGTTTCACGCGGTCTGCCCCTTTTTCTTCGGCCTGTTGTGTTCCACTTGATAGCTTGTTTTGGGATTCTCTGCTCATTTCTTCTCATCAAGTGACCAACATATGTCCATCTCCTTTTCCTGATCACCCGTGAGACTGGTTGTTGTTCAGTCATCTGTCTTATCTCTGCATTGTTCTTGAATTCATTCCACTTGATGCCGAGTATTTTCCTTAGGCATTTGTTTTCAAAAGAGTCTAATTTCTTTTCTATTTCTTTAGTTGTTTTCCAGCTTTCGCATGCATAAATGAGGGTGGATATTACATTTGAATTGAATAGCCTTAACTTGGTTTTTGTGCTTATAACTTTTGAATTCCATGTTCTCAAGATTCTTGAAGATTGATGCTGCTTTTGCAATTCTGATCCTAACTTCCTTTCTAGTGTCACCATCCTGGTCTATGTAGCTGCCAAGGTATGCAAATTGATTGACTTCTTCAATATCTGTCCCTTCTATGTGTATTTTTACATTTTGATTGATGGGAATTTTCATTATTTTTGTTTTGTCCTTGTTAATTTCAAGTCCTATTTTGCTAGCCAGTGAAGATAGGCTATCTGTTTTTTCTTGCATGGAATTCACATTATTACTGATAAGAGTTATGTCATCAGCAAAATCAAGATCTTCTAGTTGGGTCCCATGTACCCAGTCAATACCTGTGTTACCTGTGCAGCATTTTGTCATTATGAAGTCTATTGTAATCCCAAAAAGTAAAGGAGACAGTATACATCCTTGTTTCACGCCTGTTTCAATCTGGAACCATTCACTCATCCCTTCTTCTGTCTTGACTGCACAACCATATCCATTGTATAAGTCCTTAATGATGTTGACAATTTTAGATGGTATTCCATATAGATATAAAATTCTCCATAATGAATCTCTGCGTATGCTATCAAATGCCTTCTTAAAATCTATGAAATTCAGTATTAATGGTTTCTGCTTTTCAATATGTTCTTCAAGTATTATTCTGAGAGTAAAGATCTGGTCGAGACAGCTTCTCCCTTTTCGAAATCCTGCTTGTTCTTCTCTCATTGCAGTATCCACTATATCTTTGAGTCTATTCAAAATGACCTTGCAAAATACTTTTGACACAACTGATATTAAGGTTACTCCTCTCCAGTTGTTACAGTCACTAAGGTTGCCCTTTTTTGGTATTTTAACAATGATTCCCTTCTTCCAATTAGAAGGGACCTTTTCTTCTTTCCAAATCCTACGCTATACCACACTTTTATATTGAATAAAAAGAAACATTTCTTAGCTTTTCCAAAGATTAATTTTTGTTACGTAGTGAAAATAAATCTTATTTTATAAATAAAGATACGAGCACAAACTTTGATAATGGTCGTTCGGGAGAACCATTCCACCCCTGCTTGTGCTGTAAGCACTTATTACATGTTTTAGTAACACAAAATAATGAGTGTATAAGTATACAACTATACGCGAAGCACTGCAGTAAAGTTGTGATACCAAAATGTATAAACTAGGAAACAAGTAGGAAAAACTTTATTACTTAACGACGTTAAGTAATAAAGCTGTTCCTAATTTTTTCCTCATTTATAGTACTAAAATGTATATCTAAATGTATAAAATAGGAAAACAGTAGAAACAGCTTTATTATTTAACGAGTGCACAGTTGTGACGTTTCGGCGTGAGCCTTAATCATACAAAAACATACAGGACGAAGAAATAAAGAGAGGAGATAAAGTATAAATTCACATGAGTGCTATGTTTAAAAAAAAAATCAAATAAAATGAATAGAGCATTTAGCTGTAACTTGTAAGAAGCTATGGCTTGTCCGACGCTGTGTGTAAGAAATTCATGTGAATTTATACTTTATCTTCTCTCTCTATTTCTTTGTCCTGTGTGTTTTTGTATGATTAAAGTTCACACCGAAACGTCACAACTGTGTACTCGTTAAGTAATAAAGCTGTTCCTACTTTGTTCCTAGTTTATACATTTTGATATCACAGTTTAACTGCAGTGGCTCAGTGTATAGTTATATACTCATACACTAATTATTATGTGTTAATAAAATGTATATCTATCCACATGTACAGTATATGTGATTTTTTTTTGTCGGTCCTAAAGTAATAAGTTAGATCAGTTTCAATTTCCGTATTATTTCTTATCTCTTAGGTCGTACCCTCAAGAGGATGCCCTCATGAAAAGACTATCGGCTTCCCACGACGATCCATCAGACATGACCTCGCTGCGACCTCTTGCCAACCTCCACCAACACGTGGTCAAAGTCTTCCCGGAAGCAACAGCCGACTTCGGGCACGTAACTGCCGCGGGAAAATACGGGAACAGTCTCAACAACTCTTCTTCCGAGCAGGACGTCAGCAGCTCCCAAGATCGAGGCTCCCTAAATGCTGAGGGCGTGAAAGACTACGGAGGCCTCGGGCAGGATTGCACGTACTCCTCACCTCTCTCGTCATCTGCCTTCTACGCAAGGCTGTATAACGGGGATTCGGATTCGTCGTACTTGTCGCATTTCAAGTTCTACTCTCCTTACGCCAACGCCCACGGCATCAGCAGCGAGAAGGAATACGATAAACACTACATCGCTCACCACGACAGCACGGCCACGTCACATTACAAAAATCAGATTCGGTTTAACAATATAGGGAACAGCATGGAGTCCTCACTGGATCAAGCCAAGCTCTACCCCTGCTATGATCGGTGTGAAAATGGTAGTAAGGACAATGAAAGGCTGAAGAACATGAACAACAGCAACAATATAAGCGTTAACAACAATAACAGCAACAATGGCAGCAGCAGCAACAACAGCAGCAGCAAGTCCAAGAACGAGACGAGCGATGACACAAAATGCAGCCTGAACAAGTCACAGAACCTTATCATTCCCAAACAGGAACCTCAGAACGAGCAGTCTTCGAAGCCGGCGAGGAGCATGAAGACGGAACCCGACACTCAGGCAAAACCTGCGTCAGTGACTGAAGCCTCATCTAAATCCCCCACCTCAACAGCTGAGACAAAATCATCCACACCAAACAACAAAGACAACCCGGAGTCATTCAAAGATCCGAATGTTAAGCCGCCTTACTCGTACGTGGCGCTCATCGCCATGGCCATCAAGGAGTCGGCGGAGAAACGTCTAACTCTGAGCGGGATCTATCAGTTCATCATTGGTCGCTTTCCATATTACGAGAAAAACAAGAAGGGGTGGCAGAATTCTATTCGGCATAACTTGAGCCTTAACGAGTGTTTTGTGAAAGTGGCAAGAGAAGGCGGCGGCGAGAGAAAGGGAAACTTCTGGACTTTGGATCCGGCTTTCGAGGACATGTTTGAGAAGGGGAACTATCGGCGCCGCAGAAGGATGAAGAGGCCGTACAGACCCACCTTGTCATTACACAAGCCCCTCTTTTCTGACCCGGCCCACGCGTTAAATCAGTTTACTTTTAACAACTATTTTAACAGCCCGTCTTATTCTCAGTATTCTGGTTACGCCCCCTGGGCACTGGCCCACAACAGCGGGGCCACCAACGTGGGGATGACACAACTACCTAGTTACCGGTCCTGCCAGAGAGTCACGGCACACTCTGCGCTCAACGGACTTCACCAGTACTCCAGTATGGGCGTCAGTATGAGCATGGGAGTTGGGCTCGGTGCCCCTGCCTCTCAGATGCCCTCCAGCATGCCATCCCCATCAAATTACGTCTCGCCGTTTCCTCAGTTCCCCGAGTACAGCACAGTTGGTGGCAGCTCTTCGTTTGGCTTCCAGTGCCGACAGCAAGGCGAGGGTTTCAACTCTTCTCATTACAATTCCTACTGGGCAGACAGATAAGAGCCAATTACGATTTCATAATACACAGATATCTTCTTCTGACCATGACAAGGAAGTTCTTGCTTCATCTCAGAAATACCCAAGTGATTTGTCGCTGAAGTGTTTCGTGGAAGTTACTGTTTGCTTCATTAGAGACATTTGATGCCCAGGACTATTTGACTTTTCGGAATACTTCCGTTTGTCCAGCCATGATGGCGCTCAGAAGTACACATGTACTTTGTGTGTGCGCATGCGTGTGTGGATAATCCAATAAACGAAGACTTACAATGCATGACGGGAAACGTTTTTAAAACGAAACATTTTCAACCTTGTAAGAGTTTTTACACTGAAAAGATCTCGCTGTTGTTATAGAAGTTTCATGTCTTTTAATCGCACTCGAATTTTATTGACCTACTTTATTTGCTGATGGGTTTTTATTTTCTACAGGGCTCTATTTATTTTAAACTTTTTTCTTTTGCCATCAAGAAAAGACTTGATCGAAATAGTGAAAAAACTTGATCGAAATAGTGAACTACTACTATTACTACTACTACTACTACTACTACTACTACTACTACTACTACTACTACTACTACTACTACTAAGCTGTTTACATAAATTGGCAGGTCGCCAATCCCGTCGTTAGGAGGTTTTCGCCTGCGCCGCACAGCTTCCCATCGATGCTTCTTAAGTCTTCCGTAGAGACTGCAAGATGGCTGCAAACGCATTTCTTGACTTTTCCATTTTAATTAATGTAAATGTTTCCACCCTTATTATCGTGCCATTAATTTATAGATGAAAAAATACACACGATTATCTTGTGCCCCGCTAGAGTTTGCGTTGTCGTATTTAAGATTGTAGAAGGGATAGAGACAGATATAAATACTGTATCTCAGAGAATAAAGTAAAATAAACTATAGTTTTTTTCCTTATGTGCCTGTCTCTGATGATTATTTTGATAAACACTCAGTTATTTTGTCTGTCCAGTATATCTTAACGTGTTATTGGACAATGGGTACCGTATTTCACGACATGGCAGCTCGCGTACCGCGTGTGGCGTACTGGTTCGTACTAAAAAACTGGATTTCGCCGTGGCCTCTGTTAGGCAGGTAAGCTTGGAAGTAACAGGTAACTCACAGCGGAAACAGTTCTGAGAATCTCGGACAGGCTTCCAACGTGGTCGTTAGATCCGCTTCTAAGAGTGTAGCCGTACCTTCTCCACTCTCGGGGAGGGAGGGGTTGTTTGATAGGATACTGCCGCTCTGCTTACTCGACAACCCATGAAGATATGCAGGAAACTCTCTGTTGTAGAGAGCGGAACAACAACGCAGCTCCTTCAGATCATCAGAGGAAAACCACCCCCCCACTCACTAATGTTTCGGGCCTATTAAAATTCTGACACTCTAAGGGGGTGGTTCCCCCCCCCCCCCCCCCCCGGGGTCATGACTCCCACGGGTCTTATGAGTTTTTTTTTTTTAATTATTTTCCTGTCCCGGAATATTACTTCCAAAAGCCAACACAGAAAGGACGTTCGAGTTCCTCTCTCTGTACAACTTCAGGGCAGATAACTTCAGATTCCAGGGGCAGTAACTCATCCTCCAAACTTCATTACAACGAACTTCATTCTTGCCATCAAGAACACAGGAAACAAAAAACAAAAAAAAAAGCGGACATTTAGTGTACTCCATAGAAAAACAGGAATTAATAATGATTGAGCTTACGGTTCCGTACGAAACAAGAATAGAGGAGCAGCATTTATTCAAATGTGAGAAGTACAATGATCTGGTCAAGCAACTGAGGCAGGGGCAGGAGTCAGGGCAAAAGTGATAGCTGTAGAAGTTGGAGCGAGAAGATTCGTAACAACATCAGCATATGACCTATGTAAGCAACTGGGCATACAGGGACAAGCAAGAGCAAGGGCATTGAAAAACCTTTCAGAAACAGCAGAAAAGACCTCATGCTGGCTGTGGAGTATGCGAAACAAGCATTGGGAACATAAATACTTTCGTTTGTCACAACCAATACCAGTCCTCCGTAGCTAAATCGCTAAAGACGCACTTCAGAGTGCAGTGCCAACTGCAAAATCATGGGTTCAATCCCGGGACAAAAAAAAAAAAAAGACAGCAACTCACAAGACCTCTGGGAGTCATGACCCGGAGGGGCCCACACCCCCACATCTCCTTAGAGTGTCAGGAGTTTAATAGGGCCCAAACACTTGTCTGAGGGGGGGGGGAGAGGGTACTTCCTCTGGTGATCTGAAGGAGTTGTATTGTTGTTCCGGTCTCTACAGTAGAGAGTTTCCTGCACATGCTTACAACGGTATTAAGTTTATGTTTAGCTTACTAACTAGTCATCAGAGCGAACTACGTGGCATTACAACGGTATTAAGTTTATGTTTAGCTTACTAACCAGTCATCAGATCGAACTACGTGGCACATTTACTGCCATGATTTTCTACTGTATCATATCTGTCTGCGATTGTGCAAGGTTACAACAATGATTTATTGCCCTTGATGGGTGCGCATGTCATCATCATCATCATGTGCCATGTCTGGAGGCGTCGGCCAACCATGTCTCTCCACGGTTCCCGATCTTTCATGTTTTCCATCGGTTGAGTTGTTGTGGTGCTCCATGCCATTTTGTCAAGTTATTTACGATTTTCTCTCTGTTCTGACTCCCGTTTTCCATGTTGTCAGATATTTTCATATTTTCGATTTCTCCTCTTCTCATTATGGCTAATGGACCCAGGATGTTCTCACTCACGATAATGTGGAAATTTTACATTTGTGAAGGCATCATTCGTGTAACCATAAAAACTAAACCTATTCTCTCTCTCTCTCTCTCTCTCTCTCTCCATCACCTCACCCCTTCCACTGCAAAGATTCTGCACCCCACTTGTGACTCAACCAGTTACCCCTATTACTGAGTGCCAGTGTTATTTTTGCTAGATAATCCGTTATTGTGAAAATATGTTTTCCAGAACTTCTAAAACTGCTGAAGGCCCGCATCTCACCCCTGTGGCAGTCATCTCCCCTGCTGGATTAATTACCTGCAGGGTCATACATGTTTGCAATTGTTGCTATGGTTAATCACTGCGTATACTGGTTTACTGCTATGGCTCCGGTTTTACTGCTATATCTCCGGGTTTACATCTATATCACCGGGTTTACTGCTATATCTCCAGGTTTACTGCTATATCTCCGGGTTCACTGCTATATCTCCGGGTTTACTGCTATATCTCCGGGTTTACTGCTGTGGCTCCGGTTGTACTGCTATATCTCCGGGTTTACTGCTATATCTCCGGGTTTACTGCTGTGGCTCCGGTTGTACTGCTATACCTCCGGGTTTACTGCTATATCTCCGGGTTTACTGCTATATCTCCGGGTTTACTGATGTGGCTTCGGGTTTACTGCTATATCTCCGGGTCTACTGCTATATCTCCGGGTTTACTGCTATATCTCCGGGTTTACTGCTGTGGCTCCGATTTACTGCTATGCTTTTTTGGTTTATTGCTATATGTGCTATTTACTGGCAGGTTTACTGCAGTGTCCATGACTTGGCGTCGCATCTGTGATTTATTTTAACTCTTAACTCACCACACAGCATCCCGGACATAGGAGTGGTTTTTGTAACTTAAGAGATGTCATTGTCGGGGGTGTTTTACTGGGAAATGACATGATGCTCAGTTCTAGTGTTTACGGTCATTTAAAATTATGAATTCCCAGGTATGGAACAAATCCATATGGCTGTAATTATTTTATTCTTAAACTGTTTAAATAGCCATTTAATCGGCTCAAGGCAGACAAAGAGTTAAATATTTGTAATTCACCGCCTTGTTGGTGCAATGCTTATTTTTCTTTGTCTTATAATATCTGCTTAGAGCAGAGGTTCTTAACCTTTTTATAATTACAGACGCTATATGAATTGCCCAATATATCCCCATACCGTATTCGCAAAGATTATTATCATTATCATCATTATCATCATCATCATCATTACCATCACCAGTCATGGGGCTTAAAAAAGTCAATAGACAGTTTTTTAACTTTTACATATGCATAACTAGGACCACAGCAGATGGCAGTACCAAACCCCCATCATTTGGCTTCCAGACCCCCATCATTTGACTTTCAGACCCCCATCATTTGGCTTCAAGACCTCTATCATTTGGCTTTCAGATCCCCATCATTTGGCTTTCAGATCCCCATCATTTAGATTGAAGACTCCCATCATTTGTCTTCACAACCCCTATCATTTGGCTTTCAGATCCCCATCATTTAGATTCATGACCCCTATCATTTGGCTTTCAGACCCCCATCATTTGTCGTCACAACCCCCATCATTCGGCTTTCAGACCCCCATCATTTGTCTTCTCAACCCCCATCATTTGACTTTCAGACCCCCACCATTTGTCTTCACAATCCCCTATCATTTGGCTTTCAGACCCCCATCATTTAGCTTTCAGACCCCCATCATTTGGCTTTCAAACCTCCATCACTGAGTTCCCATATCCCTTGTTGAGAGGCCCTGGTTTAGTATATCTTCCGTCTAAGTTTCCTCAAGGCTGAAAAGAACATGGTACGAGTAAATTTCCACTGTTGCTTCAGTGGCTTTCTGAGTCAATGACTGTCACTGAGACTCTACGAGAGGACGGGAAGAGCCTGGCCTACACACACACACACACACGCACACGCACATACACACACACACACCAGGGCCTGGGATGCTGAGTGAGCCCGTGGGCCCTGGTTTTTTTTCTCATCTTTTTTCTTTTTTTTAACTAAAGGAAGAATTCATGAAGCAACTATAACGTCAGCTGAATTTTGATGATGTAATTAACACATTTTTTCTAACAGGAAAACCAGAAAAGATAACTTCGTAACCATCCCAAAACATAACCGTATAAAACAATCAAACAATACTTACATAACAGAAGAATTCAGTCTAGAAGTACTACTTGAGAGTTACTTCCAATGTTTGGATAGGGGGACCAATTATAAAGAACCCCCCCCCCCCACACACACACACACAAAACCAATCTCTCCTGGAACCCGTCCTGACATTCCAAGATCCTGCATCAAATGTCTACCACTACCTGGATTGTCCATGCTTGATTACTGACAGACAGATGTGTCTTTTTTAAACACATTTTTGTTGTTGTTTGCTTTCTTTTTGTTTGATGCATCGATAATTCATTGTCCAGGGCAAGACTGTCTTTAATGCTTTTGGGCACTTGATCAGAGGCCTCATAATTTCAAAGATTTTCAGTGCAGTTCTTCTTTGTGTGGGTGAAGTGGCCCGGTGCAGTGCTTTGGCCCAGGGTATACGAAAGCCGCTAAGAGGGTCTTGACCTCGGCCGTTTGATTTTAAAAATTCATCAGATAGGGCGTGAAAGCAGAGAAGAAAATCGATTATCCCAAAGGTATACACGAGTATATCGCGTGATTCTCTAACAGACAGCTTAAAAGTTAACTATGAGACCGTGACACAACGTAACCGCAAATCAAGGGGCATAACTACTGAAATAAATGTGAAAAAACTTTGTGACTCGCCCTTGAGTTTTTTTTTTGTCATAATAATTCCCCCCCCCCCCCCCCCAAAGTTGCGCCCATGATTTGAGTTTACTTTTTGACTCCTGTCCCCGGCACAATCTCTGCGTCCCAGAGCACTGGTTGCTTTGCTGAAACTCATTCTTCGCCAGTGTTTGCGTAAAAACATGTGTGTTGCTAGCATAGATATGGTCGTAATGTGTTAGTACAGGAGTTGACATAATCAGAAGTCTCCTACGCTTAGTTCATGTATCCAAGACCAAATTTACAGCGGCCAAATACGAGTATGTCCTCATCTGTTGTACTGTTGTAAATAGGAGGTAACAGCTGTTAATGAGGCCGAGGGAGTTGATTTTTTAAAAAAAGTATTAAGACTGTATATTGTATTAAAATATAGCAAGATTCTTGGTTGGCTGAGTGGTTAGGCTCTCGGTCTACTAATCCGGTGGTACCGGGTTCAATCCAAGCAATGGGATTTTTTTTTTCCATGGTGCGGCCACATCAGAAAGTCCATGGGGTCCACCCAGTCTCTAAAAATGGGTGCTAGAGAAATCTGTGAAGGTAAATACGGCCAGGCGTGATACTGAACACATCACACTTTCATGTGCCGAAGGTCATGGAAATACGGCCCTAGTACCTTTTCCCCAATATGCCTTAATGGCGTGGATTTTTGCCTTTTTTTAATAGCAAGACTATCAATTCTTGTGTGAATATTTTTTTTCTTTCAAATACCGACTTCGGGTATTGTACCCAGGTGTTCATTTTCTGCTGGTAAATGTTGTACAGTTTCAGGTGCGTTGTTCTGACGCAGATATCGGGTAGCTTTACAGGTGAATCCGATCTCAGCCCACACCACTGCTCTTGACAAATCAAGCGATTGGATAACCTCTGAGCTTCCAACGTTGCCTGGCAATAATTTAAGAAGTAGTTACCCAGGGTATACAGAACTTCCCAAAAAAAAAAAAAATTCATAAAGATGAAAAGCAGAAACGAAATGCAAAAATTATTTTTTTTTTTAAACTAAGAAATAAGAGACCAGGTAACGTAGGACGAAGGGACGAACAGGGAAAGACATTTAAGAACAGTGTTTGGGAGTTTGGAATAGGGAAAGACATTTAAGAACAGTGTTTGGGAGTTTGGAATAGGGAAAGACATTTAAGAACAGTGTTTGGGAGTTTGGAATAGGGAAAGACATTTAAGAACAGTGTTTGGGAATTTGGAATAGGGAAAGACATTTAAGAACAGTGTTTGGGAATTTGGAATAGGGAAAGACATTTAAGAACAGTGTTTGGGAATTTGGAATAGGGAAAGACATTTAAGAACAGTGTTTGGGAATTTGGAATAGGGAAAGACATTTAAGAACAGTGTTTGGGAATTTGGAATAGGGAAAGACATTTACGAACAGTGTTTGGGAATTTGGAATAGGGAAAGACATTTAAGAACAGTGTTTGGGAATTTGGAATAGGGACAGACATTTAAGAACAGTGTTTGGGAATTTAGAATAGGGAAAACATTTAACCACAGTTTTTAGAAATGTGGAAAAGGAGAAGACATTTAATCTTTGGAAATATGAAATAGGAAAAAAACATTTCAGAAATTTTAAAAAAAATTTTAAATAGGGAAAACATTTATGAACATTCTATGGAAATTAGACATAGGGAAAGCATTTAAGAACAATCTTTGGAAATCTGGAATAGGGAAAAACATCTAGGAACAATCTATGGCAATCTTTTGCTAAATTTCTGACTCATCGAGATATGCTGCCCATTTCTAGCAAACCTGTTATAAATAAAACTGGACACCATCTTATTAAATTCCTGTCTTGTCAGCGTAGACTTTGCAGCTCTAGTGAAGGCGTTATTATAAACGGAGCTAAGCATTATCGTGTTAAATTCCCGAATCAGTGTCCAGTTCTGGAACGGCTAATCTGATGGAGCAAACGCTCAAGAGTTTCTCCTTCAAAAAAAAGGGAAGAAAAAAAAATGAGACAAGATTGAGGGAAACTGTAGCGCGAGAGTAAACCTCAAGGAGCTTTGTCTTCTCCTGGTCAGACCCCTGGGTTCATCCTGTGCGGGCCCTGTTGATGCTTTCTATGGCTTCGTGTTGCCATGTTGACACGCTCTCAAGGGTGTTAGCCAGCCGCGTGTATGCCGTCTATTTTTCAGTTTGCTCCCCTGGTATCTATGGCTTCCTAGATATAAGATATTATCAGAGAACTCCATCCCTGCAGAATGACACTGTGAAAATGTTATTTTGTATCAGGTTTCTATTGTCCAAGCACTTACCTAATTCAGCGCCATCCAACACGATAAACGAGCATGAATTGTTTCTAAGTAACTGTCAGGCTAATGGCTGTACTGCGTATATTTTCACTCGATTAGTCAGTAATTTTGTATGAGAGAAATTGGCGTGTTAATGTCTGAGAGCAGATGATTGCGTGAATTTATAAAAGGCTGGCCCATAACAACTCAAAGATGTATGTAATTGGGATACCGCACTCTCACAACAGCTCAAAGATGTATATAAATGGGATACTGCACTCACATAGATGTATGTAATCGGGATTTGAAGACGGAGGACTGCGCATCAGAAACCTGGAAGAACGTAGCTGTTGTCGACCCTCTGTAGTAATCAAGTTATCAACACAGACGATAAGAAAGAAGCACCTGCAACAGACGATTCAGAGAATAACTCGAGGAAGAAGGTAACGATATAGCAGAATATGCAGAAAAGCCGTAGGACGCACAACGTACTATCAGAAATGATTTAACAAGTTCAGATGTGAAGGTAGAAAATTATGAAATCCCAGGTCTTTTTTTATGATCCGGGTTTTGGCATTTTAACTAGAGTAGAACATTTAGAATCAACAGTGAAAGATAACAAGGCAGACAGGATGTCTCCTGACCTGGATGACTTCAGCTTAAGCGAGGCTGAAAGATGTGTAAAGACACCTTTGGGAATTTGGAATAAGAAAAGACGTTTAAGAACAATCTTTGGGATGCAAAAGAGGAAGACCAAAGCGAAGATGGCTGCAGGACATCGTTGATGATATGTGAATGGATGCATCAGCAGCAGGACATCATGCTTACAACCGAGAGGCATACAGGAGAGCTGTTAGGGAGGCAAAGTTCCCGCAAGGGACATGCAAATGACTGACTGACTTTGGGAATATGAAATAGAGAAGTGGTTAATATACTCGTTACTCGTCTTTGATGATGTAGGTTAGTGGTTTCAATCTGGTTCCAGTCAACCAGTTTTTGAAATGGGTACCTGACTCTTATGGAAGCAGCGGAGGATAAACAATGAATTAAATGCTTAATCACGTCAGCCTCTAGTGTTCTACGTTTTCAAGGACAATGTGAACATCAAACCCATACACCGTAGATGGCTCCGTGGTATGGTAACAATGTGAACATCAAACCCATACACCGTAGATGGCTCCGTGGTATGGTAACAATGTGAACATCAAACCCATACACCGTAGATGGCTCCGTGGTATGGTAACAATGTGAACATCAAACCCATACACTGTAGATGGCTCCGTGGTATGATAGTGCTACCATCGTACCTTTGTTAATTTACAATGATCCAGGAGACTCGTTGTAGATGAAATAACGCTCAGATACCGGTAAAGATGAGAAACATGATAAATGTGTTTATGGGATTTTGTGTGTAGGGGAGAGAGAGAGAGGAGCGAGAAAGGGAAAGAGGAAGAGAGGGGGAGAGAGAAAGAACGGGAGATAGACATGGGGGGGTAGGGATAGAGAGAAAGAAAGGAGAGAGAGGGAGAGGGAGAGGAAGGAGAGAAAGAAAGGAGGGAGGGGAAGGAGAGAAACTGAAAGAGAGAGAGAAAGAGGAGAGTGAAAGGAGATAGAGAGAGACAAGAAAGTGAGAGATAGGAGAGAGAGAAGGAGGTGGAGATGACGGAGAGAGAGAAAGTGAGAAGAGCTACATATTTAGAATGCTGAAACTAAAAGCAGGCAACTGTCAGCCTCTTCCCCCCCCCCCCCACACACACATACCATTCCCCACCCCAACAGACACACATCATTCTCTCCCCCCCCTCCAAACTGAAATATTGCTGCTGTCCCCTGAATCCACATGAAAACAAATATGGCTGATTGTAGAGTTGACAACATTTTATGAAATAGGTAGACAGTGTTTACATAACTATGGCCGTTCCGGTGTCAGGCATGCACAGATGCTGTCAAGTTTCAGCGAAAAAGAAAGACATCATGGCCACAGCTGATGTGTTTGTTATTGCTGTTATTACAGTTTTTATTATTAGTGTTGTTATTAGTTGCAGAGATTTCTTTATGTAAATGATAACACGAGCGTTTGGTGCGTAAAGCGCGCTGAGATTTACAACTGTCCGCGAGCTTGCCTGGGCACATGAGTGGTGAAGCGATTAGTTCACTCGCCTCTCATGGTAAAGGTAGGTGATCTAATCCAACCGGAGCCGCCCAAGTCACCCAGCTGTAGAAATGGGTACCTGACTTCTTCTGGAGCTGGGTAAGGGAAAGCGGCCAGGCGTGATGCTGACCACCTCATCCTCTGTGCCGATGGGTCAAGGAAAATACATCCACTAACACCATCTCTCGTAAGTGTCTCCCTTTGCACAAGGGGACTATCTCTTGCTGTCAAAGAACCAGTGGATTGTGTGTGGATGTGGAGCGACCGGGGAGGAAATCAGAACAAACTGAACGAAAAATAACACGTGGGGCGCGCTAGTGATGTGGTCTGATATGCAAAAGGGTTGCAACGAGGAACTTTTTGGGAACCGCTGATCTAGTCTTACGATTGGTCTTGACAGTTTCTTCTTCCCTGCCTTTTCAACCAATGGCGTGAGTGTTTAGAAATGTAACCTTATTTGTTATTGATGTATACATTATTTACAACTAAAGATGTGCTGAGTTGGGACTTTTAGGTTTTCGGCTGAATACGAATTCGAATCGAATATTCTGTACACCCCTACATACATTTCGAAGTACGCTTCGAAGTGTTGTTTCGCAACATGAGTTGTATTACCTCGTGTCTTATGGAGTTGACATAGTAGTGTGTGTAATTATTTTGTAATATATGTGTAATATATTGTAATATATTCTGCTATATACATTTTACGGCATTTGCTTATGTGGTCTAGTATGTTTGTATTCAAAGTACGGCTGATTACATGTGATTTGATAGATAAGGGATGGACGCAGACGGGAAAAACGCATTTACACAAAATGAATGAGAGAAGATAGAAGCTGTGAAGGAATAAAATTATATATATAAAGCCACTTTCAGTTCCAGAAGGGGAAGCCACGAGCTGTGAGTATAATGAGCTGCAGTTTTTGGTTTTAGAATATAGTGCCAAGGAGGCGTAAGATGATGATGATGATGATGATATTGATGATGATAGCTGCGTGAATTCAAAGGATGTGTTGAACAAAGCGCTGTAAGTGAATGAGCTGAAGATGAATGTATAAGAGAGTGAGTGTATTGGGTATTGGCATGATATATATATATCTTACTTAAGGAATATGAATATTATATATCTATATAAGATCAAATATATTGATTAATTGATTATAGGAAGCTTAGAATCATGTTTAGATTATTTAGAGCATTTCATTAGAAAAAAAAAGACAGTCCGAAACTGCATATTAAAAATGTGGATCAGTAGTTGTAAAAAACAAATAAGGAAAAAATAAATATTTTGTTAGCATCTGCATTATATAGTTCTGTGTGAGTTCATTTTTTTTAAGAGCATGTTTTCATCATTTTTTAAAAAGAGACTACGCACTGTGATTTTAACATGTGTATTAAACCAAAAGTTAAAGGTATTATTCCAGTGAATGTCCTGATATACATCGGGGACGTCGTTCATGTTTTCCTTGACCTGTCGACACGCTAGACCCAGTGACCAGAGAGTGTTGTGGGCAGCACACCGGGGGCTGATCGTCTTTGCTTTAAAATATCTAAAAGAAGAACATTCAGTACATCGATTCCCCAGGATCTGGCTCGCCGCGGAACTATGCACCTGCTGAAAGCCCCCTTTACTGGGCTCGTCTAATTTCCTGTCCCTGTGGGGAATAGATAAGCGCATAGTTACCTGGTTTGGTTGGCAACCTTAAGAGTAGGAATAATGGGTCAGTTCCCGATGTTTTTTCTCAGAGTTGCGCACCACTGAAAACTGACCGGTGCTTGACCCATTATTCCTACTCTTAGGGTTGCCAACCAACCTAGGTAACTATGAGATTATCTATTCCCTACAACCGCTTCAGTTTCATCAAAGAGAAACAAGCATTCGACTAGAACCTACGTGAGAGAACTACTTGCAAAATGTTCTACTCTTCCTCTGATACTGAGTATATTTTCTTTAGAAACATAAACTAATATATCAGTCATACTTAGATCTGCCCCCAAAACTTCATTCTTTTTTTTTCTCATAAAACTCTGTGTGTAACCCGTTCAAATTTCCCTTATCTCCTGTAGTTCAAAATCACACAATGCTTTCACAAAAATCTTGTTTCCAGTTTGTTTCTAGGGGAACGTTTTCTAATTTAGAATACTAACTGGAGGCAAGGACGCGTGAAGTTTAGTTCAGCGACCCATAGCTGACACCCAGCGTTAGGGTTGTCGAAACACAGCTAACCAAGACCCTGTACAGCCTCTCCGTTGGTATACCCAGTTACAGCCTGGCTGAATGTACAGAAATCGCCGTAGCCCGTATGGTGGTGGAGCTTGCGAAAGAAGCGGTGCACACTCCCTTGCATTTTAGCTCCGTTCAGGGACTGGGAAAAGTAGTCAAAGTAACCTACTCGCAAACCGACACCAGACTGTGTTCTCAACATTTTCACCCCATAGGCTGCTAAGAACATTTATTTGCAGTTCCGGAGAAGAAGAAGAAGGAGGAGGAGGAGGAGGAGGAGAAGAAGAAGAAGAAGGAGGAGGAGGAGGAGAAGAAGAAGAAGAAGAAAAAGAAGAAGAAGAAGAAGGAGGAGGAGGAGGAGAAGAAGAAGAAGAAGGAGGAGGAGGAGAAGGAGGAGGAGGAGAAGGAGGAGAAGAAGAACAACAACAACAACAAGCAGAAGAAGAAAAATAAGAAGAAGAAAAAGGAGGAGGAGGAGAAGAAGAAGAAGAAGAAGAAGAAGGAGGAGGAGGAGGAGGAGAACAACAACAAGAACAAGCAGAAGAAGAAAAAAAGAAGAAGAAGAAGAAGAAGAGAAGAAGAAGAGAAAAAGAAGAAAAAGAGAAGAAAAAGAAGAACAAGAACAAGAAAAAGAAGATGAAGGAAAAGAAGAAGAAGAAAAAGAAGAAGAAGAAAAGAAGAAGGAGAAGAAGAAGAAGAAGACTATAATGAGAGTATTTATTAAATAAGCGTTGCAATAAATTTTAAAGAAAATCAGAGCATTCTTCACTGCTAGAGAAAGGAGAGATGAGAAGAGGACGAGAAGAAAGAAGAGTGGTGGAAGAGGGAAGAGTTGATGAACGGAAAGAGGGCTGACGGATGCAGGAGGCTGAAGAGTAATTAACAAATTTAAAAAAAAAAAAAGACTATTTCAAATTTCCTGAATGAGCGATCGTTGATTCTTCGATGTTCATTAAACTCCCAGAAAAGTTCAGAGTTCCTCGCTGTCACACATCAGCACTTTCACATTTTATTTCTTCAACACGTCCATGAACATTTTATTTGTCATATTTTTTTTTTTATTAACATAGTTTTATTTCTCTAAACGTTTTTATCAACATAGTTATATTTGTTTAAATGTTTTGTATTTGGTGAATTGCTTATTAACACAGTTATATATCATTAATTTTTATATTAACACCGCTGTATTCCGTTAATTATTATACTAATGCAGTTATATTTCATTAATTAATTTATTAACGCACTTATATTTCATTAATCACGTTATTAACGCACTTGTATTTCATTAATTTTTGTGTGTTCATACCGTTTTGTTTCATGAGTTATTTTACTAACGCGGGTGTATGTAATTAATTACATTAGAAAAGAGTTATATTTTGGCCAAATAAACTTTGCACCAAATCAATTAATAATCATGTTATATCAAATGTTGAAATGACGTTAATAAATAAAATTAAGGGATATTTAGAAACAAAATCATAATGTTGCGGTAAAGTAAGTTTTGGTCCATACCATACTACACTACAGCACATTTCTGCTACATCTGCCACCAGAACAGATTCCCCTAAAACCGAAATGGACTTGTCTTGTCTTGTCTTGTCTTGTTTTGTCTCCTTCCTCATATACCTCTTCAGTGTTTGAGGGGACACATAGACGTCCTGGTAGGTCTCAGAGATTTGCTTCATATAATGACGTATTTAATGCTACTGTAATTTCCTCTCTCCATCTCCTGCGTGAGCGGCCTCTTCCTCTGTTACCTACAAGTCTTAGTGTGAGTGTTTTCTGTGGTATACTGTCTGGTGGTAACCTCGTAACATGACTTGCTGTTTCTGGTCATAGCGTAATACTGGAGTTATTCCAGCCTTTGTCCTGATGGTGCCGTCTCTTATTTGGTCTCTTCGTTTCACATTTAATATTCTCTGCAAAGATGATGATTTTTCTTCTGCTTTTAGCTGTTAGTGCCCGTGTTTGACATTGATAGCACAAATCTGGGAGGAAAACTGTGGTGTGCAGTGTCATTTTTGTTTCAGTTGTGATGTGTTTGTTTTTAAATAAAGGAGTCATTTGTCCAACGACCTGATTTGTTCTGTTGCATCTGTTCTCTGCCTCAGCATCAATTTTTCCTGAGGATGATATTGCCGAAGTTGGCTAAAGTGCCAAATATGCAGAATCTAATGAAGGTGGTGATCCAGCTTGGACGTGGATGCCGAGACTGGCCTCAGGGCAAAATAGAAGCCCAGGTGCAGGTACACTCCAAACCACGTGACCCTGTGATCTTCACAGACTGGTCAGTGGCACGAGGCCTAAAAAGTGGATGGGTCTGTATTGTCTACTTTAATGGCAAACCGGTAGCGAGTAAATCAGGAGCCTAGGCAACCAGCACTTCGAGCATGAGAATGGAGGTGCAGGCAGCATCAGAAGCAGTTTCCTGGTTTGTGGAGCAAAGCAACTTGCATGGGGTTATTGTAACAGACTCATAAAACATGTTAAGGAGAACTGTGAGATATTTCTTTCGTAAGGAGTGGGTCCAGCTTCCAAAGGGCTCTCGGTTATCCAGTTTGACGTGGATCTACTGTCCGGGTCATGCGGATGTCAAGGGCAATGGGAGAGCGGACAAGATGGCTGGCATGGCATCAGTTCAAGGAACCCTAAGAATGGACAAGGAGGAGATTGTAAGTTACCTTTGATAGGCTGTGTATGGAGGATGACATCTGGATGGATGAATGACAACAATCACATCAGGGAGATGATCGAACTGGGTGAGAAGAGGGGAAGTGGACTTTTTTTCCAGAAAGAAGTAGTTTAGCGCGTTACCAGTGAGTGACTGGCTCCACTAGCACACGCACACTTCAGAGGGTGTTGGAACGGAAGGCGGAGTATACATGGGAATGCTCGGAGTGCGGGGATGCCAGTATCTGATTACAGTCACATTTGTTTCTGATATATAAAGTGACGTTGACCGTGTTTTGGGTTGGATCTGAGCAATGACCACAAATAGGGTGGAGCATTGCAGTATAGAATTCTATGAATTAATTTGGTTTTGTTGAAGAGAAATATCTTTTTTGATTGGTAGAATGTCCAGATATTTGATATTGTAATCTGTGAGAGATTGGGAGAGAGAGAGAGAGAGAGAGAGAGAGAGAGAATGACAGACTGACTGAACTTTAATTGTAAAGTGTGAAGAATTTATGCACGCGGCTCGTCTAGCATTCTTACCTCCATCACACAACTTTCACTCTCTTTCGACACTCAACATTTGTTAATGATATATTGATAACATGTGTGTAACAAATATAACTGAAACTGAAATAACAAAACTGAAATAACAAAACGATTCCGTTTTCCTTTTATCCACACGTTCAGTGCAGGAACTAACTACAGACACGCAACAAAGTAACTTTCACTGTCTTGAACATAAATGAATAGCTACCAAACTACAATGATAGATGTGGCTAGATACGGCAGTCATTAAGATATCATTACGATATCCGAACTGATACTGGGTTAGTGCACAGTTATTTTCACGATGGACTGTACTACGTAGTAAGAACATTCCGTTTAAAATCTTTTATATTCAGTGCCTGCACTGAGAGACTAAAGTAATGTGAGATGTTTATGAAAGACAGAGGCACGTAATTAACATCAATTAGACGTTTTAAAAATCTGCAGTTGTCTGAAGAAACATAGTTTATATTTTTAGTTAAGATGGGAGGGACTTCTAAAGATGAGCAGCAGAGTAAACAAAGCTTTTCTTAAATAGATCAAGTCTACGTTTTGAAAGACAAATATTGTTTTAGCGTTGGGTAAACTTTGGGTTAGATTTAAAGTGTCCTTAGTTAAGATAGAGCGAACTGTGATAGAATTCGATGAAAGTGGATTTGCTGAATAGAAACCTGATTTTGAGGGGAAGAATTCTGAGATACCTTTGCCGTGATCTGTGGTGGGAGCTTTATCTTTGTCACTAATAAACTTTACCGCTCGCTTTTGAAATGAGTAGAGTTTATTTTGACACATTCCTTTAGTTCTTCCTGTAGTGTGCGTCCCCAATGGCCTTCGCCTCTTTATTTTCCCTTGAGGCATTCAAGTCAAGGCAGTATAAGGATACCTTGCTCTTTTCAATCTTAGTATGTGGCCCAGCCATTTCCAAACAAAACATAATGTCTTGTTAAGAATAATAAATTCATTAATTTGTTCTTTAAGAGCCGCCTCTGAGTACAGTCCAATGAAGTCTTTCGTCCTGAATTACCCCCCTTCATTGTGTTAAACAAACGTGGGGAAAGAAAAAAACCCGATAAAGTGTGGTAGCGATTACTGGAATGAATCTAAAAAAACAAAATTTAATGAACCAAGATAGGTAAATAAACAAGAAATAAACAAAACAAGAACTAGATTTTTAAAACCTTTATGATTGTCCTCAATGACTCGGCAAACGAGAGGCCGCTATCACCTCCCGCCGAGTTCCAAGGGGGCAATACTCCCACCACCCAAGAAGACTGCTCTCACGGACACTGGTTGTGAACCCGCCCCACTCCTGGAGCTCTTGCTGGGAAGCGCGTGTAATTATGATAGCGCGTGATTGAGTTGGATTTTCTACTGGAAAGCTTGAGGGGGTTTTACATAGGGGAGGCAAAAAATCGGTGTGAGTTCGCATGAAACACAACTGTGAGGTACAAAGTGGTGGAGGCGAGGGAGATGAGAAAGACTTGGATGTGGGAACAAACTTTTTTTTCCCTTGCTTTTCAGCATAATCCCTTATATATTGGGTTGATTTTTTTTTTCAAGCTATCATCCATTACAGTGCACGAATAACAGTAAACTTTGGTATGCTTCACTGAGAAGTCGTGTGTTTTATTTTTAAAATTTCCCTATAACAGTGTCAGGTATCAATTTTATAGTGAGTTTACTACTTCCTTCAGCTTGAGACGATATTGCTCCATTAACTGGGTCACTCCTGAGCTAAAAAATGTAACATAGTAGGCAATTACAGCTTTATGCACATCTCTCTCTCTTTTTCTCTCTCGTTCTCTCTCTGTCTGTCTCTCTCTTTCGTTCTCTCCATCTTTCTCTTTCTCTCTCTTTTTCTCTCTCTTTCTCTCTCTCTCTCTCTCTCTCTTCCTTCTCTGTTTTTCCTTTTACCCTTTCCCCCCTTCAGCATGTCAAGTTGGAGGAGGGTGGATACCCAACGCCGTTAAGTGGGCCCTATGGACCCTGCCCCCTCCCCTTTTTTTCTTATTAGAGACAAAATGAGGAAGTAAAAGATCCTACTGCACCACCTGGCTCTCCAGGATCCTAGGGAGATATCACAGCATCCTCGCTGAGCTTGATGAGACTGAAGCTTTCTAATCCCACTTTCAATGCAACATATCCGCTTAGGACAAAAAACGCTGGATTGCATATCCATATAGGCGAACAATTGTAAATGAGCATACATATATTACCATATGTTGTCGAACATTGATTCATATACTGAGAAGGACAAGGGAGCATCCGTGGATTTACCAGGAGTTCAATGAATACAGTCTGAACTGACAAGTGAATCACTCTCCCACATATAGATTTCTGATCAAAATTTCTGATGAAAATGCCCATGAAAATAAACAGCATTATATACATACATACGTACAATTTGCATACCTTGGCAGCTACATAGACCAGGATGTCGACACCAGAACAGAAGTTAGAATTGGAACTGCAAAAGTAGCATTGTCCTTCAAGAATCTTGAGAACATATGGCACTCAAAAGTTATAAGCACAGAAACCAAGTTGAGAGTATTAAATTCAAATGTAATATCCACCCTCATTTATGCATTGGAAAGCTGGAAAACAACTAAAGAAATAGACAAGAAATTAGACTCTTATGGAAACAAATGTCGAAGGAAAATACTTGTTATAAAGTGGAACGAATTCAAGAGCAACATAGAGGTAAGACAGATGAGCAAACAACAACCTGTCTCATGGGTTATCAGGAAAAGAAGATGGACATATGTCGGACACGTGAAGAGAAAAACATTCAAAGAATCCCAAAACAAGCTGTCAAGTGGAGCACAACAGGCCGAAGAAAAAGAGGTCGACCACGTGAAACTCTAAAGAGGACATTGTTAAGAGAGGCCAAATTAGTAGGCATAAAATACCTTGATGATGTTAAAAAGCTCGCTGAGGACAGAAAACTTGCCGAACTACCATGCGAGCCCTATGTGACGTTTAGCGGCACAGGGACGATGTAAAATGTAAGATTTAAGATATATATTGGGTGTAACTGGGAATCAAAATATATCCATAAATATTCATATCAATGCTGTACTTAAAAAAAAAGTTAAATGTACGTTTATCACGGCATAGGAGAACTTGGGGGATTATGGTGTTAGTGCCCCTAATTTGGTTCCTAAGGGAAATGACCCCGGTAGATATATTTTCTTTAGTGTGTCAGAACAATAGAGGACGAAAAAGAAGTAGTAGAAGAAGAAGAAGAAGAGGGAGGAGGAGGAGGAGGAGGAAGAGGAGGAGAGATCATGGTTTTAATCGGCTATGTATGGCCAACACTGACGCTACTATGTAAGCTATGCGTCACTGACTACCATATCGAGTAGCATCTTTCTCCCACATTAACACATTTAGACAATTCTCGGACTGCTGCGTTTCCGTTCTGAATAAAACCACAAGACTTCGTCATGAGAGACAAGAACACTAATCTCTACGCTACTCTCAATTATTTTATAAAACTAATAAATAACACACACACACACACAAAATGGTGCCTTGGTTTTTAGGCCTGTTCCTGTAGTTATTCGGGGCACTGATTCAGAAAATTCCATTGGAAAGACCGCATCAGCTCTAGTTTCTTAAATAAGGCTGAATTTATAAAAATTTTAGTCCGATCTTTAACAAATCTCTTCTGCGGAATTGAATGTCACAACAAGCTGTCTTATTTGAATGAAAAATGTATGTATTTCATTTACCCACATTTGCTTGTTTCACAGTTATTCGTCTACTTCCTTTCCTATAATCCACACTGGTAGAAAAATGTGTAGGTCAAATGACACAATAGCTTTTTTTCTGTTTTATTACATAATTATGTGCAAAAAATCAAGATGGTAAAACATGGTTTTCGTAGACTACATACATTTCTGAGTTTGTAAAAAAGAGCATATGTAGGTTATTTTGGTATCAAGGATGGAGATCAAGATAAGCCATGGACTCCTCATAATGTATCCAAAATTTGTGTGGAGCGTTTGCACCAGTGGACAAATGGAAGGAGAATCTGCCTGAAACTTGGAATAGCAATGGTGCTGAGGGAACCGAAAAACCACTTCGATTTCGATGACTGTTATTCTTTTGCATTTTAACATCATAGGCATCACTCGAAGTCATCGTGACAAGTGGTCTTAACCTGACCTATCTTCAACCAGGAGACCTGTTCTGCACTCGGATCTTGTACCCGTTCCTTGAACTAGCACAGCTCTCAGAGGATGAGTCTTGCATGTCTGATGTCGCGTAAGGTAAAGAAAGCAGGGGCAGTGAATTCCAGATAACTTAACATAGTGATCGTTTTGATCAGAATGAATTGAATGATCTGAACAAGGACTGAAATCTTACCAAGAAGCCTTCTGAATTGCTTGCCCCCAGACTAAAGGAAAAGAATGTACTTCAGCCTGGAATGAAATCTACATTTGATTGAAGGGGAGACAAGGATTTGTTGCCATTCTTTACCGAAGACAACAGCTTAGTATTCTGCAATGACATCAGAAACCGTGTGAAGAAAACTGGTTTTTCAGAATATAACCCAAGTGAGTGACGTCTTTTCATCGACAGTTCAAAACATAGTTTGAAATGTGTTCTTTTAAATAATGGCAACAAATATGGTTCTATTACTATCGATCATTCCACCAGGATGAAAGAAATGTACAAGGCCATCTCTTTAATCTTGGAAAAGATAAACTACAAAGAACATCAATGAGTGATTTGTGCAGACTTTTGAAGATAGTTAATTTTCTTCTTGGTCAACAAAGTGGCTACACAAAGTATCCTTGCTTTTTATGCCTTTGGGACAGAAGAACCGAAAATGAACATTAGGCAAAAAAAAAAAGATTGGCCTCCGAGGGAATATGGTGGTTGGATGACAAAATGTAATCAATGAACCTTTTGTAGCGCGAGATAGAATCATACTGCCTCCACTACATATAAAGCTAGGTCTCATTAAATAATTTGTACAAGTTTTGAGCAAATACAGTTCGTGTATTGAATACATAATTCAAAAGTTACCTGGACTTATCATGGAAAAAAACTGAAGGCAGGAATTTTAAATGGTCCACAGATCAGACAACTTATAAATGACCCACATTTCAATGAATGAAATCGAACCACGTGCCTGGTCTTCATTTGTTTTTGTTGTGGCAACAAGATGACAAATAGCTACACACAGTAGAGGATATGCTCTTTCAACAGGCGTGGCTGTAACTACATTAAAATAATCCTTATCTGTTATGGGCGAGCAGAGTGAAGAGTGGTGTATGGAATATGTTCTGTATATACAAAAACTAGAGCTGATAGGGGAAAACTTGTGCCATTTTTTGGAATCAGCAGGTCAAGTATGCCCACAAACACGTCTAATATTTGAGGCTCCAAAATGCGTGCTGGCCAATGTGATTTATAATCAACCAGGCCTCACGATCTATACAGCTCGACACTAGGGTGGTTCACCGTAAGAAGAGTGCTCTGACTCATTTGATTGGACAAAAGGATTCGCTGACTCCACAACATGGAGTGTACTAACAAATGCACTTTTGAGAATGAACTCACAAATTCAAGGGCTGGAACGAACTCTTTATTCTACTAAGGGCTAAAAACTTTTAAATACAAAGGAAAAAAAAAGAGCATCAGGTTCTGAATTTTCATGGAAATCCAACAACAACTCAACAGAATTTTGAAGTTTCAGTCTTCGTTCTTGATGGTATTTCTAGTTTCGGGTATATTCTCGTGAGCACAGCCAAGGTTTCTAGTATTTAATATTCAAGTTTTCTGTATTACAGGAAGTATTCAGAATATGTGAACACCGTCCTATATTTTCTCAGCATGAGTTCCTGTATGATTTGTCAGTTAACTTTTCATGCGGGAAAATTGTGGACACTAAAGGAGCTACCGACAAACAGACGAGACAGGCAGACTAAAGTAGCTACAGACATATAAACAGATGAGATAGACAGCCATGGATATATATATGTATGTATGTATATATATATATATATATATATATATATATATATATATATATATATATATATATATATACCGTTAAAAAGGAAACAAATACAATGTTGTGATTTAAACTGAAGTTTGCTGATCAGACAAGGGCAAAATATCTGAAACGTTCACTTGGACATCAGCTTCACGTGCTGGCCTGAATTGTACTCAGCAGATGATTCATGAGCACAGAAAAGCGACACTAGTCAAAACAGCATTTTTGACAATAACTCATGACAGGTTCACGAGAATCCCGTGAAACTTACAGAACACAAAACTCACTGACCATGTTATTGAATGCCTATAAAAGATTGACGCTCCTCGAATCAATTCGTTCGAAAATTCATTGCACAAGTATGGCTCATCTCACTACAGAACAACGACTCATCATCATTGGACGTTTACAGACTGGACAATCACAAAGTGTAGTGGCCAGACAATTTAACGTGGTTAGAAGCACTGTTAGTCGTCTTTGGAGACGATTTCAAGAAACTAGCTCAGTTGCAGACCTGCCACGCAGTGGAAGACCCATAGTCACAACTCCTGCCGAAGACCGCTTCATACGATTACGTCACGTCAGGAATCGGTTTGCATCTGCGTCCTCACCAGTCCAGTTAATGACAGCAGCTCGTCGAATTTCAGATCAAACAGTCAGGAACCGTCTGCACAACGCTGGTCTTTGGGCTAGAAGACCCAACAGAGGTCCTGTTCTTACGGACCGGCATGGCCAGAACCGACTGCAGTGGGTGAACCAGCATCATCAATGGACCGTTGCGAATGATTGGAGAAGAGTTTGGTTTAGTGATGAATCAGACTTTCTTCTTCAGCGACACGATAGACGAAGAAGAGTTTACCGCAGAGTCCAGGAGCGCTACGCCCAGAACTGCGTGGATGAGGCTCCTCCACATGGTGGTGGAGGTGTACTGGTGTGGGGGACGATCAACTTCATGGGAAGAAGTAACCTCGTGCAAGCTGAAGGACGCCTGAATGCCCAACGATACGTTCCTGAAACTCTTCGTCCTCACCTCCTTCCACTTCTGGCTGTATCAAGGTCGATTTTTTTCAGCAGGACAACGCTCGACCTCGTGTGGCACAACTCACTACCCAGTTCCTCGCTGACAACAACGTCCAGACCATTCAGTGGCCATCCATGTCCTCAGACATGAACCCAGTAGAACACTTATGGGATGAACTCAACAGACAGGTCCGCCAGCGAGACGTGTCGCCAACCAATCTCCGACAGTTGTCTATTGCACTGCGGGAAGAGTTGGCAGCCATCCCACAACAGATCCAAAGGCAAATCGGATCCATGTCAAGAAAATGTCGTTCTCTGATACAGATCAGAGGAGGCCATACACCTTACTGAAACAGATGCTTCAGTCGCAAAGAATAAAAATCCAAAGTCGTAAAGTTTCTTCATGTCAAGATTGAAACATTAATTCTGTAAAATAAAATGTTGATACAAGTTTGAAATTTGGTGTCCATTATGACTACAGTAATGCTGCGTTTCTCTTTTTTAAACAGGATTTTCAATCACTGATAAAAAGTATTATTCAAATATATAGACAGACAAATGGGAAACAAACCAAAAAGGCCTTCGCGACAGGAAAGATTTCCTCCAACTACAGGACAGAAACAATAGCCCTCCTTGAAGCCCTCAGAACACTTCAAACAGAAAACCAGCAGCCACCACACAAAATACCCTTCTTCACAGACAGCAGGGCACTTCTAGAATCTACAAAAAAAAAACAACAAACAACCCACAGGCAAACATACAGGAAACCACAACAGAACTGAAGCACCTTACACTGTCAACAACCGTGACCCTACAATGGGTACCATCCCTCTGTGGAATAGCTGACAATGAAAAAGCTGACAGCCTATCCAAAGCTGGCAGCAATCAAGATCAAACATATCATCCAGTAAAGTACCAAGAAGCGAAAACTATAATCTGCAACAAGTGCAGATCTGAATGGGAAAAGAAACTGAAATGTAACAACGAACCAGATCCAATGCACCAACTACAAAGACATCAGCAAACCATCCTCTTCCGCTAAGGACAAGCCACTGCAGACTACTAAGCCACCTCCATCGACTTAAAATGTCTCACACAGACGAGTGTTACATGTGGCAGTGGAGTCCAGACTCCAGAACATATCCTCCAAGACTGCCCAGCCCATGCAGACCTGAGGCGTGAGATATGGGCAGAGGACACAAGCTTGGGGCAAAAGCTTTGGGGCTCCTATCAGGATCTGGAGAGGACTGCGGGCTTTGCCATGTCGGCAGGGATCAGGATCTGATGTGACCAACAACCTTAAACGCAGAAGAAGGAGACAGACAAACAGACATGCTAATGGACAGATAGATAAACAGACAGACAAACAGACATAGATAGATAGATAGATAGATAGATAGATAGATAGATAGATAGATAGATAGATAGATAGATAGATAGATAGATAGATAGATAGATAGATAGATAGATAGATCAACACGCATTCTTGTTTATAAATTTTCTGCTGTTTGAGCTTTCTAGCATCAGCTTTATCTTGCAGCTACGGATTTTTCTGTTTACTACTCTTACAGTGACGCTTACATGTCGTCGTTCACCCTAACACACTTACATGTCGTCGTTCACCCTAACACACTTACATGTCGTCGTTCACCCTAACACGCTTACATGTCGTCGTTCACCCTAACACGCTTATATGTCCTTTGTTCACACTAATACGCTTACGTGTCCTTTGTTCACACTAACACGCTTACATGTCGTCGTTCACCCTAACACACTTACATGTCGTCGTTCACCCTAACACACTTACATGTCATCGTTCACCCTAACACGCTTACATGTCGTCGTTCACCCTAACACACTTACATGTCGTCGTTCACCCTAACACACTTACATGTCATCGTTCACCCTAACACGCTTATATGTCGTCGTTCACCCTAACACACTTACATGTCATCGTTCACCCTAACACACTTACATGTCGTCGTTCACCCTAACACACTTACATGTCGTCGTTCACCCTAACACGCTTACGTGTCCTTTGTTCACACTAATACGCTTACGTGTCCTTTGTTCATACTGATACGCTTACATGTCCTTTGTTCACACTAATACGCTTACATGTCCTTTGTTCACACTAACACGCTTACGTGTCCTTTGTTCACCCTAACACACTTACATGTCCTTTGTTCACACTAACACACTTACATGTCCTTTGTTCACACTAATACGCTTACATGTCCTTTGTTCACACTAATACGCTTACGTGTCCTTTGTTCACCCTAACACACTTACATGTCCTTTGTTCACCCTAACACACTTACATGTCCTTTGTTCACCCTAACACACTTACGTGTCCTTTGTTCACCCTAACACACTTACGTGTCCTTTGTTCACCCTAACACACTTACGTGTCCTTTGTTCACCCTAACACACTTACGTGTCCTTTGTTCACCCTAACACACTTACGTGTCCTTTGTTCACCCTAACACACTTACATGTCCTTTGTTCACCCTAACACACTTACATGTCCTTTGTTCACCCTAACACACTTACATGTCCTTTGTTCACCCTAACACACTTACATGTCCTTTGTTCACCCTAACACACTTACATGTCCTTTGTTCACCCTAACACACTTACATGTCCTTTGTTCACACTAATACTCTTATATATAAACATCTCTTACATGCTCACATACTATCTCACCACCTTCTATTATACAACCCCTGACAAGAATCCTGTTTTGATTCGGGACTCTCACGTCCTCACATTTTTAATGATCTCACATCCACACAGAAACACTGGACTCTCATATCCTCACATTTTTAATGATCTCACACCCACACAGAAACACTGGACTCTCATATCCTCACATTTTTAATGATCTCACATCCACACAGAAACACTGGACTCTCACATCCTCACATTTTTAATGATCTCACATCCACACAGAAACACTGGACTCTCACATCCTCACATTTTTAATGATCTCACATCCACACAGCCACGCGAGACTCCAATCTCCACTCAAATTTTAAATGACCATCTCTCTATATCTTTTTTCTGGTATTGTCACTGATTATAAACTCTGTGACTTCCATGGTCACATTCTGACATCCCAATACGACCATCACATCAGAATGTTCTGGCTATCTCATTTCATTTTATTGGTGAAATCTCTTTAACATGTGCTTTAGTTCCTCGCGTTGTGAAGATATTCAGAAGTCTTCACTTCTGACTGAAGTGGACTAGTCTCAGTACATCCATGGCCTAGGACAGTTATCAACTGAGCAGTCGCGGTACAGTACTCACTTTGGTATCTGATTTCGCAGCCTCTGTATGGTGCCCTGGCTGTGTGGCATGCAGGCCATCTCCGCTTCAATAGTTTTTCTCCAGGTAGTGAGTTACACTTTTTTTTTTAAAATTCCAGAAAGCAATACAATGAATAAGCTTCTTTTCGCGCTCCACCATAGAGAAAGCATATCAGTCTTAAGGTAAAGTGGCACAAAAGCCTGCTTCCTAGCTCGTCATTGAAAGGAAAGGCCTTGGCTAGTTACTTCCCCCAAGTCCTGATGGCTGCATTATCTTCTAATTATCTTAACTGCCAACATTCCCACGACAAACATGCACAATTTCCGCTAATAACATTCCCCCCCCCTTAGTATGTTCTAGCAACGGTTGCAAGAACTACCCAAATCCGTAAACCCCGTCCCCTTCAGAGCCCGACTCTCAGTTTCCTCCGCCGTGAAGGGTGCCACGAAGGCAAGCAGGGCTTACTGGCGGTGATTGAATATTTTAATGGGCTTGCGGAGAACAGAAGGTGATGTTGTTGTAACACGAAGCGCGACAGAAGGTGGCGGCCATGTTTGCACGCAGCCGTCATAACAAGCACTTACTCTGTACAAATGGCATGATTCAGGAACCCACGGAAACCAGAAGATGTCTTACACGCGGTAATCAATTATCTTCTTCTTCTTCTTTTTCTTCTTCTTCTTCTGCTTCTTCTTCTGCTTCTTCTTCTTCTTCTTCTTGCACTTCTTCTTCACCCAGTCTACAAATTAACTTCTGGATTTTGGATATTTGAAAACATAAAAGAGTAACTTAGCATAGCTGTGGAGATGGAATTATTCGCACATGAAAAGAAGACTATGAGATCAAGATTCAGTGTAAATGAGGATGTATAGTTATATCGTAGCCAAGGAGTGATAGAACAAGAGAGAAGGTTCCAAGCTGATTAGGGCCTAAACAATGAGGGCTCGAATGGGCCAGCCAATGCCAACCTGGCTTCAGAACTGGAACATTGTTGTTTCGTCACCAGCTGCCAGTGACTTCACACCTGCGAAAGACGTCCCTCAGTTTACCAGCGACTTCACACCTGTGAAAGACGTCCCTCAGTTTACCAGCGACTTCACACCTGTGAAAGACGTCCCTCAGTTTACCAGCGACTTCACACCTGTGAAAGACGTCCCTCAGTTTACCAGTGACTTCACACCTGTGAAAGACGTCCCTCAGTTTACCAGCGACTTCACACCTGTGAAAGACGTCCCTCAGTTTACCAGCGACTTCACACCTGTGAAAGACGTCCCTCAGTTTACTTCTCAATCACCAGCAGCTTCACAATTTAACAACGACGTCACAAGCGGAAGGAAATGTACAAAATAAAGAGTGCTGGCACACCAGAGACGAGGAAAGCAGCTACGAAGACTTATCATGTCTGCTTGAATGGCGAGGTAAACCAGACTGCATTACACATATCTGACTGCCAGATAATGGAAGGAAGAAAAATATCAAGCGTATCAAATCAATGTCAAATAAGTACTTACAGGGTCATCAGACAACGACCTTTCATCTTTATCTTCCAACGTGATCGGGCCAGTTCATCTGTATCTGTGCACATGATCTGTCGGGCCAGTTCACCTGTATCTTTGCACATGATCTGTCGGGCCAGTTCATCTCCGCTTCAATAGTTTTTCTCCAGGTAGTGAGTTACACTTTTTTTTTTTAATTCCAGAAAGCAATACAATGAATAAGCTTCTTTTCGCGCTCCACCATAGAGAAAGCATATCAGTCTTAAGGTAAAGTGGCACAAAAGCCTGCTTCCTAGCTCGTCATTGAAAGGAAAGGCCTTGGCTAGTTACTTCCCCCAAGTCCTGATGGCTGCATTATCTTCTAATTATCTTAACTGCCAACATTCCCACGACAAACATGCACAATTTCCGCTAATAACATTTCCCCCCCTTAGTATGTTCTAGCAACGGTTGCAAGAACTACCCAAATCCGTAAACCCCGTCCCCTTCAGAGCCCGACTCTCAGTTTCCTCCGCCGTGAAGGGTGCCACGAAGGCAAGCAGGGCTTACTGGCGGTGATTGAATATTTTAATGGGCTTGCGGAGAACAGAAGGTGATGTTGTTGTAACACGAAGCGCGACAGAAGGTGGCGGCCATGTTTGCACGCAGCCGTCATAACAAGCACTTACTCTGTACAAATGGCATGATTCAGGAACCCACGGAAACCAGAAGATGTCTTACACGCGGTAATCAATTATCTTCTTCTTCTTCTTTTTCTTCTTCTTCTTCTGCTTCTTCTTCTGCTTCTTCTTCTTCTTCTTCTTGCACTTCTTCTTCACCCAGTCTACAAATTAACTTCTGGATTTTGGATATTTGAAAACATAAAAGAGTAACTTAGCATAGCTGTGGAGATGGAATTATTCGCACATGAAAAGAAGACTATGAGATCAAGATTCAGTGTAAATGAGGATGTATAGTTATATCGTAGCCAAGGAGTGATAGAACAAGAGAGAAGGTTCCAAGCTGATTAGGGCCTAAACAATGAGGGCTCGAATGGGCCAGCCAATGCCAACCTGGCTTCAGAACTGGAACATTGTTGTTTCGTCACCAGCTGCCAGTGACTTCACACCTGCGAAAGACGTCCCTCAGTTTACCAGCGACTTCACACCTGTGAAAGACGTCCCTCAGTTTACCAGCGACTTCACACCTGTGAAAGACGTCCCTCAGTTTACCAGCGACTTCACACCTGTGAAAGACGTCCCTCAGTTTACCAGTGACTTCACACCTGTGAAAGACGTCCCTCAGTTTACCAGCGACTTCACACCTGTGAAAGACGTCCCTCAGTTTACCAGCGACTTCACACCTGTGAAAGACGTCCCTCAGTTTACTTCTCAATCACCAGCAGCTTCACAATTTAACAACGACGTCACAAGCGGAAGGAAATGTACAAAATAAAGAGTGCTAGCACACCAGAGACGAGGAAAGCAGCTACGAAGACTTATCATGTCTGCTTGAATGGCGAGGTAAACCAGACTGCATTACACATATCTGACTGCCAGATAATGGAAGGAAGAAAAATATCAAGCGTATCAAATCAATGTCAAATAAGTACTTACAGGGTCATCAGACAACGACCTTTCATCTTTATCTTCCAACGTGATCGGGCCAGTTCACCTGTATCTTTGCACATGATCTGTCGGGCCAGTTCATCTGTAACTGTGCACATGATCTGTCGGGCCAGTTCATCTGTATCTTTGCACATGATCTGTCGGGCCAGTTCATCTGTGTCTTTGCACATGATCTGTCGGGCCAGTTCATCTGTTTCTTTGCACATGATCTGTCGGGCCAGTTCACCTGTATCTTTGCACATGATCTGTCGGGCCAGTTCATCTGTATCTTTGCACATGATCTGTCGGGCCAGTTCATCTGTGTCTTTGCATATGATCTGGCAATGATATTTCATTTCTATCATCGAACATAATCTTATAAATAAATTTTTTAATTTTTTTTTTAGCTCTCACGTAGGTTTTCTGTCCCCTGACAGTCAATCCGGGAACCTATCGTGGTATATTATTATGCTGACTACGTCTGCTTCAGTAAGTGTGGTGTTTACAGTCTCTGTGATTTTCTTCCCCCACCCTCCTCCCCCCCCCTCTTTTTCCTGTCATTAAATTTCCTCTGTTTTCAAAGGAACATGAACTTTGTTATATGAATCTTTTTATACTTAAAAAATGTTATCTTTCTATAGTTTGTACTACCTTTAATCTGCCAAAAATTATTATCTTTCTACAGTTTATACTATCTTTAAAATGCTAAAAAATTGTTATCTTTCTACAGTTTATACTATCTTTAAAATGCTAAAAAATTGTTATCTTTCTATAGTTTATACTATCTTTAAAATGCAAAAAAAACTGTTATCTTTCTTTAGTTCATACTGTCTTTACTCTGTAAGAGTTATTTCTTAAAACTCTTGTGTTGCCTGCGTCTTATACGAGTATTTACATGCGTATTAATTTATTACATCTTATATTTACATGTGTATTAATTTGTTACATTTTATATTTACACGCATATTAATTTGTTACATCATATATTTACATGCGTATTAATGTGTTCTCTGCTAAGAGCAGTTACCGCCCTTCAGTCTAACAGTAATACAGTCTACAGCTGCCGCTGGAGTTTCAACTTGATCAGAACTCTCGCTGGAGCTACGGATTTCTTCAGCCATGCTTTAAGGAGGAGATCGGAGCACTAATGCATTTGCTCGGAAAAAAAAACCAGCAGTGATGATAAGCGTGCACCATTTTAACATTTAATTTCATTGTTGATTTAAGAATTCACTTCATTCAATGGTGAATTCATACGCTGTTTTCCACTTACTCGCTAATTCATATATTCATCTACTCTTTAACGTGCATAGTAGGTCCTCCATTATTCACGGACGTGAAACCCATAATCCGGACTCATCCATCCTTGTCAAAGTTGAAGAAACAGTTAGAGCCCCTGATTGTTTGTTTATTTATGACGTGGTCTTGTGTTTCGGTGAAACGTCTTGTTGAAGCAGTTACAAAACACCAGTTTTCTCCCCTTCTACCTGCTTGCCCGTTCCCTCCCGTTATACATCGGAGGTTTTCCATTCTCGTTTGTCAATCATCTCTCTCTCGTTCTCTTTCTCTTTTTTTTTCACTTTCTTTCTTCTTTCGTCTCTTGTAAGCCTCCAGCTTCCCCGCCACCCCGCCTCCATCTTCCCTTTTATCTTTTATTATCTATATCTTTCTCTCATTATTTATTTGAGTCTTTTTTCTTCCTTCTCGCTATCTCTCTTTGTCTCTTTCTCTCCCTCCTTCTTTCTCCTTTTTTTCTATCTTCCTCTTTTATGGCTCTCTTTGTCTTTTCCTTGTTTCTCCTTTTTTTCTCTTCTTTGTTTTTTTTCCTTTCTCTCTTTCTTGTCTTCCTTAGTGTGAAAATCTCTCTCTCTCTCTCTCTCTATCGCTCCCTCACTATAGTTCCCTCTCTATCTCTCTCTATATATATATTATGTATCTTTTTTCTGTCTTTCCCTGCTTGTATATTTGTTCTTTTTCTCTTCCTTATTCTCTCTCTCTTTTTGTCTCTCTCTTTCTTCCTTCCTTGCTCTCCCTCTCCCTCATTCTCTCTCTCTCTCTCGCATATAGATATAAATATAGAGATATACAAGTTAGATTACGGATACGTGAAAGCAGTAAGACATCTGAGGGCATGACTGTGGTGACGAACTCTTCCACCGTCGGGCACAGGCTACGAGCTCAAGATTCGGGCTAAGCTACAGGGCAAGTTTCAACACGGTTCTCACTACTGACACAGTGGGGCTTTTCTAAACTTTCAATCCGGGCGTGGTTCTTCTTCTTCTTCTTCCTCTTCTTCCTCTTCTTCTGCTACCTCCATAGACCCGCTAGCTGGTGTTCTTTGCAGTGAAGATGTTGAAGCACAGCCTCATGTCGGCTAGGGAGCGGGTCAAGGCGTGTATCGCTGGAAGCCACATTCAGGATTGGCAGCCATTGCCACCGCCGACTTATGAACTGGAGCATTGTCTTGATGAAAGATGACTCCTCTCGTCAATTTCCCTCGACGCTTTTCCTTCAGTTTGACCCCAGTTGCTTCACAAGATTAGCGTAATAGGCCCCGGTGATCATTCTGCCTTTTTGAAGATAGTCTACCAATAGCACACCTTCTGAATCCCAAAAGATATAAGCCATCGCTTTGCCTGCAGACAGAACCACCTTTGCTTTCTCTAGAGGTGGGGATCAATGATGTTTCCACTGCTTCGACTGTTCTTTGGTTTCTGGTTGAAAATGGTGAACGCAAGTCTCTCCCTTCCATGTTTGAATTGAGCTGCCCATTTCTTTACTGTACTGTAAGAAGGGGCACTCTCCCCTAGAGTCTCTACCATATCCTCATGGATCTCCTTCGATGATAAGCCCTTGATGCAGAGGTAGCTCGATGAGAAATTTTATCAATTTGTCAATTTCTCCCACCCCTTACCACTTCAGTAGCCTGTAAAAAAAAATTTGTTGCAGTTAATTTCTTGAAACGTGGAGTTTAATCTTACATTAACTTGATCTTCTTACACACCTAATATCAACTGTGTGTTTCAAGTATTTGTACCTTATGCAGATAACTTATCCATCACCACTCGTATCTATGGTTATCCAGCCCTGAAACTAGTATGTTAGCTATGATTATCCAGCCCTGAAACTAGCATGTTAGCTATGATTATCCAGCCCTGAAACTAGCATGTTAGCTATGATTATCCAGCCCTGAAACTAGCATGTTAGCTATGATTATCCATCCCTGAAACTAGCATGTTAGCTATGATTATCCATCCCTGAAACTAGTATGTTAGCTATGATTATCCATCCCTGAAACTAGTATGTTAGCTATGATTATCCATCCCTGAAACTAGTATGTTAGCTATGATTATCCAGCCCTGAAACTAGTATGTTAGCTATGATTATCCATCCCTGAAACTAGCATGTTAGCTATGATTATCCATCCCTGAAACTAGCATGTTAGCTATGATTATCCATCCCTGAAACTAGCATGTTAGCTATGATTATCCATCCCTGAAACTAGTATGTTAGCTATGATTTGGTGACCTCCATAATGAATAGTGTCTTCACATGGACATTTAAGTGTATAAAACAACGAAAGAGTAATTGCATTAAAAAAATAATATCTTATAAGTACTTTCTGTGTTTGGATAGGGGTCCAGTAGTATCAGATACCGGGGCCCGAGCTGGTTCTCACGAGCGATATCTTCAGCACAAGAACTTCTTTCTTCATTCCACTCTTCTGCCTTCGTCATGGAAGTATTAAGTTATGCTGTTATCTAGAGTTCAGCCTTGAGGATGAGTGTACACATATGCATAAATATATATTGTACAAGGACGTACAAGTATATGTACACGCAGATTAAGTAGTCTCTTTGTAGGAAATACTTCCTCGCCCGCGTTATTTATTATTTCTCCCCCTGCTCCTCCTCCTGTTTCTTCTTCTTCTTCTTCGTTGGATTTGGCAGTCGCAGGCGTATGCGAGTCCATCATTTCAACAACATCAACAGTTTTTTAGCTGTTATACAACAACACAGTTCCAGTTTTGACTCGCAGATACAACATGTTCCGCCACATTGCGTGTTCGCATCAGCGGAGAAAATATTTCCGCTATGTTAGAAGTATCGAGGCAGGGGTAGAGAACCGTAACTCCCCGACGAGACATTCATTGACTCCCCCGTCTTACAGCGCCCTGGAAAACATCATTCATTTTCCGTCTTTTATTTTTTTTTTTCCTTCTCTCCTTTTCTTTTCTTTATCCTGGCATGCGCACAAAAGGGGGGGGGGGGGGGGAATATCCTCAGATCTATGACTAGAAACCGAGGAAGAAGATTTAACAAAACAGAAATTATGTTTTTTTCCTTGTTTCATTTTCCTCGCTTCCAGCGCCCCCCCCCCCCCCTCAAATTGTTCCTGCCTCCAATTTATTGGCTCGTTATTTTACTATAAATGAAGTTTGCTGTACGGGAACAGCTGAAATTTTTGGTGTGCCAAAAAAAAAAAAAAGGTGTGCAAATTTGCAAACACTGCCATTTGAAATGCTATGAGGACCTTGGCAAAACCCCGAGAAGACAATTTGTTGGGTCGTTAGTGGGTCATTCGCTACATCAGAAGCCGTGGAAATCAAGGATGGCTCATATCCAAGGAAAAGACGATCACTCGAGCAGACGAGCTGCCCGGGGACCAGAAGTTTGCAAGATTTTTCTTTCATTATTATTATTATTACTTCTTCGTTGTTGGCTTTTGGGAGAGAGAGGATAGATGGCAGGAAGGGGAGGATAATAACTGTGAGGTATTTTCACACTTTAATGTCGCACCAACTGACTTCTCTCCCCTTAACGAAAACAACCATTCAAATTTAACGGATGATGGGCAGGAACAAATTTCTGGACTCTTTTTTGTTTTCTTTTTTTTTTTCTGGCGAACTGGTCTCATCCTCACAGGAAGAGAGATTTAGATATCCCGAGATCGTTTCTGTCCCATATTTATAAGTCCCGCGTCTGTATGTCCTACGACTACAAGTCCCACGTCTATAAGTCCCATGTCCGTAAGTCCCAACTCTTTATGTCCCATGTCTGTAAGACCCATTCCATAAGTCCCATGTCTATAAATCCCATTCCATACGTCCTATGTCTATAAGTACGACGTCCATAAGTCCCATATCCTTAAGTCCCACGTCTATAAATCATATGTCTTTAAATCCCATGCCTATAGGCCCCACGTCTATAAACCCCATGTCTATAAGTAACAAGTCTATAAGTCTAGTGTCCTTAAGTCCCACGTCTATAAATCCCATGGCTATAAGTCTCACTCCTTAAACCCGTGTCTATAAGTCCCATGTCTTTCAGGTATAATCATTCTGTCTACTGTTTTTAAACACTATCGTCACTAGCCTAGTTTTCATACCTCTGTTCATTCAATACGTGCAGTGCCGGATGATGTTGGCGATCATCTTCTCTATCTGGCACGATCCTTGGTGTTTCCCATCAGTTCAAATCTTTTTTTTTAATCTCTATGTTCCTTGGAAGACCAGGGCGAAGATGGCTGTAAGACATCATTGATGATCTGCAAATGGATGCATCAGCAGCAGGCCATCTTGCTCACAACCGAGAGGCCTACAGGAGAGCTGTTAGGGAGGCAAAGTTCCGCAAGGGACATGCAAATGACTGACTGACTGAGAGGCCTACAGGAGAGCTGTTAGGGAGGCAAAGTTCCGTAATGGACATGCAAATGAATGAATGTTCCTGTTCTAGTCTCTGTGGAACTGCCAACTACTGCTCTTTGCAGCTCATACCGCATTTATGTCGAAGTACAAACATGGTATCGGATGAGGAGTGGGCTAAGCTGGCTTACCAGAATACCTTGAGTAGACTTAAGAAAAATCTTTAGTAAGCAGTCTTCCTCCTCGAGGGAACATGGCGAGACTAACTCCGATATTTGGAGCGAAAAGACCACAGAAGAATATTTAATAGGAACACGACGACGAAGCGGGATAGGGTGTTGGTCAGTTTAAGGTTTATGATAACGGTGACGTTAGTTTAGTACAGGCAACCTTAGCCCAGCTTGGTAGTCTATGAACAAGTTTTCTGTTTCTAGCCGTTACTTGGTCCCTTCATTGTTGTCTCATCCTCAGATTCGTTCCGCTTATCGTCTAACTTACTCATGTATTTCTTGTAATAACTGACCTCTTTATTCACTGTTCTTCTTATAAATAGATATGTGTGAGAGAAACAGAGAGAGAGAGAGAGAGAGAGAAAAGGGGAGAGAGAGAAATGGGAAAATAAGACAAAGAGAAACTGAGAGAGAGAGAGAGAGAATGAGAAAAAAAGCAGAGAAAATGAGAGAGAGAGAGAAAGAGAGAAATGAGAAAAAGAGAGAGAAAACTAGAAAGAAAGAGAGAAAGAGAGAGAATGAAAAAGGGAGCGAGAGAGAGAGAGAGAAAGAATGAGAGAGAAAGAAAGAATGAGAGAGAGAGAAAGAATGAGAGAGAGAGAAACTGAGAAAGAGAGAGAGAGAACTAAAAAAAAAGAGAGAGAAGAGGGGATATGGGCTTCGGTGTAACTTTTATGTAAAGGATTTTGTTGGATGTAAAAATAAAAGAAAATGATATTCAATGTTTTTAAATACCCGAGCACGACCAGATGGCTTACTTTGCTGAACTTGCGGATTTTGTGATTCGCCAATAATTATCACGTGTGGAGAGATTAAGAATCTGACAAGCCACCCTGTTGCTATTGGAGCCCATATTCTACAGAACATTGGGGCTTTTGTTTATGCAGGAAATTTTCTTACACATACCTTAAGGTGTAAAATAGAGTAGATGTGAACAACTACAACTTCTTTTCCTTAACCTTCATTTCAGTTTTATCGTCTTTTTAATATTCCACATTTCTGATGTCCTTCCATTTAATGTGAATCTATGTTTATCTTTTATAAACTGTTCAAAAGCATGTAATTGTGTACAACACCAGAAATTTTGGGAAATAATGAAAAAAAAGGGATATCCAACAGATTAATATCACTGCTGTATCTAGGCCAGCAGGCAGCAGTAAGAATAAATGGTGAAAAAAATTGGTTTGACATAAAACAAGGGGTCCATTGGGGGTGCATATTGTCATCATCATCATCATCAGGTGCCGTGCCGACTGGCGTTGGCTATTATGCTTCTCCAGAGTACCCGATCCTTCATGCAGGCCATCAGTTCAGTTGGTGATCTCCTCTCACACCATCCCGTCAGACTGTCCAGTATCATTTCTCTTGGTCTTCCTCTTGATCTTCTTCCTTCTATTTTTCCTGTTGTTATAATATTTTCAATGCCCCCTCTTCTCATTACATGTCCTATGAAAGTACATTGTCTCTCTCTTATCTTTCTGACAAGGTTTTTTTGTCTCTCCAGCAGTCATATTGTCGCATTACTTATTTAACTTGTATACTGAAAATATAACTAGGAATGTTAGAGAAGATGTAGATAAAGAATATTACGATGTCATAATAACTGGGGGTTATGAAATACCGAAGATTAGACTTGCTGATGACACAGTATGTCCATAACACAAAAAGGATTGAAAAAACAAATTATGTCCGTTCGTAAGAATAGTGAAGAGCAAAACCTCTATCTTAATGTGAAGAAAACTAAATTGATGACAACTGACAAAACAAATAAGGCAGCTGAATATATATCAATGAGGAAAAATTTGGAAGAGGTGGAGAGTTTTGAATATCTTGGATCATTACTAACTAATAATGGAGATACAATGAAGGAAATTAAAAGGAGGACATCTATCGCTCTTCAGAAAGTAAAACAACTAAAGAAGCTGTGGAGAGGAACAGAAAGTACAAAAATAAGATTTTTACGGGCATGCATCTTTCCCATCGCAACATATGCCTGTAAGACCTGGACACTTAACAAAACAGCTGAGAAGCACATAAATGTCTTTGAATGTAAATGCTACAGAAGAGTTCTTCAAATATCATGGACACAAAAAAGAACAAATATATCCATACTACAAGAATTTAATACTGAAGAAGGTTCGCGAGTAAAGAGGACTAAACAGAGAAAACTTAAATATTCTGGACACATTAAACGCCATGAGAATTTAGAGAAGACGGTCTTGGAAGGGTACATAATGTGAAAAAGAGAGAAGACCAAGGCGTAGTTGGCCTTAGTACATCGTTGATAATCTGCAAATGGATGCATCAGCAGCAGGGGAACTTGCTTACAACCGAGAGGCCTACAGGAGAGCTGTTAGGGAGGCAAAGTTCTGTAAGAGACCTGCAAATGACTGACTGACGTCTCTTTAAAAATAAAAACGCATCGAGGTTACAGAGCAAGTGATGAAGGTAAGACACGGTCTCCACTGTTACAGCAGCACTGGCTTCCTTCACCATTCACAAACTGCTGTTACAGCAGCATTGGTTTCCTTCACCATTCACAATCTGCTGTTACAGCAGCACTGGTTTCCTTCACCATTCACAACCTGCTGTTACAGCAGCACTGGCTTCCTTCACCATTCACAAACTGCTGTTACAGCAGCACTGGCTTCCTTCACCATTCACAACCTGCTGTTACAGCAGCACTGGTTTCCTTCACCATTTACAACCTGCTGTTACAGCAGCACTGGCTTCCTTCACCATTCACAACCTCCTATTTTCGCGGTTTTTTGCGTTTGACTGAAAACGTGGAATAGAAACCAACAAAAGTCTTTCCAAGGATTCGAAAAGCTTCGGACTAATATACTCCGTGTGTTTTCAGAACAATGAACACGGCGTGACTGTGCAGTTATCAGACTTCTAATACTAGACTCGGCCAAGACCCTAGCCTGTTTCTAGGTAAGCGGGTCCCCAGACTATAAGTGATATTTAGCACTTTATCAGGAGATCCGCGGTTTCGTGATGTTCGTATTAAGAACAGTTTATTGTTAGAAAAACAGCATAAGGGTTATGGACTTGGGATATTATAGATGGTAGTCGGCAACATATACGATAGTTGAGAAAATGGTACCTGGATGAAGAAAAGTTGGGAACCACTGGCTACAGTTTGCTACTGTGCTTCAGCTGGATAACTTGAAGGGGTTAATGTGTTCCACGGTAGTGGCGGATCAATACCGAGAAGTTTGCTGCCTTTTTTTCACTTCGGAAAATTGAAGAGATTCAAGTAGCCCCACTCTCTATGTAATAGATTTGACTATTTATAATTTTTAAGGCACCACTGAAACAGTATTGGCGCCAACTTAAATGATTTTTCTACTGGTTTGATCATTGTCTACTTGTGGAGTACAGTTTGAACTTATACATTTCTTCTTGTTATTGGTGTTCTAACAATCACCTAATTTTCTATATTATACACTGAGAAAATACAACAAGACACCCAGGCTTCCAACTCCACAAAATTATACAAATACACAGCTTAACACAACTTGGCAGTCTTCCAACCATAACAACTGGTCAACAATGAGAGTTCCAACAAAGCCAATTGGTGTAGTATTTCATCAGACCACGCACATTTATTTAATGGACAAAATGAGGGTGAAATCATGAATGATGGAAACATAGCCATCAGGCTGAACAAGAATTACATTAACAGTGCCCGGCGTGAGAACGAACTCCACGCCATATGGGCGAAAACCTTACAATGTACTATGCACAAAAAAAAAATCAATACTTACAACATTATCAACAAAACCTCAACCAACACAGGGAAAAAACTAATTCTTCCATCTCACTACCAATAAATTGGCAATGGTAGAAACTCTCCTAAACGAGATTCCAATCTGCAATAAAACTACTAAAATTCTTCCTACATCACAAACCAATAAAGCTCCTGCTACAACAAACAAGTAAGGCTCTCTCTACCACATACTAGAGTCAATCACACAACCTTCCTCTAACACATTCTGACCAAAGACTCACTTTCTCAGCCCATGCATACCTCCCGCTCAACTCAACCACGTGACTTCGAATTTTCTCGAACCACGTGCTTGGCACACGGTGATGAGTTGTGGTCTACCAGACCACAACTACAGGGCTATACACAATACACCCTGTACAGAATTGTTATTCTGTTACATCTATCCAGATCGATTCACGTGTTTCAAGGTTTTAACTGGTAATCGGCTGTTTCACAGTTAGTTGTAAAATAATCAAACCTGCTAGCCAGTCAAACAAACTAACAATAAACATATCAGTCAGCAAGATAACCAAACCACCAGCCAACAAAGCAGTCAATCACCCAATGAACTAACCACTCTACCAATCACCATTTAACCAGCTAAACAATAAAGCACCTAACCAATCAGTCAAAGTGGCAGCGAACTAAATACCAACCCTAACCACAACAAACCAGCCAACCCATCAACGAACCAATTTAAACACACACACATACATATTTACAACCAAGCTTGCAGCGTACAGCCAAACAGCCAGCCAAAAAAAGTATTCAAACAACCAACCTGGAAGAAAATCAGCCAGCGAGCGAACCAACTACTTAGGCAACCAACCAACCAATCAAACAACGAGCCAAAGAGCCAGCTGGTGAACCAACCAATCAACCAACCAACTAACTAACCAAAGAGCCAGTCAACCAACCAACCAACCAACCAACCAATTAACCAACTAACCAAGACCTAGCCCACTAACCAACTAGCTAACCAACCAACCACCGAACTAGCTAACTAACCACTGAGCCAGCTAGTGAACTAACTAACTAACTAAAGAGCAAGCCAGCCAACCAACTAACCAATCAACCAAGGAGCCAGCCAGCCAGCCAACCAACCAATGAGCCAGCCAACCAAACAACGAGCTAGCCAACTAACCAACGAGCCAGCTAGTGAACTAATTACCCAAAGAGCCAGCCAACCAACCAACCAAGGAGACAGCCAACCAACCAACCAACCAACGAGCCAGCTAACCATCCATAGAGTCAGCTTGTGAATTAACCAACGATCCAACTAGCCCACCGAGCTAGCTAGTGAAACAATCAAGCAACTAACTAGCCAAGCTACGAGTCTAGAAATACAACATGAAAAAGTATAATCCCATGGCGCCGAGTCTAATATACACGCATAAACTAAGCACACAGCACAAAACCAACAAATATACATCCTCGCTCCCAACACTTTAAGGGGGGGAAAAACGTCAAAGGGGCGGGAATAGAAAGAGCAATAAAGCAATAAATTATTCCCCTTTGCCAAAGGGAGGGAATTTCTGACGTAGCGTCAAATGAAACAGGCATTTAACGGTAGTTAATGGCTAAGCCATGATGTTCCGACACTGTTGTAGCTATCAAATGGCGCTCCGACGAGCTCTGCTACACAAACAACCAGCAGAGGCGCGTACCGGGGCTAATTTTGAAAGAATAACAGAGATAAAGCGGAGGCTCTCTCGGCGACAGAAAATGATCACGGCAGTTCTGGGAACACAGAAGTCGGGTTCAGAGATGTACCAGGGAGGTATGTTTGGAAAAATATGAATAGGGTGCGAATAGGAATGTTGCAGAGGAAAATATTGACAAAGCCAGGATCATGAACATAGGCCAACATTAAGAGCTGGTATCTGAGGTGAGGCTGTGGTGAAAAGGAAAGGGTTGTGGAGTCGGTCCAGCAGACGCCTCGACTCCCACTCTGACTGATGTTTAAATAAAAATCTCCCACTCTGACTGATGTTTAAAATAAATCCCCCACTCTGACTGATGTTTAAAATAAATCCCCCACTCTTACTTCAGATGAGGTTCCAACTTCCTCATAAACAGTAACTTTCAACAACATCCGACTCAGTTCGAATTGCTCCGACTCTTGCTGAGCTGTTTCTCTACTCGCTAACCTTCACTACTTCTCTGTCATTCATTCATTGGCATGCCTCTTGCCCCCCTCCTCCTAACAGCCCTCTTGAAAGCTACTAGATTGTAAGCAAAATTCCCCTTCCGCTGGTGCGTCCATTCGCAATGCATCAGCAATGCCATGTTGCCATCTTTGCATTGGCCTTCCTCTCTTTCTTCCATTATGTACCCCTCCAAGACTCATCATCATCATCAGGTGCCGTGTCTGGCGATGGCTATTATATTTCTCTAGAGTACATGATCCTTCATGCAAGCCATCAGCTCAGTTGGTGATCTCCTCTCACACCATCTCGTCAGACTGTC